>OY856413.1:612427233-613627233 GCA_963693085.1 Alisma plantago-aquatica
AGCTACTTCCTTGTGCTTGTAAATCTCTCATTCCATTCCATCTTCCCTACCCCTTTTCTCAAAGAAGCAAAGGTGAAGCAAGCTACTCCGAGTGAAGGTGAAGTTGTTGTTCTTCTTCTTCAAGGTTGAAGAAGAGGAGAAGATCTTCTCCAGTTGAAGGAGAAGGCAAAGGCTGAAGATCCAAGAAGAGTGGGTAATTCCTTGAAGGTTGAAGACTTATGCAAGAGTAGGTATGTCCTTGGAAGAAGGCAGGAGACTCTTTGCAAAGTGGGTAAGTCCTTGGTAAGGTTGAAGACTCTTTGTAATAGATAGGTAAGTCCTTTGGTGGGTTGTGTGTTGTAACTCTTATAGGTCAATATATAGAGTAAATAACTTGCAAAGTCCTTGAGGTTGACCTCTCTAGGTACTGGATTAACTCTCTTTTCATTTGGAGAGTGGAACCACTCTAAATGAGCTTGTCCAAGTGCTTGCTTCATTTTCTCTCATCCTTGCTATGCTTGTTAGATAGGACTTCAAATTGCACTTAAGATATTGGTTTTTATTGATATAATTTGAATTTCTAACTTATCTTGTGAGAATCTTTGAAGCTCTATTCACCCCTCCTCTAAAGCCCTAGATTTTAACAATAACTTGTGCATATAGTGTGATGAAGTGGAATTTTGGAATCCTGAAATGTCCAATGACACAAGTGAAGTCATGCATGCTGAGTTGTCTTGAGAATCCCAAGTGTTTTAGTAAAGTTGGAGTGTTGATTGAGGTCCGTATAATGTTTTGGATCCATAAGTTATGCCCATTTGAGGAATTTAATTGATTGGTCAAATGATGGTATTTTGGGATCGAGACTTGATGAAGATATAGATAAGTTTATTAATCCTCCGATCTTAAGTTTGATACAGCTTAGGTGTCACATGCCCTCGAAACTGTTTAGACTATGGATACATGACGAGGAGTCATGTTGGCTCTAGGATGATCTGATCTAATGGTTGGCCTTTACCCCCCCCCCCAAACACCAGGCGGACTGAGTCATGGATTAGGGTGAAGTACGATCCACCACGCAGCCACGACCACTGGGTGTGGGCTGAGGACGTGTGCGACGAGGAAAAAGAAACTGAAGCAGTTAGCTTCCGCTTGCATCAACACTTTTGCTTAGAAACAACAGAGAGTCAGTGGTCGTCCTCACTACTATCCCCACATCTCTGTTGCAACTGGAGACCCAGGCTAGCAGGCAGTGGTGTTTGGGAAGAATTTAGACCCTTCTCATGTGAGCGATGGATAACAGCACCACGAGAGGAAGAAGATCGTGGCAAGGAGGATAACCACGCTGATGATCTGTGGACTGAGACCAGCAGTGCGTCGACTCCCAGGAGACACCAGGAAGGACACGTCCGCAGCGTCAGGCGGGGCTCAGTGCGTGGGACTTCAGTCCTTGTAGAACCAGAAAAAGGAGGAGGAGATGTGGCCGATCACTCCCAGTGTTCCAATCCCTGTTGGCAGCAAGAATGGCAGGTCTTGTGTAAGTAGATGGAGCCGGAAGGAGTCACCATCAGTGAGTCTGAGTGACTGGAGGCTTAACGCCTCTTTTACTCCGCCGCACAGGGAGCCGAAGGCTGTGAGCTCTGCGATCCCTGAGGAGATGCCCCGAGCAGAGGAAAACAGCAGCCGTGGAGGCTTGTCCTGAGTCGCCGAAGCTGATCGTGGCCTTGGTAGTGGAGGAGGATCTTTGTGAGTCTACTGCTTGCTCACTGGAGATGGTCCCCAGTCTGCGGCGGCGGCTCCATGGAGGAAGACACCCCGACGGCTATCCAGAGAGGCCAGGGAAGGAAAGGGATCTGGGCGGAGTTGTTGGTGGAGGAGCTCTACGGCTCAGATGACTCACTGGAGAGGGATCTAAGGGCAGCATTGGTGCCTCGCCGAAGATGGGAGTCCCGCTCGAGACTCTGGTGGTTCTTGCATCGCGAGGAGGACTCACGCAGAGACACCAATGGGATGAGAACGCGACCAGAAAAGAAAGAAGTAGACCGGGTCCAGACCGCTGAACTAGCCGGCTCAACCAGCAGACCAACAGGCCCTTAGACCGGCCGGGCCGAACAACAAGTGATGCCCTAGTTGCCACGTGGCGGCGCGCCACTGGCCACAAAAAGGTAATTTCCCAATAAATGCTCAGATCTTTGAAAATGTCTAGTAATTAGTACGTTTATCAGAAAAATACAAATAAGGTACCAAAATTCTCAAAAAAATGCGTAGAACAACCTGGAACTATAATATCAGGCTTTTGATGCTCTAATCTCGGTGATATCATGAAGGATGTGTAATTCTCGTTTAATGGATAATAAATACCAAATGATGATATAAAATTATGGGAAAATGTTAGTAACTCCATAATAATGTTTTTAACCCATATGATGTCTGTAATCATGATGTTGATGCACGAAATCATGTAATTTGCTCTATATGGCTAATCAGGGCTAATAACCCTAAGTTAAATGCAATTAATGCACACGTGCTCAATAAATGATGAAATTTACAGAGTAATCTCATATCAGTATCTGGAACCTCAGAATTAATTATGAGATCATAATGATGAACATAATCCATGTTATATGAAGATGAATCTTAATACATGGTTTTAAACCCTAATCTCGGTTAATGGTGTAACCTAGGGTTAATTAATGTGCACAAAAATACTATGGAAGATAATGTTCGGATAATGAATCACAATCTGGAAAATGACGTCAGTATGATAAATCTAAGATAAGAAGTCAAGCAATAATGTATATAACGTAATAAGATAAGCAAACCCTAAAATGGATATAATTAGGGTTAAGATGAGATATAATAATATGAGAACCTGATGATAGTATGTGATCTTGTCTTAATCAGGTTTGACAAATATGTAGTTGACATCAGGAATATGTGTGATGTTAAGTTGATCTCTTGATCTAAGGTACGCCATTACCTCTTACTTGGCTTATTATACAATATGCTTGTGTTATATGCATAGTAAAATACTTGGCATATGGTATTTGATGAAATGATTGTTCTTGTATGATATGTTGGTTGGTTTTCTATACTTACTGCTATGAACACATCAAACATAATATATCTGTTCCATTATATGAAAGCACTAACTCTTTGGTAGTGTGCTTGGAAGTGACCTAACTCTTTGGTAGTGGTCACATTGTACATATGACCTAACTCTTTGGTAGTGGTCTGACCTAACTCTTTGGTAGTGGTCACCTTGTACAAATGATCTAACTCTTTGGTAGTGATCATAAAGGCCTTGGTATATAATGGAAAATAAGCTTAAAATATGGGTGTTCTCTTTTGTTAATGAATATCTTTGTGCAAGTATATGTTTTTCTTATATTCTTCTGTTACTGCCAAGTATTAGTTTTATCTTATTGCCAAGATATGATGAGAGGTAAATAAAAGACACGTAGGCGTACTCAGTACAATATTCATGAAATATTGTGCTGACGTGTACCGCATGTAATCTTTTGTTTAGGTTGTGGTTATGCTCTTGAAGATCCAGGATAGTGAGAGTTGTGTGGCGAGCTGATGTACAGGTGGACCTGTTGTCTTAAGATCCTGTAGTTTAGATGTAGTACATGTATATGTATAAGTTTGTTGTTCAATATGTAATATCAAATGTTGTAACAATTCATGTTGTAATTATATGTTGAATGGTGAACATGTGTGTATGGTTTTATTATTGTTCATGTGCATGTGCTACCGTGTTTCCTTTTGACTTCCTCTGATTTTCTTCTTCTTAGCCTAGTGTGGGATGTTTAAATTGGGATTCTCACTGGGGTGAGGGTTTCAATTTGGACGTCACACATCAGATTAAGTTTTTGAAAATCTGGGGACGTCACAGGTGGTATCAGAGCATGAACAATAGCAAAGCCTGACATTTGCTCATTAAGCAACTCAAAACTAAAAAACCTTGAACTTAATAATCTTTAGGGTTAGATTAGTCATCTTTTAGAGACTAGATCTGACCTAGCCTCTAGGTTAGCACCTAGATGTCCGAGAACTAGGTCTAGACTAGTGCTTGTGGTATAGCAAGTCCTTAGATGTCGTTCTTTCCTTTTAGTGCAGCGGTATGGGACGTTGCACTATTTGGAAATGGCGTGCATCAAGGGAAGAGAAACCCTAGATATATAGTGCTCATTGTCTAGGATAGCTACACTAGTCTACACCATGTTCTCACCCCTTTCACTAGTTTTCATGACACTATACTCTCTACTATGTGTGGGACACTCGTTTTCAGGATTTGGTTTTTGATTCCAAACGGATCGAACCTCGATAGTTTTCTCTGACGCTTGTTTTATCGGAGAAAAACTATATAATATTTTATTATGTATATGTATTACAAAAATGTGTCCCCACACATGTATGAGTAGGAGGTGATCATGCAACCTTAGTGAAAGTGAATGACATCAGTCTAGAAGAGAGAGTAGTCCTAGATTAGATGTCTAGAGCCTTGTTGGAATATACATGATAGATGGAATAAGTTTTGATGATATGATGTAAGTCTTATTTAGATGATATAAGATGATTAGGATGATTTATGTTTTTCTTTGAGGATTTAAGTTTAGTTTGATGATTTGAGATAAGTTTTGATGATGCAAGTAACTAGGCTTTTACGGGATAAGATGTCTTAAGTTAAGACAAGTTGTGAATCAGCATGAGCCTCAAGATCTTTTACAAAGGAGGACCTCTAGTGTTAGGACCAGTTTTGGGGTTATCTCAAGAGAGAGCAAGACCCACAGGGAGAAGGTCAGAGAACCTAGACTCCATGATATGAGAAATACGAGAAATATGTGATATGATATGTCCTAAACTAGACTACTCCTGAGTGATTGAGATGAGTTTCTATATGCATGATTCCTATAGTTTTGTTGAACCCTAGATGTCCTTGGGAGAACCAAACCCTAGAGACAGAGAGAGGCTAGTTATATGTGCATATGTGAACATGAATATGAGTACCTACCATCTGGGTGAGGGAGAGAGCCCAAGACCCTGGAGGAGGTAGCTATGTTAGTTTCTGTGAAGCCTCATGCTCGGGTTGGTGGTTTCCCACATAGGAATCTAGTGGTGTATATAAGAGATTTTTGGGTAAGATGTTTCATGGGTAGAAGACCTATGAAGAGTACGTCATAGAGTGTTTTGGTTGGTGCTTATGTGGCTATAGCTTGTAAAGTTAATCGCTAGTGCCAATGAGATAATCCAAGAACCCTAGGCTAATAAAGGAAAGATAAAGTATGTGCATATGAGATACTCATAGAAATGAGTGAGCTCAGAGAGACTGAGCATGGTTTTACCCTCATGATATGGGTCAGGATAACCTCAGTTGGACTAGACAAAGTTTTGATATATGTTTTAAGAAGCCACTTGCATAAGTTTGTTTAGCACAACCATGATATAATATATATGTAAAGATTAATCTAATCTCGAGATGTGATATATAGACATGATATGATGAAAACCTAGAGATAGTTTGATAGATCTCTATGCATAAATGATGGTTAACCATGTACATGAATAAAGATGGTTAATGCGAAACTGTTGTTAAATCTTATGATGAATTCACTAGTAAATGATGCAATTTGGTATGAATAATGAAATAAGATCATATGAATGAAATGTGCTACATGAGGTGTTAATATTAATGCTTACTAAAGATGAAAAATATAGTTTGACAGCTAGCATGACATAATGATTTTAACACCTTGATATGAACTAGATGGATAATGTGGGTTGATTATAGTTAACTCCTTCCTAAAAGGTATATGTTAATGTTGAACATGTTCTAATAACTAGCTCCATAAAATGTTGATGGCGCCTTGATATCAAGTGGGTTAACTTTAGTTTAACTTCTTTGGAACATGGTAATATGATGACTGAACCCTAATGCATGGGTAAAGGTAAGGAAACAACCTAAATATATATATGAGATATTTCATGACATAATCAGAGTATCTAAACCCTCGTTGGAGCTTCTATGAAGTGATGTTTCACCCTAGATGTTATAAAACATCCTAGTAGCTTAGATATAGTTCTGGAAGCTTTTGACAATGTTGTACATAGAATAGTGCCTACATATGGATGAGGACCTTGAGTTATCCTTGGAGTACGAGTATGGATTAATTTCGAGGACAAAATTTCTTTTAAGATGTATATGATGTGACAAAGCATTTTCTGGCTTAATTTCGAGGACGGAATTTCTTTTAAGGTGTGTAGGATGTGATGAAGTGGACTTTTGGAATCCTGAAATGTCCAATGACACAAGTGAAGCCATGCATGCTGAGTTGTCTTGAGAATCCCAAGTGTTTTAGTAAAGTTGGAGTGTTGATTGAGGTCCGTATAATGTTTTGGATCCATAAGTTATGCCCATTTGAGGAATTTAATTGATTGGTCAAATGATAATATTTTGGGATTGAGACTTGATGAAGATATAGATAAGTTTATTAATCCTCTGATCTTAAGATTGATACAGCTTAGGTGTCACATGCCCTCGAAATTGTTTAGACTATGGATACATGACGAGGAGTCATGTTGGCTCTAGGATGATCTGATCTAATGGTTGGCCTTTACCCCCCCTAAACACCAGGAGGACTGAGTCATGGATTAGGGTGAAGTACGATCCACCACGCAGCCACGACCACTGGGTGTGGGCTGAGGACGTGTGCGACGAGGAAAAAGAAACTGAAGCAGTTAGCTTCCGCTTGCATCAACACTTTTGCTTAGAAACAACAGAGAGTCAGTGACTGTCCTCACTACTCTCCCCACATCTCTGTTGCAACCGGAGACCCAGGCTAGCAGGCAGTGGTGTTTGGGCAGAATTTAGACCCTTCTCATGTGAGCGATGGATAACAGCACCACGAGAGGAAGAAGATCGTGGAAAGGAGGATAACCACACTGATGATCTGTGGACTGAAACCAGCAGTGCGTCGACTCCCAGGAGACACCAGGAAGGACACGTCCGCAGCGTCAGGCGGGGCTCGGTGCGTGGGACTTCAGTCCTTGTAGAACCAGAAAAAGGAGGAGGAGATGTGGCCGATCACTCCTAGTGTTCCAATCCCTGGTAGCAGCAAGAATGGCAGGTCTTGTGTAAGTAGATGGAGCCGGAAGGAGTCACCATCAGTGAGTCTGAGTGACTGCAGGCTTAACATCTCTTTTACTCCGCCGCACAAGGAGCCG
This sequence comes from Alisma plantago-aquatica, assembly GCA_963693085.1. Taxonomy (NCBI): domain Eukaryota; kingdom Viridiplantae; phylum Streptophyta; class Magnoliopsida; order Alismatales; family Alismataceae; genus Alisma; species Alisma plantago-aquatica. The sequence goes on from OY856413.1 coordinate 612,434,437, forward strand.
AAGGCTGTGAGCTCCGCGATCCCTGAGGAGATGCCCCGAGCAGAGGAAAACAGCAGCCGTGGAGGCTTGTCCTGAGTCGCCGAAGCCGATCGTGGCCTTGGTAGTGGAGGAGGATCTTTGCGAGTCTACTGCTTGCTCACTGGAGATGGTCCCCAGTCTGCGGCGGCGGCTCCATGGAGGAAGACACCCCGACGGCTATCCAGAGAGGCCAGGGAAGGAAAGGGATCTGGGCGGAGTTGTTGGTGGAGGAGCTCTGCGGCTCAGATGACTCACTGGAGAGGGATCTAAGGGCAGCATTGGTGCCTCGCCGAAGATGGGAGTCCCGCTCGGGACTCTGGCGGTGCTTGCATCGTGAGGAGGACTCATGAAGAGACACCAATGGGATGAGAACGCGACCAGAAAAGAAAGAAGTAGACCGGGTCCAGACCGCTGAACTAGTCGGCTAACCAGTAGACCAACAGGCCCTTAGACCGGCCGGGCCGAACAAGAAGTGATGCCCTAGTTGCCACGTGGCGGCGTGCCACTGGCCACAAAAAGGTAATTTCCCAATAAATGCTCAGATCTTTGAAAATGTCTAGTAATTAGTATGTTTATCAGAAAAATACAAATAAGGTACCAAAATTCTCAAAAAAATGCGTAGAACAACCTGGAACTATAATATCAGGATTTTGATGCTCTAATCTCGGTGATATCATGAAAGATGTGTAATTCTCGTTTAATGGATAATAAATATCAAATGATGATATAAAATTATGGGAAAATGTCAGTAACTCCATAATAATGTTTTTAACCCATATGATGTCTGTAATCATGATGTTGATGCACGAAATCATGTAATTTGCTCTATATGGCTAATCAGGGCTAATAACCCTAAGTTAAATGCAATTAATGCACACATGCTCAATAAATGATGAAATTTACAGAGTAATCTCATATCAGTATCTGGAACCTCAGAATTAATTATGAGATCATAATGATGAACATAATCCATGTTATATGAAGATGAATCTTAATACATGGTTTTAAACCCTAATCTCGGTTAATGGTGTAACCTAGGGTTAATTAATGTGCACAAAAATATTATGGAAGATAATGTTCGGATAATGAATCACAATCTAGAAAATGACGTCAGTATGATAAATCTAAGATAAGAAGACAAGCAATAATGTATATAACATAATAAGATAAGCAAACCCTAAAATGGATATAATTAGGGTTAAGATGAGATATAATAATATGAGAACCTGATGATAGTATGTGATCTTGTCTTAATCAGGTTTGACAAAGATGTAGTTGACATCAGGAATATGTGTGATGTTAAGTTGATCTCTTGATCTAAGGTACGCCATTACCTCTTACTTGGCTTATTATACAATATGCTTGTGTTATATGCATAGTAAAATACTTGGCATATGGTATTTGATGAAATGATTGTTCTTGTATGATATGTTGGTTGGTTTTCTATACTTACTGCTATGAACACATCAAACATAATATATTTGTTCCATTATATGAAAGCACTAACTCTTTGGTAGTGTGCTTGGAAGTGACCTAACTCTTTGGTAGTGGTCACATTGTACATATGACCTAACTCTTTGGTAGTGGTCTGACCTAACTCTTTGGTAGTGGTCACCTTGTACAAATGATCTAACTCTTTGGTAGTGATCATAAAGGCCTTGGTATATAATGGAAAATAAGCTTAAAATATGGGTGTTCTCTTTTGTTAATGAATATCTTTGTGCAAGTATATGGTTTTCTTATATTCTTCTGTTACTGCCAAGTATTAGTTTTATCTTATTGCCAAGATATGATGAGAGGTAAATAAAAGACACGTAGGCGTACTCTGTACAATATTCATGAAATATTGTGCTGACGTGTACCGCATGTAATCTTTTGTTTAGGTTGCGGTTATGCTCTTGAAGATCCAGGATAGTGAGAGTTGTGTGGCGAGCTGATGTACAGGTGGACCTGTTGTCTTAAGATCCTGTAGTTTAGATGTAGTACATGTATATGTATAAGTTTGTTGTTCAATATGTAATATCAAATGTTGTAACAATTCATGTTGTAATTATATGTTGAATGATGAACATGTGTGTATGGTTTTATTATTGTTCATGTGCATGTGCTACCGTGTTTCCTTTTGACTTCCTCTGATTTTCTTCTTCTTAGCCTAGTGTGGGATGTTTAAATTGGGATTCTCATTGAGGTGAGGGTTTCAATTTGGACGTCACACATCAGATTAAGTTTTAGAAAATTCGGGGACGTCACATATAGTTAAAGAGACTTCTTTTCTTCTCCCTATACTCTAGATACACCAAAGGGTAGGCCTTGAATATTTGATGTTGATTTTGTGTTTGTTTGTGTAAATGTTACTTTCTACACTCTCGAGGTGAGTGACATAACTTTTGATATATTTCTTACCTTCTTGTTACATATGTAATGTTATCTTTCTCTAAAATCCCAAAATTATTAAAGGATGATCTTCCATGGCCTATTTTTTTCAGTGATTCTTGTTGCCTCTTTATTCAAAATGGGACATGTTTATATGATCAGACAAACTCAAGGTGCGAGCTTGAGATTGACCATATTGGTCCTCTCTGAGTACATTCACAATTTCAGAAAGAGGATCTACATAAATGTAGAAATTAAGCTATTTTTTTTAGTGGAACTTAGCTAAACCATCTCCCACCCGATTACTTTCCATACATCCATACTTAATTGAGTTGTGCCCTTTTAAAGTCTTCTGTATCTTCAATACCCAATAGACAAACTTTGGGTAAGCATTTGCAATGTCTTTAAGCATTAGAGTAGCTCTTTGGCATCCTAACTTAATAACAGCTTTGGGCCAGCCCTGCACTTCTACCTACTCTGTGGCTAAGAGAATGCCTTCCAGTTTAGCCTTGATATCAGATGAAGTACTGACCACCTTCCCACATCCACCAATCCAGGAACCTGCATCATTCTTTGTGATTACTACAATTGTCGTGCCAAACTTATTTACTATAGTGTCAACATTTAGTCTAATTGCCCCTGGATCGGCGGCGACCAACCCACCGACTTGTCAGTCATGTTATTTGCCTGATCTATGTCATGAATTCTCTCATTAAAGAGGATGTCCCTCCGTATGCATGCTACCAGCTGCTCATCTCTAATAATGTTCCCTTCCATCACTTCAGCATTCCTATTCCTCCAAATGCTATGACACAAAATCTAGAAGTCTTCCTCTGACATGCCTACAGTTCTAGTGACCGTAGTGCACAACTCATTAAAGTTGAGCACATTGAAGCACACATGTTGTCTATCTAGTGGAAAGAACGCTAACCAGGTGTCCTTTGCCATTTTGCAATCACATAAATCATGTATTAAGGATTCCTCCCCACTTCTACATCTATTGCATTGACCATCCTAAACTATGTGTTTGTGCTTTATCCTCTCATTTGTGAGTAGATCATGGTGAGTTACTAGCCATGCAAAGTGTTTAACGTGAGTACCCACCTTCAAGTTCCACACCTGCTCCCATTAACCTGGTACAACAACTTCCTTGTCCCCTCTCAGAACCTGATATGCTGATCCCGTGGTGAACCTTCCATCCAGGGAGTGGCTCCACACTTGTAGATCTGTGAAATCACCCCTCATTGGCATTTGAACCTTCAGAATGAATTCAACTATATCCTTATCAAACCAAGCATGTAGGAAGTCGTCGTCCCATTCAAGGGAGTCCAACACTAGAGAGTTGACCCGCAAGTCATCTAGCTCTAAAGGTATTGATCTTCTAACTTCTTGTCTCAACCACATGTTAGGCTTGACCCACACATTGGCCCATACATTCACTGATCTGCCATGAATGGGGATCATAGTGGAGTTGTTTATGATGAACTATTTGTTATCTAGGGCTGCCTGACCCAATCTAGATAAAGACAACTTCTTAGCACCCTCATATTTGTTGAACCTCTCGTTGAATGTTTTATACCAAATCAATGTCCTACTCGAATCCTGGTCCCAAGCATGCCTTGATAGAAAATCTAGATTCCACTCCCTCATTAATTTGATGCCCAACCCTCCATTACTTTTAGAACTAGTCACTTTTCCCCAAACAACCAGGGACACCGGCCTCTCCTTGTTGCTACCTCCCCACAGGAACTTTCTAATGCAGTTATCTATTCTGTCACACAAACTTAAGGGAAGAGATACAGTTTGCATCATATAGGTCGGTATTGCTAAGATAGTAGATTTTGTGAGACACACCCTTCCAGCAAACGATAAGCTTCTTATATCCCAAGCACTCACCCTATTTTCCATCATTCTTGCAATGTCTGAGTATGTTTCCTTGAAGACTCTAGAATGAATAAAAGGGACCCCTAATTAGCATCCTAGATCAGTGGTGACCTAAAAGTTGCACAAGGTTTGTATATCCCTACACAAGGCTCTAGTAACACTCTTTGAAAAGAAGATATGAGTCTTGGTTACCGAAATTGATTCACTAGAGGCACCTCAAAGTCCTTGAAATAGTCCAAGATACATTTCATTTGTTCCCTATTAGGTTGAGCAAAACATATCAAATCATCCGTAAAATAGACATGAGATACTTCCATTCCAGATCTGCCCAACTTAATGGCTTTCCACCTTTTAAGCCTAACTCTCTCCTGAATGATCTGACTAAGGCGTTCGAGACATATAACAAATAATTAAGGTGATAATAGATCACCTTGTCTCAGACCCCAAGAGGCTTTAATGTTTTGTATTGCTTACCATTCTAGACAATAGATGTACTCCCTCCGGTGATTTGCTGCATTATGTATTTTCTGATCTACAAAGGTAAGCCTGCAAGGATGAGAGTATCACTTACAAATTCCCAAGACATTTGATCATATGCTTCAGTCAAATCAATTTTTATAGCCATCACTTTAGCCCCCTTGTTGTTCTTCATTCCATGTATGATTTCTTGGACTAAGGCTATGTTATTTGTGATCCTTCTACCAGGTACAAAGTTGCTCTACTCGGTTGATAACCATCTTGGTATGAACTTTTTTAACCTTACAACTAAGATCTTTGAACCAAGCTTCAAAATGATATTATTTAGCGAGATAGGGTGCAATTGATCACATCCCTCCAGACTTGCAACTTTAGGAATTAAGACAATGGTAGAATCACACACCTCCTCTGCAATCAGATTACCACTAAGCATATCATGTACCATTTTAGAAACTAATCCCCCTATCGTGGACCAATTATGTTTGAGAAACTCAGTTGTGACCCCATCTGGCCCCGCTGACGTATAAGACTTCATAGATTTTATAACCTGGCATATCTCTTCAGAGGATGGGTGCACACTGATCAAACCTTTCTCACTATCTGACAGTGTAGAGAAGAATCTAGGGATCGGCGAAACAGTTGCATGTCAGGTTCTTCCCGAGACAGTGAGTGCTTTCTCAAAATGTGAGGCTACTAAATTCATTAACTCAGGTTCTTCTATCAAGCAGACTCCAGTCGAATCCTTGAGAGCTTTAATTGTGTTTTTCCATCTATGCTGATTCACCCAGTTTTGCTAAAACCTCGTATTGTTATCACCATTTTGAAGTCAGTTGATGTGAGCTTTCAACTTCCAATCCTCTTCTTAGTCTTTCATGAGTTATTGTAAGTCAGCTTGCATCTACATACAAAAATTATCAGTGATTTCATCGTATTTTTCTACCAACATTTTTTGCAATAAGGATATATATCTGAGAAGTCTATTCTTGTACTTAAATTTATCCTCCCTGGTAGTGCGGTCCCACTTCATTATGTGTTTTTTTGAGTCGCAAAGTGCCTCAGAAAATCTAGCGAGCGACTTCCATGTATTCAATAACAGGCATTTGAAGCCCTCCTCCCTGTTCCATGACACCCTAGTCTGGAATCGTGGAATCCTCCTCTCCCTTCACACTAGACCTAGGAGTAAAGGGCAGTGATCTGAAGATATCCTAGGAAGATGCTTGACTACAGCATTAGGAAAGTTGTGGATGAAAGCCTCGTTGGCTACCGCCCTATCCAGTCGCTCTTGTAGGCCTCCAAGTTTTTAGGTAAACTGAATTTCAGAGAAGACCATATTGGTAACCCTTCTTCCATAAAAGTGTCATTAACTAACCTTGCCTCACCAAAGTTATAGTGATTACTTCCCAACTTTTTAGAAGGCACCAATGTTGCATTAAAATCTCCCAAGACCACCCAAGGCTCCTATATCTTTGTACGAGCCTCGATAATGTGTTTCCATAGTAGTTTCCTAACAGCGATATGAGGATTAGTGCATACAAACGATACCACAATTGAATCATTTAGGCGGAAGGTAATGAATTGTCGATGGCATAATAACACCTAGACCTTTTGCTCTTCGTGTTTCTAGAACACCAAATTCCTCCAACAAGCCCCCGAGCCTCCACTCGATGTGAGCAATTAAAGCCTAACTTCTTGATGGTTTTCACAGCAGGCATTGCTCTAATTCTAGGCTCTAGGATGGCCACCACATCTGGTCAGTGATCCCTCATGAAGTTCGTAAAGATGTTGCATCTCGCCTTGCTTCCTATTCCCCTCACATTCTAGCACATGATCTTCATCATAGAGGTAAACTAGTTAAGAGGTTTGATCTGATTAATAGTAGTTTTCTTAGGTACAACATGCTCATTAACTGACTCTTCTATGACAACAACTCCTGCACCAGATTCCAAGTTGACCTTTGTTTCTCTGGATTTTTGTACGCTATCAAGCGACCTTGAGGTGAGCTCCACAACAAAAGCTTTCATAGAATCCACCTGCGGACTCCTCGTTAGTGATACAACTGTATCAGGAGGTTTCATTCTTCCTTTCCTTTTAGTCATCAAGATATTTTTCCACCCTGATTTCCTCAGCAATAACACTTTGTCTTTCTCCTTGACTCCTTTGTTGGCTTTGTCTTTCTTAATTCTAGTGATGACTGTCACATCTTCTATCTCATTGTTTCCTCTTATTTCATGCATGGCCACTTCAGTAGCTATAACAATGACAGATTCCCCAATTTCTATCACTTTGTCTATTTCTAGATTAACAACAGTGTGTCTACAACCCTGAACCTGCACAACATTCTTGGTGTTGAATATGTCCTGACTTCTATTCATAACATTGTTTGAGACATCCCCGAGCGGTGGCCTAAGTAATCCCTCCTCACTTGTCTTCTGTACACCATCTTTTGGGTTTTCCCTGGCCTTGACATGGTTCTTCTTCTTCCTCCAAATCATCATTTTTATTGTTTCAGTACTAGATGTATACTGGGCGTTTTCATATGTGCCATTACCTCCTCATTTTCTTCAATCAAACCAAAAAAAATGATTTGATCTCCCAACAATAATGCTCATGTGACTTTGTCTATTGCTTCTTCCCCCTCCCTTATGCCTATGAAACTGCCATTCCTCTGCTCGCTTTTCCGTCGTGGTCTTCTCATCACTCAACAGGGCTTCATCTATTGATATTGTTGCGGGCATGCTCATCTCATTAGAAATTGCTACCTTACAATTTTTTGATGTGTGACCCTCCATGTCACATTTTGCACATGGCCAAAAAAACCCTTCGTATACGACCTCATATTCCTCACCATTAATCAAGATGGATCTGATAAGTTCCTTTGTTGTATTGATTTCTACAACTAGCCTACCAAACTGGCTTCGAGATCTATTCTCCGTGTGATTATCAACCTTAACTAAGCATCCCAGAGCCATGCCTATGTATGTAAACATCATGGGAATGTACCGATGCAGAGGAAGGTTTATTATACGCGTCCATGAGACAATGTATGTAGGAAATTCTTTAGTAGGTTTGAAGGTCGAGAACCACTCCCAAACAACGACATTATATCTGAATAGTTTCCAAGGTCCACATGTAAGTGTCGTGCCAAAATTATGCTGACAAGAGAATTGCACTACAAAGTGCTCAAGTTCAAGTTCAAACATATTGAACCTACCCTTGATCTGCCATAACAATGTAAGACAATATCTTAATGTCATGTAGCCAACTTCTATTCCGAATAAATGAACAACCACGACATATCTCCAGGGCCGAACAAGATCATCCTCAGTTTCAGGTTCAATAGTGATCTCAGGGAATCCTTCTACTTCTCCTAGCATCACATCCTCCAAAGGTACATCATGTTCAAACAACTTCTCCAGAAAAAATTCTCTGTTGTCTGCATTAAGATTCATGTTGGTCATTCCATAACTTGAAGCACCATTTAGAGATGTTTCCATGGCCGCATATGTTTGTGAGCCGACTAGTATTACATGCTATCCCGAACCTTTTGTCTTTTCTACCTCCTTCCCTCAATCATCTTCCCTCCCACCCTGTATTGGGTTGGATGCTCCTTCCTCCATTTTCTCCGTCCCCTTCATTCCAATGACTGTAAAAGTGAATCCTATCTCGGGTATAGATATTGTCGCCATCCCGATCTGGTGATTCTCCTCGTGCCTATTCTTTTTCCTTGCCTCATCTCGAACATTTGAGGTCCTATTCCCCTTTGGGCAACCTTTGACTCCTTGATTTGCCTTTGGATCCGACCCCCGACCATCCCCATCCTCCCCCGAGTCACCCCCCACATCACCACACCCCCACGCAACCCGATCTATGGCCTATTTTGTGTGAGTAAGAATGAAATATAAATATTTTACATGCCTTCCTATTTATAAAAATATTTTATGATGTTAGTCACATGTTCAAATAAGCATGTATGTACTAAAATTTCGTAAGACATGTTAAAGTGCTCTGAATATGTCAATCTTATGGTATTTTTATGACATTTAATGGGAGAATAAAATATGTATGCACATTTACTATTTGATTTGATATTATATAATGAGGTTAAGGTATTTTTCTACATATTATGTTGATGAATTTTGGTTTATCAAAATCCTATTAGTAAAGATAGTTATCTATGCCTTTTTTGTCTTTATATATCCAAATATTACAAATAGCATAACTTTTATATCTATTAAAGTTAAGCTAAAATTTTAGGTTCTATCTTGTTAATACCTTATGAAGATATATGCAAATTTCCCAATGCTTTTGTGATCCCAGTGAGGTGTTATACATATTATGGCCCTAAATTTTGGGCTTCATGTGCCTAAATTTGAGGTTTTGGACCCCTCTTGTTCAAGGATGGTTAGTTATGCCATGATTGAGTAACCTAATATTATTTAGACATTTTTTTATCTTTTTAGGTTGTTGTACAAGAATTATTTCATAATAACACCTAGGTGTTCTATTTGTAAATTGATTGACACAATCAACAAACGAGCAACATGCATAACTAATCAACATGCATAACTAATCAATTGTAACCCTAATCATGTTGTTCCTTGTGATCATAAAAGTATCTTAGCGTCAGAACCTGTTGTATATTGAAATGAGTAATCCTCATAAAAATTGAAATTGTGAAAAGGAGCTCAGAGTCATATATTTTTTAGTACATGCGAGTTGGGGAGGATTTGTCTCTATCATCCATATTTTACTATTATAAAGAGTGGTTGAGGTTGTATTTCATGTTTTATTTAATTGAGGATGGTTGTTGTCATAACTCAACTTTGATGGTTATATATCATAGTTTTTGTGTTGTGTCATGTGCACCCAGTACATACTAGGTTCTCATAAGAAAAATAGTCAGTATGCCCATACATGTATGTCAAGTTGTTCTGCTACAATTTGTTAATAATACTGACTAAAGGGAAGAGATATTTGAATCTGTTCATTTTAATATCTTATACAGAGTTGATTAAGACTTCACATAAGTCAATTAGTAGTTTGAGTTTTATAATGCAAACTACACAGTTTTTAGTAACATATGTTGATTCAGTCATGTAGTATACGTATTTAGGATAGCTGGCAAATTACATTATAGGATGTTATTTATTTTCTATTCTTGATAGTATCATATTTAATTCATATCTATATATGTTGAATTTAATATATATATTTCTACATTTCTATCTACTCACTACGTAGACTTTGGTTACTTCTTCTACTTATTATATTATCTTCCTTATATGGTTTAATTACATAATCAACTTGTAGGAAATAAACTTCATTAACTATTATATCATATTGTTGGGACTTGGATATCACCATGTGGTTTTCCACATCTTTTAGATGACTAACAATGCAGATTTTTGGTAGAATGAACCTCATTTTGAAGATCAGTAGGTTTCAAAGGTTGGTGTGGTTATAGTTAGTTTCCTAGATTCATTTGTGTACTATTAGTTCTGGGAAGAAGAATTTGTAAGTGATATATATCAACTTGAGTTTTCTTGTTATGTACCATGCACAATGTATAGTATTTAAATATTTAGCAAGATACCTTATGTATATAGGCCATGGATGAAGCTATTATACTTCTTGTAATGTTACGTGGTATAAATACATGTGAATTTTGGGCCTTTATGGAATTATTCATATGAAACGTTTAAAATTTTGATTCAGGTTGAACTATATGACTTTCTACTAATTTTGATCAATTAGGGTTCGATTGCCATTTTGATTTCAAGTGATCTCATTTTGTATGATCAGTTTCCACACTATATCTATTGTGAAAGAAGTGGGAAAACTATTCATGATTGTCTTTGTATGTTCAAAAATTATTTAATTTATCTATTTCCTAATTCCATGGGTAATATACAAAGAATAGACATGATCCTTTATGAACCTTCAAACAAAGCTACAATTATGGATGAAATAAATAAATGTTAGATTGTTGGATGGGAGAGAAGGAGATGTAGGGAAATTAGGGGGAACACCGCAACTATGTCCATTGTGGTGGTGGTCGGCACACTGGAAAGAGGCATGGAAGGGGTTGACGGGGATTTGAATTCAAGGCTACAGATGATATTGTGAATGAAGAATCCAATCATCGCATTTGTATATCAGAGATAGGCATGGACTTCATGTATTCCAGAATGTGAGAAGACACAAATGTACATAAATCTCAGTGTTTTGATGGTGTACAACCTATGCTACCAGATATCAATCGGCTTCATAGTTAGGCTTGGCCTATTCAACTGTCAAGCAAAGAGGCACAATTACTTACACCTGCTCTCAAGAAGTCCTTTTGTGATGAAACCATTGGATCTACTTTAGTTCTTTCATACCACTTAATCAACTATGATGAGATAGAATTAGTACATCAAAACAAAGTCTATCTACTTATTGAATGCAGTTTTCTAGAATTGCAAATTACATCTGACGCAAAATCCATTCTTGGTCGACCCTGATGTTTTTCTGTGATTGTCAAATTGATCAGCAAGAAAAGTGGGTATCTAACCCTTTGTGATCGTTTGACGGACTTGTGGAAACCTATTTCTCATTGGAAAATCTTCAAAACCAGTCTTAACCATTACGTTGTTCAACTATCTTGTGAGTAAGATTGTGTTAACGCCCTAACTGCTAGATCATGGATTGTATTCGAAGAATGACTCATGGTTGGGCACTGGATGAGCGAGTTCTCTCCATTGTGAGACCTACCACACACAATAGTATCATGGGTATGCATTCTCAATCTTCCAATCCATATTTACAATAAGGTAATATTTGATAAAATTGGAGAGGTTTTGGGGAAACTCCTAAAAGTGGATGATCATACCACCAATGGCTCTCGGAGTCATTTTGCATGACTAGCGGTGTAATTGGATACAACAGTGGTATTTGACCGGCCTAAATCACACTTCTGAAACATAGCAGATTTAGAGTAGACTCTTAAATTTATAACCTGACTCTCAGGCTCCCACAACTATTATACGGGGTCTGATGTAGTAGATTGGGGTCAAACCACATGGACAAGTAATAGTAAGTGTTAAGAACATAAAACCTTGACTCAGATACACCAAATGAAATGGGTTGGCTTAAAATATGTTCCTAACAGAACGATATTACTCCAAACAACTCAAAATAAGTAACAGGAAAATAAAGAGACAAAATAAGAGAACAAAAGTAAACAACCACATGGTAATGAAATACGGATGGGAACTTGTATTGAGTTTCACCTACTAAGATCTCTTACCAATATGAAATAGTCACACCCTTTTGTATACCCTTAGTAAGATTACAAGCAATCATCATATATGCCCATTCCCTCCTCTTGAGAGTTTTGGATAGATGTGGTTTATAAGGTTGGATCTCTCTTGAGATGGAAAACAAGCAATCGCAATAACAACCATATGATCATAAGCTTAAGCATTCTAACATTCTCATGCATTCATGCAACTCCAAATTTCTTCGATAAGGTTTTACTCTTTCGAGACAACAATCAACCATTACAAGATGGTAGTTAATCATACAAGTGAAGCATTAAAACCAAGAGAATGGAGATAATCATTGCTAAGAGCATATCTATTCAAATGGATGTTAGTATATACATGTTAGGAGAGCCTTAGTGGCTACTCCCAACCCAAGCAATGATCTTAGCCACTCATTTTTGTGAGTAGCAATACAGATTTACAAATAGGTGAGGACATGGAGTGTTGCTGGAAAGGAGAAGAAGGAGAGAGAGATGAAGTGATATGAACTAGATAAGAGAAGAAGACAATACATAGACTATAACCACTGAATGGACACAACCAATGGTCAGTGGCTCCTTGTCGGGGTCTGTGCAATGATGCTTGAAGTTGGTTGTTAGTCCTCCCTCTTCGTCGAGGCATGACAGGTGAGTAGATGGAGTGGAGGTCGCAGTAGACTATCAAGCCTTTTGTCCTACCTATCCACAGACTAATGGCTGGTGACATGGACTGATGGTCATTCTCTTCTCCTGAGGCACTCCGTCGTCATCCATGGGAACACAATGATCCAACCCTTCTTTCATCCGCAAGGGTCCTCTATTTATATGACATGGTGCAACATCCTATATGTGCTCTTTTCCTTGCGCCGCAAGTACCTAAAGTCCCTGCCTCGAGCATGTGAGTAATGGTTATGAATGACCATTCTTGCAAGATTTCCACTCATTGTTGGCCATTGGGCGATATTGTGCTGCAGTGTAACCTTCAGTTAATGACTCTTGAGAACCATCGGGGTTGAGTCAGAATGTGGGGGGCGATCAGGGTGGCCATCGGCGGTGAGTCAGGATGGCCATTGGTGGAGGGCCAGTCCGGCCATTGGTGGATGATTTCTAGAGAGACCATCAGTCACAAGCCCGATGATTACATAGTTTTCTCATCTTACACCTTCAAACCACCAAAGGAAAGACTGATGGTATTCCTAATGCTTGGGCAAAGTTGTCCATCAGTTGTGGCGATTGATGGTTATCTTGTTCTCGTGTAGATATATGGGTTATCTACACAAAGGGCTTGAGATTATCATAGAGGTCAGGAAAAAATGTTTTAAATGTAAAAGCATTAAAAGTGGGTATGACTATGCATAAAAGGTGAGAGATAAGAGGTAAGATAAGGCATAAACTATCCACAAGATTGGATGTTATTGGTGGTACATCCGATGGTGGTGATTGATGGTTCAGTATACCGTTTGTAATATGAAATCATACCAGACATTTGCAAAAAATGTGGAAGGATGGGTCATTTAACCACATATTGTAAAGATAAGTCAGAACTAGATACTTGTGCGGGAGTGTCTCAGTCCTCTGAAAAGGTGGGTATAAGATGGGTGGACGATGAGAATCATTAGCAAACTTATTTTGGATGGAATAGCCATTCATGTAGATCTTTAAAAAATGATAGTAGTTCACAAAGTCAGAGTGATCACTCCAAGAATAGTTAAACACTCTGTGATGATGATCAGAATGGGCACAATATTCACAACAACAAATATGTTGTCCTTAATGTCGAACAAGACAATGACAGTCTGCTCTTTGATGGAACTAGAACTCTTAACACAGGGGACCAAAGGCTTACACAAGAAATGTCTCTCTAGAAAACTTGGACTCAAAAGAGAAAACAAAAAACAACATGCTTTTGATGATGACACACCACAACTCGTCATTGATGAACCTATTGCATATCCCATTCAGACGGTAAGTTCTAAATAGAATGATATAGAAACTTCTATGGGATCTAGAAGCACTCTGTAATGAACCCTGAATGTGTCTATGGTTGTCATTCAAGTGCTTTAACCCAAGGGAGACATTCCACATACTGAAGATCAACAGAGGAATCTACATATTCATCTTCCTCACAATGAATCATCCAATAATCTTGCAATCATCTTCAAGGAAACATGGAAGAGAAGTGCACACTAGTTGTGGTAAAATTAAGGCGATGCCTTATCATACACATATCCATACTAGGATAATGGCATATGGGGTGTTTGACGAAGATATTAGTTCAGCAGAGTCACATGAAATGTAGATCATGGATGTATACAAGTCTACAATCTTTTTTTGAATTTATATCATATTACTTTGGTGTATAAAGAAATTTGTATTCATATAATGTTGAAAAACAATCCTTCATTGGCAAGGACTATTTGTCCATGCATGTTCAGTTCGGAAGATGAGAAATATTATATGGTCGACCATGATTTCTAATGCTTTCTTGTTTATTTTGTTCATATTGAATCGATATTGTAGTAGATTACAAACTATGCATCCATTGGGATTTTCTATAATACTTCTTACCCTTTTCGGAAGAAGCTTATAAATAAAAGGTTCATCCTTTTCCAAAAAAAATTAGACATGATTCTTACTTTCTTTAAAGAAGGCCAAACATTGAAAAGAGAGTGGAGTCTAAAAATTTACAGCAAACTATAAGAATTCTAATTATTCATAACAAATTTAAATTGACTAAAAATTTTGAGATTTTCACGGGTACATAAAAAATCTAATAGGTAAACTGAACCCTCTTGTTAAAATTTTCATAGTATCCTAAAACAATAAACATCCATATATGAGGCCCATTATTGACCCAAATCCACTTAAACCAATGAACTTTTATGCTTTTGGTTTTAGACATTACAAGGAATCTTTTATTTTTTCAATTTTAACATTAATTATCTTATTACATGTAAGTTGAATTATATAACTATATTAGGATGTTCACAACACAATAATGTGTCTATATTTTCCACTAATCAATTACTCCTATAAATTTAATATAAGATGAAGAAAATTTTCCTTTGCCAATATTCTTGATATCTCTTTCATGTAGTAGATTATCAAGAAAATGTGTGTTTAGTAGCAAGCTATGAGTCTCTAAAAAAAATTTGTTCCCATGACCATCCATCATTTTGACCTTGGGAAGATTAAATTTTCTGAAATGAGTATGATTGTTTTGAAATCAAAGAAGCATTAGTAATCAGCTTAATTCCCTTATAAGAAACTCCTTTAATATATCTATCATGGATCCTTCATACACATAGTTTTTTTTAGAAGATGTTCCAAATAATTTTGACCTCTTGAGTTATAACTATACAAATGTCATGTTTAATAAGTACAACTCCTTCAAGTCCTACCGAGGTAAACCGTAGAGAAGGGAACTATATCATATAAATTCTAATAATGATAGTGTCCACATAGAAAATTTTGACAGATGTATCAGTATCTTCATAAACTTTTTGGTGGCTAAAGGAAAATAAAAGCTCAATAAAGATAAATAAAAGTTCAATTATAAAAGAAATTTTAAACCACCATATGAAAGAGATATAGTTAGCTTTCAAGAAATATAATTTAATTTTAAGCATATTCATGATGTGATGACATGTATTTATTGTAAGCTTTTCTTTGAAAAGGAGAACATACAAATACTTCATAGGGGATGAAGCAATAAGAATGCTTATGATTTTTATAAATATTATTTGATTTGCATCTTTATTCAAGAACATGACACTTTAAGACTTGTGGCACATAATATCTCACAAAAATCCTAAATAACTTGACTAACATTAGCCACATACTTGGACATGGCATCTAATACATGACCAAATCAGTAAAAGAAGAGAAAGGGAGGAAACATAGTCGTAAGAAATTCTCATTGGAGAAAACATGCTATTTCATCCATCATGTTTGAGAATACATGATATACCTTACACATAAATAGATAAAAGAGATGGTATTTTGCCAGAGGTCCCCTACTGAGATACAACTAGATAAATAGAGAGAATTTGTAGGACTGCCATGATTATAACTTGGAAATGAATTCTACAAAAATTCATTATTATGATAAATAAAGAAAAATGGGAATTTCATATTGAAAATGATCTTCCTTAGATAACCCCAATTTAAAGAATCATAGGCTTTCGGGAGGTCCATTTGCGGCACATCTTAGGAGTTAAAGTCTTCATAATATAATGGACAAGTTCATTACCCATGAGAGTAGGATTAGTAATGTGTATACCAATAATGAAATCATATTGAGGAGGATTAAGAATAGATGGGGGAAAAGTTTGAAGTCACTCTAGAAATGACCTTGAAAAGAACATTAGATAGGGAAATAGGCCTTCAATGCTTCTCAATAGAGGCATACTTAGTTTTAGAGACCATGTGAATATAAGTTTTGTTGACATATATCCATAAATGATCACCAGAGAAGAAATTCATAATAGCTTTGACAACATCAACACCAATGATGTGTCAACAAGCTTTACAAAATTGATAATATCCAAATGATCAAGATGAGGGTCCTTGGATCCATTTCCTTCCTCAAGACCTTTTCAATTTAATTAGTAGAAATAAGGTTGCAAACGGAACTAAATTTCTATAAATTCTTCTTAGAAATACTTCTTTCATCTTTATCACGATTACTAGAGATATTCTTTTAATGAAAACGGTCTTCATTGTGGTACATGTTATGTTTTTAATAATATGTTCATATTGGGATAAATAAGTATCGTTAATAAGAGTTCCGATGTTTTTTTGTCTTGTATGTTTCATCAATTCATAATATAACTTTTATTTTCTTACGAAGATTCATCCACTGAACTTTGGAAATTTTCCTAAGAAGATAGTGCTCAAATTTATAAGCACAGAGAGCATCTTTCCTTTAAATTGTTGGATATTTAATAAGACTAGAACTATTAAGATATGTTCCATCCTTCTCTTAACTAGAAGAAGCTTTCATCTTATAGTTGTTTATTTGTATGAATGTTCCCCACCTTACTTACTTTCCAATTGCAAAGATAGCTTATCACATTTTTAAGCTTCGACCAACCTTAACAAAGGGATTTCATCAATGTTAACTATTCCAAGCATCTTCAGCAATATTAAGATATACATGGTATGGAAAACCATGCACTAAATCTAAAAGGAGTCTTCTTCTTGTATGCACTATAATTTGTAATGAAAAGAAAGAATTTTTTGGTCACTTTGAATAGTAGTAACAACAACAACTTGAACTCTAGGAAATTTGTTAAGAAAAAGTTGATTATGCATTACCCAATCATCTATAGACATAAAAGCATTATGTATTCTTACATGCTATCCCATGTGAAGTTAGCATGTTTTTATCAAGGTTAATCAATAGTTGTATGAAAATTGGTTCAATAGTACCATACCGATTGAAAGTGTTAATTGCATTAGAATGTTATTGAGGATGCAAGGGGTGTTACTTAGAGAAGGGTATACCATACACAATTGGTGTCAAATGATATACATATCTCTTTTATTATCACAACTACGACTATTACAAAACATAAGAAATTGGTATCAAAAGTGAAATGTACCTAACTGTGTATAAATTTTCCTTCTTCCTTGAGTTTTTTGGTTGGAGTATCATCCCTCATGCATCCAATAACAATTATAAGGGGATGGATATCTTTTCAGGGACTTTGAAATATTCCTTATTTTGATTATAGTTTCTGGAATGCAAATATTGGAACTCGTATGATTCAAACATCTTTAAATACAACATTTTTTTCACCCATGTTTATGACAAACACAAACATTTCATGAAGAAGGAGGCATGGGTTCAATTATTTGGAATAAGAGTTGCCAGCATGACAAACATAAGTTCATTAAATTTACTCTTTAGATAAGAATTTAAAGTGTTTAAATATGTTTACAAATAGACAGAGTCGCTAGCCTTTAGGACATATTTTAAACACACATTTAGGGGGAGGATCAGATTTATCCTTTTCATCTTAGGATTTGTTATGAGATTTATCTTTGTTTATAGTGTTGAAAAAATTGTGTTGACTTCTTTCTTAGACAACTAATAGTTACAATTGTGTTCTAGTAGTACTAATATGTTATGTTTAGATGCTATGGGACTATATTTGAAACATTTCTTTTGAGAAAGTAAAATATCAGAATCAATAATATTTACTACTACTTTAGGTTTTTGTGCCTTCTTCAATTGTACAACCTTATTAATATTATATTAAGATCCTTACCCATGAAAAAACATACCAATTATTGTGCATCTGATGGGAATCTTTGACATTTTACTCCCATCATATCTTCTACTCTATCATCCCCATTTTTATGAACATCATAATTGAACTCAAAGAAGGATGAAACAAATATTTAGATTCTTGCACAATGTAGTCATTTGTATCATTTAGTAAGGAAGTTTGGTTTCAAAGGAGTTTCATTGTAGCTTCAAATGATAGCAAATATTTAGTCATTCTAGTGTTCTGAAGGGAGGTATAGCATCCACACATGTGCAAAAGTCTTAGTATGTGTATCTTATCAAATGGATATCCCCATTCCCATTTCTTCAACACGAGTGGCTTCCCTGAAACCAGTCATGGACCTTTGTCAATAATCATCTTCGAGTCTTCTAAATATGTGAATCTGATGAAGTACAAGATTTTTCATTGTGAGAAGATCTCCATAGCATATGTGGATTTCAAAATAAAGTTGATATGATTGTGTAGTGTTGGGTAGTGTGGCTTAAGTCCTAACACATAACATTTTTATGTGTTCTTTGATTTTATATATTTTCATAAACAATCACCTAGGGGCATATGATGGCTCCATTAAGAATAAACAAAAGGATTGACTATTGAAGATTGGGTTTTGATCTATTATCCCTGGTGATCTCAAAATGCTTGACCAAGATCCTAGTTGTTTTGTCTGTGGAGAAAAATCTATATCAACTACTATTACGAGATTTATAAAACTAAAATAAACATGAAATATAAGGAATTTAGAGTCGCCACCTTATTTTGCAAGGTAAAATAAGGAAAATTGTGCCAAGGAAGTGACACCCCAGTGGTAAAAGTGATGGTGTAAGACTGAGAGGTAATGAGTTTGAACCCAGGGGACGGGATGAATGAATCGCCATTTTTTATTTAAAAAAAAGGAAATTGTGTGGTGTCTAAATCAATGGGAAATCATGACAAATACCAAAAATGACTACATCTAAGGGGTGATAAGATCTAGAAAATCCCCAATATAGAGGGATAGGTTTCCTATTATCATTGAGGAAGGTGTTAGGCACCCTCTCATTACTAAGAACATGGTATTGTGATTGTATTGTTGTGTTTGTGAAAAGAGTTTGGTATTGAATGGTTTAAGAAAAAATCAAGAAAAAATATATTATTAAGTTGTTTGAGTCATTGACGATATAATATTATTGTATACTTTTTGTCACCATCCCATAAGGACCCTAAATTTTTTTGAAGCAATCCAATTGCCTCAAGATCTCCCATGTTTAAGATCCATCCCTTTCGACTATGATATTAAGTGGGTAAATATATAGAAAATATAGTTAGATTAGATGAGATCTTTGTGGGGGCATGGGAATATTGATATCATGTTTTCAAATTCACATGTTTTAATTAAAATTCATTGGATAAGTAGTGAACTATGAGAAAGAAGAAATCTTTTTATGAACAGTAAGTAGGCACATGGATATATAGTCAAAATAGAAAGTCAATTGTATAATATGATCATGAAAAATAGATATCTAGATATATAGAATGGACAATTTTATCAATCTAAACAAATAGATCATAAATTATTGTGCAAGGTGAATAGGAGAAGCAATTGAAGTAACGATGATATGAATAAGCAATTGTTGTGATCTAGATCTAGCATTTAAGATGAACATGTAAATCTAGATTTTATGGTTCTTCCTCACCATTTCTCATCCTTCTTCCATTTGGTTTCATTGTCCTAGTAGAAGGGTGTTATGGAAACTCTTCAATAGAGTTTAAACAAGATGAGGTAGTTTCTCTCTAGCTACATAAGAGTTGATGTAGGATTTTATTGCACAATAAACTCTTTAGAGATGATATAACTAGATTTTACCTAGCTCAAGTGAATGATAGTCCCAACCACAAGCTACAGATTTTGTCACATTATGGTTTCGTATTGAACACAAAGGAGGACATATTCAAGAAGTATATGATCAAAGTAATAAATCAAGAACTAGAAATTATCAGGACAGGTTGATTATTGATTTATTATGATAAGATTGAAATAAAATAGTTTCATAAGAAACTATATTAATCAATGGATGGAAGCATCAAGGTGGATGGGTTTCACCAATGCTACCAATGCTTGTCGTCTGGCTACATTGTACACAAGCATGAATTAATAACATTGATGTTGGGTAAACCTAATCCTTTCAGAATCCATATCTAGCTCGGAGAGATATCACCTTAGGAGCTCTGCCATGTTAGTTAGAGAAAACATACCCATCACCTCAGTAAACACATGTTTGAAGTTGACACCAAGGGTGTTGAAGTTGTCATCAAGGATTTAAAAAAAAAATCAAACAATATCCTCAGACTTGGTGTCAAAGTTCTCTACACCCATGAACTAATAAACATGCAAAAAATGTCATTCAATTATATAAGGAAGGAAATTAATGATTTATTAGAATGGAAAAACATAATTCATACAAGGTTAGATTTCAAATAAAATAAAATAAAAAATGGGTAAGGAGGATATTGACCAAACTGTAGTAGGGAGATTACTTGCTCCTCATCAAAGTAACAAGTTCATAAGTGAAAGTAAGGAAGAAAACCATCACTGTAGTATATAGCGGAGGTGTAGTTGTTGTGTGCGGTAGCATGTATTTTAGCATTGAGACAAAGGTGAGTGGCATTGTAGCAAAATAATCCATGGAAATTTTCTGGGGTGTCCATGACCATGTCATTCTTCCTTCTTTGGCGGCTCGGACTTGACTCAGTGAGGGAGAAATAGGTGGATTTTGATGGGACATGGGTGATATCAGTTGTGATCGTGAATTAAAATCATATGTCTAGCATGTTCAAAGGTCTATACTTTCGAAAGATGGTAAAGTGATGGTTAAGTTATATTTATCTCTCTTGAGGCCAGGCCTAAACATCATCAAAAATAGTGGTCAATGGAGATCAATCAAGCAGGTTGATGGGATGATCAATGGGCACTTGTCTGTATGTTGGGTAATCCCAGTGGCATACATGATGATTATCCTTTAACGAGGAGGAAAAGGGCTAGTATTTATGTGCATGGGATGCAGGTTCCAACTCACCATCATGTTGTATTCATTGCAACATCATCCATTAATGCCTTAGGGTATGGTGAGAGAATTAGACCAAGTTTCTTTACTTAGTGTTCTCATTGAAATTTAGAAACCTCATTAGTAGAGGAATCATTTCATGTCAGTGGGTCAAGTGTCCATCAATTATGGAGTGTGTTGGGCTGCCCTATGTAGGAACCCTACCAAGTATAGGCCTAATTGGTTGATGCATCCCCACTGAACACAAATATCACTATGAGGTATCTTCATCAGAGGTAGGAGTCATGTCAGTCTTCAAGCCCCTTCCTCAAGTAGTGTTTTCAATAGGGTTTCATCAAGAAACCTAATCATTTGGGACATGAGGATTTTATTGAGGCATCAATGCATACAACCCGCATAAAACGGGGGCCTCACTAGGTAGAAGCCCCATCGATCATAAAATATGACATGTGGACCATCACTAAGTGTCATCCTTGGTCTCAGTGAGTAGGTGTGTTGGTTTAAGGTTCAATGGTTGAGCATTGATTCTATCCCTCGATGGGGAGCTTGGGTTGCGATGGTTGATGAGAATGAATAGGTTGATAAAATACCTAAGGGTATTAGTGAGTGAAGTAGGTCATGTGTTTGGTGTTGACTCAAGGTCAATTAGGTCAATGTTGACTCATGTCTAAATTGACTAAACCTGTGTTTTGATGATGACTAACCATTCCACATATTTGTGTCTAATGCTTCTACTTGAGTGATTTCAAATTAGGTATAGACACACTCCAAATGCCCTAACTTGCGCATATCAAATTGGAGAAAAGACAAGTCAAAGTCAATACAAGTGCACGTTTTTGTAATATGATGTAAATCCATTAGAAACATGTTGTAAATCACGTGTAATGATTGTATGACTTGTAATTAAGCTTAGAAAAAATCAGGAGCACTTAGATCGAATGTTTAAATACTCAAAAGCCATTTTCCAAAATTCACATCAGGTAGTTCATCGGTCGAGTTTTGTGACTTGCAAACTCGACCGATCTTGATTGGATCTTGAAAATGACTTTTGATCGGTCGAGTTTACACTACACAGAACTCGACCGATGGAGTACCAGACCAATTCAATTTTCATTGGTCAGTCGAGTTTCCCCAGGACAAACTTGACCGATGTCTTAATATCGGCTTTGTCTTTTACTCTATCAATCGAGTTACCCTTATAGAAACTCGAACGATTGCTCTGTACGGAAAAGTGCAGAAAATTGCTTCTAGCCATTGTGGAGTTGCAACAAGTGAAAATATATCAGTTGCGAGCCAAAAAATAGCTAGTTTTTGTTCTCAAGTGTTCCCAAAGGCTAAGAGGCATCCCCAGTTATAAATAGGACCCCTTGGGCTTCATTCCAAGGTTGAGCATTCAATGCAAACTCTATGTGAGGTTCCTATTCTATAGTTGAGTGCTTCCTACAGCCTCCTCTCTCTCTCTAAGCTTAATCACTTGCTACATCCATTAGAGTGAGTAGGAAATCTATAAGAGAGCTAGTCCTACATGTATATCTTGTGAGGCTCTCACTTCCACCACCTCCCCATATCTCATCTCAATCATGAAGATGAAGTTTCTCTCTCTTACCTATGAGAGGTGAAGAAGAACAAGGGAAGGCGTCCCTTGGTAAAGATCAAGGCTGAAGACTTGGAGCTAAAGTGGGTAAGCCCTTGTGAAGGAAGAAGACTCCTTGCTCAAGTGGGTAAGTCCTTGGTGGAAGCTTCTCCAAGTGAAGGTGAAGTTAAAGGCGTAAGATCCAAGAAGAGTGTGTAATTCCTTGAAGGTTGAAGACTTGTGCAAGACTAGGTAAGTCCTTGGAAGAAGGCTAAAGACTCTTGCAAAGTGGGTAAGTCCTTCGTAAGGTTGAAGACTCTTTGTATTGGATAGGTAAGTCCTTTGTTTGGTCATGTATTGTAAGTCTTATGAATGAATATAAGAATGCAATGGTTAGGAAATCCTAGAGGTTGACCTGTCTAGGTAAGTGGACTTACATACTTCTAGTTTGAAGTGTGGAACCACTCTAAATAGCTTGTCTACTTGTGTTTGCTCAATCTCTCTCATCCTTGCTATGCATGTTTTAGTTGCACTCAAATTACCAATTTAGCAACCTTATCTTATCATATATCTTGAAGGTCTAATGAATTTTGTTTAGGTGCATTCAGCTCTATTCACCCCCCCTCTAGAGCATCTAATCACCCATCTAGGATCCAACAATTGGTATCAGAGCGGGTCTTCTCCAAGCATACTTCAACAAGTATGAGAAGATGGGTGACTACCAAGGAGGGAGATACTTGATCAGCCTACCAATATTTGATGGGAGCAAATTCCTCTATTGGAGAAGAAGGCTTCAATTCTACATCCAAGGATCAAGTCTTGAGATGTGGCAAATGGTGAACAACCCATACATGATACAAAGAGAAAGATTGAAGAATGGGATGAAGCTACCTTGAAGAAAGCAACCTTGAATGCTAGATCCATGCACATCCTCTATGCTTCCATGACCCCTACCGAGTTCAACCGGATTTATTCATGTGAAACAGCCTATGAGGTATGGAGAAAGCTATACATTACTTATGAAGGGACAAATCAAGTGAAGGAAAGCAAAGTCTACATGCTCAAAGGGTTGCTTGAAAACTTCAAGATGGGAAAGGAGGAGAGGATAGCCAACATGTACTCAAGGCTCAACACCATTGTGAATGGTCTTGCTATTCTAGGACATCCTATGAGTAGAGGAGAGATCAACTCTAAGATCCTTAGAACTCTCCCCAAGAGATGGGAACCCAAGGTGACTTCCATTGAAGAAGCAAGGTCTCTTAAGGATGTCCCTATTGAAGCGCTCATTGGAAATCTACAAGCACATGAAGCCACACTTGACAAGAGGGAGGAAGTAGAAAGACAAGAGAAGAAAGAGATAAAGAGAATGAAGAAGGCTAAAATGAAGGCTCAAATTGAAGCTATCATGGAACAAGTCTCTCCATCCTCTCAAGTTAAAGAAGATGTCATGTACTCCAAGGGTAGATTCTACAAAAGGCAAGAAGACCCATCATCACAAGAAAAGAGAAGATAAGTGGCACTCAAGCTCAAGTGCCTCCTCCAACTCAAGCTCAAGTGAAGATTCAAGTGAAGGATCAAGCTCAAGCTCTAGTGATGAAGGAGAATGCCATTTTGCTCTTATAGCTTCAAAAAGTAAGGACTCAAGTGAGGTAAATCTAAACTCTTTAGATAAACAATATTTGATTGCTATTATTCATGATACTAGTGCCTCTCTTAAGTCTTCTAAAAGGAAAAGGAAAAAGCTTGCTAAAATTGTTGATAATTTGCATGCAGCATTAAATGATCTTGAACATGCTAATTCTTGCTTGCTTAATGATAAAAATGCTTATCTTAGCCAAGTAGACTCTCTTAAACTTGAAAATGCTAGTTTGCTTGATAAGATTAGATTTTTAGAAGCTCAACCTCTCATGCCTAGTTCTAATGAAGAGCATACTTTAATTGTTGATTCTCTCATGCATGATATTGATGTTCTTAAATCTGAAAACAATGACAAAGATTTTGTTTTGCAAGAATTAGAAATAGAAAATGCCTCCTTGCTTACTAAAATCAATGTACATGAAATTTGTTCTAGTTCTACTAGTAGAGAGAATGATGTTTCTGCTCTTCATATTGACAGAGATTCTTATTTAACTAAAGCTCTCTGCTTAGAAAATGATCTTGTGCATGCTAGAGATAATATCAACCATTTGTCTTCTACTATTACTTCTCTTAAGCATGATAATGACAGTTTGAGATCTTCTTTGCAAAAAAAATTAGTTGGTAAAAAGAATCTTAATGACATCCTACACCATACTACCAAACAAATTGGTAGACATGGTTTAGGGTATGATAGTAGTCAAGGGAAAAACAAAGATAAAGGACCTTGAATATTCCATGGAGAATCCTCTAGTTCCAAGACTATGGGCACATGCAACTATTGCAATGAAATTGGTCATTATTCTACTTGTTGTCCTTTTAGGAAAGCACCCAAGAGAAATAGGACTTGAGTTTCTAAACTAACCCCTCCGGACCCAAAAACATGATTGGGGACCATTTCATCTTTATTCTTGTAGGTACTTGCAAATGGATTGACTTGAGCTATTAAATTGCAAATTGACTTGTCAATCCACATGAAAGAAGAAAGGTGAGATGTGTAGAGGGTGACAACAACTAGAAAAAGGAATGGTAAGAACAAAGGTAATGTTTTCTTGCTTATAACCATTTCTAACTTGTTTTTGTCAAGTTAGTGTGCACTATGCATGTAGTTTTTGAGTCAAAAGTGGTATTTTGTGATTATCTTCACACACTTGCTAAAAAACTATTTCTAATGCTTCTATAGTGCATCACTAACTTGCTTAGACATCTTTGGATATGGTTTGTATATTTACCATGCCTTTAAATATGTTTTTATGAAATACATGTGCTTTTTGACAGCTTCTCTGTCGGTCGAGTTTGCCCTGTTTGAAACTCGACTGATAGGCACCTATGGGTGTTGCCAACAGCTGTCATCGGTCGAGTTGTCAATGCACAAAACTCGACCGATAACATTATGTACAGAATATACATTTGGCTTATTGAATGAGAATTTCCCTCTCAACTAGACTTTCTCAATGAATAGCCTTATTCTTTGACACTCTCATTTGGTACCTTTATGTATGCATATTTCCATGTTCTAAATTTCCTATCTTTCTTACAACTCTATCTTTCAAATTGCTCTAAGTTGGTATATCTATATCTTGCAATTACTTGCTTTGAGTTGTTTTGTAGGTTTTGATGATGATCTCTTTGGATATCTTGGTTGTGTCTAAAAATTGCTTCCATTGTACTCTAACTTGCTACATCTATATAGGTGTATATCTTGTGTTGATACAACCTTGAGGTTCTTAGTGGTAATCATCTTTTGGTAAGGATGCATATTTGTATGTGAGTTATATCCTTTCATGCTTCTAAAATTGCATATCTCTTTGTTTGGATATATCTCTACATATACTCATAGCTTGCTCTATCTTGTGTATCTTTTGGTATCTGTTGCTATGATCTAGATCCTACTAGTAGTCCTAACTTGTGATATCATCTACTAGTAGTTCATATACATGTAGTTCTAACCTTGTTTATAATTGGCATCTTTGCTCATATATATGCTATGCTTGTATCTTGTCTCATACATGCTCAAGCTTGTAGAATTGCATATCTACTATCTTGAGTTGCTTGCATAACATTTTGATGCAGGGTACATAGATCTACATTATATGTAGAAATTGGAGTATTTTTGGTTTTTATGCAGATTTTACTCTAGTTTCAGTTTTTGGTGCAAGATAGTGTTTTTATGTAGAAACGGCCTTCTAAGCAAGACTCATTGCTTAGCCATGAGCCCTGATGCTTTTTGGGAAAATTCTGTCATCTTGAGGGTCAAAATTGTGGTTTATTGTTTTTCTACAGCACCTTATCTTGCTTTTTTTGGGTTGTTCAAGTATATGTTTTAACTTGCTTTTCTTTCTATGCTTGGACAAGCCCCTATCTGTGCTCTTATACTCTCCTCATATAACTTTTGTTATCTCCTTCCCCTTAACAAGTGGTGTTTTGTATTTCTTCATACCCCCACGTTTTGAAATGACAAAGGGGGAGAAAGGTACGTCTTCTTTTAAAATAGGGAGAAGGCATGTCTTACATGAAGTGGAGAAGTAAGTCTATGTAAGGGGGAGAAGGTAAAGTGGAGAAGACATATATGTGTAGAACATATATAAATAGAAGACATAGTATTATATAAATGTTGTGAAAGTTAACCATGTAGGAGAAATAGCATCAATTGAGAGGGAGTATGAGAACTCCACTAGCATCAATTGAGGGGGAGCATATGAAGTAAATTCTATTGAAACCCCTAGGTTTCTCCAAAGGTAAGAATTTACTTAAATACTTTCAATACATTTATGGAATGGTTTGTCATCTTCAAAAAGGGGGAGAATGTTGACTCAAGGTCAATTAGGTCAATGTTGACTCACGTCTAAATTGACTAAACCCGTGTTTTGATGATGACTAACCATTCCACATATTTGTGTCTAATGATTCTACTTGAGTGATTTCATATTAGGTATAGACACACTCTGAATGCCCTAACTTGCGCATATCAAATTGGAGAAAAGACAAGTCAAAGTCAATACAAGTGCATGTTTTTGTAATATGATGTAAATCCATTAGAAACATGTTCTAAATCACTTGTAATGATTGTATGACTTGTAATTAAGCTTAGAAAAAATTAGGAGCACTTAGATCGAATGTTTAAGCACTCAAAAGCCATTTTCCAAAATTCACATCAGGTTATTCATCGGTCGAGTTCTGTGAGTTGCAAACTCAACCGATCCTGATTGGATCTTGAAAATGACTTTTGATCGGTTGAGTTTACACTACACAGAACTCAACCGATGGAGTGCCAAACCAATTCAATTTTCATTGGTCGGTCGAGTTTCCCCAGGACAAACTCGACCGATGGTCTAAATATCGGCTTTGTCTTTTACTCTATCGGTAGAGTTACCCTTATAGAAACTCGACCGATTGTACTATACGGAAAAGTGCAGAAAAGTGCTTCTAGCTGTTGTGGAGTTGCAACAAGTGAAAATATATTTGTTACAAAGCACAAAACAGCTAGTTTTCATTCTCAAGTGTTCCCAAAGTCTAAGAGGCATCCCCAACTGTAAATAGGACCCCTTGGGCTTCATTCCAAGGTTGAGCATTCAATGCAAACTCTATGTGGGGTCCCTATTCTATAGTTGAGTGCTTCCTACAACCTCCTCTCTCTATCTAAGCTTAATCACTTGCTACATCCATTAGAGTGAGTAGGAAATCTGTAAGAGAGCTAGTCCTACATGTATATCTTGTGAGGCTCTCACTTCTACCACCTCCCCATCTCTCATCTCAATCATGAAGATGAAGGTTCTCTCTCTTACCTAAGAGAGGTGAAGAAGAACAAGGGAAGGCATCCCTTGGTAAAGATCAAGGATGAAGACATGGTGCTAAAGTGGGTAAGCCCTTGGTGAAGGCAGAAGACTCCCTGCTCAAGTGGTAAAGTCCTTGGTGGAAGCTTCTCCGAGTGAAGGTGAAGTTAACGGCAGAAGATCCAAGAAGAGTGGGTAATTCCTTGAAGGCTGAAGACTTGTGCAAGACTAGGTAAGTCCTTGGAAGAAGGATGACGACTCTTGCAAAGTGGGTAAGTCCTTGGTAAGGTTGAAGACTCTTTGTATTGGATAGGTAATTCATTTGTTTAGTCATGTATTGTAAGTCTTATGAATGAATATAAGAATGCAATGGTTAGGAAATCCTAGAGGTTTACCTGTCTAGGTAAGTGGAGTAACATACTTCTAGTTTGAAGTGTGGAACCACTCTAAATAGCTTGTCTACTTGTATTTGCTCAATCTCTCTCATCCTTTCTATGCATGTTTTAGTTGCACTCAAATTACCAATTTAGCAACCTAATCTTATCATATATCTTGAATGTCTAATGAATTTTGTTTAAGTGCATTCATCTCTATGCACCCCCCCCTCTAGAGCATCTAATCACCCATCTAGGATCCAACATTTGGGTTGATGCTAATTCTAAGGAGATTGAGGAGAAACAATGGTCAAAGAAACTCTAGAGGTTGATCAAAATTCTCTTTGGGCCCACGAATTATTCAGTGGGACCACCATTCAAAAATGATCCATATGAAAATAATCTCAAAATTTCCATAAAAATCAAGAGATTATGTTGGCATCCTAACAAATTATGATAAAAAGGGAAACTAAATGGAATCTAATTCTTGTTATATTTAAATACAAAAGTAGGCTAAATATTTGACTAAAACAAGGATGAAAATGCATACATAAAGTCAACACAGGTGTTGGTTGATGGTGGTTAGGGGTAATTCTACTTTTTGGTGATATTCAAGGATTCAACATCAAGAAGGAAGTTCTACTAATGAATTATTGTCAAAGTAGGAATAGCAAATCAAATTGAATACTTATTCCCTAAGAGCACCATGTGGAACACTTCTTTCTATAGGGAGAACCACTACAGGAATATGGTTTTCATCCAAGTGGCATTCTGGAAGAATGTTACATTCTATCAGGACGTCCTTGTGTAGAAAACATGAGTTTTTCTTATCCGAGTCTCTAGTTTTATAGCATTTCCTAGCATATCTCGATTATGAATTTTATTTCTGATACAAGATTGTGTCATTGAGCAAAAAAACATAGATAAAAATTAGGGGAATTTGGGATATGAAAACTTGAGGGTCTTCCATTTTCTTCTTAACTATCAAAAATATATGAAGTTGATTTGAATATCCTCACCATTAAAGAATAAAATTAATTTTTAATTGAGATAGAAAGGAGGAAATTGCATTTCCAATTGGCAATGGATTTAAGTATTTTATTAATGGATTGTTCAATCAGTATATATATGGACAAGCTCAAATTAAAGGAGAAAATGTATTATTTTGGCTTTTTGATATGCCCCACTCATATTTAGATGATCAAATATTTCCCAAATTAGGTCAAAAATATGTGTATTAAGTATTTCAGGTGATCATGGAACGAAGTCATGATCCAATTACAAAGACCTTAAAAATATATATGTTGGATACTTGCAAACCAAGTTGTACCATGTGTTTATGTGTTTGTACATGTGCGTTTTTGTACAAAGTGATAGGCATGATGTAAGGACAAGTGATTATCCACTCAAATATACCCAAAACCCTATCTTACACTCACATGAATACTTTAGGGTTGATAAGTTTCATATGAGCCATCAATAGGACCTCACATACATTGAAAATATTTACATTGAGTTCTTCTCGGTCGACAAATTTCTCGACCGAGACACACTCGGTCAAAGACTCAGATAAATAAAAAATAGCTTTGTATATCTTAAGTTTTGAGTCATTCTCAATCGACAATATTGTTGATCGAGAAAGTTTGTCAAAGAAAAGTTCGACCGATAAAGATTCGTTGTTCTTAGTTGACCAAGGTATATAATAGTCATTGAAGCCCAAAACTATTCATGGTTGATGAGTTTGTGGATTGAGACTCTTCCCGGTCAACGGGTTTGTTGATCAAGATTCTTCTGGTCGACAATGTTGTCGACTAAGAAAGGTCCTAGAAACTATTTTTTAAACAATCAAATTAGTCATTGTAACTTGATTAATATATTTTAATGGCTAGTTAAAGTCCTAGAACACTATAGACACATCCTAAAAGTACCTTAACTACTTGCATACATTTCCTATAAATAGGAGTGGTCTTAGGAAACTTGTATACATGAATTTCACATACAATTGCATATACATTTATTCCCATACTTGAGCACTACTTCACATCTTTCTCAATGATCATAGGCCCTACACTTCTAGTTGATATCTAGCTAGCCTAAGACTCAACCTAACTCTAGTATCCTCTCCACCAAATACAACCCTTGCCCAAACCATTTGTGGATTGGATCATCATAACTTGTCCATAAGAGTTGAATTGTATATCTTATGAGCTTATTTTGTTACTTTCTTTTCCAATCTATTTCTTCTATTCTGTATTACTCTTGGGCTACTTCTTGGAGTGAAGGCTTTCTAGGAAACTATTAGAATAAGGAGTCTTCTCAACTTGGTGCTCTTCCATTGGCTGTTAAATAATGGGTGAAGAGTGGAGCTCTTCATTGTCTGTCAAAAAAGAGGTGATTTGGTGCTCTTCCTCATTCGTCAAAGAAGAGGTGCAGAGAGTTACCTTCCAGTGGCCAGTCAAAGAAGGTGGTAGTTCTCCTTGAGATGAGAACGAGGGTTTGTCTTGACCCAAAAAAGACAACGGTAAATTTTTGTATTGTGTATCGGGATATAAAATGAATAATACATGGTTTAAAAATCTTAGTTGAAAACAATCAAGTAGTGGACTGATGTCATTTGATGGAACCACACTAGATCTATGTCTCTAGTGGTTGCCTCCTTTGCTATATATTTCTGTTGCACTTTAAGTAAAGTAATTTTATTTGGTTAAAATTATTATAAATCTCTATTCACCCACCCCCCCTATAGATATTTCATTTGGTATCAGAGCAGGTCTTTAAGGAGCCTTAACTAGTATTGAAGAATGGGGGACAATGAGCTTGGCCAACTCAACCATTGAGGACCACAAACAATCTTTGACGGATCCAAGTAGATCATTGGAAGATGTCTATGCAAGTTTACATTCAAGGTATTGACATCAATATTTGGAATATGATCATCCACCCACATGAACCTCTAAATAGAGTTTGAGGAATGGGACTTGCCAACTATAATAAAAGCTACCCTTAATGCCAAAGATGTAACTCTTTTACATTGACATTTATTTCTTGAAAATTTCATAGAATATCCTCTTGTGAAACCGCACATGAAATATGGAGAACACTTTCAGTTAAACATGATGATAATTTACTAGTCAAGAGTACTCAAATTAATATATTTTAGAAAAATTTAAATCATTTCATATGTAAGAAAATGAAACCATTTTTGTAATACATGCTAGATTTTCTTCTATAATCAATAATTTGAGTGCCTTAGGAAGAACATAAGTGAAGAAGAATAGGTTTCCAAGATGGATCAAATTATTGGGAACTTGGAAATTCTTGGAGTACAATTTGAAGAAGTGGAGAAGCAAGAAAAAGAAGCAAGGCATGTAGAGAAAACAATTGTATTCAAAGAAAAGTCTTCTCTTCTAGTAATAAAGAATAAATTTTTGCTAAAGGTGAGAAATATGTATTTTTTTTCTTGTAACAAAAATATTAGATCTTTGTGTACATGATGTTACCAATATGGAAAGAAAAGTCATCAGCAATCCCAAAGTCCTAAACTAAATAAGAAGAAAGAAGGCAATAATGAAGGAGAAGAAGCACATGCACATGATGAAGATGAAGCTCAAGGTAATAATAGTGACGATGAGGTATCACTTTCTACTTTATTCAAAAATGATCTTATAGAACTTGTTAAAATTACTCCGAATAAAGTTGAAAAAATTATTACAATTGTTAATTTCTTTTATATAGACATTAATGAGATAAATTTTGGACCTCTTACTTTATTCATTTGCTTTAAATTGGTTGAAAATGGATAATTTTTATGATAGATAACCACTCAATTGAAGAATAGTTCGCCAAGGGGGAAATCTATCAAAAACATTTTGACTGAATTACTAACAATAAGTTTTTAATTCAGCTATCTTGGGATTGGTCGTTAAAATTCATTTTCTCTACATGTTTATTTGGATAAAAAAGACAAATTAGAACTAAATATGCTTGTAAAAATAAAAATATAAACTCAAAGTGTTGAAAATAGAAATGAAATATCTTAGACATTATTATTCCACATAGTTTGGATTTCAACTTAGAACCGTTAACTTGTTGAGAATTTACCTATGCTTAATCTTGATAAATACATTTATGTCTTATCTCAAATTAATTTGATGTACATATGCATATCATTTACTTTAACTGTAGAAGGATTATAGTTTTGTAAATTGAATATGAGTGTTAACTTTCCTATATATAGGAGCCAGAGAGTACATGGGTTAAATAGAGAAAAGGGAAAATAAAATGGGCCTAAACCCAACTTAATAAATATACTAACACACCCTCTTAAGTTGGAGAGTAAACATTGCAAAGTCCCAACTTGACGCCCATATACTTGAATAAAGAAGGAGGAAGAGGTTTTGTAAGTATGTCCACAACTTGATCACATGTCCTAACGTGAGGAGTGATGATCTACTTGGCTTTGACCAGGTCCCACACAAAATGATAGTCAATTTTGATGTATTTTGTGTGCTCGTGGAAGATTGGATTATTAGCTATATGGATAACTTCTTGGTTGTCAAAATATAGAGTAGTTGGAGTTTTGAAAAGGAATTCCAAACTCAGTCAGGATGGACCGGACCCACTATAGATCACATCATGCATGAGCCATGGCCCGATATTCTACCTTGATGTTGGAGTAAACTACCATAGCCTATTTTTTACTCCACTTGGAAACTGG
Organism: Alisma plantago-aquatica; assembly: GCA_963693085.1. Lineage (NCBI taxonomy): Eukaryota > Viridiplantae > Streptophyta > Magnoliopsida > Alismatales > Alismataceae > Alisma > Alisma plantago-aquatica. Next base: position 612,467,880 of record OY856413.1, read on the forward strand.
GTGAGTGATAATCATGACACAATAGCCTAAAGTGGATCGTTGGTCTTTATAATAACCATCCCAATCTCCATCTGCATATCTGGAGATGGAGATTACCTTGGACTTAGGATGTTTGTAGAGCAATACTCATCCTAGAGAACTTTTAGATAGCGAAGAAATTCATTGAATGTTGGACCAGTGCACCTGAAGTGGTGCATTCATTTATTAATTGACTACTACAACAACATAGATAATGTATGGTTGAGTAATAGTTAAGTAAACCAATTTCCTAACTATGCAATGATACTTCTCTGGATCAGCAAAGAGTTCACGTTCATGCATAGGCTTTGTATGATAGTCCATGGGGGTATAGATTGGTTTGGTTTTTGCCATGTTGGCCTCTTGAAGTAGGCCTAAGACATAGCATCGTTGTGACAGACTTGTCCCTCAGGTTGAGCGGAGGACTTCGATTTTGAGGAAATATCACAAGGTGCTCAATTGTTTTGTATGGAAATGTGTATTAGAAACTTGTTCAGCTAGGATGTCCCCATCATATCATTGCCAGTGATGATGATGTCATCAACACATACAACAACAAGAACATGGTCTTTGGTGGACTTTGAGAAGAACAGGGAGTGGTATGTGGCTGATCTCTAAAAGTTAAGCTGAGTTGGGACATCACTTAACTTGTTAAACCAGGTCCTTAGAGGCTGCTTGAGGACATAGAGATGTCATTGGAGTTGACATACTTTATGAGAAGATGTCCCTCAACAACAAACTCAGACGGTTTCTATATGTAGATTTCCTTTAGGAGATCTCCATGAAGAAATGCATTCTTAATGTTGAGCTTATAAAGATGCCAGTTGAGGTGAGCTGCAAGGGAGATAAGGATACAAACAGATGCAATCCTTGTCACTAGAGAGAATGTATGGAAGTTATCCATGCCAAAATTTTGGGTGAATCCTTTCAAAACTAGGAGCACTTTCATTTGTTCAACAGTTGCATCCGACTTATGCTTTATAGAGAAAACCCATTATAAGCCTACAACATTTTAGTCTGGTGGTGGGGTCACAAGGTCAGATGTCTTGTTTGTGTAGAGAGCCCACTTTTATTCCATCATTGTAGCTTTCCATCTAGAATGGAACTGAGCATCTGATGGACACTTAGGAATGTATGTTGTGTCCAAGGCAATAGAAAAGGATGATGTAGATGAAGAAAGATGTGCCAAACAAAAAGTGTTTGAAATGGGATTCTTGATAGTACAAGAGCATATACCTTTGTGTAGTACCACCGGTAGATTGGATTGGTTTGGAACTAATGATGATGAAGCAGATGACGTCAGTAATTCACCTTCAATGCATTGGTTTGGTCATCGATGGTGGAGATGGTGATTGTGTCTGTGCAATGAATGGATTACGCAAAATGATCATAATATCAGTATGATTAATGGGGTTGAGCTAGATAAAAAAATATTTCATCCACATGGAAGGTGACATCCGCAGAGATATAGATTTTTTCAGATTTAGGTTTAAGACATTTGATTCATTTTTTAGAACAAGGATTACTGGGAAATACCGTTTGAATAGCTTGCGGGGAAAGTTTGTCAGTCTTGGGATCAAAATTATGAACAAAGTAACACAACCGAAAGCCCGAGGTGGTAAAGGGAATGGCTTGGATTGAGGGTAACTAATGGAAGAAGGAGTATTCTTCGTGACAATAGAGGAAGGTCAGTAATTAATAATAAAAGCAAAGCGGTGAGGACCACATCAGATCAAAAAGGGTTAGGTGAGTTGGTATGAATGAGAAGAGAGAGTGTAATGTCAAGTAAATGATGATTTTTACGATCATAAATGTCATTTTATTGTGGAGAGTGTGCACGAGCATTGGTGAATCATCCCTACCTCACGACAGAAGGAGATGACATCCTTTTGGGTATATATAAGGGTATTGTCGGTCCAAAGAATCTTAATAGATGTGGAAAATTGAACCAAATCCAACTTGTGAAACTTGCAAATTAATGTAAAGACTTCATCACGAGTGTGAAGTAAAGCCATGTCATTCTAGAAAAATCATCCACAAATATAAGAAAATATCTATAGGCATTGTAACTATTAGTTTTGAAGGAACCTGAGACAACCTGACTTTTCTCTATTCTATGTTGTACTCCTCTCTCATCAACTCAATCTAATATCAAATTTTCTATTGGAAGATTTGTGATGCTCTATGTTAGTTACACTCTTGACCAATTTTATAATGTGTGCCTTTGATTTTCTCTTTTGATCTAAGCTTCTCTATTTAAGGATTCACCACTTTGCAAATAAAATGGAACCTGATTAGTATGATAACTTTAGTTTTTAATGTATTTCATGAGATAGGGGGTTCAATTGTAGATCCAACAACACAAAATTACTTTAATCGGAGGTATGTTGCCAAAGATATGGTCATTTGAAGGTTGTCTTTTGTTCATTGATTTAATTAGATTTTAGCGCCTTATTGGGCCTAAGCATGGGTCTGCGGCCCAGGAGCTACCACCCTTGGTTTTAGAAATCCTAATGTGCCTCCTTTTGTGACTGTTAGATCTTGATCTGATGGATCCAAGGTCATCCCCTACCTTAGTCTATACTATTGTAGTAGGTTGCTTTTGGAGCAACTAATCAGATGTACTTTTGACCCCCTTTTGAACAATTGATACTTCGATTAGCTTCATTTTCACCTTCCCATTCACTTCCCCCATCCTTTTATTCATTTTTATCCACCATAGTTCACCCCCTTGCCTCTTTTTGACTTGTTGTTTGCCATGGTCGCCGCCGCCCCTCTCCACTTGGGGCTTTACACCCTAGTCCTCCTCCGCTCCTGTGAGAGTCGTCCTCAGATGTGCAACTTGCCAACAAAGCTTACCAGCACCTTTGGTTCCTCTCTTGAGCCCTCGTGCCCCCTCATCCTTTTACTCTGGCAACCCGAAGGCAATAGGGGTGAGGCCCTTTTTCCCCTCATCGCAGACTGGCACGAGAAGCAGCTACCGCACGATAGTGCCTAGTCCAAGCTCAACCTGAGGGCGAGTGGCTAGGATTACTTAGACCCTCACTGCAGCCCCAAACACGAGCATGGCCAGGAGATGTGTAGAGACGACAAGCGATCTAGAGCCGAGCGGTTGCGGTCGGGAGCAACAAAGAAAGGTGGATTGCAGGCGCAAGTCGGAGAGGGGTGCAACGCACACTATTGGGCTACTGAACGGGGACCTAAGAGGGGCATAAAACACTATGGTCATTGCATGCTTGGGCAGCGACCCGTATTGTCCAATAAATCTTCTTCTAATGCTTCTATTTTTTTTTAATACGACCTTTGACTATGTTGACCATATTTGATGCATGTTGTTGATAAAGTTTGGTTCCTTGATACTCAATCTACTTTCTTGACTTCATAACAGTTACAGGTATGCAGTTTGGGATAATTGAGGGCCCTAATTACTCCTATTGCTCATGATGACTCTATTTCACAATGGTGACTTGTTTAGACCTCAATGATGTATCTTGCCCTCTTAATGACTAACTTTTCTTCCTAATGACATCTAAGGCCTTCATATCTTGAAATCAATCATTTAAGAACTTTTATATCACTCTATTATCAACCCCTAATCCCATGTTTCTATGGTTGTTTCATGACACCTAATGTATGAATGAAACTCCTTTATGGTGATATGTATTGGACTTTGAACCAAGAAGGCCCTCAACCCATGTTATGTATCCAACCCTAGTGCATTTCGAAAATCAGTAGCATTATAATGTGTTCTTCCTCTTTTGGCTAACACCAACCCCCACTCATGATGTAATTATGTATGTGCCCCTTCTAGACATGTATGTCCATATAGTGTTAGTTTGACTTCCTTGTTTCCCACTCTTCATGAGAATGTAATTGTTATGCTCTTCCCTCTCAAGTCAGAGATAGCATATCCTTAATGATCTCCTTGATATGGATGTTCCATCCTATCCATATGTTGCTCCCTAATGCTATATGTGAACTATGTTGATACTTGTTTGTATGTGAGATTTGTTAATACCCAAGGTTGGGAATATGATGCCTAAACCCTAAGGGACATAAACCCATATTAGAATGTGATTCTTATGTATATATTTTCCTGATCAAAATCATGCTTGATTCTTGGATCCCTTGTCTTGTTTAGATCGTGACCTTTTACATCCAATTATGAGTTTTCAACCTTATAATGTGCTTTAGTGACTCAAATTTTGTAATGTCCATATGAAACCATTGAATGACATGAACCTTGAACCCCACATCCATGATGGACCTTAAATCAATAAGAGATAATCCAATGCACTAATAAGAAATGTTGAACCTAATTTGGCCAAAACTCTAAAATGATGTTGCTTAGGGTTAATGATGAGAATATAATACATGTATGTAATTGTGCACTAAATCATGTGTTTTTGTGTCTAAATGGTCATGGATAAGGTTAAGTTAAGAATATCTACATTAAGTATGGGCTTTAATAATTATATGACTATGGCTTTCTTTCATGAAATGAGATACATGTGTATGCTTGTTTATTTGGTCACATATTGCATGTAGTATTATATATGTACTCGATGTTTGTCTTGTATCGTTAATTTGTAACTTGCAAACATAATATATAGAAACTCCATTATACATGTTGAAATAGGGTTTTTATCTATGACTTTAGTCATTGAGGTCCCTCATTAAGAAACAGGGTTAGCTCTTAGCGATGGCCTCGAGGTCCCTCACGTATAAAAGGGTAGCTAATCTTGAGCACCCTTACGGACCCTTCCAATTGGAAGTTGGTCAAAGGAGTTGTGATACATGATATGAGGGTATAATTGGAGTAAAATGATATAAAACACTATATCTCTCTTTGCTAAATACTTAACTTGTTTATTCTTGTTCGTTACTTATGTAAATCTTTCTAAATTATACAAAGTTATGTATATGCATCTTTTAGCCCTGTACTCAGCACCTCGTGTGCTCGACCCACCTTGTTTTATGTATTTTATAGGTTCAGAGATGGCTAGAAGTTGATGAGCTTGGAGAGGTATGTCAGGTGTACTTGTTGTAAGATCCCTAGTATACATGAGCAGACTTGTAAAAATGTACTCTTGAATATGTATATGAAATCTTGTAATAAAAGAATGTTGCTTAATAATACTTGTTAAATGTTGAGATTGTAATTGGTATTTTTATCTTGTTATCTATTTATGTATGCTAAGATTTACACGTTTGCATTCACACTTTGATAATACCATGTTAGGGACGTATGCCTAGGTCCTATCATCATTAACTTTATAGTCATTTGGAGTTAGGATTTGTGTAACAAATGGTTCTGTGATAGGACCATAGTCATCAGTATGAATTAAGTCAAGCATACAAGATGATTGTTTATAGATACGATCTGGGAAGGACAAACGATGGTGTTTTCCTAGCTGACAGACATTACACTGAATGGAAGAATCAAAGAAGATACATAATTATCTAATAGTTTAAGCTTGTCTTAAGGTAAATGGCTATGATATAGATGTAGCTGAAGCGGCACGGATACAAGAAGGGCTTGTGGTCAGTTGGAGGGTGAGGCAGAGAAGTAGTAGAGATCACCAAAGCATACACTTCCCAATCATTGTCAAATTCCTCCAGTATTGTAAACAAAAACCATATGGACCAAAAGTTACAAAACATTTGAGAGAATCAATTATTTTTACTACACACATCAAATTGTATGAAAAATTTAGAACAAAGTGGACAGTAGTCAACTTGGCTTTAGAAGAGATAGGAATAGTGTAACACTAATTTACTCATTTAACTGACCAATCCTCCATGGTGATAGAGGAGTGAGGGATAAATGAATCAGATGTGGTTAAAATATGGGGCATACTAGTCATATGATGAGTTGCACCCAAATCCATAATCCAGTTAGGACTAGCAGCAAGTGTGGATGCCCCAAGGTTACCTTGAGAAGATGTGGCTAGGTGGGCGGACAAACCAGCAGTAGGTAAATCTCCAACTTGCCAATATGAAGAGGCAGAAGCGGTAATGTTGTTTTCGAGCAGAGAATCCCCATAATATTGGGAAGCTTGGCAAAGGCTTTCGTATTCCTCATGAGATAATGAGACATGAGAAGCTTGAGAAGATGCCTATGGTGCTGGAGGTGCACAGCCAATTGTCGGGGAAGATGCTTGATCAATGTGGTAGGTGTTTGAGCAACATGTGCAGAGCCTCTGCCACGTCCTCTCCCATAGTGTGTTGGATAACCATATTTCAAGTGGAAGACATTTTTAGTGTGGCCCAGGATGCCACTATAAGTGCACTTTAGGTGTTGGCCTCATCTATGACCAGGACCTTTGGTTGTTGCATCCATTGTTGATGGAGGATTAGATTCAGCAGTAGGAGAAATGTGAGGAGCAAGCATTTTAGACTGGGCCAGGTGTGCATATGTCTGGTTCATGGATGGAAGATCTGCACCAACTAGGATTAATTGTATAATAGCAGAAAAGCAAGGATGAAGCTCATTGAGGAAGCATTCAATGAGGAGAGTCTCCCTCTCCTTGGTGACTTTAGAAGACTTCGTCAAAGAGAAGAAGTTGAGCTAATTTTCTTGGGCCTTCATGGCATTGAAGCACTTGGACAAGGGTTGCTCTCCTTGTTGTTCAGAGAAGATCTTGTCCATAATGTTGTATATACATATACAATTGTCCTCCTAAGTAAAGAACTGCTTCATCTCCTCCCACACAGTCTTGGTATTTTGATGCCACATGTGCTTAATAGCCACCTCTCTGGCTCCATACATGCCTAGAGTCATGAGAGCACTTGACTGGTTCCTGTCACCCAGGCATCATCAGGAACCATTGTTAAGTCATCTGTGATAAATTTAAGTTTATCCCAAGACTCAAGAAATGTTTGGACAACATTCATCCATAAATGAAAGTTGTCACCATTTATCTTAATGGTAGATGTGCACAACATATTGTTGTAAATGATTGTTGGCTTAGCAGCATCACCCATGATGAGGTGAGTAAGGTATTGAATATAATGGAACGGTACAAATAGAAAGAAAAGTACTGGAATTAGTAGGTACAGATAGAAATAAAAGTATTCAAATGTAACATGGTACAAATAGAAAGTAAAGGTACCAGAATGCAGAACGGTACAAAGAACAGAATAGATCAGAAATACTACCGGAATTGAAACTCAGGAGAAAGAAGATTAACACTACTAGAATAGAACTTTGTAGGAAGAAATCAGGACTACTAGAATGAAACTCGATAGAAAAAGGAATGACAGTACCAAAATGGATCTCGGTAGGAAAAGAAAAGTGTTATTAGATTAATTGCACGGTAGGATAAGTGAACATAAAATCACCATTTTTTAAGAAAAAACACTCAGCCATGTGGATTAGATGAACCACGTGGAGAGGATGAAAAAATAAAGTTTTGCCCCTTTTTATTTTTTTAGTACTTTATAGATCAGCACGTGGTCTTTTGTTTGGACAGTTTTTATTTATTTCTCTCTTTTTTTTTTCTTTTCAAGAGCCGATTATTGCGATAACAATTGAAAAATACTGACTTTTTGGACTATCTACATCAGCCGGTCAGGAATAAATACAAACTTGAAATAAACAACAGCCACTATGTATCGCATTATGATCAGAAACCGCTATATATTACAATCAATTTACAACAAAAACTACTATCTATAAAGGTCAGCCGCTCCACGCTCCACTAGCAACGCTGCAATGACGAAAAATAAAAAAGGAAGGTGCATCCGTGCTTGGAGGAAACTACAGAACAAACATTAACAGACCGGAAATAATAGGTACGATCACGAGCAGTCCATTCACGATTAGGATCTGGAAAAAGGGACTGCTCCTTCTTGGTGATCTACGCTCCAGCCATCACCGGGAACGGAGAAGATAATGGAAGGGAATGAAGGAGGGGAAATGAAGTATAGCAGATTAGGGTTAGGAAACTGTGTCTGATACCATGTAGAAGGATTATGTTTTTGTAAAGAGAATGAGAGTTCTCGCTCTCCTATATATAAGAGCCAGAGAGTACACGGGTTAAAGAGAGAAAAGGAAAAATACAATGGGCCTATGTCCAACTAATCAAATATACTTACATTAACAAATGCTCACATTCTATTTAAATAAAAATTCATTTTCATATTATGTGTAAATTGTTAAAACAGGATTTCTAAATTCACCAGAACTATTCTCGAATGACAGAAGACTTCGATCGAGGAACCTCACGGTTGAAAAATTGTTCTACCGAAAGACTATCAAAAACTTATTTTAAAATTTTTAAATCATTGCCAAATGTCTTGATTTTACCCTTTTGATTTGGATAATATAAGTTTCATACATACATATGTCTTTCTACTTTGATCTTATAGGACTTGTTGAAATATAAGAAGAAAAAGGACAAATTGCATAGTTCGTTAGTTTGGAACCAACTGAGCATAAAGAACCAAATGCTTCTTTTCAAAATTAAGTCTTTGCATTAAAAAAAAAAGATTCCTTATATTAATAATTTTCCACTTTTTGTGCTCATGTCAATCATAACATTATTCTTCAAGAAATTTTGATTTTGATGATAAAATCTCTATGCTTGAAGAAGATCTTGCTAGACAATGCTTGATTTCTACTACTAAAAATCTCTTGCTAAAGAAAGTAAAAACGTTGAACTTACCTTTGGATGAATTTTTAAGTAGTATAAATATGTAACATTCTCTTAATCATGATAGTATTCGTGGACCTATTCCTAAATATGATAAGAGAAAGAGAAAGAAAGAGCTTATTTCTTTTAAGTTAAATGGAACATTTTAGAGATGAAACATGACTCTTTTTATTATCAGGGGAAACCCACCCCCCAGGTTGAGGCCTAGATATCAGGGATGGTAAACCTAGGAGATCCATGTTCCTGCACACCAGTATCTCAATAAATCGCATCAGAGGCTAGTTGATGTTGCAGGAAAGACATTTCCGAGCAGTGCTCCAGTGTGAGTCGAACCAGGGACCCTTCGTGAGGGGCCCCGAGCTGCGACCAGTTGGGCTACCACTCGCTGGCTAAGATGAAACATTACTTTCTTATGGAAAAATCAAATAATCATGCATTCTCATGCCTTGGCTGGTCAAAACCTCTCTCTAAGAAGTAAAAAGATCATGAGCCTTATTTTCAAAACCATTTTATGGAGATAAATAATATGTTCTATCACATTCTTGCTTATTGTACCTAAATTAATCTTCTACATGCAACCTATGAGCATCTCGGTTGATAAAACACTTGGACCGAGCAACAATTTGGTCGACAACATTCTCGACTGAGATCTTATCAATAACATAATTTTTTTGGATCGCTTTAAACTTGATTTACATATTCAAGATTTTACTAAATTTCTTGGTTTCTACATCTGATATGAACATTTTATTATGGAATTTGGGTTCTTTTTGAGCTCATATTACTTGTTATGATATTAAAGATGAGCTCAAAATCTTTTTATATATAGTTTGCATATCTTTTTCTACTCTGAAGTGATTCTCTACATAAATAAAGGCTTAGCATCCTTTTACATTTGGTTTAGAGATTCTTCTAGAGTTGTTATTATGGTACTTAATAGCTTCTCTACACCAATAGGGGCTTAACATCCCTTATATTTGGTCTAGAGATTTTATGTTGACCTCATTCTATGCTTTATTTGTTCTCTATATCAATATGGGCTTAACATCCCTTAAATTTGGTCTAGAGATTCTTTTGTTGATCTCTTTTTGTGCTTAAAGGACTCTCTAATCATTTTAGTAGGCTTAACATCCTTTGAAAATGATTGGGAAAATAGTTTTATCTTTATATTTTGATTTTTAGAGAAAACCTCTATATCATAAAGGACTTAACTTTCCTAACATTGATATTGAGATATCCTTTAGAATATAGTGTTTTTCATGACATCTCTATACAAAGGTGGACTTAACATTCCTTACCATTGGTTTAGAGTATCATTTTCAAATTGTGCTAATTGGGTCTTCTTATCATGAAGGACTTAACGTTCCCCTCATTGGCTATTAGACAATATTTTAATATTGTTCCTTGATCATATATGTCTTTTTGACTATATGGTAATGTGATTTACATCTATCTTTGTTTTCATCTCTCCCCATCAATTGGTATTCTTTCTCAATTGTCTTTGGTAATAATTTTTTACCTCTCCAAGTTGAGCATCATATTTAGGTGGAGTATATCACTAAGGGGGGTCATTTTTATGACTTTCTATCTTTTTGAGATGACAAAGGGGGAGACAAAACCATGAGATGAATTGGCTATCATCATTGTAATTTAGAAAGGGGAGAATATTCATCATGAGATAAAACTAAAGGTATGAAGTTCTAATTTTGCTACTTTAAATTTATCTGAAGGAAATATTTGTCATCATCAAAAAGGGGGAGACTGTTGTCTTTTTTATGTGCCACACTCATATTTTAATGATGCAAATATTTCCCAAATTTTGTCAGTAACATGTGTATTAAGTATTTTAGGTGATCAAGGAACTAAGTCAAGATCAACTACAAAGACCTCACAAATATATATGTTTGGATACTTGCAAATGAAGTTGTACCATATATGTATGTGTTTGTACACGTGTGTTTTTATACAACTTGATAGACATGGTACAAGTGATGATCCACCCTATATTACACTTACATGAAAACTTTAGAGTTGATATGTTTCATATGAGTCATCAATAAGACCTCAAATACATTGCAAATCTTTGAACAGAGTCCTTCTTGATCGAAAAATTTGTCGACCAAGGAACACTCAGTCGAAGACTCAAATAATAGAAAAATCGCTTTGCATATCTTAAGTTTTGAGTCATTCTCGGTCAATAATATTGTCGATCGAGAAAGTCAATCGAAGAAAATTTTTACCGAGAAAGAGATGTTGTGCATAGTTGACTGAGGATATAGACCAAAACATAGTCGTTGGAGTCCAGAACTCCTCCTGGTCGATGATTTTGTGGAATGAGACTTTTCCTATTAAATGAGTTTGTCGACTCTAAATCTTACGGTCGACAATGTTGTCAACTTGGAAAGGTTCTGAAAATTATTTTTTTAACAATCAAATTAGTCATTGTAACTTGATTAACTATATTCTAACAACTAGTTCATATCCTAGAACACTCTCGATGCTTCCTAAAATTATCCTAACCACATGCATACATTTCCTAGAAATAGGAGTGGTCTTAAAACACTTGTAGACATGAATTGCATATACATTGATTCACATACGTGAGCACTACTTGCCATCTTTCTTAAAGAGCTTAGGCCCTACACTTCTAGTTACTATCTAGATAACCTAAGCCTCATCTTAACTCTAGTATCATCTTCACCAAATACAACCCTTGCCTAAACCATTTGTTGACTAGATTATCATCACTTGTCCATAAGAGATAAATTGCATACCTTGTGATCTTAGTTTGTTACATTCTTTATCCAATGTATTTCTTCTTTGTTGTATTGCTCTTGGGCTACTTCTTGGAGTGGAGGCTATTCAGGAACCTACAAGAAGAAGAAATCTTCTCAACTTAGTTATCTTCCATTGGTCGTTAAAGAAGAGGTGAAGAATAGTGTTCTTCCTTGTCCGTCAAATAAGAGGTGATTTGATTCTCTTCTTCATCCTTTAAAGAAGAGGTGGTGTGGTGCTCTTTCTCATATGTCGACTAAGAGGTAGTTTGGTGATCTTCCAAGCCTGTCAAAGAAGAGGTACAGAGGGTGACCTTCCAAAAGCCTGTCAAAGAAGGTGGCAGTTCTCCTTGAGCTAAAAAGGAGGGTTTGTCTTGATCCAAAAAAGACACTAGTAAAATTTATGTATTATGTATCGGTATATAAAAAGAATAAAATACATATTTTAGAAATCTTAGTTGGAAACAATCAGGTAGTAGATTAACATCATTTGATGGAACCACTCAAAATATGTCTCTTTTGTGGTGCCTCCTTTGTTTTATATTTTCGTTGTACTTTAAGTAAAGTAATTTATTTGGTTAAAATTATCATAATCTTTGTTCACCCCCTCCCTCTATAAATCTTTCACACTTAAGGTTTTGAGAAAGAATTTTCGATCTACAAATTCTTGAAAAATGAAAAATAGATGAAAATTTGTGAATTTCATAATTGGAAGTATGTGGAAATCTGTGAGAATGTGTAATGAAATCCATTATTATCCAGAGACAGGATGTTACAACTTGTTCCTAGCTTTGTTGGTAATCCTAGAGATTTAAGATAATCTTAATGTTTGTCATGCTTTTGTTAGTAATATTCTATGTTGTGCTTTATATTATCTTTAGTAACCTTGAATACTTGTTTGGGCAACTCATAATCATGACTTGAGCATACTATAAAGATCTGAGTTGGAGTTAATATAGCATTAACCCATATATGTATGCAAGAAGAGAGTTAATGACATTAGAGGAAATAATTGATAAATAATTTTTCATTTGATAATATTATCAAAATTATACTTTATAATTTAAATAATTTAATTATGAATCCAAAAAAAAGAATGACCCAAATCGGAGTTAAAATGAGAGAGTTATGCCCTTTTTAGTAAACATGTATAGAGTGTCGTGACCGCGAAGCTGTGTCGTGTGTTGTGTGTCGTGACCGTGATGCAGTGTCATGTGCCTCGACCATGACGTTGCATCATGTGCCGCGACTATGATGCTAGTGCCATGACCACGACGCTGCATCGTGTGTCGTGACCGCGACACTGTATCGCAACTGCGACGGATGCTGCCCAGGATAACTAATCATAAAATGATTATATCTCGGGCTATACTTATCCGTTTTCAATTAAATGACATGCGTTAGAACTACAATTTGATCATCTATCATATCACAATGATAGGAAGACCTAGAAGGTGATTTCTGGGGTGATTTTTGGGGGAAAATGTTAAGAACAGTGGAATTCCAAAAAGGTTGCCATAGATTCGACTTCGTAAGTAGTTTTAACAGTTGATTCTTCCTTCACCTCATTTCCCCTTGCTTATAATTCCTAATCCAACAAATTTGAGGTTTGTCTTAACCTCCAATTTTCATCTTCTACCTACAACAGATCTTCTATAGGGTTGAAAGGAAGAAGAAACTGCTGATTTGCTAGGGTTTTGATATGGATTCAAGATTTTCATAGATGGGCTGTGTTTTTAAGGTGTTTTCACACCTTAGGGTGAGTGGGTACTTTCTTTAAACAGTAGATTGCACAAAAATGAGTTAAATCATCAATAATTTTTAATTTCTTAGCATGCGAGTACAAACCCTAAATGGTCTTTTTGATCTAGCTTTTGCAAGTTGATATGAAATGGACTATTTATCTATTGTGATGACTTTTAGATAATGAAATCATATTACAAATTGGTACAATCCATCTAAATGATAATTCTTAAAGTATTTGCAGAGGTTATAAGAGTAAACTGGTTTAGGGTTTTCGGCTATGACTGAAATTTTTGTATAATTGAATAAAGAAGTTTGCCTAGTTGAATCTCCTTGGTTATGAATGATTGTTTAATTTGTATGCATATTACATATATGTTAGATAAGATCTTGGATTTCATATGATGATATCAATTTTTTCTTGATATATCACTAAGGAGGGTGAAACACTAAATGAATGGAAAGTTGGAGGTTTGCAAATAGACATCTTGATTCAATGTTATTCTTGATGTTTGAATGGCGTGGAAACCCTAGTTCAGTTCATTACAGGGTTTCATATATATATTTGATTAAACGTGAACTGCTGAGAGCAATCTTTATACAATGATGTTATGATGTATTAAATCCTAATGTGAGTCATGTGATTAGTGAATGAGGTAAATGAAACCCTAAGGATAGGGTGTTCAGTGAATCAAGTATTGTGATATTAATATTTCTCAGTATGAGATGTGGTTATGCTTAATAGTTCAGTTGTGGTAAATGTTATCAGATGGTTTATGAAAGGAATGGTTTAAAAAGTTGAACTAAGATATGTTGATGTGATGATTGAATTGTGAATTTAAAGAGTGAATTAGACATTTAGATGCCCTGAACACTATAGAATCCTCACAGGATGAGGTATGCATTGTGGGGACGAAATGGTTTCTTGACTGGAGGTAGTCCAGATCGAGGTGAACCGAAGCACACTAGTAGGGTGCGGGGGTCTTGACTAGTAGGGTAGACTCCTTACAGTTGTGTGGTACCCAACACCAATCGGGGATGTCGGTGGTACCTGTGTTACATGTTGAGTGATCAGTGGTCAGTAGGTCCACTGATGCATAATAATCCTAAGGGCTTTGACTCACCACCTGAGTATCTAGGTTGAGAGGTGGAGTCTGAGATATTCATCCACTCCCATTAGCCACTGAGAGGCAAATGTGTCGAGGCCCACTACAGACGGGGTCTTACTCGAGAGATAGGCTTAAGAACCTAGGCATGCTTCTAAGCCTTGTACAGTGAGATCATAGCTTGCTATGATTCTTTCACATGTTGTGGTACACCTCATGTGGGTTCAGGGCACAATAAGATGAATAAAAGTTTAACCAAGTGTGTGTAGTTATTCAATTATTCTTTTTATGTTTCTGAATTATTAGTTCTCTTTATGATCAATCAAGCATGTTCATATATTGATTCACTCTTGAAGATATCTAGAGTATCCTGCCATATTTATGTTTGAGAATGATGTGTCTGTTTAAAGCTTACTGTTGTTATAATTGATATCAGTTTCTCAATAGTATATTTGTAATTATATAAGTGCTTTAAATTGTTTCTTTGAATTATTCATTCACTGAGCGAGTAGGCTCACCCCTCTACTCACAATTTTTAGGGATAACTCGTACACTAAAGATGACATTCCATCAATATTGATATGCCACATGAGTTAAGTATGAGATTAGTTTAGTTCTTTCGGTCCCTGTCACTCTAGGTCCTTGTATAGATGTGAGAGAGTTGTAAATGATAATGTGTAACTTTGTTTCCTTAATAATAGAGTATATATCTGGTTATCATGTTGTATGAATGTGGAAGTGTGAGAAACAGAATGAATGTATGGATGTGTATCATTAATGTTGAGATCATATTATAGACTAATCAAAGTTTAATTCTCTTGTTAGTTTGATTATGTGATTGAATGGGAGAAAACAAAGAGTTTGAAACAAAGGAAAAAAAGTTTGGGAGTGAACTTTGTATTAAGTATAATCCTCAAACTTATGCCCTAATCTCATGATTAGTGGTAATTGTGGGATGTGGTTGTAACAGCTTGGTATCAGAGCTTAGGCTGAGTTGTCATGGACCATTAGGATAGACAGTCAGAGTCATTAGTGTGGCAGATAGGATGTGATGTGTCTATAGCTCTGGGAGGTCTGAGTATTTAGATACCCTAGCCCGGTATCTAGATACTTAGGTTGACCCATATCAAAATACTCTGTCTGTTCTTCTCTAAATGCCTGAGCCAGGTATGTAGTGGAAGGATTGGTTAGAGAGAAACCCTAGAAACATTAAGGTTAGGAGACTGAAAAGTAATGAAGGAGTAAGAGATTAAAAATAGAATGTGATACAACTCTTTCTTTATATTGCTTCTTTGATTGGAGATCAATATAAATGCTCTCGTGTGTATGAATTCATATTATTAATTTGTAGAATATGTATGGTTCTTTTAGATTGTTGTGTATTGTAAGGCCCCTGAACTTTCTTAATGAGTTGAATGAGCTTAATTACCATAATTGAATGCTTATAACCCTATTATAACCTTTTGATATGTTTTGAAATCATAAGACAAGCTTAAGTTTCAAGTTTGGTCCAATTTGGACATTGTTCGAGCAAGTTATGCAATTTTCTGTACATTTTGGACTTTTCTACAATTTACTTGATTGAGGGGTTTTCTTTGCAATTTATCACATAAATTATGTTCCTTAGATGTTATATTATCATTCTTGAGATTTTTGAGCCATGATTTGAAGGTGTTTTCATCAAGGGTATTTTAGGGTTTACCCCTTCATGGATGAGCTACCTTTAGTAGCTATCAACTAAGGAATTGTGTGATTGGCTGGGAAATTCGACAAAGGAAAGTTAAGAAGGTCTATACAGATAGTGGGAGAGCTACTTGTGTGTGTGCTTATATATTCTTTATAATTTAAAGCCATGGACACTTGGATAGATACTAGAACTTCAACTTTTTCTTTTTTGCTTTATCTTAAAGTTCATATACTTATCCCCAAGCACCAAAACATGCCACTTTCTCTCCACCACTTTCCTCCTTCTCCCACCCTCGTTCTACCTTGGTTCAGCTGCAAATTTTTCTTCCCAAGGAAAAAGAAAGTGGGGATCTTCTTGGAGAAAGGATCTAAGGTTGAAATTGACTTCATTTAGGGGTTCCTAAAGTGCCTTCCTAGTAATATTGACCTAAAAGTGTAAGTATTACCTTATTTACTCCATTTATTTATTTTCTCTTCTGATTCCTATATCTCTCCAGGTCGTAACCCTTTTTTTCCATGGTGAAAATGACTCTAGAACTCAAAAATGCTTCCTTCTTGTTTCTTTTTCTAGGGTTTTGCTTCTTTGTGGAGAGAAGTGCCTATCTAGCCAAGTTCAAATCTGAATCTAGGAATTCCTTGCCTTATTTTCTACAGATTCTTGCTGTTTGATATCTGACCTACTCTATATAGGTGATTTATATAACATTCTTCACTTATATTGCTTATTAGAAGCTTGTTAGTTCATGTTTATGCTTGAATGTGATGATCTAAGCATAGAGAAACCATGCTTTTTTGAATTACGAATTTTTGTTGTGTTCCCTATTATGTTCCAGTTCTATATGAACTTGTAAACATGTGTACAACCTTTCTAAGGTGTAACATGATCTGGAACAGGTTGATAGCATCAACCTATGGTGCTAAGCACAAAAAAATTGATGGTTCAAATTAGAATTTTCAAACTATTTCCTTCTCTATCACACAACCGATGGACATACCATTCAACAACCAATGGTGTTGCTATCTTGGCAACTGATGTTCGTGATCAAGGGTGTCAAATTTATGATGACAACCTATGGTCACCCCCTTAGGTCAGGTTTTGGCTCAATTAGATGTTTAATTATCATCCACTAAGTATTCTAATGATGGTATCAATCGATGATGATATTGGCTTAATATCTGATGGTGTTAACTGAATGTATTATTGATCTAACAACCAATGGTAACCTAATGATCACAATTAATGGTGAATCAGGTCATCACCATATATGATGAATTAGGAATGTAATTGTAGATTTGACTAAACCATAAATGGTTCCTTGGTTCAACTGATTTAATGGTTAGACTTATACTGCAATTGATAACCTTGAACAATGAACCTGATCCAATGAATAATATTGGATGGTTTAACATCCAATGAATTAGAATAAATCATATGGTATTATATGTGGGTCCTAGTGATGATAATTTGATGGTTCAATACCATTAATTTGTAGCTTTACCTTTTCCATTATATAGTTATATTTGATAAATCACTATAATAAGTGGATGTGTAACTCCCATGTGATCTAGCTTGTTATACCCAACCTTAATATAATTATATGATGTTGATTGATTATAATCAGACCTCTTTAATGATTAATGTGATAATGAATTACACTCTTCTTGTGTTGAAACTACAATGTAGTACTATTTGAATATCATAGTGCCTTGCCATGTTAATATCTATGGACATACATGTGCTTATGATCTTTTGAGCCTTGTTTAAGGCATGGAATGATGATGATAACCTTACTATTAATAATGTGATGGTCTTAACGACCTTTGGGCATGTTTGAAGCCATGATTGAGGTGAAATCCTCTTCACGTTCCAATAAGGGTTAAAACCCTAGACCTTATGATAAGATATTGGTATCTTGTAATAGTACGATGATAAGTGTGGTCCATTAATTTGCAATGAATGATAGAATGTGGTAATGTGATTAAGATTTATATCTCAAATGTTTATATCCTTTGAAGTTGTTATACATATACTCTTGTTAGAAAAGAATTTGGGTTTGAATGTCCACTTGTATGATAAAGCCTTAATGCATTTATTTGGCAGTAATTAATCAAGTGTAGCCTTAATCATGTGGAGCCCTATGTCGTAGAGCCATCTTCAGTGTCAAAACCTACTGGATGGTGAAACGAGTATTCCCAAGGGAAACTCGGAGCTCATACTGTTAAGTATGTGGGGGTGGCAAGTTGAGGATATATCCTTGCCATCCACAATTGCAAGTTATATATGGAGGACGGCTATGGTCATGCCTCTGACATTTGATGTGATTGAGGACAGCCGTGATTGTACCTCGGATTAGAGGGTTTTGTATACCCTATTTTCTAGTGTCGTAACTTGTACCAAGTACGAACTAGTTGTTATCAATTGACTATATGTCACTGTTGGCACTGGTATGTCACTGCAGTTTACTCGTACTGATCAAGGGGAAGAAATCTTAGGATACTGACACTCCTACATCTTATACGGAACTGAATAGCACTTTACAGTGGTTTTTTGGATTTTGAGTGGTACGACTCAAACTCCCCAAGGAATAATAATAAAAGATTTAATATCATCCGTATAGTATAATTTCTAAGGTTTAATACGTATCACATTGGTTGATTAACCCTTGTCTTGTCTTTACATTACATAGTTATTACATGATGCAGACTTATGAAAATTGTGTACTTGTACTTGATGTTACAACTTATTTGCTTAACTGTTTAATATGCTTAAACTGTTTAATCTGTTCATATTTCTTATTCAATATCCTAACTGCTCAATGCATTTACTGTTAATTAATATGTTGTAATCAATATATGTTGGAGAGAGTTATATCTATCGCTGGGACTGGGTCTCACCCGTGGGTCACCACATTTTTTTAGGTGGTCACGGGCAATGAGGTCGAGGTCGCACTGTGGAAGAGAACCAATCTGTGATCAATAGATTCATAAGGTTGGTTAGTTGTAGATGTTAGTAGTAGAGTCCTAGTGTCATCCACGTACTCTCAGGTTTGGGTATGGGATGTGTTTTCTGGATGATATACTTGTATCGACACGAGATTTTGGTGGTATGCTAATGTTTGTAAATATATGGCATGTACATGTGAAATATCTTTTATATGCAGGATATGACTGAGGTCTTTGGACCAATATCTAAATACTTGTTACAGTAAATGAGAATGGAATGATGGACTTTTTGTAAATGTTCTAGAGTATATTTACATGGTTGGAATTGGTTTTACTTATCCCACATTTTTTACTATGTGATTAATTAGTATTTGATCGTGTTTTGTGTTTTGAGTAATCTCGTTTAGCATGATGAGGTGTCACAGTTATGTTGGTATCAGATCTCTAGGTTTACTGAGTCTACGGGGATATAGGACTTAGGTTTGAGTTTGTTCTTATGTATCCATCATATCTGATCATAGTTTATGTTTATGCTGATATGTCTGGAGGACATGAAGAACACGTTGAGAGTAGCTATGTTGCACTAGGAGGAGGTAGTGAGGTAGGCACGTGATGAGAGAGTGCCAGAAGAAGGGCCAGAGCAACCCAAAATGCCTCATCTAGACCCGACAATGATGTCCAATCCTGAGTTTCAGTCTATGTTTAGACAGATGATGGCCACAATTACACATATCGTTGAAAGAGCACCAGCACCTCAAGATAGGGCATGCGCTTCTAATGTGGAGTCCCAAGGTGTCGGGAAGACATTTGAACGTCTTTGACGTGTTGGGGCGATTGAATATGCAGGTACTTCTGATCCAGCAGACGCTGACATGTGGTTGACTGAGCTGGAAAAGGCGTTCAAAATCCTAAACATCACTGAAGAAGACAAAGTTAAGCATGCAGTATACTTGTTGAAAGGTAGTGCTGGCCATTGGTGGGCCATAGAAGAGGAGAAAAGGCTAGGAGTTTTGATAGGATGGGAGGATTTTCAGAGGGAATTTGTTAGTCGATATTTTCCAAAGACCTACCGAGATGAGAAAATCTCTCAGTTCGAGAAGATTCATCAAGGAGATATGACTATCAATGAGTATGAATCAAATTTTATGGAACTTTTGAGGTTTTGCCCACACATGGCTGCAACGGACAAGGAAAGGATCTGGAGATTTGAGAAGGGTTTGAGTACAGAGTTGACTACTACAACATCAGCCTTAGAGAACAAGGAAAGGTTTTCCACCTTTGTGGAATCTGTCAGGAGAATTGAGAGGTCTTCCATAGAGAAGCGTGAAGCTAATGCTAAGAAGCGACCTATGCAGTTTCAAGGGAAATCATCTGGAGGCTTTAAGAAGCCAAGGTTTTTCCCACCGCCGTCGCAACCAAGGTCAACCTTTAGTGAACCAAGATCACATGCACCATCACAGCGGACCCCGAGTCGGGGTAGAGGTCACAGTTTTCTGCCAATGGGAGCCTGCAATACCTCATCGGTTTTAGTGACAGGGCCGTTTAGGCCATATTAGGACACCATAACATGTTACAATTGTGGGTGAGTGAGGCATACAATACCTTATTTCCCTATGTTATTGCCCTATGAAATATGAAAAAGTGACTCAGCAGCCAAGGCAAAGTCAAAAAGGTCCACAACAATGACAGTTTAGTAGTAGTAGTGGAAGAGGACGTGGTCAGGCATTCTAGGAAGGATCCTCTGGACAAGCAAGCAGAGGACGTGGATGGCAGTAGGCGACAACAAGGTTTTATGCCATGATCCAGCCAGAAGTAGTGGTCAATCCACAAGTTGTGACAGGTTAGATGGAGTTATTTCATTCTGATTTGTCTACTTCTTGTTTCATATCTGTGTTAGTAGACCCAGGTGTGATACACTCTTTTATTACTAGAGAGGTGATAGATAGTTGTTATCTACCTGTTAGTCATAGATCTAATAGCATGCAGCTAGAGACTCCTTTAGTTGATTCCACTGAGTTGCGGGAAGTGTGTCCTTCTTGTGTTCTTTCTTTTTCTGGACACAACATTCAAGTGGATCTTTTGCCACTTGACATGCATGGTTTTGATGTAATCCTAGGAATGGATACCTTGGAAAAATACAAGGTAGTCTTGGACTATAGTAATGAGGTGGCGACGTTCCATGATGAAGATGTACAGTGGATTTTTCAGGGTGAAATCTTCTTCACGTTCCAATAAGGGTTAAATCCCTGGAACTTATGATAAGATATTGGTATCTTGTAATAGTACGATGATAATTGTGGTCCATTAATTTGCAATGAATGATAGAATGTGGTAATTTGATTAAGATTTATATCTCAAATGTTTTATGTTACGACCCCATCTGAGCTTAATTGGTAAACTAGGGTTTACCTAGACAATTACAAAGATTAATTGGAATAATCATTCTTGAAATATAATTAATGATGATAACACAATTAGGATGTTTTAACTATGATAAGAAGTCTAAATGTTATTTTGTCTTGAGAATTAGGGTTTGAGAAGCATAGACCCTAATCGGCCCAAAATAGGGTTTTAATGACATATGAATACAGAATTTGATAAGTAGAATGTCTCACGAAATGATTTTTAGTATTTTATGTGTAACTCTGATTTACTTCAAATTTATATATGATTTGGATATATAAAATGTGAACAACACTGAAAAATATCAGAATTTATGAAGAATGTTCAGACCTGTTTGTCGGTCGAGTTTGCAACTCGACCGAATCTGCTGCAGACTGCATATATCAGTGCACTGTTTGATTTTTTATTATTTATTGGTAACTATAAATGATCTCAAATTTTTACTGGAGGTCTGAAACTTCATTAGGTATAACATATAAAATTTCCAGAATTTTTGGAGCTTCTGTTAGCTATTCAGTGGGCGAATTATAGAAACTATTGTGAAACTGAATATTCAGCCAATATAATTAAAGTTGACTGTTGGGTCAATATGCAATTGACCCAAGCAGCTCAAATTGACTTATATGAGCAACCACACACACACGTAGCTCTCATTCTTCGTCATTCACTCCAGAGAAACGAAAATCTAGAGAGAGAGGGAGAGTTAGGGCTTGAGTGGAGAAAGAGGTGGAATTGCTGAATTAGGGTTTTGCGGTCCGAAGAATGGTGAAATCAAGTAAGTTTGGATTCTTTGCATAGACTTTTATGGTGAATCTTCTCTCTCATGTCAAGATTCCGTCCATGCTCTGATTGGATCCAAGATGATGTCGAAATTCCCTCTTTTCTCACTCTTTCTTCATAATCCCTCATTTTCAAGGTTTCCGAGTTGAATGGAAGAAGAATTGGGAGATTTGCTAGGGATTTGATATGAGTTCGAGATTCCCTGAGTTGAGCTGCAGTTTTGAGGTGTTTTCACACCTTAGGGTGAGTGGGTTCTTCCTTCAAACAGTATAATGCACGAAATTTGATTATAGCATCCAAATCCCTAAATGCTTAGTATGCGATTCTAAACCCTGAAATGGTCGTTTGATTTAAGTTGTTGCAAATTGATATGATATGGATTCCTTCTCTGTTTGAATGACTCTTTGATGGTAGATTCACATCAGAAACGTATACAACACATCCTAGTAAGAATGCTTTTCAGATTTATACCATATGATGTAATTAGGGTTTAACCTAATTGAGATATCACTAGAGTTTCGACCTTATTGAAAAGGACTAGTAATCTTATAAGTATTTAGGATGTACCTCATGGGTTATCTTAATTGAATTTTATTCTTGATACATGATATCTCAGTGAATGGTACGGAAAACCTAAATTTAGTTAAATTTCCATGGTTTCATATCTATATTGATTGTATATGATTTGTTGAAAACAATCTTTATTTAGTGAATGCTTATATCCTATGAAATCCTTATGAGAGCCATGTGACAAGTGAATGAGGCAAATGAAAAGGTGAATGAGGCGAATGAAACCCTAAGAGTAGGGTGTTAGCATATGATGAATGAATAAGGCAAATGAAACCCTAAGGATAGGGTGTTCAATGAATCATGTTATGGTGATATGAAAGGTCTCGATATGAGATGTGGTGATGCTTAATTATTGAATTGTATGTTTCTAGTGCATTTAACTTTATATGCTTGTTCTCTCTGAGTTGATATCTACATACTGCAGGGCTTCTTATTTTCAATACATATCTCGTAAATTGCAGGTGATGAGATATGACATGCCCTAGAAAGGGATGTTACTAAGTCATGTTTAAAGATGACAAATGATGTATATGTGTTTTCTAGTGATGTTCAGAATGTGAAATAAGTATGAAATGTGATATTCCTATTTAAGTGTTTATATGTAAATCAGTTAATAGACTCAGGTGCCCCAACACCGTAGAACCCCATTGCGCGGTCTGTACCTTTGGGGTGAAACGGTCAGCCCTGGGGATACGCCCAGGCATCGGAGAAAGTCCCGGTCAGCCCTGGGGATACGCCCAGGCATCGGAGACTTAGAGACCCTCCGACTGTGCACTATAGGTTGCGGAGGAGTCCAGAGCACTCAGAGTTAGTGCAGTGAGGCCTTGTGAGCCTGAGAGTCCTGTGCAGACCAGGACGAGAAGTCAGACTTAGCATTTCCCGGGTGTGTCGCTAAGTCTTGTACGGTGGGCTCGTAGTGCACTGCGAGTTTCATATGCAGAGTGCACTACATATGTTTGGGGCATAATCTAAAATATGATCATATAGGTTCACAGAGTTCCTTATAAATGAAAGAGTTAAGGAAGACTAGAGCATAGTCTTCTAGTAGTTATTCTTTGGATGCAATATTTACATTCTTTGTTATTTCAATTATATTGTTTAGAACTGCTCAGTGTAGTATTTATTATTGTTAAATTTCATATCGTTTACTCAAAATTATATCTGTAATCACATTAGTGCATTAGTCTGTTTCTTTGAAGTACTCATTCACTGAGCGAGTAGGCTCACCCCTCTACTCAAACATTTTAGGGTTATCCGCGTGGACTTGAAGATGGTCGGAGCATCAGTGTAGATCTGCTACAAGAGTTAAGTACAAGATTAGTTGAGTCAGTCAGTCCTTATCACTCTAGGTCCTCAGTAAGAGATAAGAGAGAGAGTTGTAATTACGATGTATAATATTGTTCCTCTTTTGATATATATGCTAATTAGCAAGTTTTATGTGTATAAAGTGTGAGAGACATCATGAATGTTTATACATGTATCTTTACTATTGAAGTCTGATTAGTAAAAGAAATGTTCAGATTCCCTTGTTAAGATGATTTATGTGGTTCAATGCGGGGAAACAAGAGTTTTAAAGAAAAGAAAAAAAA
Source organism: Alisma plantago-aquatica (assembly GCA_963693085.1). Taxonomy (NCBI): domain Eukaryota; kingdom Viridiplantae; phylum Streptophyta; class Magnoliopsida; order Alismatales; family Alismataceae; genus Alisma; species Alisma plantago-aquatica. The sequence continues at coordinate 612,492,149 of OY856413.1, forward strand.
AGTAAGGGTGTTCTTTGTGTTACATATAAATCCTATCTTATGCCCTAATCTCATGATTTGAGGAAATTGTGAGATCGGGGTGTAACAGCTTGGTATTAGAGCTTAGGGTGAGTTGTCAAGGACCATTAAGTTAGTAAGTTAGAGTCTTAAGTGTGGTAGATAGGAGATGTTTTGATGTTAGCTTGGGGGATTTGAGTATTTGGATATCCTGGCCCGATATCTGAGTACTTGGATCAACCAGTACAAGCTACTCTATCTATTCTCTCACGTATACCCTAGCCAGGTATACAGTGGAAGAATGGGCTAGAGAGGAACCCTAGAAATGTTAGGGTTAGAAAACGAGAAAAGAAACAAGAATTAAGAGCATAAATGTAAAAGGAGATAGAACTTACATTTCATAATGTTGTTTTTGTTGGAAATGTATAGAAATGCTCTTATATGTTTGAATTGAAATATGCAATACTTTGAAATATGGGTCTTTAATATCTGTTGTACACTATGCAGTTGTAGCATTTATTGATTTCATTCTTTGTAACATGTAGATTAGAAATCATCTTTGAATGATCTTTCCTTAGTGGATAAGTTTTCTTCCACACTTTTGAGATGAATAGAAGTTGAGTGATCCTCAGTAGTTCTTGGCTTCAGGACTTCAGGTTTGGCCTGGTCCGGCTGGCAGGATGCGTTACTGGGATCTAGTGAATCCTATCAATAGTATAATAAGAATAGAATTGGAATAATTAGACCCACATTAGAGTGAGAATGTACATACAGTAAGATATTGAAACAGATGGGCAAGATCAGAACAACTAAGAATCAGTTGAAACTGGTATCTGAGGTTCAATTTTGGGGCCTCATATGAGAAACCCTTAATTGGGAATAATAGAACATGATATGAAGTTCATAATCAGTTTATTGATTAATATTATATGAGCTATACATATGAAATATAGAAATGATATGTGAAATGTATGTATGGTTCAAGATAGCAAAAATCAATCATGAAGAATGAATCATATAATTGAGTATAATGCTTTTATGAACTCTAAAGCAAAGGCTAAGTAGAGAATAGGGTTGAGCATTCAATAGGTCCATAGAAGTAAAGAGTCTTCAAAAGAGTAAAAGTAAAGAGAATCGTATGAGCATGTAATTCATAAGACTAGAACAACAAACTAGTTTCTAAGCAAAGAACATAGGTGTAGTTTAACGAATGAATAAGTCATACAAACGTAGACTGTATTCAGGAGAGAAAAACTTGATTGAAAGAAAAACTATGTTTGACCCATGCATGATCCACTTGATTTAAAAATGAAGAATATGTAATGTATTCAACATGAGGAAAAACTAATAGAGGGACTATTAATTTAGAACGTTAACTTCACAATAGTATAAAGATAAAGGAGGAAATATGTGCAACATGGTATACATGACCATACATATGAATAAGCAACATGGTCATAAGAGAAAAATTTAGAATTAAAGATGACGGGTTAAAGAGTAGTATATGGTAAGAGGACTATGAAACGTAAGAAAGGGTTTGAAATATGATGGAGAAGTTATAAAATAAAGAGGTTGTGAGATTCAAGAAAGTGCTAATTAATCAAATATCTCTGTTGATAACTAAGTAAATCTACATACGAGAATGTATTAAGGGAATGTTTGAATACAAGTATTCCAAGTCTTAAAATCATCTTCTCTTTCATATATTCCTTAATGAGAGCAAGGTGGGAATGAAATGATAAGAGAAAATCAATCATATATGGTGCATAACTACCTTGGTGGGGTCATCTAATGAATGCAATAGTGACATACAATATGATGAAGTGCGATAAGAAATAAATTCTTGTGTGATAGCAAGAATGATGAATAATCTATTCCTATCTTAAATGCTTCAATGTTAATGATGTTTATTGTATATAATCATATGAAAAGGATAGGTAGCAAAAAGTAAAGAAGTAATGAATGAGCAGAGAGATATGGGAAAACACTAGTTTGTGTAATATGTGAATTTGTTTTTACATGTATGATTTGTTGAAGGCATATTAAGGTATGAAAGTTGGTTCTACATATGATTTCAGTGTATTTGTGCAAGCTATATGTTAAATTAAAGGCGTATGATAGTTGTAGTAATTCATACCTAATATGCATCTTACTATTGTGTATTTCTGATATGGTGATACGGTTTGGATGATGTTAGAACACATGGAGAGATACCCTGAACAAGGTAGTCATACTTATTCACTCATATTAATAGAAAGGGATGATAATCAGATTGTCTGGACAAGTAACCCTAATGAGGTATAGCTTGTTATACCTAGATCTAATATAACTGAGTGATGGTAATTGAGTATGATTAATGCTTGAATGACTGATACAATTGTGGATTACCTTATTACTGTTGTTGAAATCCTAAAATGATATAATACGATGGTTACACTTTGAATTGTGTGTGGGCCCATAACCCACAGGTCCCAGGATCGAAACATGATAGTATGGAATGAGGTGGTAATGCTTCACCTCATGCATCCATGACCCAATGGGGATGCCAAGAGTAGTATTGTGCAATTGATTGTTGAATCTAGTCTTTTAATTCAAGACTATTTTGCTATTTGAATAGCACTTTATTAAAGTTTAAAACAGCATGGTGAACTCGCTTTTGTCACTTAAAGGTGATACAGAACAATAGAACTTTCTGAGCCGCATAAGTTGAGATAGTTGTATCAGAGTATCAGAGTTGCGCAGCGAAAGCGTGGTGGTTTATCTTTACATTCTATGTTTGACTGTGGCATAAAGAATTTGCTTGATATCATTGAGAACTATTTGAAATATGTTGTGATTTAGTAAAGAATTAAAAGATCTAATGTTGAAAACTACATTCAGGTATGAAATACAAGAATATAATGACATGGAAGGCTTTAGAAGCTTAGAATAACCTTGAATGTATCTTTCTTGTAGGTTTATGTTTCGAGGACGAAACATTCTAAGGGGGGGAGAGTTGTTACGACCCCATCTGAGCTTAATTGGTAAACTAGGGTTTACCTAGACAATTGCAAAGATTAATTGGAATAATCATTCTTGAAATCTAATTAATGACGATAACACAATTAGGATGTTTTAACTATGATAAGAAGTCTAAATGTTCTTTTGTCTTGAGAATTAGGGTTTGAGAAGCATAGACCCTAATCGGCCCAAAATAGGGTTTTAATGACATATGAATACAGAATTTGATAAGTAGAATGTCTCACGAAATGATTTTTAGTATTTTATGTGTAACTCTGATTTACTTCAAATTTATATATGATTTGGATATATAAAATGTGAACAACACTGAAAAATATCAGAATTTATGAAGAATGTTCAGACCTGTTTGTCGGTCGAGTTTGCAACTCGACCGAATCTGCTGCAGACTGCATATATCAGTGCACTGTTTGATTTTTTATTATTTATTGGTAACATTAAATGATCTCAAATTTTTACTGGAGGTCTGAAACTTCATTAGGTATAACATATAAAATTTCCAGAATTTTTGGAGCTTCTGTTAGCTATTCAGTAGGCGAATTACAGAAACTATTGTGAAACTGAATATTCAGCCAATATAATTAAAGTTGAGTGTTGGGTCAATATGCAATTGACCCAAGCAGATCAAATTGACTTATATGAGAAACCACACACACAAGTAGCTCTCATTCTTCATCATTCACTCCATAGAAACGAAAATCTAGAGAGAGAGGGAGAGTTAGGGCTTGAGTGGAGAAAGAGGTGGAATTGCTGAATTAGGGTTTTGCGGTCCGAGGAATGGTGAAATCAAGTAAGTTTGGATTCTTTGCATAGACTTTTATGGTGAATCTTCTCTCTCATGTCAAGATTCCATCCATGCTCTGATTGGATCCAAGATGATGTCGAAATTCCCTCTTTTCTCACCCTTTCTTCATAATCCCTCATTTTCAAGGTTTTTGAGTTGAATGGAAGAAGAATTGGGAGATTTGCTAGGGATTTGATATGAGTTCGAGATTCCCTGAGTTGAGCTGCAGTTTTGAGGTGTTTTCACACCTTAGGGTGAGTGGGTTCTTCCTTCAAACAGTATAATGCACGAAATTTGATTATAGCATCCAAATCCCTAAATGCTTAGTATGCGATTCTAAACCCTGAAATGTCCGTTTGATTTAAGTTGTTGCAAATTGATATGATATGGATTCCTTCTCTATTTGAATGACTCTTTGATGGTAGATTCACATCAGAAACGTATACAACACATCCTAGTAAGAATGCTTTTTAGATTTATACCATATGATGTAATTAGGGTTTAACCTAATTGAGATATCACTAGAGTTTCGACCTTATTGAAAAGGACTAGTAATCTTATAAGTATTTAGGATGTACCTCATGGGTTATCTTAATTGAATTTTATTCTTGATACATGATATCTCAGTGAATGGTACGGAAAACCTAAATTTAGTTAAATTTCCATGGTTTCATATCTATATTGATTGTATATGATTTGTTGAAAACAATCTTTATTTAGTGAATGCTTATATCCTATGAAATCCTTATGAGAGCCATGTGACAAGTGAATGAGGCAAATGAAAAGGTGAATGAGGCGAATGAAACCCTAAGAGTAGGGTGTTGGCATATGATGAATGAATAAGGCAAATGAAACCCTAAGGATAGGGTGTTCAATGAATCATGTTATGGTGATATGAAAGGTCTCGATATGAGATGTGGTGATGCTTAATTATTGAATTGTATGTTTCTAGTGCATTTAACTTTATATGCTTGTTCTCTCTGAGTTGATATCTACATACTGCAGGGCTTCTTATTTTCAATACATATCTCGTAAATTGCAGGTGATGAGATATGACATGCCCTAGAAAGGGATGTTACTAAGTCATGTTTAAAGATGACAAATGATGTATATGTGTTTTCTAGTGATGTTCAGAATGTGAAATAAGTATGAAATGTGATATTCCTGTTTAAGTGTTTATATGTAAATCAGTTAATAGACTCAGGTGCCCCAACACCGTAGAACCCCATTGCGCGGTCTGTACCTTTGGGGTGAAACGGTCAGCCCTGGGGATACGCCCAGGCATCGGAGAAAGTCCCGGTCAGCCCTGGGGATACGCCCAGGCATCGGAGACTTAGAGACCCTCCGACTATGCACTACAGGTTGCGGAGGAGTCCAGAGCACTCAGAGTTAGTGCAGTGAGGCCTTGTGAGCCTGAGAGTCCTGTGCAGACCAGGACGAGAAGTCAGACTTAGCATTTCCCGGGTGTGTCGCTAAGTCTTGTACGGTGGGCTCGTAGTGCACTGCAAGTTTCATATGCAGAGTGCACTGCATATGTTTGGGGCATAATCTAAAATATGATCATATAGGTTCACAGAGTTCCTTATAAATGAAAGAGTTAAGGAAGACTAGAGCATAGTCTTCTAGTAGTTATTCTTTGGATGCAATATTTACATTCTTTGTTATTTCAATTATATTGTTTAGAACTGCTCAGTGTAGTATTTATTATTGTTAAATTTCATATCGTTTACTCAAAATTATATCTGTAATCACATTAGTGCATTAGTTTGTTTCCTTGAAGTACTCATTCACTGAGCGAGTAGGCTCACCCCTCTACTCAAACATTTTAGGGTTATCCGCGTGGACTTGAAGATGGTCGGAGCATCAGTGTAGATCTGCTTCAAGAGTTAAGTACAAGATTAGTTGAGTCAGTCGGTCCTTGTCACTCTAGGTCCTCAGTAAGAGATAAGAGAGAGAGTTGTAATTACGATGTGTAATATTGTTCCTCTTTTGATATATATGCTAATTAGCAAGTTTTATGTGTATAAAGTGTGAGAGACATCATGAATGTTTATACATGTATCTTTACTATTGAAGTCTGATTAGTAAAAGAAATGTTCAGATTCCCTTGTTAAGATGATTTATGTGGTTCAATGCGGGGAAACAAGAGTTTTAAAGAAAAGAAAAAAAAAGTAAGGGTGTTCTTTGTGTTACATATAAATCCTATCTTATGCCCTAATCTCATGATTTGAGGAAATTGTGAGATCGGGGTGTAACAGCTTGGTATCAGAGCTTAGGGTGAGTTGTCAAGGACCATTAAGTTAGTAAGTTAGAGTCTTAAGTGTGGTAGATAGGAGATGTTTTGATGTTAGCTTGGGGGATTTGAGTATTTGGATATCCTGGCCCGATATCTGAGTACTTGGATCAACCAGTACAAGCTACTCTGTCTATTCTCTCACGTATACCCTGGCCAGGTATACAGTGGAAGAATGGGCTAGAGAGGAACCCTAGAAATGTTAGGGTTAGAAAACGAGAAAAGAAACAAGAATTAAGAGCATAAATGTAAAAGGAGATAGAACTTACATTTCATAATGTTGTTTTTGTTGGAAATGTATAGAAATGCTCTTATATGTTTGAATTGAAATATGCAATACTTTGAAATATGGGTCTTTAATATCTGTTGTACACTATGCAGTTGTAGCATTTATTGATTTCATTCTTTGTAATATGTAGATTAGAAATCATCTTTGAATGATCTTTCCTTAGTGGATAAGTTTTCTTCCACACTTTTGAGATGAATAGAAGTTGAGTGATCCTCAGTAGTTCTTGGCTTCAGGACTTCAGGTTTGGCCTGGTCCGGCTGGCAGGATGCGTTACTGGGATCTAATGAATCCTATCAATAGTATAATAAGAATAGAATTGGAATAATTAGACCCACATTAGAGTGAGAATGTACATACAGTAAGATATTGAAACAGATGGGCAAGATCAGAACAACTAAGAATCAGTTGAAACTGGTATCTGAGGTTCAATTTTGGGGCCTCATATGAGAAACCCTTAATTGGGAATAATAGAACATGATATGAAGTTCATAATCAGTTTATTGATTAATATTATATGAGCTATACATATGAAATATAGAAAAGATATGTGAAATGTATGTATGGTTCAAGATAGCAAGAATCAATCATGAAGAATGAATCATATAATTGAGTATAATGCTTTTATGAACTCTAAAGCAAAGGCTAAGTAGAGAATAGGGTTGAGCATTCAATAGGTCCATAGAAGTAAAGAGTCTTCAAAAGAGTAAAAGTAAAGAGAATCGTATGAGCATGTAATTCATAAGACTAGAACAACAAACTAGTTTCTAAGCAAAGAACATAGGTGTAGTTTAACGAATGAATAAGTCATACAAACGTAGATTGTATTCAGGAGAGAAAAACTTGATTGAAAGAAAAACTATGTTTGACCCATGCATGATCCACTTGATTTGAAAATGAAGAATATGTAATGTATTCAACATGAGGAAAAACTAATAGAGGGACTATTAATTTAGAACGTTAACTTCACAATAGTATAAAGATAAAGGAGTAAATATGTGCAACATGGTATACATGACCATACATATGAATAAGCAACATGGTCATAAGAGAAAAATTTAGAATTAAAGATGACGGGTTAAAGAGTAGTATATGGTAAGAGGACTATGAAACGTAAGAAAGGATTTGAAATATGATGGAGAAGTTATAAAATAAAGAGGTTGTGAGATTCAAGCAAGTGCTAATTAATCAAATATCTCTGTTGATAACTAAGTAAGAATGTATTAAGGGAATGTTTGAATACAAGTATTCCAAGTCTTAAAATCATCTTCTCTTTCATATATTCCTTAATGAGAGCAAGGTGGGAATGAAATGATAAGAGAAAATGAATCATATATGGTGCATAACTACCTTGGTGGGGTCATCTAATGAATGTAATAGTGACATACAATATGATGAAGTGCGATAAGAAATAAATTCTTGTGTGATAGCAAGAATGATGAATAATCTATTCCTATCTTAAATGCTTCAATGTTAATGATGTTTATTGTATATAATCATATGAAAAGGATAGGTAGCAAAAAGTAAAGAAGTAATGAATGAGCAGAGAGATATGGGAAAACACTAGTTTGTGTAATATGTGAATTTGTTTTTACATGTATGATTTGTTGAAGGCATATTAAGGTATGAAAGTTGGTTCTACATATGATTTCAATGTATTTGTGCAAGCTATATGTTAAATTAAAGGCGTATGATAGTTGTAGTAATTCATACCTAATATGCATCTTACTATTGTGTATTTGTGATATGGTGATATGGTTTGGATGATGTTAGAACATATGGAGAGATACCCTGAACAAGGTAGTCATACTTATTCACTCATATTAATAGAAAGGGATGATAATCAGATTGTCTGGACAAGTAACCCTAATGAGGTGTAGCTTGTTATACCTAGCTCTAATATAACTGAGTGATGGTAATTGAGTATGATTAATGCTTGAATGACTGATACAATTGTGGATTACCTTATTACTATTGTTGAAACCCTAAAATGATATAATACGATGGTTACACTTTGAATTGTGTGTGGGCCCATAACCCACAGGTCCCAGGATCGAAACATGATAGTATGGAATGAGGTGGTAATGCTTCACCTCATGCATCCATGACCCAATGGGGATGCCAAGAGTAGTATTGTGCAATTGATTGTTGAATCTAGTCTTTTAACTCAAGACTGTTTTGCTATTTGAATAGCACTTTATTAAAGTTTAAAACAGCATGGTGAACTCGCTTTTGTCACTTAAAGGTGATACAGAACAATAGAACTTTCTGAGCCGCATAAGTTGAGATAGTTGTATCAGAGTATCAGAGTTGCGCAGCGAAAGCGTGGTGGTTTATCTTTGCATTCTATGTTTGACTGTGGCATAAAGAATTTGCTTGATATCATTGAGAACTATTTGAAATATGTTGTGATTTAGTAAAGAATTAAAAGATCTAATGTTGAAAACTACATTCAGGTATGAAATACAAGAATATAATGACATGGAAGGCTTTAGAAGCTTAGAATAACCTTGAATGTATCTTTATTGTAGGTTTATGTTTCGAGGACGAAACATTCTAAGGGGGGGAGAGTTGTTACGACCCCATCTGAGCTTAATTGGTAAACTAGGGTTTACCTAGACAATTGCAAAGATTAATTGGAATAATCATTCTTGAAATATAATTAATGACGATAACACAATTAGGATGTTTTAACTATGATAAGAAGTCTAAATTGTTCTTTTGTCTTGAGAATTAGGGTTTGAGAAGCATAGACCCTAATCGGCCCAAAATAGGGTTTTAATGACATATGAATACAGAATTTGATAAGTAGAATGTCTCACTAAATGATTTTTAGTATTTTATTTGTAACTCTGATTTACTTCAAATTTAGATATGATTTGGATATATAAAATTTGAACAACACTGAAAAATATCAGAATTTATGAAGAATGTTCAGACCTGTTTGTCGGTCGAGTTTGCAAATCGACCGAATCTGCTGCAGACTGCATATAGCAGTGCACTGTTTGATTTTTTATTATTTATTGGTAACTGTAAATGATCTCAAATTTTTACTGGAGGTCTGAAACTTCATTAGGTATAACATATAAAATTTCCAGAATTTTTGGAGCTTCGGTTAGCTATTCAGTGGGCGAATTATAGAAACTATTGTGAAACTGAATATTCAGCCAATATAATTAAAGTTGAGTGTTGGGTCAATATGCAATTGACCCAAGCAGCTCAAATTGACTTATATGAGAAACCACACACACAAGTAGCTCTCATTCTTCGTCATTCACTCCAGAGAAATGAAAATCTAGAGAGAGAGGGAGAGTTAGGGCTTGAGTGGAGAAAGAGGTGGAATTGCTGAATTAGGGTTTTGCGGTCCGAGGAATGGTGAAATCAAGTAAGTTTGGATTCTTTGCATAGACTTTTATGGTGAATCTTCTCTCTCATGTCAAGATTCCGTCCATGCTCTGATTGGATCCAAGATGATGTCGAAATTCCCTCTTTTCTCACCCTTTCTTCATAATCCCTCATTTTCAAGGTTTCCGAGTTGAATGGAAGAAGAATTGGGAGATTTGCTAGGGATTTGATATGAGTTCGAGATTCCCTGAGTTGAGCTGTAGTTTTGAGGTGTTTTCACACCTTAGGGTGAGTGGGTTCTTCCTTCAAACAGTATAATGCACGAAATTTGATTATAGCATCCAAATCCCTAAATGCTTAGTATGCGATTCTAAACACTGAAATGTCCGTTTGATTTAAGTTGTTGCAAATTGATATGATATGGATTCCTTCTCTGTTTGAATGACTCTTTGATGGTAGATTCACATCAGAAACGTATACAACACATCCTAGTAAGAATGCTTTTCAGATTTATACCATATGATGTAATTAGGGTTTAACCTAATTGAGATATCACTAGAGTTTCGACCTTATTGAAAAGGACTAGTAATCTTATAAGTATTTAGGATGTACCTCATGCGTTATCTTAATTGAATTTTATTCTTGATACATGATATCTCAGTGAATGGTATGGAAAACCTAAATTTAGTTAAATTTCCATGGTTTCATATCTATATTGATTGTATATGATTTGTTGAAAACAATCTTTATTTGGTGAATGCTTATATCCTATGAAATCCTTATGAGAGCCATGTGACAAGTGAATGAGGCAAATGAAAAGGTGAATGAGGCGAATGAAACCCTAAGAGTAGGGTGTTGGCATATGATGAATGAATAAGGCAAATGAAACCCTAAGGATAGGGTGTTCAATGAATCATGTTATGGTGATATGAAAGGTCTCGATATGAGATGTGGTGATGCTTAATTATTGAATTGTATGTTTCTAGTTCATTTAACTTTATATGCTTGTTCTCTCTGAGTTGATATCTAGATACTGTAGGGCTTCTTATTTTCAATACATATCTCGTAAATTGCAGGTGATGAGATATGACATGCCCTAGAAAGGGATGTTACTAAGTCATGTTTAAAGATGACAAATGATGTATATGTGTTTTCTAGTGATGTTCAGAATGTGAAATAAGTATGAAATGTGATATTCCTGTTTAAGTGTTTATATGTAAATCAGTTAATAGACTCAGGTGCCCCAACACCGTAGAACCCCATTGCGCGGTTTGTACCTTTGGGGTGAAACGGTCAGCCCTGGGGATACGCCCAGGCATCAGAGAAAGTCCCGGTCAGCCCTGGGGATACTCCCAGGCATCGGAGACTTAGAGACCCTCCGACTGTGCACTACAGGTTGCGGAGGAGTCCAGAGCACTCAGAGTTAGTGCAGTGAGGCCTTGTGAGCCTGAGAGTCCTGTGCAGACCAGGACGAGAAGTCAGACTTAGCATTTCCCGGGTGTGTCGCTAAGTCTTGTACGGTGGGCTCGTAGTGCACTGCGAGTTTCATATGCAGAGTGCACTGCATATGTTTGGGGCATAATCTAAAATATGATCATATAGGTTCACAGAGTTCCTTATAAATGAAAGAGTTAAGGAAGACTAGAGCATAGTCTTCTAGTAGTTATTCTTTGGATGCAATATTTACATTCTTTGTTATTTCAATTATATTGTTTAGAACTGCTCAGTGTAGTATTTATTATTGTTAAATTTCATATCGTTTACTCAAAATTATATCTGTAATCACATTAGTGCATTAGTCTGTTTCCTTGAAGTACTCATTCACTGAGCGAGTAGGCTCACCCCTCTACTCAAACATTTTAGGGTTATCCGCGTGGACTTGAAGATGGTCGGAGCATCAGTGTAGATCTGCTACAAGAGTTAAGTGCAAGATTAGTTGAGTCAGTCGGTCCTTGTCACTCTAGGTCCTCAGTAAGAGATAAGAGAGAGAGTTGTAATTACGATGTGTAATATTGGTCCTCTTTTGATATATATGCTAATTAGCAAGTTTTATGTGTATAAAGTGTGAGAGACATCATGAATGTTTATACATGTATCTTTACTATTGAAGTCTGATTAGTAAAAGAAATGTTCAGATTCCCTTGTTAAGATGATTTATGTGGTTCAATGCGGGGAAACAAGAGTTTTAAAGAAAAGAAAAAAAAATTAAGGGTGTTCTTTGTGTTACATATAAATCCTATCTTATGCCCTAATCTCATGATTTGCGGAAATTGTGAGATCGGGGTGTAACATTTTATATCCTTTGAAGTTGTTATACATATACTCTTGTTAGAAAATATTTAGGGTTTGAATGTCCACTTGTATGATAAAGCCTTAATGCATTCAATTGGTAGTAATTAATCAAGTGTAACCTTAATCATGTAGAGCCCTGTTTCGTAGAGCCATCTTCAGTATCAGAACTTACTGGATGGTGAAATGAGTATTCCCAAGGGAAACTCAGAGCGCATATTGTTGAGTATGTGGGGGTGGCAAGTTGCAGATATATCCTTGTCATCCACAATTGCAGGTTATTGAGGACGGCTATGGTCATGCCTCTGACATTTGATGTGATTGAGGACATCTACGGTTGTACCTTGGATTAGAGGGTTTTATATACCCCATTTTCTAGTGTCAGAACTTGTACCAAGTATGAACTAGTTGTTATCAGTTGACTATATGTCATTGTTGGAAGTTTGACTGGTATGTCACTGCAGTTTACTCGTACTGACTGAGGGGAAGAGATCATAGGATACCGACACTCCTAGATCTTATACGGAATTGAATATCACTTCACAGTGGTCAGTTGGATTTTTAGTGGTACGACTCAAACTCCCCAGGGCATAATAATAAAAGATATAATATCATTCGTGTAATATAATTGCTAGGATTTAATACGTATCACATTGGTTGATTAACCCTTTACTTGTCTTTACATTACATAGTTCTTACATGATGCAGACTTATGAAAATTGTGTACTTCTACATGATGTTAGAAATTATTTGCTTAACTACTTAGTATGCTTAAACTGTTCAATCTGTTCATATTTCTTATTCAATATCCTAATTGCTCAATGTATTTGTTGTTAATTAATATGTTATAATAAATATATGTTGGAGAGAGTTATATCTCTCGCTGGGACTGGGTCTCACCCGTGAGTCACCACATATTTATTTTAGGTGGTCACAGGCAATAAGGTCGAGGTCGCGTTGTAGAAGAGAACCTATCTAGTGACCAATAGATTCAGAAGGTTGGTTAGTTGTATATGTGAGTAGTAGAGTCCTAGTGTCGTCCCTGTACTCTTAGGTCCATGTATGGGATGTGTTTTCTAGATGATATACTCATATCAACACAAGATTTTGGTGGTATGGCAATGTTTGTAAATATATGACATGTACATGTGAAATATCTTTTATATGCAGGATGTGACTGAGGTCTTTGGACCCATATCTAAATACTTGTTACAGTAAATGAGAATGGAATGATGAATTTTTTGTAAATGTTCTAGAGTATATTTACATGGTTGGAATTAGTTTTAATTATCCCACATTTTTTACTATGTGATTAATTAGTAGTTGATTGTGTTTTGTGTTTTGTGTTTTGAGTAATCTCATTTAGCGTGATGAGGTGTCACATGTATCATGAAGTTGATTTAATTATTCTTGGTATCAAGTAGACCTAAAGTTATCTTTAAATGAGTTTTCCCAAAGTGGATATTCTTTCCACATGTTTGAGATTAATAGTATTTGGTTAATCTTGAGTGGCTCTTGGCTTCAGGACTACAGGTTCGGCCTGGTCCGGCTAGAAGGGTATGTTATTGGGATCTAATGACTCCTATTGAAAATATAATAAGGGTAGACTCCGTGCATACACAAAGATGTTGAAACATATGGGAAAGATTAGAATAGCTAAGAATCAGTTGGAACTGATATCTGAGATCCAACTTTGGGGCCTCATATGAGAAACCCTTAATTGGGAATAAAGGAAGATGACATAAGGTTCATATTAAGTTTAACGATTAGTATTATATGAACTCTAAATATGAAATATGGAAAATATGTGAGAAAAGTATGTAAGGTCTATGATAGTAAGAATCAATCATGAGGAATGGATCATATAATCGAGTACAATGCTTTTATGTACTTCAAAGCAAGGGGAAAATAGAATAAAAGAGTTAAGTATATGATAAGTACATAGAATTAAAGAGTCTTCAAAAGAGTTTAAGTAAAGAGAATTAGATGCACATGTAAATCATAAGACTAGGATAACAAACTTAGTTGAAACAAAGATAAATGTTAGAAATGATGAGCTTGATTAAGGAATGAGGGTTATGATATAATTGAGAGCATGAAATGTATACCTTTATTATGAAGTTTAATACATTCATCCTTACTACCTTTGGATTCCAAGTCTCTATAGAACAACAAACTAGTTTCTAAAAAAAGAACAAAAGTGTAGCTTAACAAATGAATAAGTCATACATAGGTAGACTATATTTAGGATGGAAAAACTTGATTGAAAGAGAAACTAAGTTTGACCCATGCATGAGCTGTTTGATTTAAAATGAAGGATATGTAATGTATTAAACATGAGGTAAAACTAGTAGAGAGATTATTGATTTAGAATTTCAACTTCACATTAGTAGAAGGATAAAAAAAGAAATATGTGCAACATGGTATACATGATCATACACATGAATAACCAACATGATCATAAGAGAAAGTTAGAAGTTAAAGATGACATGTGGAAGAGTAGTATATGGTAAGAGGACTATGGAAAGTAAGGAAGGGTTTGAAACATGATGGAGTAAAATAGATTATAAAAGAAAGAGGTTAGGAGATTCAAGCAAGTGCTAATTAGTCAAGTATCCTTGTTGATAACCAATTAAACCTACATATGAGAAATGTATTTAGGCAATGTTTGAAGATAAGAATTCTAAGTCTCAAAATCATCTTCTCTTTCATATATTACTTAATAAGAGAAATGTGGGAATGAAGTGATAAGAAAATGAATCATATATGATGCATAACCACCATGGTAGAGACATCTAGTGAATGTAATAATGACACACAATATGATGATGATGAAATCCTAGCAAGGTAAATTGAGAATGAAACTATCTGAATGGCCAAGTAAGAGAAAGGAAATTCAATTGATAAGATAAGGAAGACTAGTAAAATTTGTGAGATCCAAAGTTTGAATTTCAAATTAAGGGAGCAAAGTCACATCACAATGATGTCATGCTACTGATAAGGACCAAACCCTAGAATGTTTAGAGTTGTAGTAGTTCAAGGGATGTCATTAGTGATTTGACCTTGAATACTAGCATCTATATAAAATAAGATCATGAGATTTGCACTATGAGAAGTAAACTAGCACTGATAGTAATCCAGGGTTTAAAGGTAGCTAATCTGAAAGGTAGATAAACAATATGGAAATGATTCAAAGCAAAGGATAAGAAATAGATTTGAAATATAAGAGGTGTGATTTGAATAAAAGGATAAGTATAACATGAGAAAAGTGTAATCTAAAATAAATTCTTACAGTGATAGAAAGAATGATGAATAATCTATTCTTACCTTGAATGTTTCAATGTTAGGGATGTTTATTCTATATGATCAAAATGAGAAGGATAAGAAACAAGAAGTAAGTAGTAATGAATGAAAAGAGAAATAAGAGAAAACAATGGCTTTCAATAATACATGAATTTTTTTTAGAAGTATAATTTGTTGAAGGTATATTAAGGGATGTAAATTTGTTTTATGTATGATTTTAGTTGTACATGTACAAGCAATATGTTAATTAAAGGTGTCTGATAGTTGTAGTCATTCATACTAGTAATCCTCTTAGTATTATAAAGTTGTGGTTG
Organism: Alisma plantago-aquatica; assembly: GCA_963693085.1. Taxonomy (NCBI): domain Eukaryota; kingdom Viridiplantae; phylum Streptophyta; class Magnoliopsida; order Alismatales; family Alismataceae; genus Alisma; species Alisma plantago-aquatica. The sequence goes on from OY856413.1 coordinate 612,507,778, forward strand.
AATCTAGTCTTCCAACTCATTAGTGCTTTGCTATTTGAGTAGCACAATAGTAAAATTCAAAATAACATGGTGAACTCTCTTTTGTGACTCAGAGGTAATACAAAATAATAGTACATATGGAGTCGTATGAATTGAGATAGTTGGATCAGATTATCAATGTTGAGGTAACACCTAAAGAGTATGAAAATATTGAAAATGGTTGTTTCTATTTCTCTTTCCTATGATTGATTGTGGCATAGAGAATTCTTTTGTTATCATTGACAAGGCTTGCTTAAAATCTATTGTGATTAAAAAAGATATAAATGACTCAATGTTGAAAATTAAATTCTAGATCACAGAATTTGAAAGCTTAAAAGGAGAGAGATGCCCCTAGTAAAGGTTCTTGAAGGAATCATGGTGTATAAGAAGCTACATGGGAAGTGGAGATGCAGATGTTTAACAAGTATCCTTTCCTCTTTTAGAAATTTTGAGATGTAATTTTTATTAGAGGGGAAAATTGTTACAACCCATCCCTAGCTTTGCTAGTAATCCTAGAGATTTAAGATAATCTTAATGCTTGTCATGCTTTTGTTAGTAATATTCTATGTTTTGCTTTATATTATCTTTATTAACCTTAAATACTTATTTGAGAAACTCATAATCATGACTTAAGCATACTATAAAGATCTTAGTTGGAGTTAATATAGCATTAACTCATACATGTATGTAAGAAGAGAGTTAATGACATTGGAGGAAATAATTAATAAATAAATTTTCATTTAAGAATATTATCATAATAATATTGTAGGATTTTAAATAATTCAATTATGAATCCAACAAAAAAAGAATAAACCAAATTGGAGTTAAAATGAGAGAGTCATGCTCTTTTTAGTAAACATGTACAGAGTACCACAACCGCTATGTTGTCTCCTGTGTCGTGTCATGAGCCATGACCACGACGCTGAATCATGTGTTGTGACCACAATACTACTACCGCAAACATGACGTTGGGTTGTGTGTCGTGACTACGACGCTGTGTTGCGACCGCAACAGATGTCACCTAGGACAATCAATCGAAAAATGATCATATCTCAGGCTATACTTATCCATTTTCAACGAACGAAGTGCGTTAGAACCGCAATTCGATCATCTATCATCCTAGACTCTTTTCTCAACAAGAGTGAGACCTGGAAGGTGAATTCTGGGGTGATTTTTGGGGAAGAACATGAAGAACGGTGGAAATCCAAAAGGGTTGCCATAGATTCGACTTGGTAAGTAGTTTTAACCATTATTTCTTCCTTCTCCTCATTTCTCCTTGCTCAGAATCCCTAATCCAACAAATTTTAGGTTTGGCGTAACCTTCAATTTTCATCATCTACCTACAACAAATCTTCTTTAGGGTTGAAAGGAAGAAGAAATCACTGATTTGCTAGGGTTTTGATATAGATTTTAGATTTTTAGAGATGGGTTGTGTTTTTAAGGTGTTTTCACACCTTAGGGTGAGTGGGTACTTCCTTTAAATAGTAGATTGCATGAAAATGAGTTAAATCATCAATAATTTTCAATTGCTTAGTATGTGAGTACAAACCCTAAATGGTCTTTTTGATCTAGCTTTTACAAGTTGATATGAAATGGATTATTTTTCTATTGTGATAAATTTCAGATGATGAAATCATATTAGAAATCGGTACAATTCATCTAAATGATAATTCTTAAAGTATTTGCAGAGGTTATAAAAGTAAATTGAAATTTAGGGTTTTTGGCTATGACTGAAATTGTTGTATAATTGAATAAAGAAGTTTGCCTAGTTGAATCTCCTTGGTTTCGAATGATTGTTTAATTTGTATGCATATTACATATATCTCATATAAGATCTTAAATTTCATTTGATGATATCAATGTTTGCTTGATATATCAGTAAGGAGGGTGAAACCCTAAATGAATGGAAAGTTAGAGGTTTACAAATAGACATCTTGATTCAATATTATTCTTAATGTATGATGTTTTAGTAAATGACGTGGAAACCCTAGTTCAGTTCATTATAGGGTTTCATATATATATATATATATATATATATATATATATATATATATATATATATATATATATATATATATATATATATATATATATATATATATATATATATATATGATTATACGTGAACTGCTGAGAGCAATCTTTATCCAATGATGTTATGATGTATTAAATCCTTATGTGAGTCATGTGATTAGTGAATGAGGAATCAAGTATTGTGATATTAATGTTTCTCGGTATGAGATGTGGTTATGCTTAACAGTTCAGTTGTGGTAAATTTTATCATATGGTTTATGAAATGAATGGTTTACAAAGATGAACTAAGATATGTTGATGTGATGATTGAATTGTGAATTTGAAGAGTGAATTAGACATTTAGATGCCCTGAGCACTGTAGAATCCTTACGGGATGAGGCCTACACTATGGGGAGGAAACGTTTCCCGACTACATGTAGTCCAGATCAAGGTAAGCCGGAGTGCACCAGTAGGGTACGGGGGTCTTGACCAGTAGGGTAGACTCCTTACAGTTGTGTGGTACCCAACACCAACCTGGGATGCCAGTGGTACCTATTTTACATGTTGAGTGATTAGTGGTCAGTAGGTCCACGGATGCACAATAAGCCTGAGGGTTTTGACTCACTGCCTGAGTACCCAGGTTGAGAGGTGGAGTCTGAGATATCCGGCCGCTCCCATTAGCCGTCGAGAGGTAGACGTGTCGAGGCCCACTGCAGATGGGATCTTACTTGAGAGATAGGCTTAGGAACATGGGCATGCTTCTAAGCCTTGTACAGTGAGATCATAGCTTGCTATGATTCTTTCACATGTTGCGGTACACCTCATGTGTGTTAAGGGAACAATAAGATGAATGAGAGGTTAACTAAGTGTGTGTAGTTATTCAATTATTATTTGTATGATTCTGAATTATTAGTTCTCTTTATGATCAATCAAGCATGTTCATATAGTGATTCACTCTTGTAGATATCTAGATTATCATGCCATATTTATGTTTGAGAATGATTAGTCTTTTTAAAGCTTACTACTGTTATAATTGATATTAGTAGCTCAACAGTATATTTGTAATTATATAAGTGCTTTAAACTATTTCTTTGAAGTACTCATTCACTGAGCGAGTAGGATCACCCCTCTACTCGCAATTTTTAGGGATAACTCTTAGACTGAAGGTGACATTGCATCAACATAGATTTGCCACAAGAGATAAGTATGAGATTAGTTTAGTTCAGTCGGTCCCTATCACTCTGGGTCCTTGTATAGATGTGAGAGAGTTGTAAATGATAATGTGTAACTTTGTTTCCTTAATAATAGAGTATATATCTGGTTATCATGTTGTATGAATGTGGAAATCTGAGAAACAGAATGAATGTATGGATGTGTATCATTAATGTTGAAATCATATTACGCTAATCAAAGTTTAATTCTCTTGTAAGTTTGATTATGTGATTGAATGCAAGAAAACAAAGAGTTTGAAACTAAGGAAAAAAATTGGGAGTGAACTTTGTATTAAGTATAATCCTCAAACTTAATCCCTAATCTCATGATTAGTGGTAATCGTGGGTTGTGGGTGTAATACATGACTTTGACCCTGAACATTGATTTGAATGACCACAAGTGGGGTTTCAACAATTTTACTTTCTCTAGGTTAATTGGAGGAGGTCCTCATATTTCTCTCTCCATTAAGCCGGTGCTCAGAAACATCATGTTGGTTTATCTAGAATGAAAAATATAATCATTGATAGCATGATGTGTTACAATTGAAAAATAACTTATGTTACACTTGTTACCATGCTTAAATTGTCATAATTGATAATTAAATTAAATTACAATTTCTATCATTTCTTTTTATACTCTCTTTCAACATGCACTAGTCTATCAAGTTTCTTTTCTTTCACATATATGGCCATGATATGGTATCCTAGTATAGGATTTTTCTATTTGATGTCACTAGGATTCCCATATCAAATAATGAAAAATGATTAAAAATTTTCTTGTTTGAAAAAGGTAGAACTTTTATTGAATCTTCGCTAAATTGACTAGAGAGCGATAGAATTATATGATAAACATTAGAGTATCCTTACAAATGGATATAACTCCAAGAAGCAAAAGAATAACTATATTATATGTTACCTAACATTACAAAGAGCGAGTTACTAACATGAAGTAACATTGATTCCCTAAATTCTTATAAAGAAAGCGAGTGTAAGCACCTCAATGGAAATTTTCCATGTTTTTAGAAGTCATTTATTCTTAAAACCTCAAAACTATTGGAATCAAGTTGTTATTATACAATCTTTTTAGATAGCCTTCGAGTATAATGGGTGATAGCTTTAGCTTACCACTACTTGATCTCACTTCTCGATCCATTTTTCTTGAATTTGATTTTGAACTCTGCACTTTTGGGATTAATGAGGTGAAAAGGTGTTATGACTTATTATGTATCTTACTATTATTTTCTAGAACATCATCATTCTAATTAGTAACTTCATCAATATGGTAAATAACTGCATCTCTGTTAGGATCAACAATAGTGTGATAATCAGAAGAGTTGTTGATAGCCAAAATCTTGTAGGGTTTGTAGAAGACTAATTAATATGTTTAACTTTGAAGTGAAATTTCCTGGCATTTGTCACATTTATCGCACCATGTGTGACATGCTTCCTCTTTTCTTCCAAACCTCTATTTTAGGAACTACAAATTTTAAAGTTGGTTCGATAAAGTGTAAACCGTCATCAACTTCAATCTCCATGGTTATGTCTTCAACATCTGTCTGGCCCTCATCAGTTTGATTGAGTATGGCAAAACTTGTTACTAGTCTAAAATTATGATCTTTTTGTATCCTCTTGATTCAATACTATGCATTGGTGGGTGTCTGGAATGTATCTTACAACTATAATTTGGTTGTAATAATCCTTTGGCATCCAACTAAATCTTTATTGCATCATCTTCATCTTGTGCCACTGTGTTACTATTACCTATTGAGTAGTTTGAGTTACAGTAGTAACGACAAGGCCCAATCTTCTACAACAAGTGCAGACCACCAAGATTGATTCATATTCAATGTGGAATTTCATGCCATTTACAATCACCTCCGGATAGATTATATTTGTATCAATCTTGAGTGCAAGTCTTGCTAACCTACTTCTAGTGCATTAAGTAGTGTGGTCGTCAACTTTAATTACTTTCACAATGCTTCAAAAGTTTTTTTCAAAATCTATATAGTTGTATAGGTGTAATGAGAGATCAAGAACCCTATCCCATGTGACAAGATGTGAAGAAAGAAGAGGAGAAGGGATAAAGTCCATATGCCACTTCCAAATCATCAGGAAGTATCAAAAAAAACATTCGTGAACCACCTATAAGAGCAGTAATTAATCATGCTCACGTGTAAACTGGAAAACAAAATGATACATACTTAACTTATAGATTCTCCAACTTGTGATGGGTTTTCACAACAATGTCAACGATCCGAGAGAGTCAGGTAACCAGTGTTTCATTTGATTAGTTTGGTTATCACTACAAAATGCCATGACCTATGTAATATGGAGTATGCAACTAGTGTGATCACCAACTCTAGTGATCCACTATCGTGGATTACTAACATATCCTTAGGTTTTACTTTGTCTAATTTTGTGGCATCCAACTCACAAAAACATGATTAACTTAAGAGGAAGCGATCATTAACATCGGATTACTGAAAAATCACTAAAAATTAAAGCCTTTTTGCAAAGAAATCCAATTCCAAAAAGCTCTTATAACAAGAACCAAAGTATTACATATACATTTCTGTTCACAAGTACATACCATGTACCATCTCTTCTTGAGGATTACATACAACAGTTGATTTGCCAAACTATACATAAGCAACATAAAACCTCGAGGCGTTCAAACCAAAATCTCATATTGATGATAAAAGCACTATCTACTGACTCCGAGGACCTGAGAGTACAGAGGTGACACATAGGACTTTCTACACAAAAGTACGATAGCCAGTGCCTCCACCTGGAATATCATTTTTATCTCTATTGTTGCTGCTGCTCTTTCCCTGTTATGGGGTTCCTGTTTCTTCTTATGCGTTTACCTAAAAGGTTGGATCCTATGGGGGTGAAACAATTGAAAATTGTCCCAGCGAGATATAACTCTCCGCCAGAAACATTATTATTGCAGGTAAACAGTATTAACTAAGCAGGGTTCTTTTATATTAACAGTAGTATTAGTCATTATATGAACAGAATAAGATAATCTCCTTTCTTAAGGAGAACATTGCATCTACCATGGTAGAATTGTATATCATCCATCTATTTTGCAAGGAATATAAGGAATCATAAATATATCATCTATCAACTAAAGATGCATAAGAAATGTAACATCAGCCAATGATTTTTGCATTCAATCCTTAAGCAAACATGCTATATGGCTGATTACATTTTACAACCACACTTATGCCCTGAGGAGATGAGGTATACCGCTCATACTCCAACCGACCATTGTGAAGTCAAAATCGGTGCCATAAAAGGTCAATGGAAGAGTCGGCTTCCATGACCTCCCTTATCTCAGTCAATATGAGATTTAATGCAGGACATCTTGTATCTCTGCTAAATAGCTTTCCAGGGTATACTGGTAACTTCGCTATAGAGTTACAGTGGCATGTTGTACTCTCTTCGCAATCGAGAGATTTTATCTCACATCGATCTGACATTAATATTATCAGGAGATTTGTGATACATCCATCCCGTTATCGGGGGATTAGTGATACATCCACCATGACATATATAATGAAGGATTGAGATATTTAATGTTTACCTCACATCAATTCCTCCATTAGGGCGTAAGGATATTTTCGCCCATCACCCCCGCATATTCAAAAATATGCATTTCGGGTTATGCCGCGGAGCAACCCGTTTCACCATCCAGCAAATTCTGACACTGATGGTTATATGGCTAGGGCACTACATGATATGATTCCACTTGATTAATTATGTGCATTACTGTATTCTTTTAGCTTCAGTCAAGTTCTCAAACATTATTATGGCAAATGCTACAAAGAAAAGTATAATTCATCTATCAAGTACTTTTCTAAACTTTATAGAACATTGGGATCTTAATCCCTTGTCACGTCATGGACATTCTCCTCCCTTAACATCTCATCATCATGATTATGGAATATGGGTATTCAAACCCTCAGTTCATCAAAGAACACTTGTTACCACTTGTCTGGTAACTAATACCTTTAGGTCATCTGACCAACATAAACATGATACTTGCTACACAAGCATCTCACATGGTTGTCAAAGCCCATTAGTCTCTTGTTACCTCTTACTAAGAAACAATACATATAATGGCTCACAAGGCCCATAAAGCATTTAAATAATTAACACATCATAGCTCATACCTGGCTATGCTCATCATCTTATGATCACATGTACGATCATTACATAATAATAGTCATATCAATTACATATCATCACTTAAACTTATGCAATGTAAGAGTAGCATCACCATTTCCTTATTTGTGGTTAGGATTTCTCTTACATATCATCACCCTCCATTAGGGTTTTTCATAAATAACCATTTAGGTTTTCAAGATCATATTATTAATGATCAAGCCCTAATTCATTGCTCCACACAGCTAGAAGCCAACTTTAATAACATAAGCATTTAATCATTCTTATTTATTCACATCATTTATCATTGAATGAATTATCAACACAAGGTATAAGTTCCTCTCTCCACTTTACCAGAATATGATTACATCATACTTTATTGTTTTGGATTAACCTTTTCATAAGGCATATTAGCCTACACTTATCAAAGTGCATTACATCTCAATGTAAGAATTGACATGACACACTTCATGTGTTACTCATCCAAGTATATTGGATTTAGAATACATCAAGGTGTATCAATCTTGAGGTAGCTGTTGGGTGTGATATCTATCTTATCTTGATGTATCACTTCCCTCATCACCTTTATCTTACTTGAGTTCATCAACTTAGCTTGTATTAGGGTAAATTCCCATCCTAATACTTTATGCACCCGTTCATCACATTTATTATGTAATGTATTGGTCATAAGTCACTTATTTAGAATATGCAACCATTTCTAATGATATGGACTCATATTTGAGTTAAGGCAATATTGATATAAGGTCATCCATTACCAATCCCTTTAGGTGTTTCACTTATCAATAAATTAGTCACTATTCCATTATTAGTAGGGTTTCCCATCTTTATCAACTAGGGTTTACACAACATCACCCTATATTAGGGTTTCACATAACATCATTCTTATATTAGAGTTTCACATAGCATTACCTGAAATTAGGGTTTCTCAACCCATGGCCCAAAATTGGGGTTATGGTTTTGTCGCACCCCCATCTCACACTAACCACAGACCACGATATTAGGGCGCGATGGAGGGATTTACACACAAGCCAAACCATTCATCACTTTTTAAAACATCTTAAAGACATTAAAAAGATAACCTGATTTATGCTGTAAACTAAAGCCAAACAAACTGCAGAAGCATTTCTATTAAACTGACAAGGGATATATATAAAGTCTACAGCAAATTACATTGTTCAACATAAAGTAAAGCATAACAGGTAATTTACATCTTTATACACATTCCACATACGCACTCTCTCTCTCACCCACACCATGTTCCAAGGATCGAGGGGAAAGGACTAAGAGACCTCTAACTAAACTAACTACATATACATTCTACAGACTAAGCGTTAGGTTGAAAAGATCCTTCTGATTCCTGTTGTTGATGTTGACCTAAAAAATGTTTGAGTAGAGGTATGAGCCTACACGCTCAGTGAATAGCATTTCATTTAGCTATCACTAATCAACTCATCAGATAGATAACATTTATATAAAAGATAAGTGCAGTACTAAATAGGGCAGTTCAAATGACATAGCAGATTTACAGATAACAATCTCATTTCAAAGCAACATCAGATATTTTAAACAAATAAACTGATATAGAGAATTGGCACAGAAGTTCAAATCTCTTAACATATTAAATTTACTGTGATCCTATAAGATTACATAATTATATCATTATTATGCCCTAATCATATGCAGTGTACTCTGCATATAAAGATCCGTAGTGAACTACGATCCCACCGTACAAGACTTAGCGACACACCCGGAAAATGCTAAGTCTGACTGCCAGCCCTGTTCTGCTATAGGACCACAGGCTCTCCGGCCTACAGGCTCTCTGGCCTCATTGCACTAACTCCGAGTGCTCTAGACTCCTCCTCTAACCTGAGCACACAGGCGGAGAGTCTCACTGGGTTACCACCGTGACTCCACACGGATTATTGTTGAATAACCCCCATTTACTCCAGTGCCACCGTGACTCCGCACGGATTATTGTTGAACACTGCCTCTCTGTCCTCGTGCCACCGTGACTCCGCACGGATTATTGTTGAACACGAGTTTCACCCCTAAAAAGCAGACCTCTCAAAGGGGTTCTATGGTGTTAGGGCACCTAAGTCTATTAACTGATTAACATATAAACATTTAAATAGGAATATCACATTTCATACTTATTTCACATTCTGAACATCACTTGAAAACACATATATATATCATTTGTCATCTTTAAACATGACTCAGTATCATTTATCCAGTTTCAATGCTAAACAATCATCTTTAATCAGCGTATACATTGCAACTGTAATACAGGAAAATCCATCATTTTCATCAATCATATTACGTATTTCAAGTTTCAATGAATCTATCATACTCTATTGTATGTGCTACACTGTTTAGGAGTTATACCAACTGATACTGAAGCAATTCAGTACTTAAATTGAGTTAAATAATGATTTCTGAATGAACTGCCACTCACAGCTCAGATACTCGACCGATTGGTCGGAAACTCGACCGATCACTGCACAACTCGACCGATCAGCTTGCAAACTCGACCGATCAACCTGCTGTTCGATTCCTGCTAAGAAAACTCGACCGAATCACATATAACTCGACCGAACGGCGTACAGACTGAAAACCTAAACAGACCTGCTGATGTCGATTTCACTCGAATCAGCGGGCAAAACTATAGATTTGTGCAGCAAATCACCTGCAACCGATGCACACAACCACGAACTAGTTGTAGGAAAGGAGGAGGACGAACTAGGGCTGCTCTTCGCGCCCTTTCCTTCTCCTGGCCGCCGCTGTTGCTAGCGCACTTCCTGTTGCAAGCGTAGCTCCGGCTACTGCTGGTTCAGCTGGCGAAGAAGAACGGTGAGGTGAAGATGGAGGGCCGCAGCTGCTGGCCGGAACCAAGCTAGGGCTCGAAATCGTCTTCTCTCCCTGGTCTCTCTCCCTCTTTCCCTCTCACGCGAAGAAGAGAAGAAACGCTCTGCGTTTCTCTCGTTTCTGATAAATGAAACGAATAAAGGAGGAAAGAAAGGATAAGAAAGAAAAACCTAGGGACCAAAATGTAAAGTCCAAGAACTTTCAAAAACTACAAACAGGTCCCTGCAAGCCCAAAAACATACAACTTTTGACTTGAAAGTCGGTTTCAGACGATTTCTCCGGCAACGCCTCAAGCGCAAGATCTTACACGTTTTAAGGGCTAGGATTCACACTACGCACATCTCATATCTGTTTTAAATGTTATTAATAAAATCAAGCTTATAACTTAGCAAAGCAGCTAAACACATGCTTAACAGCATACTTATAGGGTAAGCTCAACACGGGTCGTAACAATCTCCCTCCCTTATAAGAATTTCGTCCCGAAATTCCTAAAAGAGAAAAGGAAACTTGCTACGCATCTCAGACTCAAGCTCCCACGTAGCTTCTTCAAGGTTATGATTCCTCCATAGAACCTTCACTAAAGGTATTTCATGGTTCTTAAGCTTCTTGATTCGGTGATCAACTATCTGCACTGGTCCTTCCACGTAGGACACATCTGTCTTAAGCTGCGCCGGTACTAGATCTAAAATCTTTTTTGTACCGGGATGACACTTCTTCAGCATAGACACATGAAACACATCATGAAGATTTTCCAACTCAGACGGCAAATCCAACATGTAGGCTACAGGTCCAATCCTCTCAACAATAGGATATGGGCCCATATACCTAGGGGTCAACTTGCCTCTCTTGGCAAACCTTAGCACTCCCTTCCACGGTGACGCCTTTAGATAAACCTCGTCACCAACCTCAAACTCAAGAGGTCGACGTCGTCTCTCTGCATAACTTTTCTGTCTGTCCTGAGCAGCTTTCAACTGCTCCCTGATCACAGATATCTTCTCTGTAGTTATATCGACAATCTCAGGTCCAAGAATTTCTTTCTCGCCAACCTCATACCAACAAACTGGCGATCTACACTTCCTGCCATATAGAGCTTCATATGGGGCCATTCCAAGACTAGAATTGTTACGACCCCATCTGAGCTTAATTGGTAAACTAGGGTTTATCTAGACAATCGCAAAGAGTAATTAGAATAATCATTCTTGAAATCTAATGAATGACAATAACACAATTAGGATGTTTTAACTATGATAAGAAGTCTAAATGTTCTTTTGTCTTGAGAATTAGGGTTTGAGAAGCATAAACCCTAATCGGCCCAAATAGGGTTTTGATGATACATGAATACAGAATTTAATAAGTAGAATGTCTCACTAAATGATTTTTAGTATTTTATGTGTAACTCTGATTTACTTCAAATTTGGATATGATTTGGATATATAAAATGTGAACAATATTGGTAAATATCAGAATTTTTGAAGAAGGTTCTGACCTGTTTATCGGTCGAGTTTCAAACTCGGCCGATCACAATTTCAGAATTTTACAGCAGTGTGGTAATTGAATTTTATCTTTTTAGTGGTATATCTAATTGATCTCAAATTTTAACTGTGATTGAAAAACACAGTTTTAGACACTCTGTTAAATTGGCATAATTTTTGGATGACTTTTGAATCCCTACAGTAAGGGTGTCGGTCGAGTTTTGTGCAGGACAAACTCGGCCGAATATTCTGCAGACTGCAATATAGCAGTGCACTGTTCTATTTTTAATTATTTATTGGTAACTCCAAATGATCTCAAATTTTAACTGAAGCTTTATAGATCAATTATAAACAACTTTCTTAATTCCCATAATTGTTTGAGAATGTTTGATGTCTGAAATAAACGAATTACAGTAACTTTTGTATAACTGAATATTCAGCCAATATAATTAAAGTTAAGTGTTGGGTCAATATGCAATTGACCCAAGCAGCTCAATTGACTTATATGAGCAACCACACACACACACAGCTCTCAATCTTCGTCATTCACTCCAGAGAAACGAAAATCTAGAGAGAGAGGGAGAGTTAGGGCTTGAGTGGAGAAAGAGGAGGAATTGCTGAATTAGGGTTCTGCGGTCCCAAGAATGGTGAAATCAAGTAAGTTTGGATCCTTTGCATAGACTTTTATGGTGAATCTTCTCTCTCATGTCTAGATTCCGTCCATGCTCTGCTTTGATCCAATATGATGTCGAAATTCCCTCTTTTCTCACCCTTTCTTCATAATCCCTCATTTTCAAGGTTTCCGAGTTGAATGGAAGAAGAATTGGGAGATTTGCTAGGGATTTGATAGGAATTCGAGATTTCCCTGAGTTGAGCTGCGGTTTTGAGGTGTTTTCACACCTTAGGGTGAGTGGGTTCTTCCTTCAAACATTGTAATGTACGAATTTGATTATAGCATCCAAATCCTTAATTGCTTAGTATGTGATTCTAAAACCTGAAATGTCCGTTTGATTTAAGATTGTTGCAAATTGATATGATGTGGATTACTTCTCTGTTTGAATGATTCCTAAATGGTAGATTCATATCAGAAACGTATACAACACTTCCTAGTGAGAATGCTTTTTAGATTTATATCAAATGATGTAATTAGGGTTTAACCTAATTGAGACATCACTAGTGTTTCAACCTTATTGAACAGGACTAGTAATCTTATAAGTAGTTAGGATGTATCTCATGGGTTATCTTAATTGAATTTTATTCTTGATACATGATATCTCAGTAAATGATATGGAAAATCTAAATTTAGTTAAGTTTCCATGATTTCATATCTATATTGATTGTATATGATATGTTGGAAACAATCTTTATTTAGTGAATGCTTATATCTTATGAGATCATTATAAGGGCCATGTGACAAGTGAATGAGGTAAATGAAAAGGTGAATGAGGCAAATGAAACCCTAAGAGTAGGGTGTTGGCATGTGATGAATGAATAAGGCGAATGAAACCCTAAGGATAGGGTGTTCAATGAATCATGTTATGATAATATGAAAGGTCTCGATATGAGATGTGCTGATGCTTAATTGTTGAATTGTATGTTTCTAGTGCATTTAACTTTATATGCTTGTTCTCTCTGAGATGATATCTACATACGGCAGGGCTTCTTATTTTCAATACATATCTCATAAATTGCAGGTGATGAGATATGACATGCCCTAGAAAGGGATGTTACTGAGACATGATATATGTTGAATACATGAGTTATGATGTTACTTATGATATGATATGGCAGGCCGTGTGAGCCTTATGAGAAATGTAAAATGAGTTATGATTTCTGTTTTACATGTATCTATAATGTTAATGTTAGACTTAGGTGCCCTGAACACCGTAGAACCCCTTTGGGAGGTCTGCGCCTTAGGGGTGAAACTCGTGTTGCAACAATAACCGTGCGGAGTCATGGTTGCACGAGGATAGAGAGCCAGTGTTGCAACAAGAACCGTGTGGAGTCATGGTGGCACTGGAGGAAATAGGGGTTATTGCAACAAGAACCATACGGAGTCATGGTGGTAACCCCGTGAGACTCTCTGCCTGTGTACTCAGGTTAGAGGAGGAGTCTAGAGCACTCTGAGTAGTGCTTTGAGGCCGGTGAGCCTGTGGGTCCTGTGGCAGAACAGGGTTGGCGTCAGACTTAGCATTTCCCGGGTGTGTCCCTAAGTCTTGTACGGTGTGGTCGTAGTGCACTGCGAGTCTCTTATGCAGAGTGCACTGCATAAGATCAGGGCATGATTTAAAATATGATCATATAGGTTCACAGAGTTCTTTATAAATGAAAGAGTTAAGGAAGACTAGAGCATAGTCTTCTAGTATTTATTCTTTGGATGCAATATTTACATTCTTTGTTCTTTCAATTATATTGTTTTAGAACTGCTCAGTGTAGTATTTATTGTTATTAAATTTCATATCGTTTACTTAAATTATATCTGTAATCACATTAGTGCATTAGTCTATTTCCATGAAGTACTCATTCACTGAGCGAGTAGGCTCACCCCTCTACTCAAACATTTTTAGGGTTAACCGCGTGGACTTGAAGATGGTCAGAGCATCAGTGTAGACCTGCCACAGGAGTCAAGTACGAGATTAGTTGAGTCAGTCGGTCCTTATCACTCTAGGTCCTTAGTAAGAGATAAGAGAGAGAGTTGTAATTACGATGTGTAATATTATTCCTCTTTTGATATGTATGCTAATTAGCAAGTTTCATGTGCATAATGTGTGAGAGACATCATGAATGCTTATACATGTATCATTACTATTGAAGTCTGATTAGTAAAAGAAATGTTCAGATTCCCTTGTTAAAATGTTTTATGTGGTTTAATGCGAAGAAACAAGAGTTTAAAAGAAAAGAAAAAGTTAAGGGTGTTCTTTGTGTTACATATAAATCCTATCTTATGCCCTAATCTCATGATTTGAGGAAATTGTGAGATCGGGGTGTAACAGCTTGGTATCAGAGCTTAGGGTTAGTTGTCAAGGACCATTAAGTTAGTAAGTTAGAGTCCTAAGTGTGGTAGATAGGAGATGTTTGATGTTAGCTTTGGGGATTTGAGTATTTGGATATCCTGGCCCGATATCTGAGTACTTGGATCATCCAGTACAAGCTACTCTGTCTATTCTCTCACGTATACCCTGGCCAGGTATACAGTGGAAGAATGGGCTAGAGATGAACCCTAGAAATGTTAGGGTTAGAAAACGAGAAAAGAAACAAGAATTAAGAGCATAAATGTAAAAGGAGATAGAACTTACATTTCATAATGTTGTTTTTGTTGGAAATGTACAGAAATGCTCTTATATGTTTGAATTGAAATATTCAATACTTTGAAATATGGGTCTTTAATATCTGTTGTACACTATGCAATTGTAGCATTTATTGATTTTATTCTTTGTAACAAGTAGACTAGAATTAACCTTTGAATGAGCTTTTGTTTCTATGGTTTTGCCCGCTGATTCGAGTGAAATTGACATCAATAGGTTTGTTTAGGTTTTCAGTCTGTACACGATTCGGCCGAGTTTTATGTGGTTTGGCCGAGTTTCCTTAATAGGCAATCAAACATCAAACTGATCGGCCGAGTTGTATGTAATTCGGCCGAGTTTCCTTTTTCAGGAAATCAAACGGCAAGTTGATCGGCCGAGTTTCAAGCGGATCGGCCGAGTTGTGAAGCAATCGGCCGAGTTTCTGACCAATCGGCCGAGTTTCTGAGCTGTGAGTGGCAGTTCAGGAAGAATGTAATTCTTGTAGTTCTTGGCTTTAGGACTTCAGGTTTGGCCTGATCCGGTTGGCAGGATGTGTTACTAGGATCTAATGAATCCTATCAATAGCATAATAAGAATAGAATTGGAATAATTAGACCCACATCAGAGTAAGATTATACATACAGTAAGATGTTGAAACATATGGGCAAGATCAGAACAACTAAGAATTAGTTGAAACTGATATCTGAGGTTCAATTTTGGGGCCTCATATGAGAAACCCTTAATTGGGAATAAAGGAACATGATATGAGATTCATAATCAGTTTATTGATTAATATTATATGAACTATACATATGAAATATAGAAAAGATATGTGAAATGTATGTATGGTTCAAGATAGCAAGAATCAATCATGAATAATGAATCATAGAATAGAATATAATGCTTTTATGAACTCTAAAGCAAAGGCTAAGTAGAGAATAGGGTTGAGCATTCAATAGGTCCATAGAAGTAAAGAGTCTTCAAAAGAGTAAAAGTGAAGAGGATCGTATGATCATATAATTCATAAGACTAGAACAAAAAACTAGTTTCTAAGCAAAGAACATAGGTGTAGTTTAACGAATGAATAAGTCATACAAAGGTAGACTGTATTCAGGAGAGAAAAACTTGATTGAAAGAGAAATTATGTTTGACCCATGCATGATCCACTTGATTTAAAAATGAAGAATATGTAATGTATTCAACATGAGGAAAGAACTAATAGAAAGACTATTAATTTAGAACATTAACTTCACAATAGTATAAAAAAAATAAAGGAGGAAATATATGCAACATGGTATACATGACCATACATATGAATAAGCAACATGGTCATAAGAGAAAAATTTAGAATTAAAGATGACGGGTTAAAGAGTAATATATGGTAAGAGGACTATGGAACATAAGAAAGGGTTTGAAATATGATGGAAAAATTATAAAATAAAGAGGTTGTGAGATTCAGGAAAGTGCTAATTAATCAAATATCTCTGTTGATAACTAAGTAAATCTACATACGAGAACGTATTAAGGGAATGTTTGAATACAAGAATTCTAAGTCTTAAAATCATCTTCTCTTTCATATATTCCTTAATGAGAGCAAGATGGGAATGAAATGATAAGAGAAAATGAATCATATATGGTGCATAACTACCTTGGTGGGGCCATCTAGTGAATGTAATTGTGACATACAGTATGATGAAGTGCG
This sequence comes from Alisma plantago-aquatica, assembly GCA_963693085.1. Lineage (NCBI taxonomy): Eukaryota > Viridiplantae > Streptophyta > Magnoliopsida > Alismatales > Alismataceae > Alisma > Alisma plantago-aquatica. The sequence goes on from OY856413.1 coordinate 612,524,534, forward strand.
ATAAGAAATAAAATTCTTGTGTGATAGCAAGAATGATGAATAATCTATTCCTATCTTAAATGCTTCAATGTTGATGATGTTTATTGTATATAATCATATGAAAAGGATAGGTAGCAAAAAGTAAAGAAGTAATGAATGAGCAGAGAGATATGGGAAAACACTAGCTTTGTGTAATATGTGAATTTGTTTTTATATATATGATTTGTTGAAGGCATATTAAGGTATGAAAGCTGGTTCTATATATGATTTCAGTGTATTTGGGCAAGCTATATGTTAAATTAAAGGCGTATGATAGTTGTAGTAATTCATACCTGATATGCATCTTATCATTGTGTATTTTTAATATGGTGATACGGTTTGGATGATGTTAGAACACATGGAGAGATACCCTGAACAAGGTAGTTATACCTATTCACTCATATTAATAGAAAGGGATGATAATTAGATTGTCTGGACAAGTAACCCTAATGAGGTGTAGCTTGTTATACCTAGCTCTAATATAACTGAGTGATGGTAATTGAGTATGATTAATGCTTGAATGATTGATACAATTGTGGATTACTTTATTACTGTTGTTGAAGCCCTAAAATGATATAATACGATGGTTACACTTTGAATTGTGTGTGGGCCCATAACCCACAGATCCCAGGATCGAAACAGGATAGTATGGAATGAGGTGGTAATGCTTCACCTCATGCATCCATGACCCAATGGGGATGCCAAGAGTAGTATTGTGCAATTGATTGTTGAATCTAGTCTTTTAATTCAAGACTGTTTTGCGATTTGAATAGCACTTTATTAAAGTTTAAAACAGCATGGTGAACTTGCTTTTGTCACTTAAAGGTGATACAGAACAATAGAACTTTCTGAGCCGCATAAGTTGAGATAGTTGTATCAGAGTATCAGAGTTGCGCAGCGAAAGCGTGGTGGTTTATCTTTGCATTCTATGTTTGACTGTGGCATAAAGAATTTGCTTGATATCATTGAGAACTATTTGAAATATGTTGTGAGTTAGTAAAGAATTAAAAGATCTAATGTTGAAAACTACATTCAGGTATGAAATACAAAAATATGATGACATGGAAGGCTTTAGAAGCTTAAAATAACCTTGAATGTATCTTTCTTGTAGGTTTATGTTTCGAGGACGAAACATTCTAAGGGGGGGAGAGTTGTTACGACCCCATCTAAGCTTAATTGGTAAACTAGGGTTTATCTAGACAATCGCAAAGAGTAATTAGAATAATCATTCTTGAAATCTAATGAATGACAATAACACAATTAGGATGTTTTAACTATGATAAGAAGTCTAAATGTTCTTTTGTCTTGAGAATTAGGGTTTGAGAAGCATAAACCCTAATCGGCCCAAATAGGGTTTTGATGATACATGAATACAGAATTTAATAAGTAGAATGTCTCACTAAATGATTTTTAGTATTTTATGTGTAACTCTGATTTAATTCAAATTTGGATATGATTTGGATATATAAAATGTGAACAATATTGGTAAATATCAGAATTTTTGAAGAAGGTTATGACCTATTTATCGGTCGAGTTTCAAACTCGGCCGATCACATTTTCAGAATTTTACAGCAGTGTGGTAATTGAATTTTATCTTTTTATTGGTATATCCAATTGATCTAAAATTTTAACTGTGCTTGAAAAACACAGTTTTAGACACTCTTTTAAATTGGCATAATTTTTGGATGACTTTTGAATCCCTACAGTAAGGGTGTCGGTCGAGTTTTGTGCAGGACAAACTCGGCCGAATATTCTGCAGACTGCAATATAGCAGTGCATTGTTCTATTTTTAATTATTTATTGGTAACTCCAAATGATCTAAAATTTTAACTGAAGCTTTATAGATCAATTATAAACAACTTTCTAAATTCCCATAATTGTTGGAGAATGTTTGATCTCTGAAATAAACGAATTACAGTAACTTTTGTATAACTGAATATTCAGCCAATATAATTAAAGTTAAGTGTTGGGTCAATATGCAATTGACCCAAGCAGCTCAATTGACTTATATGAGAAACCACACACACACACAGCTCTCATTCTTCATCATTCACTCTAGAGAAATGAAAATCTAGAGAGAGAGGGAGAGTTAGGGCTTGAGTGGAGAAAGAGGAGGAATTGCTGAATTAGGGTTCTGCGGTCCCAAGAATGGTGAAATCAAGTAAGTTTGGATCCTTTGCATAGACTTTTATGGTGAATCTTCTCTCTCATGTCTAGATTCCGTCCATGCTCTTATTTGATCCAAGATGATGTCGAAATTCCCTCTTTTCTCACCCTTTCTTCATAATCCCTCATTTTCAAGGTTTCCGAGTTGAATGGAAGAAGAATTGGGAGATTTGCTAGGGATTTGATAGGAATTCGAGATTTCCCTGAGTTGAGCTGCGGTTTTGAGGTTTTTTCACACCTTAGGGTGAGTGGGTTCTTCCTTCAAACATTGTAATGCACGAATTTGATTATAGCATCCAAATCCTTAATTGCTTAGTATGTGATTCTAAAACCTGAAATGTCCGTTTGATTTAAGATTGTTGCAAATTGATATGATGTGGATTACTTCTCTGTTTGAATGATTCCTAAATGGTAGATTCATATCAGAAACATATACAACACTTCCTAGTGAGAATGATTTTTAGATTTATATCAAATGATGTAATTAGGGTTTAACCTAATTGAGACATCACTAGTGTTTCAACCTTATTGAACAGGATTAGTAATCTTATAAGTAGTTAGGATGTATCTCATGGGTTATCTTAATTGAATTTTATTCTTGATACATGATATCTCAATAAATGATATGGAAAATCTAAATTTAGTTAAGTTTCCATGATTTCATATCTATATTGATTGTATATGATTTGTTGGAAACAATCTTTATTTAGTGAATGCTTATATCTTATGAGATCATTATAAGGGCCATGTGACAAGTGAATGAGGTAAATGAAAAGGTGAATGAGGCAAATGAAACCCTAAGAGTAGGGTGTTGGCATGTGATGAATGAATAAGGCGAATGAAACCCTAAGGATAGGGTGTTCAATGAATCATGTTATGATAATATGAAAGGTCTCGATATGAGATGTGCTGATGCTTAATTGTTGAATTGTATGTTTCTAGTGCATTTAACTTTATATGCTTGTTCTCTCTGAGATGATATCTACATATTGCAGGGCTTCTTATTTTCAATACATATCTCATAAATTGCAGGTGATGAGATATGGCATGCCCTAGAAAGGGATGTTATTGAGACATGATATATGTTGAATACATGAGTTATGATGTTGCTTATGATATGATATGACAGGCCGTGTGAGCCTTATGAGAAATGTAAAATGAGTTATGATTTCTGTTTTACATGTATCTATAATGTTAATGTTAGACTTAGGTGCCCTGAACACCGTAGAACCCCTTTGGGAGGTCTGCGCCTTAGGGGTGAAACTCGTGTTGCAACAATAACCGTGCGGAGTCATGGTGGCACGAGGATAGAGAGCCAGTGTTGCAACAAGAACCGTGCGGAGTCATGGTGGCACTGGAGGAAATAGGGGTTATTGCAACAAGAACCGTACGGAGTCATGGTGGTAACCCCGTGAGACTCTCCGCCTGTGTACTCAGGTTAGAGGAGGAGTCTAGAGCACTCTGAGTAGTGCTTTGAGGCCGGTGAGCCTGTGGGTCCTGTGGCAGAACAGGGCTGGCGTCAGACTTAGCATTTCCCGGGTGTGTCGCTAAGTCTTGTACGGTGTGGTCGTAGTGCACTGTGAGTCTCTTATGCAGAGTACACTGCACAAGATCAGGGCATAATTTAAAATATGATCATATAGGTTCACAGAGTTCTTTATAAATGAAAGAGTTAAGGAAGACTAGAGCATAGTCTTCTAGTAGTTATTCTTTGGATGCAATATTTACATTCTTTGTTCTTTCAATTATATTGTTTTAGAACTGCTCAGTGTAGTATTTATTGTTATTAAATTTCATATCGTTTACTTAAATTATATATGTAATCACATTAGTGCATTAGTCTGTTTTCATGAAGTACTCATTCACTGAGCGAGTAGGCTCACCCCTCTACTCAAACATTTTTAGGGTTAACCGCGTGGACTTGAAGATGGTCAGAGCATCAGTGTAGACCTGCCACAGGAGTCAAGTACGAGATTAGTTGAGTCAGTCGGTCCTTGTCACTCTAGGTCCTCAGTAAGAGATAAGAGAGAGAGTTGTAATTACGATGTGTAATATTATTCCTCTTTTGATATGTATGCTAATTAGCAAGTTTCATGTGCATAATGTGTGAGAGACATCGTGAATGCTTATACATGTATCATTACTATTGAAGTATGATTAGTAAAAGAAATGTTCAGATTCCCTTGTTAAAATGTTTTATGTGGTTTAATGCGAAGAAACAAGAGTTTAAAAGAAAAGAAAAAGTTAAGGGTGTTCTTTGTGTTACATATAAATCCTATCTTATGCCCTAATCTCATGATTTGAGGAAATTGTGAGATCGGGGTGTAACAAGAATGGTTGCTGTTGTTATATGCAAACTCCATCAGGCTTAATTGTTCTTCCCAGTTACCTCTGAATTGTAGAACGCATGCTCTCATCATGTCTTCAAGAGTCTGAATGGTCCTCTCAGATTGACCATCTGTCTGCGGGTGAAACGTTGTACTGAACCTCAGCCTTGTGCCCAACGCACGATGTAACTGATTCCAGAACCTAGATGTAAACTTTTGATCTCTATCAGAAATAATGGAAACTGGAATCCCGTGTAATCTGATTACCTCATCCACATAAATCTTGGCCAGCTTTGGAACATCAAAGGTTGACTTGACAGGAAGAAAGTGAGTAGACTTAGTTAGTCTATCCACAATCACCCATATCGAGTCCAAACCTCTAGGCATCCTGGGTAACCCTACCACAAAGTCCATCGTGATGTGTTCCCATTTCCATTCAAGTATAGGAAGCGACTGTAAGGTACAAGCAGGGTTCTGATGCTCGGCTTTAACCTACTGACACACTCCACATCTAGCCACGTACTCAGCCACATCTCTCTTCATACCAGACCACCAGTACAACTCTTTGAGATTCCTGTACATTTTTGTGTTACCTGGATGCATAGCATACATAGAAGCATGCGCTTCTTCAAGAATTTTCTCTTTCAGCTCACTGTTCCCAAGTACACACAACCTGTCATGAAGATACAACACACCATCGTCAGAAAACCTGAATTCTGTTCTTTTACCTTCTGACATATCCTGCATAACCTGCCACAACTCGTCATCACTCTGTTGTAACTCCTTAATCTGATCATAGAAAGTAGGTTTGACCTGCATCTGAGCAATCAACCCACTCTGTCCAGTCACATCCAAGTCTAAGTTCAACCTTCGCATATCTACAAGCAAGTCTCTCTTGAAACATACCATAGAAAATGCATCTGCTGTTGAACACGACTTTCTACTCAAGGCATCTGCCACAACATTCGCTTTACCAGGATGATAATCGATTGTCACCTCATAATCTTTAATCAGCTCAAGCCATCTGCGTTGTCTCATATTCAAATCCTTCTGAGTGAAGATATACTTCAGGCTCTTATGGTCCGTAAACACCTGACATGTCTCACCATACAGGTAGTGACGCCATGTCTTAAGAGCATGAACTATAGCAGCTAACTCCAGATCATGAGTAGGGTAGTTCTCTTCATTCTTCTTAAGCTGTCTAGATGCGTAAGCCACAACTTTACCTTCCTGCATCAGCACACAGCCCAAACCTCTCCTGGAGGCGTCGCAGAACACTGTATAACCTTTATCTGCCTCTAGCAAAACCAACACTGGTGCTGAAGTCAATTTCCTCTTCAAGATCTAAAAACTTTTCTCACAGTTATCAGACCAAACAAACGGTGCATCCTTCCTCGTCAAGCGTGTCAAGGGTGATTCTAGCACACTGAAGTTCTATATAAACCTTCTGTAATAGCCTGCTAATCCCAAGAAACTTCTAATCTCAGTAGGAGTCTTAGGTTGTTCCCACTGAAGCACAGAATCAACTTTCTTAGGATCAACGCTAACTCCATCTCTCGAGATAACATGTCCAAGAAATGCTACCTCGGCCAACCAGAACTCGCACTTGCTAAACTTAGCATACAGCTGATGTTGCCTCAACAACTGTAACACTACTCTCAGGTGTTGCTCATGTTGTACATCATCTCTGGAGTATATCAGGATATCATCTATAAAGACTACAATAAACTGATCTAGGAACGGTTTGAAAATCTGATTCATCATATCCATAAAGGCTGCTGGGGCATTGGTCAGCCCAAACGACATGACCAGAAACTCATAATGCCCATACCTGGTTCTGAAAGCTATTTTGGGAATATCAGAAGCCTTTATTCTGAGCTGATGATATCCAGATCTTAAATCTATTTTAGAGAAGATCGTCGCTCCACGCAACTGATCAAACAGATCATCTATTCTCGGCAAAGGATACTTGTTCTTAATAGTGATCTTGTTCAGTTACCTGTAATCTATACAGAGACGCATGGTACCATCCTTTTTCTTAACAAACAGCACTGGAGCACCCCATGGCGAAGAACTGGGTCTAATGAAACCCTTATCCAACAATTCCTGCAGCTGCACCTTGAGTTCCTTCAACTCTGCAGGTGCCATTCTATAAGCTGGCAGTGCTACTGGATGACTACCTGGATATATCTAAATCTCAAAATCAATGTCTCTGACAGGAGGTAAGCCTGGAAACTCTTCTGGAAAAACATCAGAAAACTCACGAACCACGGGTACATCATAAACACTGGCGGTGCTCTTCTCTGCTCTAGTGTCAACCACATGAGCAAGGAAAGCTTCACATCCTTTCTGTAGCATCTTATCAGCTACAGCAGCTGATACTATGCACGTAGGCAGAACTTTCCTGTCTCCAGTAAAGACACAAGAAAATTCACCTTGTTGAAAGGTAGCTTCCTTCTTCCAACAATCGAGTTGCACTCGATATGTCTCAAGACAATCCATACCCAAGATGACTTGAAAAGTATTGACATCCAGGGGTATGAGATTAGCAGCAAAGGTGTAACCTCCAAAAGATAACAAGCATCCGTGACAGAACTCAGTCAGAACTGTTGGTCCACCTAGTGGAACCCTCAACACTAACTCACCTACCAACTCTTGAGTTAACAAATTAAGTTCACCAACTAAAGAACGTCGTATGAAAGAGTGAGTAGCACCCGGATCTATCAAAACTGAAACTGGTATACTATTAAACAAAAGCATCTCTCCTGTAACAACTTGTGAAGAGATTATACCTTCCTGAGGTGTCAAAGAGAAGAAACGTGTTGAAGCTCTCCCTCTGCCACGATGTCCTCTCTGACCACTTCTACCACTGGGCACTCCACCACCTCTAGAACCAGAAGCCACAGAAGAACTCGGAACATCATGGTACTGAGGCTGGAAAGCTTGTGATGCTGCTTGTTGAAGCTGAGGACATTCCCTTCTGATGTGTCCTACTTGTGCGCAGACAAAACAACTTGGACCCCAACACTGACCAGTATGTGGTCTTCCACATTTGTCACATGGCGGTATTTCTTGTCTCTGGGGACCTGTCACTGACATTGACGACCCAGAAGACTGTCCACTAGAGGCACTGCCCCATCTCCCTGGGTTGTATCTCCCTCTGCCTCTAGAAGAAGTAACATCCTCAGATCTCTGTCTACTGAAACAGCTAAAGCCATTCCCGAGTTTAGAAAAGAAACCTCTACCTCCACCTCTATATCCACTACTGGACTGTCCTCTACTGAAATCTGCAGATCTCTTCTTAGACTCAGGAACCTTGTCAGCATTCACAGATTCTTCAACCTGTCTAGCAGCCTCAACAAACTCACCAAAGTTCTCTCTATTCCTCCAACTAGTGGCAGAAACTGTATGCCGAATCTCTGGCCTCAGTCCTTCTTGAAACCTTCTGCATCTTTCTATGTTGTCGGGAACAAGTTGCGGATAGAAGTTTGCTAACCGGGTGAAAAGCGCTTCATACTCAGTAACTGACATGTTCCCCTGCTTAATGTTAGTAACTACCTGGTTTTCTCATTAATGAAAGTGGGTGGATAAAATTTAAGATGGAACTCCTCAGAGAAATCCTGCCAAGAAAGCTATTTACCTCTCCTCTTATCCTCCACACCGTGCCACCACAACTCTGCATCGCCTGTCAGAAGATAAACTGCGTGATTAATCTTCTTCTCTTCTGGAAGCTCCATCAGGCGAAAGACCTTCTCTATCTGTCTCAACCACTCATCAGCCTCAGTGGGATCTATAGTACCACTGAATTCTGTACCACCAAGCTTCTTCACAAGCTCATAAGATCGCATCAGATCCTTACTACTGGTAGAAGTAGAAGCTCGCCTATCATCCTTATACCTCTCTCTGGTCTCCAGAAACATCATGTACATACGGGATGCTTCATCCACATGGTCACCACCACCTGGACCCAAGTACAGTGGATCAGGACCAACATGGCTCTCGGCCTGATCATCACGATCAAAGCCTCTTTCTGCCATCTGCAATGATATAACAGAATATTTCCTGTTAGAAAACTACAGATAGAAGAAAGACACCTAAACCTTAATCCTATTGGTCTCTTATCGTCCCCTGAATTGGACTCTGAGTAACTATGTACTCAACCCTCGCTCTGATACCAAAAGTTGTCGCACCCCGATCTCACACTAAACACAGACCACGAGATTAGGGCGCGACGGAGGGATTTACACACAAGCCAAACCATTCATCACTTTTTAAAACATCTTAAACACATTAAAAAGATAACCTGATTTATGATGTAAACTAAAGCCAAACAAACTGCATAAGCATTTCTATTAAACTGACAAGGGATATATACAAAGTCTACAGCAAATTACATTGTTCAACATAAAGTAAAGCATAACAGGTAATTTACATCTTTATACACATTCCACATACGCACTCTCTCTCTCACCCACACCATGTTCCAAGGATCGAGGGGAAAGGACTAAGAGACCTCTAACTAAACTAACTACATATACCTTCTACAGACTAAGCGTTAGGATGAAAAGATCCTTCCGATTGTTGTTGCTGATGTTGACCTGAAAAATGTTTGAGTAGAGGTATGAGCCTACTCGCTCAGTGAATAGCATTTCATTTAGCTATCACTAATCAACTCATCAGATAGATAACATTTATATAAAAGATAAGTGCAGTACTAAACAGGGCAGTTCTAATGACATAGCAGATTTACAGATAACAATCTCATTTCAAAGCAACATTAGATATTTTAAACAAATAAACTGATATAGAGAATTGGCACAAAAGTTCAAATCTCTTAACATATTAAATTTACTGTGATCCTATATGATTACATAATTATATCATTATTATGCCCTAATCATATGCAGTGTACTCTGCATATAAAGATCCGTAGCGAACTACGATCCCACCGTACAAGACTTAGCGACACACCCGGGAAATGCTAAGTCTGACTGCCAGCCCTGATCTGCTACAGGACCACAGGCTCTCCGGCCTACAGGCTCCCCGGCCTCATTGCACTAACTCCGAGTGCTCTAGACTCCTCCTCTAACCTAAGCACACAGACGGAGAGTCTCACTGGGTTACCACCGTGACTCCGCACAGATTATTGTTGAATAACCCCTATTTACTCCAGTGCCACCGTGACTCCGCACGGATTATTGTTGAACACTGCCTCTTTTTCCTCGTGCCACCGTGACTCCGCACAGATTATTATTGAACACGAGTTTCACCCCTAAGAAGCAAACCTCTCAAAGGGGTTCTACGGTGTTAGGGCACCTAAGTCTATTAACTGATTAATATATAAACATTTAAACAGGAATATCACATTTCATACTTATTTCACATTCTGAACATCACTTGAAAACACATATATATATCATTTGTCATCTTTAAACATGACTCAGTATCAATTATCCAGTTTCAATGCTAAACAATCATCTTTAATCAGCGTATACATTGCAACTGTAATACAGGAAAATCCATCATTTTCATCAATCATATTACGTATTTCAAGTTTCAATGAATCTATCATACTCTATTGTATGTGCTACACTGTTTAGGAGTTATACCAACTGATACTGAAGCAATTAAGCACTTAAATTGAGTTAAATAATGATTTCTGAATGAACTGCCACTCACAGCTCAGAAACTCGACCGATTGGTCGGAAACTCGACCGATCACTGCACAACTCGACCGATCAGCTTGCAAACTCGACCGATCAACCTGCTGTTCGATTCCTGCTAAGAAAACTCGACCGAATCACATATAACTCGACCGAACGGCGTACGGACTGAAAACCTAAACAGACTTGCTGATGTCGATTTCACTCGAATCAGCGGGAAAAACTATAGATTTGCGCAGCAAATCACCTGCAACTGATGTACACAACCACGAACTAGTTGTTGGAAAGGAGGAGGACGAACTAGGGCTGCTCTTCGCGCCCTTTCCTTCTCCTGGCCGCCGCTGCTGCTAGCGCAGCTCCTGCTGCAAGCGTAGCTCCGGCTACTGCTGGTTCAGCTGGCGAAGAAGAACGGTGAGGCGAAGATGGAGGGCCGCAGCTGCTGGCCGGAACCAAGCTAGGGCTCCAAATCGTCTTCTCTCCCTGGTCTCTCTCTCTCTCTTTCCCTCTCACGCGAAGAAGAGAAGAAACGCTCTGCGTTTCTCTCATTTCTGATAAATGAAACGAGTAAAGGAGGAAAGAAAGGATAAGAAGGAAAAACCTAGGGACCAAAACGTAAAGTCCAAGAACTTTCAAAAACTACAAACAGGTCCCTGCAAGCCCAAAAACATACAACTTTTGACTCGAAAGTCGGTTTCAGACGATTTCTCTGGCAACGCCTCAAGCGCAAGATCTTACACGTTTTAAGGGCTAGGATTCACACTACGCACATATCATATCTGTTTTAAACGTTATTAACAAAAGCAAGATTATAACTTAGCAAAGCAGCTAAATACATGCTTAACAGTATACTTACAGGGTAAGCTCAACACGGGTCGTAACAGGTTTATCTTCATATTGTCCAAGATTAGGGTTCATGCACTATAACCCAAAATTAGGGTTTTACATACCTTTACCCTATATCAGGGTTAGGATTTCATATCAGGGTTTCACATATCATTACATACCATCACTTTGGGTTAGAGTTTCACATCACATCATTGCATTAGGGTTTCACTTGACATTACTCTTGATTAGTGTTTCTCATGTCATCACCCTTAATTAGGGTTTCATATGGCTTCACCCTTGATTCGGGTTTCGCATGACATCACCCTCACTTAGGGTTTCATATGGTTTCACCCTTGATTAGGTTTTGACATTACATTATAACATTAAGGTTTCACTTTAACATCACCCTTGATTAGGGTTTTACATAACATCTCTGTATTAGGGTTTCACTTAACATAACCCTTGATTAGGGTTTCTCATGACATCACCCTCAGTTAGGGTTTCACATATCATCATCCTTATTTAGGGTTTCATTTGACATCACCCTTAATTAGGGTTCCACATGACATTACCCTTAATTAAGATTTCTCACATCATCACCCTAGATTAGGGTTACAGCAAGCATTGCCCTTAATTAGGGTTAGGGTTCATCAACCTTCTCAATTAGGGTTTCATGATCTCTTTATCAAGGATCATACCCTAAGTACATATTTTATTCATATTGAAAGTGTTGAGGCTTACCCACTACATGATTATCATTCATGTAGGAAATCCTCTCTCTCTCATCCTCTCTAGGATTGTCAATTACTTCAAACTTAATTAGATTAGGTCAACTCAACTTGAATGAAGGATTGACACAGTGTATTATGTCATTACTTCCATAAGCACCAAGGTTAATCATTCAAAAGGTACCAATCACTTAAGTACCTTGAAGGTACAACCATTGTAATTACCTTTGATAGATATCAACAACAATCATGTAGTTGATTGTACTAATATGTCTTGACTCAATTAGACCTTCAAACAGTCTAGAAGTACCTTGACCTCCATTCGGTCTTGCCTTACTTATTCAATCGGTTTTGAAACTGTTTGATCAATTTATTATTGAAATCAAATGAACCTTAAATGGTTTCTGAACAATTATCCTTCAAACATTATGAGGTCTGTTTGGTCCCAAACCTTCAATCGGTCTTAAGACCGTTAGACCCCCAAATGGTCTTGAAGACCGTTAGGCCTTAAACAGTCTTGAGTACTTCAACCTTCAAACGGTCTTGAAGACCGTTAGAATAAAATATAATTAATCTCAAACATTTTTTAAACGGTTAGACCCCCGAACGGTCAACTCCTTCAAACGGTCAACTTCTTCAAATGGTCAACTTCTTCAAACGGTCAACTTCTTAAAATGGTTTTGAATCAACACCTCAAACGGTTTGAAACCATTTAGACCTCCAAACGTTCAACTCTTCCAAATAGTCAACATGACCAAATGGTTTTGATGAAACCATTTGAACCATCTATTAGAGTTTGGAAATGAAGAAACCATCAATTAGGGTTTTGAGATCAATAACTATCAATTGTTGACATTATTAGAACTAATTCAATTGAAACCATTGAATCACCATTCAACCATGACATGACCTGACCTCAAACGGTCTTGAGGTCATTTGACCTCAAAAGGTTTGAGACTGTTTGGTGTAAAATGGTCTTGAGACTGTTTGGTGTCAAACGGTCTTGAGACTGTTTGACCCATCCAATCACTTAAATTGGTTGAATTCGATTAGGGTTTCCTCATTAACCCAATTTTAGGGTTTGTACTCAAGTAACCTTAAAGTGTTGAACTCTTTGGAGTTAATTCAATTAAGTAATATTGGATCATCATCAATTTATAACAACACCTGACCTCAAATGGTTTTGAGACCGTTTGATCCCAAACTATTTTGAAACTATTTGGTTTCAAACGATCTTGAGACCGTTTGGTCTCAAGTCATTGAAACCGTTTTCCCAAGATATTAATTTAGGTGTGTGATTAGGAAGACATCATCATCTTCAAGCTACAAATCTTCAAAATGTGTTGTGATCTTCATGGTGATTTCATCAATCAACCAAATAAAATTTCAGGAATAAAGAAAGAATCAACAATTGATAAAAGAGTGAAATCAATAACAATGTTTGAGGGTTCAAGTTATATAACCCACCTTCAAAGAAGCTTCAAAGCTCCAAACTCCACGTCTTTAATGGTAGAAGAAGCTTTCTCAACTATCCCAAGCTCGTGCTCAAGTCTTTGAGTGAAAAGAATGGCTAAAGTTGAAGATTGAATGGAGAAAAGAAGAAATCAAGCATTGATTTTTGATTTCCACCATGAAATCAAGGTGAAAGAAGACCATGGAGCTTACCTACAGGTTGGGGATCGTCCTCCTCCTGATCCTAAGCTCCCTTGGTTGTTGGTTTAGCAAAGAGTGAAATAAGGGTCGAAAAATCCTTTCATTTGAGTTGTAAATGGTGTTTTTATAAAGAAATTCAATGAGAGAGAAAGTAATAATTAATTCCTTTATTTTCTTAAATTGATGCCACATCTCCCCCTCAACTCCTTGCCCACGAAGCCATCCTATTCCCCTTTGCAATCCTCTTCTTTATCCATGAATTAAAGGAAAATAAATTAAGCACCTTAACCATTATAATAATAATATCCAAAATTGAGTGGATATTACTTTTCCTTTTATTAGTGTGAGTGGGCTCTCCACTCACTTTAGATATTTCGTGGCCTTTTCAAGGAACAAGGACGTTCACACTTATGCAAATTCAACCATCTCAATTTTTGGTTGAAGGGAACTTCAATTAATATATTTATTTTTGCATTAAATCGAATTAGGGTTCCAATTATGCTTAAATCTTGATTATTTTAATATCAAGATTCTCTCTCCTCCAAAGTCATTCAAATGAGGCACCCCTCTCATTTTATTTTCTATACATGATGCCAAGAAACATGAGGGACTCTCTAGAGGTGATATTTTGCATATTGAACCCTAGGTTTTGGGTAATTGCACATTACACCAAAACTAGGTTTTAATGCACAACATTGCTCAACAAGTTCTTTCTTGGTGCTCAGGCTATCACAAGCCATACCTCTGCATTATTTTCACTCTTATGATGCTTCAACACTAGAGGAACATTTTATCATGTAATATTTGCAAGTTAACCCCTCAACTTGGGTAATTTACACTTTAGTCCAAAATAAGTAAAACATTGTTTCAACATTATTCAAAAAGGACTAAAATTGAAACATAAGTTCCTCTAGAGACTGAATTACTTTTTAAAAGATAAGAACAAGCATATAATTAACTTTATTAAAAAAAACATCTAGGGTTAAAGCATAACCCAGGTCAGGGATGTTACAAATTCATCATTCAGAAATGAGTCTAAAGATACTTAGCCACAATAATTGGAAGTTACATCATGGAATGTCCTCAAAAATGTAGGAAATGGTTCACTTTGAGAAGAAATTTATGGTCGTTGGGAAACATCCTCTTAAATTCTACGATGGGTGCTTCCTCAATTTGTACAATTTTCATTGTATTTAGTGCACTTAGCCAAACAACTATTTCCTTTTATGCTTCCATAGACAAAATCTATACCTTGCAGAAGTCAGCCAGCTAGCTATTTGATTCACTTTTGTGTGTATGACCTTGCTTCTTTGCTTGCAACATCAAGAGTCGGTCAGTCCAGGGCAGTGTCCCTATCTTTCCTATAATGATTTTCGTCTCCCAGACATCCACTTTCTCCTTGTGCATGCTCTCCACTTCTATGATGATGATCGCCACCGTGGCCAAAACATGTTGTGCCCCCTGATCACCCAAAAAAAATGACTCTCGTTGTCCATCTCTCACCAAATTGTACTTTAGGGCGACCTCAGAAGTAATAATTGTTGGAATGACTTCTAACCAAACAATATATATATGTATATATATAATTATAAATTTCTTTTTGGACAACTGCACTCGTTAAGTCCTCATGCTCACTCCATCTACATATCCTATTGAACATCTCTGTGGTTGATGATTAAAGTTGACATGTGATATTAGATTCAAATATATTAGTTTAGGTAACATGCTAGCTCCCATAAAAATTTGTCCTTAATCATGGCGAGACTGGGTGGTAGGCTTGTGCCCAAACCTTAACCCTAATGCTACATGTGTCATGACATTCATGTAAATCATACAATGGAGTCCAACTTATGAAATAAATGACAAAAAATATGCCTGATATGGGTTCCTATCAATTAAACCCTAAAAGTATTAAGGTGAAGAATATGTATTGGTGAATCCTGCCACTTGATGTAAACCAGCATAGATGTTGCATGATGGGAACCATGATTAGGAGGGATATCATTTTATAATTTTACAACCTATTAATCAAGGCTAGTCATCATGTGACATGTTAGACATCACTATTCCTCTCCTGGCTTGGATTCCGAACTTCTTAAAGGTGTGACGACCACCACCAACATCATATTCCTTACATGATGATGGCCTAACAAGGCAATTTCCAGCGCTACATGTTTCTTCCAATTGGTTAATAGTTATTGGTACCTAACAACGTTTATATCCATGAACCCCTGGCAATGACACACCCATGAAATTGATGAATTAAATAGAATGAAAGATGTGATCGAAATTGTGTAATGAATTTCATTATTAACTAGAGAGTAGCATGATTTTGGTCGTTGAATTTGAATCACTAAAAATAAGATGTCAACACCAGTACATTCTCTAAGTCAGTTGGAGGAGGTTTTCACATTAATCTCTCCTTTTATGTTGGAGCTCATCACTATTTAGTTGGTTTGTTTAGATTGAAAGATATCATCATCGACAATATGATTTTTCATACTTGAAATATAACTTATGTTACATTTTGTAAACTTGCTTGAATGCAATGTGTGTGTACTTGAAAACAAACATATGTTACATTTATGTCATTTCTCTTTATTCTCTCTTGCCCTACACTAGACGAACAATATCTCTCTTTTGTTTGCACATATGACACACAACATGGACCCATTGTCATGACTTCCATAAAAATTGCATAGTCTTTTTATTTTTGCATTTGAAATGTTGCTACAATGGAATCCTAGTACATAAGTTGCTATATTTGATGTCACCAAGCTATCCATTTCAAGCAGTGCAGAACGATAACAATTGGTTTGAATGACTTTTAACCAAACAAAATAGGTGTATTTGTAGATATGTTTTTTGGATGACTATGTTACTATTTGCGGCTGTGTTGTATGGGTTATAGTATAGGGCGGCACGACCCAATCTTCTACAACAAGTGTAGACCACCAAAATTGATTTATATTCAATGTGGAAGTTCAAGCCATTTAAAATCACCTCCGGATAGATTGGAGTTGCTATCATTCTCGAGTGCAAATCTCGCTAACCTACTTCTAGTGCAGTGAGTAGTGTGGTTGTCAAATTTGATTAACATCCCCAACCGTTCGCATAATTTTTTTCAAAAACCATATAGTTGTATAGAAGTAAAGGGAGATCAAGAACCCAATCTCTTTTGACAAGACAAGCAGGAAGTAGTAATCATGCTCACATGTATGTTAGACAAAAAAGTGATTTATACTTAACTCATAGATTCTCCAACTTGTGATTGGTTTCCACAATAATTTCAAATGATTTGAGAGAGTAAACAATATTTTGTGTGATTATCACTACAAAACATCATGGCCTATGTAATGTCAACTTATGAAATAAATGATGAAGCACATGCCCGCTACGGGTTCCTATCAATTAAAGCTTAAAAGTATAAGGTGAAGAATGTGCAGTGGCGAAACCCGCCACTTGATGCCAGACAGCATAGATGCTGCCCGACGAAAACCATGATTAGGAGGAATGTTATTTAACTATTTGCCGACCTATCAGTCAAGGTTAGAAAGCATGTGACATGTTAGACATCACTATTCTTTGCTAGCTGAAGTTTCGAACTTCTTAAAGGGGTGACGACCACCACCAACATCATATTCATTACGTGATGATGGCCTAAGCAATTGCCAGCTCTTACTGCTGCTTCCAGTCGGTTAATAGTTATTGGTACCTAACCACGTTTCTATTCATGAATCCCCGACAATGAAAAAATTTGAACGAGTTCAAAAGGGGTGGGCCCCTGCCGTCTAAATAAACTACCTAAATTCCTAGATGAGTGGCGGAAGATAGATCGTCGTCCGTTCCGGATGTCGAACCTGGGTTGCTTTATTAGCGCGTTTGTTTGCTACGGTTCACCCCGACAATGACAAACACATGGAGTTGATGAATTAAATAGATTTAAAGATGTGATAAAAATTATGCAATAAATATATTTGACAATGATTTGTCATAATACTAGAACTATGCCGAATGCATTGATCATCATTGATGTATAAATAGAGATACCAATTTATCATTATGTATAGGGAAGAATGATTTTGATCGTTGATTTAAATGATAAAAAATGAGGTGTCAACTTCAATATATTCTCTAAGTGAGATGGAGGATTTTCTCACATTTCTCTCTCCTCTCTCCTTTAGATTGGAGCTCGTCATCATTTTGTTGGTTTGTTTAAATTGAAAGATATATTCACGGGCGACCTGATTTGTCATACTTGAAAAATAACTCATGTTACACTTTGTAACATGCTTGAATGGCAATTTGTGCGTACTTGAAAACTAACTTTACATTTATGTCATTTCTTTTTATTCTCTCTTGCAACATTTTTTTTTTCATTTTATTCTCTCTTGCAACATGCACTAGACTGACAATATCTCTCTTTTTTCCCACATACAAGACACAACATGGGCCCACGTGTCATGACTTCTAAAAAAATTGCATGATTGATTTAGCTTTGCGTTAAAACGTTGCGAGAACAGAATCCTAGTATATAACTTGTTTTATTTGATGTCGCCAGGCTATCAATATCAAGCGGTAGAAAACGATAACAATTGGTTCAAATGACTTTTAACCGAACAATAGGTGTATTTGTAGATATATTTTTTGGATGACTGCCGTCTCCTATTGAGGACTAAGCAATAAATATGAAAGATTATACCAGAAGATGTTGAGGCGTGCAAGATGCACTGTCTTTATGAGTATTTTCATAGCTCTTTATGGTGAGCGTCAGTGTAGTAGACGGCTGTGGCGGCTATTCTCTCAGAATCTAACAACGGTTACCGACATGAAGCGTGCATATGTAATCACAACAGCGAGCGAACAGAAATGATCATTTTTCCAGTGAGCATGAAAGCGGCAGAGAGAAAAGAAGGAAATCAATGCATTTATCCGACTGTTTAGAACGATGACAGAGATGTCGCTAAATAACAAAACAAAGTCCTCGTTAACAGATGTGTGTGATTGTACACCGATGAAGGAATGTGTTGTGATTTGGAACCGCCCAAACGAACATACGCAACTGGAAGACGCAAGACGCAACATATGTTAAAAATGGTTTAGTAAACCAAGGAGCAAAACCAACCCAGGATTACGCCCACGCATGGAGGCTCGGGAGGTCAGATTTGCAGCCCCCTGCGTGTGGGACGCAACATGCGCTGTCGCGCCCGGATAAAGAATTTCCAGACTAACCCAGCCCAAATCTAGTTGGGCTGCCCCACCATATGCTTGTGAAGCCCATATCCAATTATATTCTTCAAATATCCTATGGGAAAAAACCCATATATAAGGAGGAGGGAAGTATCGGAAACCCTCAATATGGGACTAAAGCATTGCCTTTGCTTTTGAAATACATCAAAAACAAAATAATCTCCAACTATTTCAAAAACAAAATATTAAATCTTCGAATAATAGCTTACTAGAAGAACTTAAACAAATGATATGCATAAACTTTAGTAGAATTAAGTTCTTTGAACCAAAGTATAGATTAGATGTATGTAATCTATAGAGAATTGGTAGAACTACGTTCTTGAACCAATTTTCCTTTTATCTGATTGGAGGTTCATTACTCACATGGCATTCATAAAATCAATTATCATTCTTACAGTTTGACGCATTAATGTCATGTGCCTACAGGAAAAATTCATGAGTGCTCTAGAGATCTGTCCAAATCTCAATAGGAGTGGCCCCACTCCACACTCATATAGTTGGACTTTCATCAAGTATATATTGCAGTTATATACACCATCACCAATGTCTATGAAATGCATTAAGAAAATATATTCAACTTAATCATTGCAAATTATTGTTTACATCATAAGAATGAGATACAAGTTATTACAATATATTGAGTCATCCAATGACCTAGTTTTTCCCATTGAACCTCCTTCTCGGAATCACCGTTCATGAAGGTTGAGTATCCATCACTTTGATTTCTAATATGGGCATAAACTCATTCTCCTTGATGTGTTGCACACTAGTCTTTGACTTAATGGCTTCGTCAGAGGATTGGCCAAGTTTAGTTCTGACTTTACATAATCCATTGAGATTATACTTTCATATATAAGCTGCCTCACAATGTTATGACATAGATGAATATGTCTACTCTTCCCATTATAAACTTTATTTTTATCTATTGTTATGACATCTTGATTATCACATTGAATAAGCATTGGTGGAGAAGGTTTCTCCCAAATGGGAAGATCTATTAGAACATGTCTTAGCCATTCGGCTTCAATTCCAACATTTTCTATGGCAATAAACTCATATTCTATAGTGGAACAAGCTATACATGTTTGCTAGGTGAATTTTCAAGACACAACACCTCTACCCATGGTGAAGATGTAGCCACTTGTAGATTTCAATTCAACTGAATCAGAAATCCAATTGGAATCACAAAATCCTTCTAGCACAGTTGGGGATCCACAAAAAATTAATCCATGATTAATTGTGCCTTTTAGATATTTTAAAACCATATGTAGTACATCCCAAAGATACCTGTTAGGATTTTGATTATATCTACTTAAATCTCCCCACTGCATATGCTAGATCTGGATGAGTACAATTCATTAAGTACATCAAGTTTCCAATTACCTGCACATATTTGACTTGTTGAACACTAACACTTATTTTTTTGAAGATTACAACTAGAATTAAAAGGTGTGCTAATTGGCTTACAATCAAACATTGAAAATCTTTTGAGGATTTTCTCAATATAACATTCTTGAGAGAACATGATGCCATCATCACTTTTAAGAAGTTAATTCCCAAAATTACATCTACTTCTTCCATATCTTTCATTTCAAAATTAGAAACTAAGAAACTTTTTGTACCAATTATGATATCAATATTAGTGCCAAATATAAGCATGGCATCCACATAAAGACATATAATAACACAACCCAGCTTATCAACTTTTGAATATACACATTTGTCTCCTTCATTTATATGGAACCCATAGGATACAATAACTTCATCAAATTTCTCATGCCATCATTTAGGTGCTTGTTTCGAGCCATAGAGAGATTTTGTAACGAACCTGCCTCCCGGTAACCCCCAATTAAGGGAGACCCGAAGGTCAGAGCCGTTATCCAATTAACAGGATCAAAGGGTCGACAAATAATCAGTAATAATTAATAAACTTTACCAACTAAACTGAAAAATGGGTATAAAATAAAACTTTTCTTACCTTGGAAAAACTGGGATTTCTAAACTTCTATCCATGAAGATGTTAAACTAACTAATCATCCTGTGCATGTTATTTCTCATTTCATTCCACATATGTCACTTTACTGTTTGTTTTTTCATTTGTACCTAAAACGTCGACAAATAAAACGTCGGTCAGCCGAAGCTGGTATGTGCGGGAAACAATAATTGTGCAACTATGTTAACAATGTAATCAACCAAATATCATTTAACAACCAAGATTACGTTTTAAGAAATACTACTCAATCCTTGCCTATCCCCTTTCTCTGTAACATCCCTACAGTGGACATGGATACCAACTCTCTCATATGGTAGATCCTTACCCCCATGGCCCTACCACACAGGTAGCCAATACCTAGGGTTATGGAGTCGCATGGTCCTACCCAAAGGTAGACCAATCCCTGACTCATGATGACTTGATGGACCTACCCCATTGGTAGCCATTTACTAAGTCATTTAATGACCCGATGGACCTACCCATTGGTAGCCATTTACTAGGTCAATCTATACAGCTACAGAGGGGACTAGGATCTGAGCTAGTAGGCACATCTCTTATGTGATAGTCATATTCACATTATAATTTGCATGAATTAAATACATCCAACAGTTTAATTCAAGCCACGATGGAAACATCGATAAAATCCCGGAAAACTAATTTGGGTAGTCATAAGCGTAACCACATACCTGCACATGCAGATTTGAGACAGAATAGTCCAATCAACAATAGGCAAGCAAGCATTCAATAAGATCCTGAAACAATTATACAATTCCCTTTTATTACTCATGTCATTAAGATCTATTAAATCTAACTCGTTTCTTAGGGTTTCTAGTCCACTTTTTAGGGTTTTCATTACAATTAGGATTTCCCTTAATCTTTTACTATCTTAAACCCTAATTTAACACAATTGATCACAAACCCTAATTATTTCCACATCTAATCCTCAATTTCGGATTAAAGGCATAATTAACCGTTAATTAAGTTCATTAAGTCTCTTTTTACATTAAAGCTACTATTTTTATCCTTTTAATCCATGACAATATCATTATATGTATTTATCATTGATTCATAGTTTATTATGGTCCACATCACATATGAACCCGATTTGCCATTAATTCCACCTTTTATTCATGAGAAAACCCTAATTACTACATTTAGGGTATTTATCCACAAATTAGGAACTTTAATGCTCGAAATAGCTTTTAATCATGAAAACTCAGTTCTATACATGAAATCAAATAATTAAAGCCATTAGTAGTCCTAATTACCAACATTAGGGTTTCAAGGCCCATTAAAACATATTTATGCACAAGAAACTCTAAATTAATTAATTATGTGCAAGGTTCATCCTTTTTCTTCCTAATGTTCCTTTTTATCATTAACAGACTAATATTAACTTTAATCATTAATTAAACCCTACTAATCACGTTAATCATATCAAAATAGGATTTCTTAATCACAAATACACTAAAGTTAACAATTTCCATTACTTTTCGCATTGCAATTAGAATCAGGCTTCAACTTTATTTTTATTATATTCTCCTCATTTTTTTGAGCAACTTTCATATTTTATGTGAACCTATCCGAGCTACGGATATTTAGTTATGAATTTCACAAAATAACTTACTTCTAGCCAATGAGGAGGCGCCACGTAGCCAGCCTCATGCAACGTGCTTGGTAGCTTGCAAACATAACAAAATTCCACTTATACCCCCGCGCGACTCCTTGGCTTTGCAATGCCCGCAGGGGCAAAAATGTCCAAACCTCCTCTTCTTCTTCTACCTTGCGGCAACGACCTACTGCCGCCACAACACTGCTTCAACGCGGCCCTGCCGCCTTCCCTGGACCCCGATGGCCACTGGGGAGGTTCCCCTGGCTCCGCCGCGCCCCCACGCCGACCAGGTTGCTGCTGAGCTGTGGCCATGGCGGCCGGTTCAGGTTCTTTAGATCTACAACTTGCGGACGTCCCGCGGCCCTCCTGTTGGCGTCATGCACGAGCCTGGGCGCAGGGTTGATGTCGGCGCTCATCCGCGACGTCATGGGAGCATTGTGCTCCCTCTGAACCCCATCTCAGGACTCTGTGTTGCCCTGGGGTCGTACTACCCCCGTTGCTAGGGTTTATGCAGAGATAAGAAGAAATGAAGAGGAAGATGAACGAGATCTTATTAGCTCGAGGCCCTGGATCCAACCCTTTATATAGGGAAGGATGGCAACGTCCCCTTATACTTAACCACAGGGAAAACAAGTCCCCTTAGCCTACTTTCCTTGTTTAGGTGCAACTCTCTTCTTAAATATATTCCTTCTTTATTAGTATCCTTGGTTATTAAGGAAACTATTCATTTAAAGGAAATTCCGAAAATTACATGTTTTAATCTCCTTGTGCTTGACTTTTAATCCATTGGCCACGAGGAACAACTTCCTTAAAGCAAAATACATCCCCTTTTGATAATATCAAAAAGTTATTAATTATGTAGTACATTATCCTCACATTTTGCATTATTGGCATTTTCTCTTTCCTCTTTCTTCATTGGGATTCCTTGGATCCCAAGAAACTCTAATATTTAGAAATTCCTTCATGAGGTTACTCATTATCCTTCTAGATGCATCCATATGCATTATTCTCCACTGTTTCCCATTATCTTGTTTATTTCTTATTAAAATAGTTCTTTTTGAGGATTTCTCTTTATTTCTCTTTTATTTTCTTCATCGGTATTCCTTTTATCATTAGGAATCCTTGGGATACGAAATTCCACTAAGGATAACTCAATTGCACCTCTTTTCACTTGTTTTCCACATTTTATCATTGTTTTCAATTTCTTTCTTAATAAAGAAATATGTAATTGATCTTTTCTTTTATTATTGCATTTACTATGCAACTTTGGACTCCTTGGAACCCAAGGAATCCAAGAGGCACGAAATCCCTATTTGGGTTTGCCTTCTAGAGGTTTCCACACTTTCTTTTCTCAAAACTCGATTATTCATTTATTAATTGAGTTTTCCTTGTTATTGGGCCCAATAGCCAATAAAGCCCACAAATAAACCAACAAGGCTATTTTAAATTCAATCACAAGACATCATTATTTTCCCATTTATCTTTGTTATGAGAAATTACATTTCTCACCAAAGGAACCCAAAATTTGGGGTTGTAACATCCTTCCCCTCTTATGAGAATTTTGCCCTCAAAATTCCATCAAGCAAGCAAACAAACAGGATAAGCCTATCACATGTCCATCATGGCTCCCATGTGGCTTCACCCTTTTCCATGGTGCTTCCCAAGAACCTTCATTATCTCATTTTCTTCCATCTGAGTTCTTTCTTACCTTGGTATATCGTACCCTCATAGGTGACTCAGGACTTTTCAGCCTTTCAAAAGCTGAATAGGTTCAGGGCTCAGCACCTGGCTTGGGTACCTCACATAGTGCTCTAGATCGGACTCATGCAACACATCATTTTATCCTGAGGGGTAAGGTTACACAACCATCTCCACCAATCCATCTCAAATGGACCCATATATCGGGGACTTAGCTTTCTCAGCTATAGCTTAGAGGGGTCGGATTTTCACATCACATATTCTCCCACAGTGAACTGCATGTCAGTCTGCTTTGCATCAACTTGTGACTCATGTCACTACTGGGCTCTCCCTCAGCCATTGCACGATCAAGTGACTTCATCTACACACACTGTGGTTCTTTTATGACCTTCGTGAGGCCTCCTTCACCAACATCATCATATTGAAGTGGCAACTGACACAACCTCTCTATAAGACTTCTTGCATCCCGATAAAGGCTATGGTGGCTAACATCACATCTTAAGAACTGTCTCTATGTATCACCCTGAGTGAGCACACATGCTCTCATCAGACCCTCTAGTCTGGATCATATTGTCCATTAGTATGGGGTGATAAACTGTACTATCATCGAGTTCTTCATGTATCCACTTCCACCTCATGGAAGTGATCCTTGGTCATACTCAAGAACTTTTGAACTCGCATCATGACGTAGTTGAATCATCTCTCTTTCTCTTATGTAGTTCAACAAAACCTATCTCTTGACAGTACTCCTTCTTTCTCATGTCATCTAGGTAAGGCGATCTACCATAACCCATATTGCATCTTGACCTTCCTTGGTCTAGGGGAGACTCACAACATCCATAGTGATGAACTCTCATTCCCCCTCGGGAACTCTTTATACTATATATCCAGGTACTGGGTTACTGGTGTTTGTTCTTCACCTCCTGGCTTGCATGGCCACATGCTACATGCAACCTCACATCAAGCAGCCAAAGTGCTACTATCATGTACTATCTTTATAGTATCGCGGTGTTTGGTGATCTTAAAACCATGATCTCCGGCATGTCATGATTCCTTAAGATCGATACCTCGGAAACCCTAAACCACTCTCATTAGGGTTTGACTACCTTCCTATCCAAAGAAGGGTATCCAGGGTTCTACAACCATCCTTCTACCTCATCAAGGACTAGGCTGGCTATCCAGACAACCCCTAATCTTGTTCAACAGATCTCATAGGTCTGAGGGTTAGCCAAACTTATCTATTTTTCTCGACTTAAGGTTAGCCTAGAAACCTCAACTTCTTCTAGCTTCCAGCTAAACTAGGCAGCAATATCTCAACCAGAGCATTCATTACCACTTCTTAGCCTTAGGTGTTAGGTATTGTTGAGGACATACACCTCTATGATTTATACTTATCATCTCATCTCAAACTCTAAGTTTATCTTCATCAAGAAACTCTGAGCTCATACTAATGGTGATCAAACTCAACCTTGTATCGCTTGCAAAAACCACATAGCTCATGCTAAAAACATCCTTATAAGATGACTACCTTATCTCTCTTAGTGTTTGTAAACCATACATGTATTATTCCTTCCACAAAGGTATGTTATCATCTCTATCCTCATACCTTGTAGCAACGTTCCAACTTACCTCATCTTTATCCTTGGTGTATGGCATGCGTACTGTCCTATCTCTCCCTCCCATAACAAGAAGAAATAAGCATTTGGCGGCTGTCCAAATACAGACTTCTTCCCATTCCAGGAGTAGATATGGTACATCCCACCTTGCCAGTACACCTTTAAAACTAAGTTGAAACGTGCAACTTATGTCTCTACTTCTCAGTCATCATGATATCAAAGTTAGTTTCATGGAAAACTGGTCTCGAACCTATTTGGGTCACCACACAATCCTTGGTCACCTCCTCTAGGTCCGTAGGGTGCCGGCACTTTTGGGGTCATCCCTTTTCCCTTATGCATCCAGAGAGTGCCCTACTCATCTGCCCTTTGGGTCCCATGAGTTCATGAAGGTGATCAATCTCCTAACCCATGGCCCTCAGATAATGATAGATGTTACCTCTCGACCCTATGGTCATGTGCAACTAGGGAATTAGGAAACTCCTTCTTCCATCGGTCTTATCCCTACCTGACCCTAGGATAGACTTAGGATTCCATTATAGTACATGTTCAACTTAGAACCTTACCCAATCCTTCATCATCTCTCTCTGCACTCTTGGACTGTCTTTCATCCTTTCTCAGGGATCATGGCGACCTACCTACCTTGGTTTGGCCCCATACCGGTTACCTCCATGGTAACACATCCACATGCACTTAGAGATGGTTATCTATGGGTCTACAGGTTCATTCTCATTCCATGTACCTTAGCTTTCTCAAGATCCCATGAAACCTCTTTAGGTTACCTCAACACCAACAAAACTGGTATACACCCTACCAAAGGGTCCCTCTCCCAGGATGGGAGGAAACTACAACTCTTGACAATAAGGTCTCAACCATCCTTATGTTTAGGATCTGCATCCACATGAGCATGCCTAACCCAAAAGCTACTAAGGCACAAGCAGGCCACCTAATAACCCATGCTAGGTCATACTTGATTCTCTTCCCTCATCTTTAGATCAACTTAGTTGTGAGGGGTTCATCAAACATACCCTTACCTTAAGGGGTTTCTTTTGCCTCTAATCATGCTCGTAACTATAGAGACTGAAATCTCATCTTGAGCATTGGGTACACTGCTTCCCCTCTTAGGCCTAGGAACCCTAGGTTCTCCTTTGGGTGTCCCACTGCATGTTCAGTCTCTTTACCACGAATCATGCATGTCCAAGGTATGTCATATACCTCCATGATCCCTTGATATGAGCAACACCTCAAAGTTGAGTCCTCCTCAAGGACAACCAACTAGGTAGAAGGCCTCACAACCTGATACCCAACCTCTCCAGGTCTAAGGAACTCCTCTTCCTGTCTCAGAAGGTAAACACCTATACCCCAGACACTTAGGTACCAGAAGCATCATCCTCTCTCTCTAGGGTGTGGTTCCTCTAAAGGAAACTAAGATATCACCAGCCTTCATGGATCATGCATGAGGCAACCACTATCATCCACTTAGGTCGCATCATTCTCGACTCCCCACTGTTTCTCACATCTCGGGGTTTTAGGCTTCCAACCTCCATGCTGGGGTCCTGCTTTCTCTCTCTAAAGCTAACTCCACATCCAGCCATACTACTCGAGGTCCTCTCTCCATGAAGGCTCATGCTCACAAGCATACCCCTATGTGGGTGAAGCCTATGCTCAACTCATGTTTGGCTCTAGACTATCCATATGCTCATCTCATAAGCCATCCATCGTGCCCTTTTGGTCAGGGTTTCAACCTACTACCGTACCACTAATGTACTCTGGATGCAAGCTATATCCTTCTTGCAACATCCCATAGGGTTTATATAGGTTCTTCTCTAGCCTCATCCATGAAGGAGCTATCCTTCGCTCAACCATGCACGACCCTCTCCAGGGTTGGGTTGCCAAAGGAACTAGGTCATCTAACCTCTTATGGCATCCCAAAGGCATGTACAACCAAACACTCAGTCAACCATGACATCCTACTCATCCCGTCATCTCTCTCTCAAACCTCCACTTAGGGTTAGGGTTAACATCATCCTCAGAGGATGTACTAGGTCTCTACTTCTAATGGAGGTCTCTACCTCCAAGACTAACTCTCTTTACTTATCCTCCTGACAAGTAGGTTTAGCCTCAGGTCTTTCCTGAGGGCAATGACAACTCATGTCATACGACCTAAGCATGCATCTATTCTTTTACGCTTACTCTATTAAGCTTATGACATCTTAATTACATTCTTTTCATTAGTTTGGTGGAGGATTCCTTAATTCTTATCGACCTTACCCATGCCTCAAGAGGGTGAGGAGAAGAGAGAAAATCCTAATCCTTAAGGTCCTTATCAGAATTTGAGTTAAGAAGGGATAAACAAGATGAGAGAGTCCTAAAGGTATCTTATTTCAAATCATACCCTAAGACTTTGGCCAGGCAGTCACATGGATCCGGGAGTCCTCGTATTCCGACTAGAGGTGCGGAGGAAAATATTGCCAGCCCCCAGTTGTGATCCTTTTCTAGAAACCTCTGTCTTTCGGATAATCCTCTAATAACTCCCTTGGGTTCTACAGAATTTGTAAAATTTAATAATTATTAAAGATTAAGTGAGGAACCTTCGCTCTGATACCAATTGTAATGACTCCGCCTCCCGGTAACCCCCAATTAAGGGAGACTCGAAGGTCAGAGCCGTTATCCAATTAACATGATCAAAGGTTCGACAAATAATCAGTAATAATTAATAAACTTTACCAACTAAACTGAAAAATGGGTATACAATTAAACTTTTCTTACCTTGGAAAAACTGGGATTTCTAAACTTCTATCCATGAAGATGTTAATCTAACTAATCCTCATGTGCATGTTATTTCTCATTTAATTCCACATATGTCACTTTACTGTTTGTTTTTTCATTTGTACCTAAAACGCCGACAAACAAAACGTCGGTCAGCCGAAGCTGGTATGTGGGGGAAACAATAATTGTGCAACTATGTTAACAATGTAATCAACCAAATATCATTTAACAACCAAGATTACATTTTAAGCAATACTACTCAATCCTTGCCTATCCCCTTTCTCTGTAACGTCCCTGCAGTGGACATGGATACCACCTCTCTCATATGGTAGATCCTTACCCCCCATGGCCCTACCACACAGGTAGCCAATACCTAGGGTTATGGAGTCGCATGGTCCTACCCAAAGGTAGACCAATCCCTGACTCATGATGACTTGATGGACCTACCCCATTGGTAGCCATTTACTAAGTCATTTAATGACCCGATGGACCTACCCATTGGTAGCCATTTACTAGGTCAATCTATACAGCTACAGAGGGGACTAGGATCTGAGCTAGTAGGCACATCTCTTATGTGATAGTCATATTCACATTATAATTTGCATGAATTAAATACATCCAACAGTTTAATTCAAGCC
Organism: Alisma plantago-aquatica; assembly: GCA_963693085.1. Lineage (NCBI taxonomy): Eukaryota > Viridiplantae > Streptophyta > Magnoliopsida > Alismatales > Alismataceae > Alisma > Alisma plantago-aquatica. The sequence goes on from OY856413.1 coordinate 612,553,487, forward strand.
ACGATGGAAACATCGATAAAATCCTGGAAAACTAATTCGGGTAGTCATAAGCGTAACCACATACCTGCACATGTAGATTTGAGACAGAATAGTCCAATCAACAATAGGCAAGCAAGCATTCAATAAGATCCTGAAACAATTATACAATTCCCTTTTATTACTCATGTCATTAAGATCTATTAAATCTAACTCGTTTCTTAGGGTTTCTAGTCCACTTTTTAGGGTTTCCATTACAATTAGGATTTCCCTTCATCTTTTACTATCTTAAACCCTAATTTAACACAATTGATCACAAACCCTAATTATTTCCACATCTAATCCTCAATTTCGGATTAAAGGCATAATTAACCGTTAATTAAGTTCATTAAGTCTCTTTTTACATTAAAGCTACTATTTTTATCCTTTTAATCCATGACAATATCATTATATGTATTTATCATTGATTCATAGTTTATTATGGTCCACATCACATATGAACCCGATTTGCCATTAATTCCACCTTTTATTCATGAGAAAACCCTAATTACTACATTTAGGGTATTTATCCACAAATTAGGAACTTTAATGCTCGAAATAGCTTTTAATCATGAAAACTCAGTTCTATACATGAAATCAAATAATTAAAGCCATTAGTAGTCCTAATTACCAACATTAGGGTTTCAAGGCCCATTAAAACATATTTATGTATAAGAAACTCTAAATTAATTAATTATGTGCAAGGTTCATCCTTTTTCTTCCTAATGTTCCTTTTTATCATTAACAGGCTAATATTAACTTTAATCATTAATTAAACCCTACTAATTACGTTAATTATATCAAAATAGGATTTCTTAATCACTAATACACTAAAGTTAACAATTTCCATTACTTTTCGCATTACAATAAGAATCATGCTTCAATTTATTTTTATTAGATTCTCCTCATTTTTCTGAGCAACTTTCATATTTTATGCGAACCTATCCGAGCTACGGATATTTAGTTATGAATTTAACAAAATAACTTACTTCTAGCCAATGAGGAGGCGCCACGTAGCCTGCCTCATGCAACGTGCTTGGTAGCTTGCAAACATAACAAAATTCCACTTATACCCCTACGCGACTCCTTGGCTTTGCAACGCCCTATGGGGAAAAACCGTCCAAACCTCCTCTTCTTCTTCTACCTTGCGGCAACGACCTGCTGCCGCTGCAACACTGCTTCAACGCGGCCCTGCCGCCTTCCCCGGACCCCGATGGCCACTGGGGAGGTTCCCCTGGCTCCGCCGCGCCCCCACACCGGCCAGGTTGCTGCTGAGCCGTGGCCATGGCGGCCGATTCAGGTTCTTTAGATATGCAACTTGCGGACGTCCCGCGGCCCTCCTGTTGGCATCGTGCATGAGCCTGGGCGTAGGGTTGATGTCTGCGCTCATCCGCGACGTCATGGGAGCATTGTGCTCCCTCCGAACCCCATCTCAGGACTCCGTGTTTCCCTGGGGTCGTACTACCCCCGTTGCTAGGGTTTATGCGGAGATAAGAAGAAATGAAGAGGAAGATGCACGAGATCTTATTAGCTCGAGGCCCTAGATCCAACCCTTTATATAGGGAAGGATGGCAACGTCCCCTTATACTTAACCACAGGTAAAACAAGTCCCCTTAGCCTACGTTCCTTGTTTAGGTGCAACTCTCTTCTTAAATATATTCCTTCTTTATTAGTATCCTTGGTTATTAAGGAAACTATTCATTTAAAGGAAATTCCGAAAATTACATGTTTTAATCTCCTTGTGCTTGACTTTTAATCCATTGGCCACGAGGATCAACTTCCTTAAAGCAAAATACATCCCCTTTTGATAATATCAAAAAGTTATTAATTATGTAGTACATTATCCTCGCATTTTGCATTATTGGCGTTTTCTCTTTCCTCTTTCTTCATTGGGATTCCTTGGATCCCAAGAAACTCTAATATTTAGAAATTCCTTCATGAGGTTACTCATTATCCTTCTAGATGTATCCATATGCATTATTCTCCACTATTTCCCATTATCTTGTTTATTTTTTATTAAATGAGTTCTTTTTGAGGATTTCTCTTGATTTCTCTTTTATTTTCCTCATCGGTATTCCTTTTATCATTAGGAATCCTTGGGATACGAAATTCCATTAAGGATAACTCAATTGCACCTCTTTTCACTTGTTTTCCACATTTTATCATTGTTTTCAATTTCTTTCTTAATAAAGAAAAATGTAATTGATCTTTTCTTTTATTATTGCATTTACTATGCAACTTTGGACTCCTTGGAACCCAAGGAATCCAAGAGGCACGAAATCCCTATTTGGGTTTGCCTTCTAGAGGTTTCCACACTTTCTTTTCTCAAAACTCGATTATTCATTTATTAATTGAGTTTTCCTTGTTATTGGGCCCAATAGCCAATAAAGCCCACAAATAAACCAACAAGGCTATTTTAAATTCAATCACAAGACATCATTATTTGCCCATTTATCTTTGTTATGAGAAATTACATTTCTCACCAAAGGAACCCAAAATTTGGGGTTGTAACAGATTTGATTTGTCTACATACCATATGTTCTTTCCCCAAAACAACATAACCTTCTGGTTGATCCATATAAACTTCTTCATCTAAATCTCCATTCAAGAACGCAGTTTTAACATCTATTTGATGATAATTATTTTTTAATAGATTCCAAAGCAATTAAAATCTTGATTGAAGAGATTCTAGTTACAGGAGAAAAAGTATCAAAATTATCAATTTCCTTTTGTTGTTTAGTACATTTAAAAGAAAGCGGCCATTTGAACAGTGCCCATACCAAGGTAGTCCCCAGACTTAGAGAGAATGACTTTGTTTGACCTGAAGGACACCTTGACACCAAACTTAACAAGTTGAGAGACAGAAATCAAATCAACCCTAATGTCTGAAACATACAAAACATCTTTGATCAACAGAATTTTCTTAGAAGTCATCTTGATTATATCATTGCTCTTTCCGATCACAGAAGAAGAACTGGTGTTTTCCATGGCAACCCAATGCTTATCTTGTCCTACTTCTGAGTAGGTCACAAAGGCATCTCTATTGCCACTAATGTGGGGACTAGCCCCAGATTCGATGATCCAATCATGTTGCTGGAATGATCCCATGCTGACTCGGTTGATGAATGTCATAAACGCGTCCTCAGTGACAAAGTTGGTTGTTGTTTTCTTAGAATCATGAACTGCTTTCTTCTTCTGATGCCTGCATTTAGGAGAAGTATGATCAGGTTTACCACAAACATAACAAAAAACATTCTTTTTCTTAATGTCTTTATTCCTTTTTATTTTTATTTCCTTTCCCTTTTCTTATTTTTCCAGTTATTTTTGGACTGATTAAAAGAAATATTTTTAATGTTATTGTTAACAAAATTTGCATTACATGATAACTCTTTATTCAAATCAAAATTTTCTCTAGTACGATTTTGATCTTCAACTTAGATGTGTATTATTACATCATCCAGTGATATAGTCTCTCTTTTGTGCTACAAGTTGTTCTTATAATGTTTCTAAGAACTAGACAATTTTTCAATGAACGACTCCACAATGAAAGACTCGAGAAGATCAATTTTTTTCATTTTTCAAGTCATCTAGTAAAATCTGAAAATTATGAATTTGAGTTGTTATTTCTTTATCTTCAGTCATACAAAAATTTAGAAAATTTACAACAATAAATTTTTTGATAGAAGCCTCTTCCAAAATGTAGTTCTTGTTTAGACCTTTCCAAATTCAAGAAGCAAATTTAATTGGAAAGTTGCATCAAACAATTGATTAGATATTGTACTTAGAATAACATGTCGACAAATACAATTTGCTTTTTCCCAATCAATAGAGTCATTTTCAGATTTAGGTTTATATAAAGAAAATGCTACATTTGAAAACTTCCAAAGTATTATAAATCTTTTCCTGCCAACGTTGGTAATGCAATCCATTAAGAGGTTCAATTTTCAAAACATCAGACAATGGTGTTTGTGAAAAAGTCAAAACAGTAACAATTTGATTGTTATTGTTAGTCGGCGTCACAGGCATAGAGGGAGTTTCAAAACCTTCCATATTCGTACACAAATACTCTTAAGATTGTTGTTCGAGAAAGGGGTACAAACTAGGACTAAGTAGTAAATATGAAAGATTGTGCCAGACAGAAGGCGATGAGACGTGCAATATGCATTGTCCTTAAGAGTATTTCCGTGGATTTTGATGGCAAGCGTCAATGCAGTAGGCGACTACGGCGGATACTCTCCCCGGATTCTACAACGGTTGTCGATGTGAAGTGCGCACACACCAATCACACCAGCAAACAAGCGAACGGAAATGATCGTTCTTCCTGTGAGTAGGAAAGCGACAAAGAGAAAAGAAGGAAACTAGAGCATTTTTTTGACTTCTTAGAATGATGGAGGAGATGTATTTAAATAACAAAACAAAGTCCTCATTAACAGATGTGTACGATTGTACACCGGTGAAGGGATGTGCTGCAGTTTGGAACCGCCCAAACAAACATGCGCAACTGAAAGAGACGTAAAATGCAACACATGTTAAAAATGATTCAATTAACCAAGGAGCAAAACCAACTCAGGATCGTATCCACGCGAGGAGGCTCGGGAGACCGGATTTGTACCCCCCTGCACGCGGGACACGACATGTGCCGACGCACCCGATTAAAGGGTTTCCAGACCGTCCCGACCCAAATCCAGTTGGGATGCCCCACCATGCGCGTGCGAAGCCCATATCCAATTGTGTTCCTCAAATATCTTATGGGCAAGAACCCATATATAAGGAGGAAGGAAGTATCAGAATCTCCCAATATGAGATTAAAACAATACCTTTACTTTTAAAATACAACAAAAATGTAACAATAGTCTCGCAATGATGATTAAAGCTGATCTATGAAACTAGATTCAACTATCTAAGTTAACATGCTAATATCTTTAAAATTTGTCCTTGATCATGGCTAGACTTGGCCACCAGACTACACCCAGACTTCTTATCAAATGCTACACTTGTGATGAGGTCCGTGAATATCATATAGTGGGGTCCAACCTACGAAATATAGGATGAAACCTCCTATGACCAGCTTTAAAATCCTAAAATTGTAAGGGGAAGAATGTGTATTGGTCAGTCCGGCTACTTGTAGATGCAACAACATACTAGCATGAAAAAACCTTGACAATCATGTTGAGCCACCCACTCGCCCACTCAGCCCTAGTGTTTAGTAGGTACACAATATTTTTTATATATAATATAGGAAAGAAGTAAAAAAAGGAGAGCAAAAAAATTATTTTTAACATTCAATCCCTATGAACTTTTTGATGAAATAAAGAATATTAGTTCTTTACAGAAAATATTTTCAACAAAATAAATACTGACATATTTGTAGAAAAAACAATATGGGAAAAATATAGTATTTATATTTAAAATTACAATACCCATATTTTAGGGTAGTTGTCCGAAAAAAAAATATGATCAGGAGGGATGTTATTCATTTATTTTCCAACCTATTAATTGACGGTCTTATTGTTGCACCGGGCCTCGCGTAGAGGCTGCACATCACGTGACATGCTCGCCATGCATCAATATTCCTTCTAAGCTGGGATTCCGAACTTAAACGACGACAACTACCACCAGCATCATACTCATTACGCGATGATGACCTAATAAGGCAATTGCCAGCTCTTACTGCTGCTAATTATCGGTACCTAACGACGTTTGGAGGGATAGTGATGTAACTTTTCTCCCTATCCGTATGTGTACAATAAATTTTGAAATAAATAGATTCCGCAGTTGGTAGTTCCTGATGATTTTTGTTCCTGCTCTTCCAAACCGATTTCGTTGGTTCTCTCGAGCTGCAGTTTGGGCACATATGGAACTCTGGCCAAACCCGACCTGCCCCTGTTTCCTTCCTTGTAACTGAAACCATTTCAGTCCAACCCGGCTCGCCGACAGAGGCGCTCTACCCCGCCAACTACCGAGCCGGATAAAACGTAGCCTACGTAGGCCCAGCGAAAGCAGCTGACCTAGAAATCTAACGTAGGGACTGGAAACCCCCTACCGGCCGGCCTGTCCTACTCGTGGTCCCAAGGCATCTCTCTCTCTCTCTCTCTCTCTCTCTCTCTCTCTCTCTCTCTCTCTCGACAGATCAGATCTAATTGGTCAAGAGCATCTCGCACTTTTATCAAAGGATATTTTCCAAACAATGTCCACTCTTTACAAACTGCCAACACACTCTAAAATTTATAGATCACAACGTAAATAAGCAACAACACACGAATGTAACCTTCAAAATTTTTAATTTCTATCCAATGGGGATCAAACATAGGTGCATAGAAACCTGAAGGCATGAACCAAGATCGCAATCTTAATAGTACCGACGATGAGATGTAAAAACAAATAGTGCTTATCTACTATACGAAACACGTCATTCTCATAATGAGTTGGTCGATTGCAATCTGTTTTAAGTATCCATATTTATGCCAAATGTAGGGTTTGAAGAAATTCCTAACCGATGCAACGCTATCTCACGCTACTAGACGTGGCGTAGGTTTGATTTGCCACCATGGCTCTAGAATTTACCCGATCGAGTGGGTGTAATGTGCCCCTACTGAAAAGAATTCGTTGGCAACAAAAAATTAGAGTTCGATTGTTATTTATTTACTAATGAATGAGCCAAAAATTATTGTAGTTGTAATATCAGTAGTCTACGTATTTTGTAAGAGTCCAGAGCTATATGGGTACACTTAAATCCCACTCAAACTGGAGAATGGACATTGTGTAGTCTCACGTTGACACCCATATAAGTACTAGAGGAAGTGGTTTGGTCAAGATATCAACAACTTGATCACTAGTTTGTATGTGAGGGGTCACAATCTTTTTAAATTTGACCGGATACCATACAAAATGACAATGTGTCAATGTGTTCTGTATATTCATGAAACACTAAATTATTAGCTACGTAATAGCAGCCTGACTGTAAAAATATAGGAGAGTCAGAGTCTAAATAAAAAAATACAAACATAGTCTGAATGGATTGTACCCACTGTAAGTTGTAACAAGCATGGGCCATAGCATGATATTCAACTTCAGTGTTGGAACGAGCAACCAACAATTATTTTGTACTTCTCCAAGCCATTGGATGATTGTCTAACATAATATAGAAACCAGAGGTGGACCGGCGATATTGGGCATCTCAAGTCCAATCTGCATTTACACATCTAGAAATAGCAATGGTCGTTTCTTTAAGACATTGTAGAATAGTCATCTTCCTAGAGCACCCTTAAGATAGCAAAGGATGTGGTGGATGTTGCACCAGTGAGCTTGGAACGGTGCATCCATGCACTGACTAACAACTCTAACAATATAAGTTATGGTAGGTCGAGTGATTGCTAATAGATCACTTTTCTATCTACTCGATGATACTTTTATAAGTTAGGGAATAGCTCCCTCTCAAGTGGAACCATTGTGTGATAATCTATTTAGAGAAGGATTTAGTATATGATTCATCAGATTCTCTTGAATTAGGTCCAAGGCATAATGTCTTTGGGATAACATGATCCATGTGGAGGAGAGAAGGACCACTATACCAACCAAGTATCATACATGTTCCAAATCCTTTTTATGGAAATAGGTCTATAGTGATTGTTTCAGGCTATATATGTCAATTTTGTCACTGCCCGTGATCATAATATTATCCACATAGATTGCAAGGAGAATATGCCCTATTGAGGATTTAGACAAGAACTATGAATCATTTGTAGCCAATATCTAAAAATCTAGTTTCTTAGGGATAATATTGAGTTTATTAAACCAGATACTTGATAACATCCAAATCTGCACATATTGTCCATGCATTTCATCTATGGTTTCATGTCACTTTAGTCTTAATTTGCCCAATAGTGCTCATGTTTCGTTACCTTTTATCTTCTCATAGGTAGTGTAGTTAAAATAGCCAATAATGTAGCTAAATAGCCATGTTGGACTTGCAAGCTCCGAGCACAGATGAAGGACCTCGTTTACTCTCTTTTTGCTAAACTGAGACCCAATATAATTATATTGCTTGAAACTTTGTTTAACAATGACCACTATAGTTTTATCTTTACTCTGGGACCAGTTTGGCCCTCAGTTACTTGCTTTCATTGTCTAACTCACGTTATACACCCCTACTAAGCCTAAGTGATCTTATATCCATTTTAATTGGGTTCTTATCTCTTGTGTAGGGAAGATTGGGCACAAAGGCCTTAATGCCAAGGTCCATAGCCCACTTTGGGCCTTTGTTTAGCAAGGATCAAAGGTTGTCAATGGTCCCCCTTTCTCCTCTCCCGCGTCTCTCTCCCTCTCTTCTATTCTCATCCAGCAGCTGGGCCCACCACTTCATACAGCCAGCTGCTATTCGCACATCTACCCTAATTGTCTGCTCACCGCTTCCCTCTACATCAGCGTAGCAGCCGCAACAGCAGGTCCTCTCTTCCATCGCCTCCCTCTCAGTCCACCTTCCCCGCATGGGTTGCTGCAGTCATCATCTTCTCCACAAGCAACGATGACTGCACGACAACACCACACCTCTTCCGCAACACATCCTCCACGTCTTACAACATCACAACAATGACATCAACCCTCTCCTCTCATGATCACTACGCCCCATTAAGCAGCCATAGCACCGTCGTCTCATCTCACCTCAAAGCTCACCCCTCCGCTGCCTGCTGCCTCACCATCCATTGCCTTCCCACCGCGGTCGCGGCCTTGCCCCTGCCACGGTCGCGGTTTGTATTCATCTGCCTGCAATCCTCCCTTCTCAGCCTCTCACAACCCGTGATCGCGATTCATAAGATCGCGACCGCGGTTTTGATTTACCGTGACCTACCCTAATCGCGACCTCCTTTCTCTTCTAACCGCAATCGCAACATCTCACATAATCATGACTTGCCAGTAGAATCGCGACCCACCTCCATCACAGACGACACCCTATGCCCCACGATCAAGGACAGGTCGCGATCTTGATCACGACCGCGATCTTGATCGTAGCCTCAACGTCAGGTCACCGTCTCTCCCATTGCACTTCCAACTTCGGTGCGACAGCAGCAACCATGCCTCGATCGCGACTTCCTCTCTACAAGATCATGACCCCCTCTAGCTAACCGCGACCCACCATCACCAGTAGCAGACCCGCGGTCTCCTCCACCCAACGCCTGTAGTCGCCCCTGCACTACAGCTCAACACCTGCCCGCGATCTTGATCGCGGGTGCGATCATAATCGCGACCCCATAAAACACCATGACCTGCTCACCATCATCGCGACCCACCGAACTGCGGTCTGCATCGCCTTCCTACTGTCATGACCTTTACGACCACCTGCATCAACCACGGCCAAGGCAAAGGACAGACCGCGATCAAGAAGCCACAATCACAGTTTCTTATCCTTTAACCGCGACCACCTGTAAAGACATCGACTGAGGCAAGGAAGGTAGGTTCGACCCGTTTACCTCAGTACACAATGCCCAGTAGACTATAAATACCCCCCCACTCGAGACTAGAGGGTCGAGCCTTGGGGGGCCAAATGAATGCTAAATCCATACCTGGAGTCCAGAGAAGGGGTCAAAGAAGGAGTCCAGACCTCAGGATTTAGCTTGGAGGCTAAAGGGCTGTTGGGTCGTGTCCAGACGCCGGAAGGCTGCCAAGTTGGAGCCAGAGTCTCGGGGAAGCATCCCAAGGTCCGAGAGGACCGAGGCATCCAGTCTATGTGCTCCAACAGCCACCAGACTTCACTCTCTCTCCTTCGTCCCCATCACATATCTACTCTCTCCAAGCGTGGTAACCAAGGAGAGAGCATATCTGTGCTACGTTCATCCTCACCATCAAGGAGAGAGAAGATCTGCATCACCGTTCTCCTCCACTGCTGGTCTATGATCTCCACAGGTGGAAGCTGAGGAGAGAGAATATCAGTCTACACCAACATCCTCTCACATCCATCGGGCTACTGTTCGGAGCAGATCTAAAGAGAGAGAGAACCTAGGAGTCCAAAAGGACGAAGAGGAAGACCAAGGAATGAGATCCGGCCTTCACGAAGACCGAGGAGCGAGAGACACCTCTCCTCTACGGGATATATCTCTTTCTTCTTCTCTTTCATTCTACTGCATTCCTTTATTTCTTGTACAAACGATGTTCGTCTGTCTTTGTTCGGTGCTAACCATGCTTGTCTGTGGCTAGTTAGCTCCTTCTTGGCTATGTAGCCTGATCTGGGCATGTTTATGTACTTTTGCCTTAAGCAAGTAGATTCATATCAGATCTAGTATGTTGCATGTTCTATTTTCTCTTTCCAAGTTATGATTGCTAGTTTGGTTGATCTCTTACTAGTTCGAACTAATATTTCTGCCTCTATCGTGAGATCTGTGTAGGAATGGTTAAGATAAGATAGTTTGGATCTGAACCCGAGAGGAGGACGATCCAAGGTATTATGTTCCTAACATCTCGAAATATCCTAAGACCTGAGAGGGAACTTAGTATATTCTGAGGTGTTGATATGTCATTCCTCAATATAGTGTCGATGACATATTGTTGATGGTTTTAGTCACGCTTCACGTAAGTAAGTGGGACGACCCACAAGACAGATGCCACTATGCGTAAGTGGGATGACATACTAGATGCTTGTTTAGGTGTTCGAGGGTTGTCTATGCCTGAGAATGAGTGCATAGACTGCCCCGCTTGTGGTTACATAGCCAGGAACTCCCTTTCTCTGATTTGTAGAACCACGAGCTCTGTTTTGTTTTCCTTTGTTTTGTTTTCTTTTCTTTGTTTTATTTTAAATCGTGACAGCCCACTAGACTAATTCTAGCACTTACTTTTATCAACTATCGTCTTGGCTTATCTGACTGCAGAATAAGATATGTGGCATCCTAAATGTCCCCACATCCCTATGTTCGACCCTGTATATCTACTTCGACCCCGTAATAAAAGTTGCGGGGGCCTAGAAGGTTTCAGGTTATAAAATTAAAAGCTTGATTCCTTCCTTTATCCCGCGTTCATTTCCGGACGTGACAAAAAGGTTGATCAACTTTTTAGCGCCGTTGTTGGGGACATGGTTTTCCACATTTACACACCTAGCATATTTTTGTTCTGTCATTATAAGCATGTATATATATGCATAAATTTTCTTTTGTTTTAAACATACTTGTTCATATATGTTGAATATCTTTTCTTTTTCTTATACCTTTTTTCAGCCATGGATCTCGCTTTAGCGAGACAAGTCATCTTGTCCACCTGTCCTCCCAAAGTTTTTCTGTAGTTCTGACTCCTGGAAAATAATTGAAGGTCGTGCTTTACAGCTAGTCGAGTTATACTTACCTCCACCATTGTCATATGTCAAGATTCTAACAACGGAGACTGCCAGTCAGCCTTCGACTCCCGTGCTATCATGGGATCAAGAACTGATTAAGGCAATGGAGTTAGATAGAGAAAGTGTCAAGACACTCACCTCCCTAGTCCCTCATCTCCAAGAAGATGTTGATCCAATGCAACAACTACTTGAAGAGCAGGATCATCATCTCTAAGTAGCCACCGAGGCTGCAGACCGCAGTAGTAGTTTGCTTCAAACTGTTGAACAAGGATTCATCCTAAAGCATCAGTTTGATACAGCGGGTTCGCTTTATATGTGCACAGAAGAATCGATGGGTCTCGAAAGCATTGCTGCTCAAGTACAACAACTTCATGATAAAGATGTTGAACAAGGCAGGAGGCTCCAAGAGCTCATCGATTTGGTTACAATCCAATTATAACTTCCATCACAAGACAACGAAGACGTTAGTCATCAAGACCATTCCATTGGGTCTGAAGTGGGGTATGCATCACCATCCTATTCAAACCATCAACTGGATTCACCGGGATTCTTCTGTGAAGACCAACCCACTCCGAGAAACCCTTCATTCTATCCAAATGATCCAGCTAATGAACCAGTGGAAGATATGAATCATAGACACAAATGGGTCTATGATGACGATGATGAAGACTCGAAAAGCCAATCAACCTCACATCTAGAAGGTTAGTTTGAGGAAATAGATTCATATATTGAACCAGACTAGAGTGACGTCTCCCATATTGAGACTTGTCACTTTGCTTTGAGCAGTACGCCAACCATGGTCTGGAACAACTTGTTCAATGATGACGACAATGACGGCTTCTCGACATGGAGCAATGAGTATATTGACGACGACGAGTTGGAGCAGCACGAGCCACCATTTACACCCTTACCTTTACAAGGTAGGGTGGATGTCAAGGGGGCAGGATGGACGGTTCACTACAACATGGTTCTTGAGCATGAAGACACCCCTGACTCCACACCAGGTGATAAGCTTGGGGTGGTAGAACCACAAACAGATTCTTCAAGGGGTACTTCTTGCACAGAAGATGATTGGATGACTCAAATTGTACATGAAGATCTATCTGAGCATCCAACCTCAAGTGTAGAGATGGAGAGAGAAGACATGAGTCCTCAAGATGATGTCCAACCTCTCTCATCCATCTCATCCTGTGTCGACATCCCATGACCTTCATTTTTAGATTCATATAATGAAAGGTACCATGAGGATGATATGTTGAAGAATTCATCCCATTGCAGTTCAAGCCACTTCCAGCACAAAGATGACTTCACCGAGTCACCAGATTTCACTTTTCTTCTTTGGACTCGGTAGGGCCAACACATCCGCCTATTCTACTCCTATTATATGGCGGAACCCGTCGGCAAGACACAGGTGACACTGGTCCTAAAACTTAGGATTTGGGATCCCAGTGTCGGTATCGTGGGGTAGCCACCCCCTTTTTTCTCTTACCCACCCTACTGCCCTTTTATTACAATAAATTTTTCTTTTCATGTTCTTGTTAGTTAGTTTCTTTCCTCTAACTATTTTTATATCCTTGCATCCATGCATCATCTTTAGAACTTCAATAACTGCCATTAAAATCATACATTCCTGCCTCACTATCTCAAGTTTAAGTCTTGCTCGAGGACAAGCAAGATTTTAAGCTTGGGGTGGTAGGCTTATCCCTTCTTTCTCTTCACCCTTCTTGCATGCATGCTTATTTCCTGCATTTAGTTTAAATTTTCAAAATTTTCTACTTTTTATCTTTGCAATTATGGCTATATGGTGCGAATCTAATAGATAAATGCTTGAATTTATGCCTAGATGCACAGTTTTCATCTTAAAAATTGCTTGACCTTTTACTTGACTTGCTCTTTGACTCTTTCCTTGAGTTTGGTAATAAATCTAAGGTTATGTCTCTATTTCATAGCTTAAAGCTAGATTCCCTTGATCTATTTCGTGAATGGAAAATCCATGATAAAGGACTGTTGGAATGAGCTAAAACATGGTCCAAGAATCCTAGCTGCAGATTCACGAGCTTGCCTCTATTCTAAGGATTCTTGAATCATAATTACAACTTCTCACACAGGTATCAACGGATCAATGATGGGTTTTGAACTATGATCAATATGAAGTGTTTTCCTTGATGGACTACGTGCCTTCTCACATTAGATTGAGTCAAAAAGACAAAAAATATAAAAAGTTGCAAAAGAGGCTTGGCCACCCAAAATCTCAAAATCTAGAGGCACTACTTGTATGGGTCAATATTCAATATCTTCATTGATCACAAAATCTTGAAGTATATCCTGACACAAAAAAACCTGAACTTGTGGCAACATCGATGGCTCAAGTATCTAAAGGACTACAATCTCACTATTTTCTACCACTAGGGTAAGGCAAATGTAGTTGATGATGCCCATGGTAGGAAAAGGGTCGTATGTGCCTATTTGTCTGTCTTTGAGTGGAAAAACACAGAGGACTTGTAGATTGGAAGTCGTAGTTCATGAATGATTGTGTTCTTTTCAACAATATTTCTAACATTCTTGGGTATAGTATGAGTTACTTGAGGCACAAAAGTCTAGTTCCAATATCAAAGAATTCTCTTTTGTCTTATCTAAACCTCAAAAACACTTATTTATGGGTCTTGAGGGTGGCATTTGGTATAAAAAGTGTCTGTGGGTTCCTCAGTAGTTAGCTATGAAGGTAAATATTTCCAGTGAGGCACATGGGTCCACATACAATGTTCATCCTGGCATAACCAAAATGTACAAAGAAATGTAGTGACTCTTTCGGTGGTGAAGTATCAAGTCTAACATTGTTGAATTTGTATATAGATGTCTAACGTGCCAGAGAATTAAGGCAGAGAACCAGAGACTAGGTGGTCTAAAACAACCCCTTGAAATCCCTGAATGGAAATGGGAACACATCACCATGGATTTTGAGATGGTTCATGTAAGGACCCTAACCTCCATTTTGGGCTTACCCTGTTTGTTTTGCCTAAACCTTGTGCTTGGTTGCCTGCTAATCACCTTTAGTGGTGATTAGGGTTTGCTTGTGTTTTGTTGAGGGTTGGAGGTGCTACTTGAAAAATAACCTAAGTTAGGCTTGAAGAGCAAGTTTTTCACCTTGAGAGATGTCTTTCTCTCTCTTTGCTTCCTCTAGAGTTGAGAGGGAGGTTTGGGCTCGTGCCTTGAGCTGTCTTGGGCTTTTTTGAAGCTCTGTTGGGTCTTGTTTCACCCTTGTTTGGGCCTTGCCTTGCCTTGTTGAGCCTTGTATCGGGAAAGGTAGCCTTGTATCGGATAAGGATGTCTTGTGTCGGCCAAGATGGAGTGGTGTATCGGGCATGGTATGATGTGTGTGTCGGCCTTTGACCTCTTTGACCTTATTGCTTTGGTAGTGTCACCCTAGCTTGGACATGTGGTTGATCCTTGGATGAGTGGGTGGCATGACTTGTGCATGTGTCTTGCAAGGTGGCAAGACGTGTGGACAAGTGTCCCTTAATAAGGTGACGCCTTTCCTTGGTTCCCCCATTCATCCTCATCTATATATAGCTTTCCTTTCTCTTCCTTAGGAACCCTCTATCTATAGTTGTTGCTTTGTTAGAGGGCGATATGGAGTGCTTCCCTTGCTGACCGATAGGCTTCCTTGAGGTTCTTTTGTGTTGCCTGTGTCATGAACATGTTGGGTGATACATTTTTGGCTTGGGGCACCATGATCTCGGACGATGCGGTGGTGAGAATGGTTGCCCAATACAACCCTAACACTAGCTGGACGGTAGGGTTCTAGCCGATACATCAGTTGTACGATGCACGTTGTGCACCTAGTATGCATGACAAGGTTGCATGATAATGCCATGTTATCTAGTTGTACGATACACCTTGGGTGGTGGTTTGATATCTTCTAGGGTTGGCCGATATGTGGCTAAATGCCTAGGTTGGTAAGCTTTTGGTGAGGGTTGTTACCCTGCCCGATACCACCTGTGGTGAGGGATGCGCTACCCGCCACACTTTTAGTGAAGGTAGCAGGAGCTTTTAGTGAGAGTTTTTGATAACTCGGGAACCTAGAAGATAGTTCTTGATCATGTAGTTATATCTTTGATGATAATGATGATATGTATGATATGGTTTAACCACCTTGAGCCCCGCATCTATGATGATAATGAGACATGATGATAGGTTGTGAACCAAGTATGTTTGGACGGTCATGATGCTGTTACATATTGTAACATCCCTAACCTGGGTTATGGCCTAACCCTAGAGGTTTTTCTTAAGTAAGTTGTTTAAAATTTTGTTTTAATATTTTGAAAAGTAATTAAGACTCTTATAGAGTTTAAATTTCAAGTTTGAGCTTATTTGCAAACTGTTTGTACATTATATGATAGTTTGGGCATAAAGTGCAATTTACCCAAGATGAGGGGCTATATTGCAAAATGTCACATGTTGAATGTACCTCATGTGTTCTAACATCATAAGAGAGAGAATTATGTTAAAGGATGGCTTGTGGAAAGCCTAAATTCCAAGTTGTAGCTTGTTTGAATAATGTTAGTGCATTGTTCACCAATTTTGGTACAAATTGTAATTTACCCATAATGTGGGGTTAATATGCAAATTACCTCCTCTAGAGTGTCCTTACTCCCTCATAGCATCATGTAGAGGAGAGATAAAGAATTAGACACCATGTTTGAATCATTTGTGAATGATGGTAATCTTAGTGATGAAATGACCAAGGAAAAGGGCTGAATTTGAAAGCTTAACTTGAGTTGTATCAAGTTGAAAAGCTTATATAACCCATATCGGGCAGCTCAAACTCACCCAACTTGTATTGCCCAAGGAACCAAACAGAGATGTGGTCTAAGCATCATATCGGCCAAGGGGACAACACCACTTAGGTCAAGAAGGCCATATTGTCCATCTAAGTCAAGCTTCTCATATCAGCCACCACTTAAGGCACCTACTAGGGTTTCTCTATACCACCATATCGGGCATCACCAAAACTAAACCATGTCGCCCAACACAAGGATAGCCTACTGGGCTCCATATCGGCCAAAGCATATCGGGCACCAAGCCAACCAACTCAACTACACATCATATCGGCCAAAGATCAACACAAGGCAGGGGTATCAGGCAACCTTACTTCAAGATGTATCGTTCAGAGCACAAGATATAAGGTGTGTCACCCAAGCTCTATCTCAAGCCAAGAGAACCATATCAGGCACCAAACCAACCATCTC
The DNA here is from genome assembly GCA_963693085.1 of Alisma plantago-aquatica. Lineage (NCBI taxonomy): Eukaryota > Viridiplantae > Streptophyta > Magnoliopsida > Alismatales > Alismataceae > Alisma > Alisma plantago-aquatica. The sequence continues at coordinate 612,570,068 of OY856413.1, forward strand.
AACTAGGTGTATCGGCCAAGGGTAAAACCCTAGACAAGAGGCTATCAGGAAGCACTTACAAAAAGGACATATCATGCAAGGAACAAGGCTCAACCCCATAAGGTCATCTTCAACCTCAAGCACATGAGCAACATACCCTAATTGATCAACATGATCGGCTCACCTCTCCACAACCAAGATAGAGGGGTTTTGCACAACCTCTATCACAAATCAGGCAACAACAAGGATCATCCTCAACCTAGGTCATCATCCATCCAAGAGCTCATCCCTCAAGTCCATGGTGAGAGTAGGGTGTTGCCCAAGCAAATAGAGTATAGACTCACCTCTCAACTTAAAAGAGAGAGGGGTATTGCCTATACCACTAGGGCTCAAACTCACTTCTCATGACCAAGGAGAGAAAGAAGTATTGCTACCAAAGAAAACTCCAAACTATGGGTTCGGCCAACTAGATACAAAGATATATAAATATCAACAACATCATCAACAACATGCTCACTATATCCATAAGATCAAATATATCTGCTAAAGCAAAAACACAACATGCATGGCCGATTATAAACATATATGAATCATGCAACATAAAAGAAAGTAGTATAGCTAGGGTTAGAAGTTATGTAACCCACCTTAAGCAAGCTCCTCAAGCTCCAAAGCTCCAAGCTTCAAGCTCCTAGCTCCAAGCACACCACTTTCGGCCACCTCAAGAAAAGGAACAAGAATCATAACCACCATGGCCGAAGAGTAGGCAAGATGGAGAAGAAGATGCTAAGGAGAGAGGGAATATGCTTACCAAGGAAACAAGGTCCACCTAGGGTTCGGCCACCAAGCTATAGGAATAAGAAGAGATCTCTACCAAGGGGGGATCAACCACCAAGCACTCCAAAGGAGGTGTGTCATGCACCAAAGAAGAGAAGGGAAAGGAGGTGAGTAGTGTCGGGCTACAACTTCCTTAGTAAAATGGTGACGGGTTGTGCATAAAGTGATGAATTAATTAATATATTTTATTCAAAAGGATATGTAATGGCCGAATCTTTATCTCCAAATGATCCTCAACTGTTTTGCATGTCAAGATAAATGTTTATGCATGCATGTACACGTGTCACACATGCATGGACACATGGCACCTACTAGATCAAAATGTTGACACCTCATTTTTACCTTTCTTCATGTGCAACAAGTATACATACCCCTAGTTTCACCCTTAAGTGAAATTTTTCGACCCTTACCACCCTCCTACCTTGTGGTATCGTGCATGGGGCTCTTGTATCGTACATGAGAGCAAGAATATCGTGCATAGGCCCTTGGATATTGCCCATAGAAAAAGCATATCGACCAAGTAGGTGAAATTGGCCATATAAGGTGATATCGGCCAATAGGGTGAAAAGTTGAGTGCCATATCGTGCAAGTGAGTGACATATCGTGCAAGAGGGTTGGCATATCGTGCGAGGGCACAAGGGTATCGTGCATAGGCCTTGGGTATCGACCATAACAAGTGTATCGACCATACCATGTTGATATTGTTCATAGCAAGTTGATATCGGCCAATTGAAGTGATTTTGGCCACAAGTGAAGGGGTATCAGCCACAAGAAAGGTTGTGTCGACCAAGAGGAAGTTCATATCGCCCAAGAGTGGTGGGGTGTCGGCCAAGGAGCTAAGGAACTCAAAACTTAACCCTAAGGTGAGGCAATGATCATCTTCAACATTGGATTGAAGCATGAATTTAGGGTTTTGATCTTCTTTTCTTTTCTTCTTCACCAATTGCTTATCCATGGTGATTCTTTGCATATAGAGGAGTTGTGAAGTTCATCTTCAACCTTAGGAACGTGGAGCTTTGGAGCTTGGAGCTTTGAAGTTGTTCTTGAGTCGGGTTATATAACTTGAACCCAATTATATTATTATGTACCTTCAATTTTTCCATACTTGTTGAACTAGTTGCAATTCATTTTCTCTTGAATAATTGCCGAACCTTTGAGTTATAAAAGCTTCATGGCACTGTGGTCCATGACTTAGAATAGTAAGAACAAGGATATTGAGGTTGATAATGATGACATCATTAGTATCGTGCCAAAGCACACAAGCACACACCTTCATCCCGATATGGAAAAGTAGCTCTAGTTACTTGGAAATCAGTAGTGGTGTGCATTGGTTTATACTTTGGGTTGATAGTGGTTTAAACAGTTGTCTAGCCTGTCACTTAACCCATGGTGAAGGGAAGGTCGTGGCCATAAAGGTTTGAAGAGGTCAAGCACTCAACCACACACCTTCAACCTGATATGGACTAAGCTAGCATACATACACCTCTAAAATGATATGGTGTGAAAGTACCTTAAATTGCAATATACTTGATGGAGAAACACATGGAGTGTTTTATATCAAGTCATACATTGAGTAGTATGGAGTTTAATGATTAATGATTAAGTAGGCTAATGTACCTTGAAGGAAAGGTTGAGCCAACTTAATAAAGTGTGAAGTGATCAATATCCTAGAGAGGATGAGAGAGAAACTCATACTTGTGAACCAAACATGTAATGTGCATTTATTAATGTTTCTAATATGTCTAAAGTATGAATTAGGGTTTGATCCTTGATAATGTGATCTTGAAACCCTAATCAATAAATAATGGGAAACCCTAACCCTAATAAGGGAATAGTGGTGTTACCCTTGTTTTGCATGGTGTTGATATGTAATTAAGATGGTTGTTATCATGTATACTAACCATGCAGGTATCATGAGATGATGAGCATAGCCAGGTATGAGCTATGATGTTTATTTGATAAAGATGTTTAATGGGCCTTGTGAGCCATGTGAAATGCTTGTGTAACAAATATCATGTATACCTTAGTCAGATGACCCAGGGGTATTAGTTACCTAGTAAGTGGTAACTATGTTCTGTGATGAACTAAGGGTTTGAATACCCAGATTTGGTAATCATGATGATTATCATGTCAAGGGATGAGAATTCCCAGTAATGAAATAAGGGATTGAGATCCTAAATGTTATATATGTTTTAAAGATTTGAAAAGTACTTGATACATGTATTACATCTTTCTTTGTAGAATTTGTCATAATAAATGTTTGAAAACATGACTGATGCTAAAAGAATATGGTAATGCACTTAATTAATAAAGTGGAATCTTATCATGTAGAGCCCTGACCATAGATCCATCATCGTCAGCAGCTGGTGATGGTGAAACAGGTTTTCCCACGGGATCTCCTGGAGATCGCATAGTTTTGAATATGCGGGGGTGATGGGTGAAAATATCCGTACGCCCTATTGGAGGAATTGATGTGAGATAAACATTAAATCTCTCAATCCTTCATTATAGATGTCGGGATGGATGTATCATGAATCTCCCGATGATGATTTATGCCGGATCGATGTGAGATAAACATTAAATCTCTCGATGCCGAAGGAGTGCAGCCGCCGCTGTAGCTCTATAGCGAAGTTGCCAATATACCCTGGAAAGCTATGTAAGCAGTTGACATGGTCCTGCTTGTAGTCTCGCACTGACTGAGACGGTAGAGGTCTTGGAAGACGGCTCTTCCATTGATCTTGTATGGTACTGATTTTGACTTCGCAATGGTCGGTTGGAGTATGAGCGGTATACCTCATCTCCTCAGGGCATAAGTGTGATTGAAAAATGTAAATCAGCCGTGTAGCATATTTTCTTAAGGATGAAATATGGAAATCATTGGTTGATGTTGCATTGCTTAATGTATCCTAAATGGATAAATGTTACACATGTTCTTCATATTCCTTATTAAAATGAATAGATGATTTACTGTTTTATCATATATAACTGCAATGCTTCAAAATATGATATTGCTCTATTCTGCTTAAATAGTGTTTGAATATTGTTAATTAATGTAAATGAATCCTCTACTCAGTTTTATACTATTTAACTGTGATAATAATATGGTCGGCGGAGAGTTATATCTCTCGCTGGGACAATTACAATTGTCTCACCCCCGTGGGATCCAAAATTTTTAGGTGGACGCGGATGAGGAGGTAGGAACTATACAGCAGAGGGAGGACATCAACATCAGGAGCAGTAGTAACATCTCAGGTTGAGTTACTGTCTGGCGTGTCATGTAGATATGAGTCCTATGTGTCGTCTCTGTACTCTCAGGTCCTTGGAGTGAGTACTTAGTGGTTTTATGATCGATCTGAGATTTTGGCTTGTATGCCTCGAGGTTTTATGTTGCTCGTGTATAGTTTGGTAAAGCAACTGTTGTATATATTCCTCGAGATGAGATGGTACATGGTGTGTACAATGTAAACCATAATGTATGCAGTACTTTGGTTCTCTTCTTAAGAGTTTTCTATAAATGGAACTCCTTGCAAATGGTTTTAATTTTTAGTGATTTTTGTTAATCCGCTGCTCATAGTAATTTCACAATTATTTACTGGTGATGATTTGATTTGTGGTCGGATCGTCACAAAGTTTTGGTATCAGAGCGTAAGGTTCGCTGAGTCTACAGAGACATAGTATTAAGGTCGTTGAGTCTGTTCTAGTGTCTTCCAATTTATCTGATAGTGACTTCTGCTCATATAGGAGAAGAAGTAAAGCTTAAAGATGGGTGGATCACACGAATAACATGCTGCTAAAAGCAGTGTTGCTGCACCAGGAAGAGGTGCAAGGGATCAGGCTAGAGAGGATCTAGTACCTGAGAATCCCCAGCTTAACCAAGCTTCGATAGAAAACCCAGCTTTTCATGCTCTGTTGGGACAATTCATGAATGCAGTGACACATATGGCAGAACTGATGCCAGCACCAACACCTAGGGCTCCAGTTCCCAATGAGGGGCATGGATCTGGTAAGACCTTTGAACGGTTACTTCGGGTAGGAGCCACCGAGTATGCCAGTACAGCTGACCCAGCAGACGCAGATTCATGGCTTATTGAGTTGGAGAAAGCCTTTAGAATCCTCAGGATTCCAGAAAATGAGAAAGTTAAGCATGTTGTATACCTATTGAAAGGGAGTGCTGGCCACTGGTGGGCCATTGAGGAAGAGAAACGACCAGGTGTTGAGGTCGAATGGAGAGAGTTCCGAAGAGAGTTTGTTAGTAGATACTTTCCCAAGACTTACTTGGATGAGAAAATCTCTCAGTTTGAACGGATAAGGCAAGGACCAATGAACATTAGTGAGTATGAAGCTAAGTTTATGGAGCTTCTACGATTTTGTCCACACATGGCCACTATAGATGAGGAGAGAATTCGAAATTTTGAGAAGGGTTTGAACGCTGATTTAACCACACCTGTATCTACTCTAGAGAATAGAGAGAGGTTTGCCACCTTTGTGGAGTCAGTTAGGCGGATAGAAAGGTCCGTGATTGAGAAATGTCAAGCAAACAGTAAGAAAGTGTATACACAATTCCAAGGACAGAGGTCCGAAAATTTTAAGAAACTAAGGTTTTCTACACCAATAGCACCACAGAGGTTTAGTGCTCAGACACATTGGACGTCCAGTAAGGGTAGAGGTCGTAGTCTACCACCAAGTAGAGCCCAAAGTTCAGCATCAATGTCAGTAACAGGACCACCTAGGCCGAATTGGGAAATCCAAAGCTGCTTCCTGTATGGGAGGTCAGGACATTTGATGAGAGATTGTCCTGAGAGAGTTAGCAATATGATTCAACCACTGAGGCAGAGTCAACAAGGCTCTCAGAGGCGACAGTTCAGCAGTGGCACACGAGGACGTGGACAGGCATCCCAAGCTGGTTCATCTGCATCTGACAATAGGACGCGTAGTCGGCAACCAACAATGGTAAGATTCTATGCTATGAATCAACCGGAGGCAGTGGTCAATCCACGAGTCATGACAGGTCAGATGGAATTATTTCATTATGATATGTCTTCATCCTGCTTTGTATCTATTTTGATTGATCTGGGTGCTACACATTCCTTTATCACTCGAGAAGTGATTCATGACTGCAATATGACTGTCAGTCATAGAACGGATAATTTGTTTTTAGAAACTCCATTAGTCGGATCTGCGGTGTTGTGGGAGGTATGTTCTCCCTGTGTTCTTTTCTTTTTAGAACACAACATTCAGGTGGATCTTATACCACTTGAGATGCATGGGTTTGACATAATTCTTGGAATGGACACCCTAGAAAAGTATAAGGTTGTCTTGGATTGTGGTTCTAAGCAAGCTATGTTTACAGACAATGGTGATACATGGGTCTTTCAGGGGGACAGAAAGATTCTTCCAACCTATCTAGTGTCAGCTATGGTAGCAGAAAAGTTGATGAGACAAGGATGCTTTGCATTCTTGGCACATGTGGTAGATACCAGAGTAGAGAGTCCTAATCTTTCTGGAGTTCTGGTTGTTAGGGAGTTTGAGGATGTGTTTCCTGAAGAACTTCCAGATGTTCCTCCACCCCGAGAGATTGATTTTGAGATTAATCTAATCCCGGGTATGCAACCTATAGCTCAAACACCTTATAGGATGGCGCCAGCTGAGATGGCAGAACTTAAGAAACAGTATCAGGAGTTGCTTGAGAAAGGTTTGATTCGACCAAGTACTTCTCTGTGGGGTTCTCCAGTTCTTTTTGTTAAAAAGAAATATGGGTCTATGAGATTATGCATAGACTATAGATAGCTCAACAAGGTGACAATTAAGAACAAATATCCTTTGCCAAGGATAGATAATCTGTTTGACCAGTTGCGTGGTGCAACAATATTCTCTAAGATAGATTTAAGGTTAGGATATCATCAATTACGTATCAAGGAGAGTGACATACCTAAGTCAGCCTTTAGGATAAGGTATGGTCATTATGATTTTGTAGTTATGTCGTTTGGACTAACTAATGCACCAGGTGCATTCATGGAGCTAATGAATAGAATCTTCCGGTCATTCCTTGATCAGTTTGTAGTAGTCTTCATAGAAGACATCCTGATATACAGTAGAGATGGTCAACAACATGAACAACACCTTCGTCAAGCCTTGACTTTGTTGAGACAACACAAGCTATATGCTAAGTTTAGCAAGTGCAAGTTTTGGTTGTTAGAAGTGTCTTTTCTTGGACACGTTATATCTACTTCAGGTATTCGTATTGATCCACAGAAAGTGGAATCTGTATTAGGGTGGGAACAACCCAAGACACCGACTGAGATTCACAGTTTCTTAGGCCTGGCAGGTTATTATAGAAAGTTTATTAAAGACTTCAGTTCTATATCCTTACCCCTAACCAAGTTGACCAGGAAGGAGGTTCCTTTTGTCTGGAATGACAAGTGTCAGCATTCTTTCCAGTTGTTGAAAGAAAGGTTGACCAGTGCACCTATGTTAACTTTACCTGAGCAGGGAAAGGGATACATTGTTTTCTGTGATGCCTCCAAGAATGGTCTAGGATGTGTGCTGATGCAGAGTAATCATGTAGTTTCTTTTGCTTCCCGAAAACTTAAGAAACACGAGGAAATTTATCTGACACATGATCTAGAATTAGCTGCAGTGGTTCACGCGTTGAAGATCTGGAGACATTATCTCTATGGAGAAACATTCCAGATTTTCACAGACCATAAGAACTTAAAGTATATCTTCTCACAACACGAGTTGAATATGAGACAACGCCGCTGGATGGAGTTAATCAAGGACTATGATTGTACAATTGATTATCATCCAGGAAAAGCTAATGTAGTGGCAAATGCACTAAGTAGAAAATCATCATCGCCAACCATAGATAAAGCACAGTTGAACACTTTAGTGTGCTTTAAACGAGATATGCTTGTCTCATTGAAGCAAAACAATGTACATCTTAAAGTATCTTTGTTAGCTGGACTGTTAGCTGAGATGCAAGTGAAGCCTACTCTAAAACAACAGATCAAAGAGGCACAACATGATGATATTGTGATTCAGCAGATCAGGTCAGAGTATGGCAGTGAGAAACAGGATGGGTTTCATGAGTCAGAGGATGAGGTAGTCTGTTACCATGGTAGGATGGTAGTACCTAATGCCAATGACTTGAGGAAGTTAGTCATGGAGGAAGCTCATTCGTCCATGTATGCAATGCATCCAGGGAGTACCAACATGTATCATAACTTAAAAGATATGTATTGGTGGCCTGGTTGGAAGAAAGATGTAGCTGAGTTTGTTATGCGGTGTCTAGTGTGTCAGCAGATTAAAGCTGAACATCAGAAGCCCACAGGAACAATGCAACCCTTACCTATACCACAGTGGAAATGGGATCACGTGACCATGGACTTTGTGGTTGGTTTACCCAGAACAACCAAAGGTCATGATTCCATTTGGGTGATAGTTGATAGGTTGACTAAGTCAGGACATTTTCTTCCTGTCAAAACAACTTATACTGCTGAGAAACTTGCACAGATCTATATAGATGAGATAGTGCGATTACACAGGGTTCCAGCTACAATTGTATATCATAGAGGTCCCCAATTTACAAGTCATTTTTGGGAACGACTACATAAAGCCTTGGGTACTCAGTTGAAGTTTAGCACAACTTTCCACCCTCAGACAGATGGGCAATCCGAAAGAACTATACAAACTTTGGAAGATTTGCTTAGAGCATGTGTTCTTCAGTTTTTAGGAAGTTGGGACATACACTTGAGCTTAATAGAGTTTGCCTACAATAACAGTTACCAGACTAGTATTGATATGGCACCATATGAAGCCTTATATGGTAGACGGTGTAGATCTCCGTTATGCTGGTATGAAACAGGGGAATACCAACTTTTGGGTCCTGAGTTAGTACAACAGACAACTGAGAAGATTAAAGTAATACAACAACAGTTGAAAGCCGCCTAGGAATGACAGAAGTCTTATGCTGACAAGCATCGTAGACCCTTAGAATTCCAAGTTGGAGACATGGTGTATCTCAAAGTTTCTCCTTGGAAAGGTGTTCTCAGATTTTGGAAAAAGGGTAAATTAGCCCCTAGATTTATGGGACCTTATCCAGTGATAGCACATATCAGAAAGGTAGCTTATAGGTTGGAGTTGCCACCTGAGCTATATAAACTACATCCAGTGTTCCACGTATCTATGCTGAGAAAATGTCATCCTGATACAGAGTTGGTGTTGCAACCTATAGAGGTAGAATTAAACGAGGATATATCCTATGTGGAAGGTCCAATGATGATTCTTGATAGAAGAATCAAGAAGTTGAAAAAGAAATATATAGTTCTTGTGAAAGTTATATGGCATCACCGTGGCATTGAAGAAGCCACATGGGAGCTATAGGAAGAGATGAGGAGGAAGTACCCTTCTCTTTTCTCTTGAGATTTCGGGGACGAAATCCTTGTTAGGGGTTGATAGTTGTAACATCCCTGACCTGGGTTATGGCCTAACCCTAGAGGTTTCACTTAAGTAAGTTGTTTACAAATTTGTTTTAATCTTTTGAAAAGTAATTAAGACTCTTGTAGAGTTTAAATTTCAAGTTTGAGCTTATTTGCAAACTGTTTGTACATTATGTGATAGTTTGGGCATAAAGTGCAATTTACCCAAGATGAGGGGCTATATTGCAAAATGTCACATGTTGAATGTACCTCATGTGTTCTAACATCATAAGATAGAGAATTATGTTAAAGTATGTCTTGTGGAAAGCCTAAATTCCAAGTTGTAACTTGTTTGAATAATGTTAGTGCATTGTGCACCAATTTTGGTACAAATTGTAATTTACCCATAATGTGGGGTTAATATGCAAATTACCACCTCTAGAGTGTCCTTACTCCCTCATAGCATCATGTAGAGGAGAGAGAAAGAATTATACGCCATGTTTGAATCATTTGTGAATGATGGTAATCTTGGTGATGAAATGACCAAGGAAAAGGGCTGAATTTGAAAGCTTAACTTGAGTTGTATCAAGTTGAAAAGCTTATATATGAGTGCCTATCGGCCATGGAGCCCAAGGAGGTGTCCCATATCGTTCTATGAACTTTTGGAAAAGGCCATATCGTGCAAAGCACCTCAATGAGGTGAGTTGTGTCGGGCTACAACTTCCTTAGTAAAATGGTGACGGGTTGTGCATAATGTGATGAATTAATTAATATATTTTATTCAAAAGGATATGTAATGGCCGAATATTTATCTCCAAATGATCCTCAACTGTTTTGCATGTCAAGATAAATGTTTATGCATGCATGTACACGTGTCACCCATGCATGGACACGTGGCACCTACTAGCTCAAAATGTTGACACCTCATTTTTACCTTTCTTCATGTGCAACAAGTATACATACCCCTAGTTTCACCCTTAAGTGAAATTTTTCGACCCTTCCCACCCTCCTACCTTGTGGTATCGTGCATGGGGCTCTTGTATCGTGCAGGAGAGCAAAAATGTCGTGCATAGGCCCTTGGATATTGCCCATAGCAAAAGCATATCAGCCAAGTAGGTGAAATTGGCCATATAAGGTGATATCGGCCAATAGGGTGAAAAGTTGAGTGCCATATCGTGCAAGTGAGTGACATATCATGCAAGAGGGTTGGAATATCGTGCAAGGGCACAAGGGAATCGTGCATAGGCCTTGGGTATCGGCCATAACAAGTGTATCGACCATACCATGTTGATATTGTTCATAACAAGTTGATATTGGCCAATTGAAGTGATTTTGGCCACAAGTGAGGGGGTATCGGCCACAAGCAAGGTTGTGTTGGCCAAGAGGAAGTTCATATCGCCCAAGAGTGGTGGTGTCGGACAAGGAGCTAAGGAACTCAAAACTTAACCCTAAGGTGCGACAATGATCATCTTCAACATTGGATTGAAGCATGAATTTAGGGTTTTGATCTTCTTTTCTTTTCTTCTTCACCAATTGCTTATACATGGTGATTATTTGCATATAGAGGAGTTTTGAAGTTCATCTTCAACCTTAGGAACGTGTATCTTTGGAGCTTGGAGCTTTGAAGTTGTTCTTGAGGCGGGTTATATAACTTGAACCCAATTATATTATTATGTACCTTCAATTTTGCCATACTTGTTGAACTACTTGCAATTCATTTTCTCTTGAATAATTGCCGAACCTTTGAGTTATAAAAGCTTCATGGGACTGTGGTCCATGACTTAGAATAGTAAGAACAAGGATCTTGAGGTTGATAATGATGACATCATCAGTATCGTGCAAAAGCACACAAGCACACACCTTCATCCCGATATGGAAAAGTATCTCTAGTTACTTGGAAATCGATAGTGGTGTGCATTGGTTTATACTTTGGGTTGATAGTGGTTTAAACAGTTGTCTAGACTATCACTTAACCCGTGGTGAAGGGAAGGTCGTGGCCATAAAGGTTTGAAGAGGTCAAGCACTCAACCACACACCTTCAACTCGATATGGACTAAGCTAGCATACATACACCTCTAAAATGATATGGTGTGGAAGTACCTTAAATTGCAATATACTTGATGGAGAAACACATGGAGTGTTTTATATCAAGTCATACATTGAGTAGTATGGAGTTTAATGATTAATTATTAAGTAGGCTAATGTACCTTGAAGGAAAGGTTGAGCCAACTTAATAAAGTGTGAAGTGATCAATATCCTAGAGAGGATGAGAGAGAAACTCATACTTGTGAACCAAACATGTAATGTGCATTTATTAATGTTTATAATATGTGTAAAGTATGAATTAGGGTTTGATCCTTGATAATGTGATCTTGAAACCCTAATCAATAAATAATGGGAAACCCTAACCCTAATAAGGGAATAGTGGTGTTACCCTTGTTTTGCATGGTGTTGATATGTAATTAAGATGGTTGTTATCATGTATACTAACCATGCAGGTATCATGAGATGATGAGCATAGCCATGTATGAGCTATGATGTTTATTTGATAAAGATGTTTAATGGGCCTTGTGAGCCATGTGAAATGCTTGTGTAACAAATATCATGTATACCTTGGTCATATGACCCAGGGGTATTAGTTACCTAGTAAGTGGTAACTGTGTTCTGTGATGAACTAAGGGTTTGAATACCCAGATTTGGTAATCATGATGATCATAATGTCAAGGGATGAGAATTCCCAGTAATGAAATAAGGGATTGAGATCCTAAATGTTATATATGTTTTAAAGATTTGAAAAGTACTTGATACATGTATTACATCTTTCTTTGTAGCAATTATCATAATAAATGTTTGAAAACTTGACTGATGATAAAAGAATATGGTAATGCACTTAATTAATAAAGTGGAATCTTATCATGTAGAGCCCTGACCATAGATCCATCATCGTCAGCAGCTGGTGATGGTGAAATAGGTTTTCCCATGGGATCTCCTGGAGATCGCATATTTTTGAATATGCGGGGGTGATGGGCGAAAATATCTGTACGCCCTAATGGAGGAATTGATGTGAGATAAACATTAAATCTCTCAATCCTTCATTATAGATGCCGGGATGGATGTATCACAAATCTCCCGATGATGATTTATGCCGGATCGATGTGAGATAAACATTAAATCTCTCGATGCCGAAGGAGTGCAGCCGCCGCTGTAGCTCTATAGCGAAGTTGCCAGTATACCCTGGAAAGCTATGTAAGAAGTTGACATGGTCCTGCTTGTGGTCTCACACTGATCGAGATGGTAGAGGTCTTGGAAGCTGGCTCTTCCATTGATCTTGTACGGTACCGATTTCGACTTCGCAATGGTCGGTTGGAGTATGAGCGGTATACCTCATCTCCTCAGGGCATAAGTGTGATTGAAAAATGTAAATCAGCCGTGTAGCATATTTTCTTAAGGATGAAATACGGAAATCATTGGTTGATGTTGCATTGTTTAATGTATCCTAAATGGATAAATGTTACACATGTTCTTCATATTCCTTATTAAAATGAATAGATGATTTACTGATTTATCATATATAACTGCAATGCTTCAAAAGATGATATTGCTCTATTCTGCTTAAACAATGTTTGAATCTTGTTAATTAATGTAAATGAATCCTCTGCTCAGTTTTATACTATTTAACTGTGATAATAATATGGTCGGCGGAGAGTTATATCTCTCGCTGGGACAATTACAATTGTCTCACCCCCGTGGGATCCAAAATTTTTAGATGGACACAGACGAGGAGGTAGGAACTATACAGTAGAGGGAGGACAACAACATCAGGAGCAGTAGTAACATCTCAGGTTGAGTTACTGTCTGTCGTGTCATGTAGATATGAGTCCTATGTGTCGTCTCTGTACTCTCAGGTCCTTGGAGTCAGTACTTAGTGGTTTTATGATCGATCTGAGATTTTGGCTTGTATGCCTCGAGGTTTTATGTTGCTTGTGTATAGTTTGGTAAAGCAACTGTTGTATATATTCCTTGAGATGAGATGGTACATGGTGTGTACAATGTAAATCATAACGTATGCAGTACTTTGGTTCTCTTCTTAAGAGTTTTCTAGAAATGGAACTCCTTGTAAATGGTTTTAATTTTTAGTGATTTTTGTTAATCCACTGCTTATAGTAATTTCACAATTATTTACTGGTGATGATTTGATTTGTGGTCGGATCATCACACATATGATGTTGCTTCACATGATGATGTGGCACATGATTATGATCACATGAATGGGGCATGATGTATGCTCATGGTTGATAATAGTATTATGCTGATACACCTTATGCTTCTTAAAATGATAGAATGGTTATCCTATAAATCTATGATGGCTTAAGTAATCTTTCTGGATGTATATACTAACCATGCAGGTATGTTGTTTGGATTCATATCCAGGTAAGAGCTATGAGGTATATGTGCTTTTAATAGCACCATGTGATGATAATCCTTGTTAATGAGATAACATGCTGATAGGTATGAGGACCTGATAAAGGATGAGTGCTTAGTTGAGGTGTTTTCCTCTGATGTTGAGTTAAGGGATTGCTATCCCAGAATGATGATGCATGATTATGATGCCTTGAGAGGCAGTGGTTGATATAATGAAGGATTGAGGTCCCAAGATAGTATGATGATGGCAATAATGATGTAATTCTATAAGGCTATGTTTATACTTTGGTTGCCTCAACAATTGGCTTAAAATATACTAATTAATTATAGATGAACATATCATGTAGTTTGCCCTGGCCATAGATCCATCATAATCAGTATCATGGTGATGGTGAAACAGGTTTATCCTGCGGGATTTGCCTAGAGCACATATTGTTGAATATGCGAGGTTTTCCCCTAGCCTAAAATAGGAGGAATCTGAGTACCACTATGAATATATGGAGCATGGTGAATAGACCCATGGCTCAGGATATGTGATGATGAGCATGATGCGTTCATGGCTCAGATGTATGTTCTAGCACCTATGTCAAGGTGAGCTAGAGTTATGGGTAGCTTGCGGAGCTGACCCTAAGGCTGAGGCCATATAAGCATGAGACTGTGGTCCTGCTTTGGTTTTTGTGCACTGACCACGAGGAGGTGAGGTCATGGAGTCCGGCTCTCCCTTTGACCTTGTATGGCACCGATGTTTGGGCTTCACAACCAAAGGTTGGATTTGAGCAGGGACAACTCACTTCCTAAGGGTATAATAAAATGTAATCCAACCAAATAGTATATCTTGCTTAGAGCAAAACATAGAACATTGATTGAGGCCTTGCTTATATAGCTGATCTAGTTATACCTTGCAGTTATGTATACGATCCTTATATTTTGTGATAAGTTCTTATAAAGCTTATCTTGTCAATCATGTTCCATAAAGGAAATCTGGATATAAGCCTTATGAATATCTTGATAAGAATGATAGGAATAATGGTCTTGCTCAGTATACTGCTCTTGTTACACGCTTTATCAGTTATCTGCTTTTATTGCTTTAATCTTCTGAGGTTTTATAGTTTCGGTGGGGAGTTATGTTTCTCGCTGGGACTGTGTGTCTCACCCCGCTGGTTTACAACCTTTTTAAGTGATCGCTCTAGACGCGGTGGTGGTCATGAGGTTGCGGCCGAGCAGCAAGAAGAGCAGTAGAAGGCAAGAGATGGACATGCTGCTATTTTGGTGGTTTTGTAGTAGAGTCCTAGAGTCATCCCTGTACTCTCAGGTCCTCAGAGGTGTTTGACGACATTTCACGATGGCTAACTGTTGTAATTTTTGGTATATCTTGTTGTAGTCCCTACATGGCCCGTTATGTATAAGCAGGTGATGAAATTTGGTGCTGACAGAAAAGATGGTTCCGATAAGCTGTGGACATATATCAAAGCTTGTAATATTTTTTTAACATATTTCTATGTAGGATCTAGATGAAAAAGTTCTCTTATGTATGCTTTCTGCAATCAGTTTTAATTAACCTGTGTTTTTGGTAATATGTAGTTCCACACATTTTCGTGTGTCATCTCACTGTCTGTGTGATGGCGGGGTGTCACAGTTCAACCCAAAACTAGAAAGGCATATGATGTTGCATGGGTTATAGTGGATTGTCTCACAAAATAAGCTCACCTCCTACTAGTGAAGACAACAACAAAAGTGTCTGAGGCTTTTCGACCTCTTTATATGGGAGATTGTATGTTTCCATGTTGTTCCAAAGTCCATTGTTTCAGACAAGGATCCAAAGTTCACTTCTAAACTATGGAAACATGTTGAAGAAGATCTAGGTACAAAATTGAACTTCATCACTGTGTCTCATCCACAGAGCAATGGGCAATCAGAGTGTATAGTGCAAATTCTAGAGAGTCTTCTATGAGCTTGTGTTCTCAATTGGGAAGGCTCATGGGACCATTATTTGCCTTTAGCTGAATTCATATATGACAATAGCTAACAGACGAGTATTGGGATGCCTCCATACAAAGCTCTCTATGGCAAACCATGCAGAACTCCTCAATATTGGGATGATGTCTGGGAACACATCTTGATGAAATATGAGGAGATGCAGCTTTACGCGGACAAGGTTGCACTGATAAGATAAAGGATGAAGTGGGCATAGGATAGGTAGAAGTCTTATGCAGATGATCACTAGGAGGAATGCCAATTTGAAGAAGGTGATCATGTTTTCATAAAGATCAAGCCTATTCGAGCCTTGGCCAAGAATAAAGGGATGCCCAATCATTGCTTTGTGGGACCCTTTGAGATCTTGGAAAGGGTCGGTGAGTGTACATACCATCTTGCTCTTTTTTCTCAATACATTGCAATGCATAATGTGTCTCATGTATCTAATTTGAAGCCTTATGTCAAAGATCCTAGTCACATTCTGAATCATGAGCCTCTAGAGATAAAAGATGATCTATCTTATGTTGAGTCCTCGGTAAAATTACTAGATTCTAATACAAAGGAGTTTCGTAGTAACCGGAAAATTTATATGGTGAAAGTTCTTTGGATCCACCATAATTAGACTAATGCTACCTGGGAGATCATGTCCAAGATTGAGCAGATATATCCACGCCTCTTTTAATTTTCTTAAATTTTGAGGACAAAATTCTTAAAAGAAGGGGAAAATGTGATAAATTAAGCATTTACATTATTATTTTCTCTCTCTTAAAAATATAATGGTGTTAATAATTTCTCAAATCAATTCCCTAAATGCACTCATATTTCATTCTAATGGTTTGACCATGTAGATACACAAAGATTAAAAAAAAAATACAAACCCCAAATGCATATTATGGTGATGCATGTGTTCTGAGAACCTAGTCAAGTTATAACAATTAATATCTTAGTTTGAATCTCAATTTTTTACAATAATTAGATAACTACATCACCAAAACCCGCCCAAAATTGCACAGTTAGTGGGTTTACCAACTAAAGAGATGAGCATTTGAAATTATAAGCCTTATTTCATTCAGTATTAACCTAGGACCTAAGCCGGTCAATTAAATCACTAGGGTCTGACACATAAATATCATGTGACCACTTAGCCTCTTGGGTACAAGGCATAATCCATGGCTTGTGCTACATCCCAACGCAAAATATACCACTCTCCCTCCAACCGTCTGACCTGGTCCTAAGGATCCAAAGATAGATGAGGGAGTTCTCTCCCTGAGAAGAGCCCAACAAACCCCTGCACATCACCCCACTCCCAGACATCAAACATGAGTGAACTCCCTTTCCCTCACTGCTCTCACCTAGAGGTGTGCCTGATTTAGGGCTTCTTCACTCTCACCTCCTCATAGCTATTTAAGACCCCCAACAGCTCCACCACTTTTCATTTAGTCATCTTCCACCCTCAATTTTTTGATGGCATTCCCTATCCACTTTCATCAATCTCACCTCCATTCCACCTCTGAACCACCTCAGTCATGCCTAGACACACACCCACCTCCCAATCTAACACCCTCTTCAACTTTTTGGAGATCGGTTGGACCTGACCGACACATTGCCCATCCATCTTTCCTCCACATTCCTTCTAACCTCTCCTCTCCAGAGACCTCACCCACTTTTACAGTGACACCAAATTCCGGAAGGAGCTACATCATGCCAACATTTTTCCTGAGCTCAGGAGATCTACCCAAAGACAACCAGGGATCTACTACATCTCAAGCAGGACTACCTCTCACCCTCACCCTCGACGGAGTCATAGTGGGGAGTTGTGCTCACGAGATAGACTACAAGAAGTCAAGGAGGGAAATTGCTTCAAGAGATCTGACATGGAGTTGTCCAGTTGTGAGGCACCAACTGAGTAGGGGCCACTAGTTAGCAAGGGAGGCTAGACTAGCCACACAGATCTGAGGTGGACCTATCAACAGTCGCCACCTCAATAAGAAGGACAGTGGCCACGTTGAGTTGGAATAAATATGGGCCTTTGATCTAGTCAAATTAGGTCATTGATCAAGGTAGCCCCTACTTTATTTATTTAGTTAATATAGGAAATCCAATTATCTTACAAAAATCATAGTAAATACATGAATCTCAGATGATAGCATATATATACCATTTTTGTCAAAAAATGCAAGGAAACTAAATAAAATACTATCTTTCCCTTGATCCAATCTATTTTTAAAAAAAATGTTGGCCTAACACATTTTTTGATTTATTCATTTCCTTTCTTAAATTAAAATGATGGAAAATGTTGTTCTTGGACTGATGCCAATAAAATTCGACTCATGAACCCTAATGATAATTGTAATGCATTATATCATGAAATCCTTATTAGGAAATGCGTAATGACCTAAAATACCTTGAAAACCCTAATGTTAGTTTTATCTCTCTACACGATGAAAGTAATTAATGAACCTTTTATGCACCCAGACTTCAGATCTGTCCTAATAACCCTAAAATAAGGTCATAACATCTTGTGACCCTGATCTAGTCACAAAATAATAATAACAACCTTGATTAATATGAAATTCTAAAACTTGAATATTATGGCTAGATAATGACATTAGACCCTTAATTTATTTTCAGAGTGATTACTAACATCTTCAATAGATCCTTTGGAATTCAAGATCTGATAGGATTAGGTATGTGGGATAAGTATAAGAATAGTTTTCTTGTCTGAAATAAGTATGAAATATAGCATGCCTTAATTATGAGTGGTTCTTTTATTGGTCGATTAAAATCATGTTTCTTATTGTATTTTTTTTATAATGGTTATAATGCACAATCGAAATAAAATCAAATTGTACATGAATTTTCTAACTAAAGGATATGTCATATAAGTTGCACATGGTTTGGCATATATCTACATAAGAAAAGAGTATCATGAAAGAAAAAAATTATATTGGAATCTTCAGATCTCTAGAACTCCAGATATAGAAGATAAAGCTTCATCAATCAAGCCAACAATGTATGGCCATGTCATCTAAGTGTTGGTATGTATGCCTAGGGAGCCAATCATATGATGATTGCAATGGCATAACTTGTAAATGATTTGATTATTAATAAAGGCAAGATTCCAATTTATTCTTTTTGTTCAATTTTGAGATAATGAATTACATAATAAATGTCTAGAGAATGATATTACTCAATGATGTATGACTTTAAGTTGAGGACCTGAACAATGAGATCATACGATGTTAAGAGTATATGCATTCGTGTTATGTCCCTGATCAGTTGTTATTATGGAAGGTAAACAGATAGAAATAACAAATAAGATCAGAGTGTGAGTTGGTTGATGGTAGAATCTCATTAGTCATGATTATAAGATCACAGTGTGAGTTGGTTGATGGTAGAATCTCATTAGTCATGATATGATGATATCAAACCAAGCACATAGATACATGTTAGAGAACAATGTATTGGACAGAACCACCATAAGAGTGATACATGGAAACCTAACTAAGTAAGTCAGAATCACATCTTATAGTGATGGTAGTGTTTGTGGTTCTAAGACCTAAAATCATTGCACTCAACCAAGAAAGCCCAAGTAAGTCCGACCCGACTAGGGAGGTATATCTACGGGAGAGAAACAATTGAGGATCATTGTTGTGGGATAGCAGTTTTGTGGCTAGTACACCACTGCCAACTAGGGAGGGATAGCTACGGGAGAGAAACAATTGAGGATCATTGTTGCAGGAGAGAAAGTTGGTGACTAGTAAACCAATGGGAGAGACAACTCCTTCCTGTCCATTCTAACAAGACAAAAAGAGTTCTAGTTGGTCCATGTGGACTTCTCTAGAGGAGAGGTGGCCTTTGCACATTGCTAAGGAGGACAACGTCAGCCAGCAGTCTGTGACGAGAGGATTTGTTGCAGATGACGACGTTCGAGTCTACTGTCCTTAGAGGGGAAGTCAGATGAGTCCCAATACAACTAGGAGTTGCACAAACATTGTTCAAGATACAGTGCACATCTACATCGACAAGTATTATCATTAGATTGCTCCATGACCAGTTATATCTTCATGAAACCATCCTCTCCATTGCATAGTTATTGATGCGTTC
This sequence comes from Alisma plantago-aquatica, assembly GCA_963693085.1. Lineage (NCBI taxonomy): Eukaryota > Viridiplantae > Streptophyta > Magnoliopsida > Alismatales > Alismataceae > Alisma > Alisma plantago-aquatica. The sequence continues at coordinate 612,589,801 of OY856413.1, forward strand.
CGCTGGTTAATGGGAAATTTGTCAGTAAAATTTTGGTTTCCACTCCCTATCTGATGTCATATTTCCCTACTATTGTATCAAAGCAACATCAATTAATTATGTTTTAGGATAATCGATATGATCAGATTTTTGGTTTTATCAAGTTTATTTATTGCATGCGATGGGGATATTTGAACTAGTTGATGTGCACATCTAACTAATCACCACCTAATAACCCAAAAGATATATATATATATATATATATATATATATATATATATATATATATATATATATGATATTTTATGATACATATGCAATTTACACGCGTCGCCCTAAAAGCGAGTTTTGATGGTGGATGTGTATCATGGTTATGGCCAATAAGCCCTACTATCTGTCCATGATTGTGTGGTTGGTTTATCTTATTTATCTCAGTTTGTGAACTGAGCCTCTCTCTTATCTTCCCAGTGTAAAGGTATTATTCTCTTCTACCTTTGCTCCCCTCGAATGTAACTTGAGGTTTCTCAATAATTATGTAAAACTAGGATAGTTTACTTTCTTATTTTGACAAAGCAGAAAGACACCAACCAACCACACGGAGGATCCAAGATGACTAGCTGGAGGGTCTGAGCCAACCAGTTAGTGGGGCCGACATGACCGTCTGGTGGGGCTGACACGGTCGATTGGTGATTCGACCAGGAGCCTGAAGGACTAGACGAGATGACTTTTTGGAGGAGCCAAACGATCGGGTACAGGACAATCAATCGATTTTTTGAAGGAGGCAGACGATCGACAAGAGGTGACCAATCAATCAGCCAAGAGGTGAGATGACCGGTTCAAAGGTTGAACCAGTCAACCCGGATTGGCAAGTATGGATCTTCATCAACAATAGGTTTCTGCATATGATGTAGACCTAGATTTTGGTAATTCCTTGTGTCTCCAAGAAATTACATTAGGCTAGCCATAACCATCATTTTTTTATTTCATGTTTTCATTGTGGGTTATAGCGTGTATAAGTTACATACTATATATATGTGGTGATTGGTTAATGTATATGCATTATACAAACTCCCTCATTAAAATATCAAGTCTTAGATGCTTTCCATAAGAAGCACACATGAAAATCTTGATCGACTAAGTGTGGGCATGCCCTAGCATGGTGTGTCGGCTATCTCATGGAAGTGTGATGGTAGATATGTGGGTCTGCCCTAGTAGGGTGCATAGTCTATCGTGTTGGCTTACAGGCCAGGCGTAACTAGATAATCTTAATTAGATTAAACACCTAGAAGAATACATATGATCAATGGCAAGTTGTTGTGCATATCATCTATCCAAGAGTTGCATATGATGCAATAAGAAAAAGTTGCCTACCTGATAGAATCAACTTGTGGGTGACAACCCTAGCTGGCTCATTATTTGATGAAATTAAGATCTTATCCCACTAGAATATTATACGCAACAATATTCCAAATTGATATTGAGGGAAATCAATTTGAATGGAATAGTGGGGGCAATAGTTAATTAAAGACCTAAGTAATATCGAGTTTTTAAATCAAATAAAATCAAAACTGGATTTTGACAAATGTAAATGTTCTCTTGTAGAATCAAATGGAAAACATTTAATGATCACAATTGGACGAATTAAACAAGATTTATTTCCATAATGGGTAACTGTACCATAATTGGAAAAAGGGATGTAGTGCATCTTGGTATTGCGTTTGTTTTGGTTACAAAATGTCATAGGTTCAAATCCTATCATCCCTACCTGTTACTTCCCCTGTGGACAGTAACAAGGGATTAATTAATATATTAATTTAAAATTAGACATAATTTTGCATTTTATCATACTATATGCTTATGTAATATGCATATGCAATATGTATTTTAAAATGTACAAAAAAACAAATAATCCTCTTTTTCTTTACAGTTATATCTACTGTCATGAAAAGAAAACGCTCTTAGTTCAGTTCGGTAGAATGTAGGTCTCCAAAACCCGATGTCATAGGTTCAAATCCTACAGAGCGTGATTTTCTTCTTTGTTATGTTGAATAACAAAAATGGAATTCCAAACCGAATTTGACCTCCTCACTGTAGGAGGTGAATCAAAAAAAGAAATGTCCTTGAGAAGTGTTCTACATGTTCCTGAGACACCAATTTCGATATCCACTCCAAATTTGCCTAAGACTGACATAGATTCTTCTTTGAAGCATGCCATTGTGAACATCAAGAACCTTATGTTGGGTTGTATGAACAATGAGTTGCATAAACAACATGATAAGCATGAAAGGTATAATGTCTCTAAGGTGCTATTTCAGTGCAAATTGATAGAGGGAGATCATGTAGGACCTCATGTGCTTAATATGATTGGGCATATGAAGCATCTTGAATAATTGGTATTTCCTTTAGGTCAAGAGTTGGCCATATATATGATTTTGCAATCGTTGCCAAATTCATATAGCCATTTTATCGAGTGTTATTACTTGAGTAACATGGCTAGACCGCTGTCATAGTTGCTTGACATTTTGATAAATGTTGAAGCACAAATGAAGATGGAAAAATCTGTGATGATGAGCGATGGAGTTGAGTCCAAGGACAAAAGCAAGGCCAATAAGCATTATGTGGATAAGATAAAGTCCAAGTCTTCTGCACTCAAAATAAGGAGAAGGACCGGGGAACCGAGGAAGATGAAGAAAGGGATTGAGATATATACTTCTGGTATATATGTTATTGAGGTTAACTTTACTACTTCCTCATTTTGGGTACTAGATATTGGATGTGGATCACACATTTTCTTAAATGTGATGAATCTAAAAAAAAGTAGACCTTTACAGAAAGGTGAGGTAGAACTGCGAGTAGAAAATGGCGCAAGAGTTGCGGCTAGTGCAATTAGAACCTAAGAGTTATCTCTACCAAGTGGGCTAGTAATAGAGTTAGAGAACTGCTATTATGTACCTGCCATTAATAGGAACATTATATCTGTATCTTGTTTGGATAAGAACAAATTTGAATTTATTACAAAGAATGGAAGATGTTCTATTAGTAAAGATCAAATCTTTTATGGTAGTGCCCCAATGTCTTATGGTCTATACTTGATAGTTCTAGAGACAAGTGTATATAATGTAAATACCAAAAGACAAAAATCAATGAATCAAACCAAACATACCTTTGGAATTTTCTTCTGGTGCACATAAATGAGAAACACATATCCAGACTCCATAAAGATGATTATTTGGACTTTTTTTATTTTGAATCAATAGAGACATGTGGATCTTGTTTGTTGGGCAAGATGACCAAGACTCCATTCACTGGTAGTAGTGAGAGAGATGGTGACCTATGAGGACTCATACATACTAATGTGTGTGGCCCTTTTAGAACAAATTCTAGAGGTGGTTATCAGTACTTCATTACCTTTACTGATGATTTCAGTAGGTATGGTTATGTTTAGTTGATGAAACATAAGTCAAAAACTCTTGAAAAGTTTAGAGAGTTTATGCATGAAGTACAAAACCAGCTTAGCAAAAGTATCAAGGCACTTCGATCCGATCGAGGTGGAGAATACTTAAACCAAGAGTTTGAGGACCTTCTAAGAGCCCATTGTATTGTACCACAATGGACTCCACCTGGAACACCACAACCTAATGGTGTGTTCGAAAAGAAGGAATCACACATTACTGGATATGATGTGATCAATGATGAGTTTTGTTGATTTTCCAACTTCCTTCTGGGGGTATGCTCTTGAAACCACTGTGTTTACACTTAATCGAGTACTATCTAAGTTGGTTTTGAAGACACCATATGAGATATGGCATGACAAATGTCTCGATGTGTCTTTTAAGAAGATTTGGTGATGTGAAGCTTATGTTAGGAAAATGTTTCATGTAAATCTTGGCCATAAGTCTGATAAATGTTATTTTGTTGGATATCCCAAAGAGACAAGGGGATACTACTTATACCACCCAATTGACAACAAAATAGTTGTTGGCAAAAATGTTTTATTCCTAGAAAAGAAATTTATTTGCAAAGGAATTAGTGGGAGGAAAGTGAAACTCATAGAGGTTCACGACCAACAAGAGATCATTGAACTGATACATGTACAAGAGGAACAAAGAGACACACATGTTGTTGTGGAATCTCAAATTCCTCAAGTAACACAAGAACCTCGTAGATCTAATAGGACACGTCTTGAACCTAAGAGATATGGATATCTTGTGACTTAGGAAGGCAGTTAATTGGTCATAGATGATGAGGCAATTACCTATAAAGATGCTATTTAGGGACTTGACTCAGAGAAATGGCTTGAGGCCATGAGATCTGAGATGGAATCTATGTATACCAACAATGTATGGACTTTGGTGGATCCACCTGAAGGGGTAAAACTCATAGGGTGCAAATGAGTCTTCAAGAAGAAGACCGACATGGATGGAAAAGTTCAAAACCTATAAGGGTAGATTGGTTGCAAAGGGTTTCAGACAAGTTCAAGGTGTTCACTATGATGAAACCTTTTCTCCAGTGGCCATGGTTAAGTTCATGAGGATCATGCTTGCTATTACAACTTATCATGACTATGAGATTTGGCAAATGGATGTTAAAACTACATTCCTTAATGGGAATCTTGTTGAGGATGTGTATCTAACACAACCTAAGGTTTTTATAAATCCAAAGTTTGCAAATAAAGTTTATAGGATACAAAGATCAATCTATGGATTGAAGCAAGCATCTCAGAGATGGAATCTTCATTTTGATGAGACAGTCAAAGAATTTGGCTTTATTCAAAATGAAGATGAACCTTGTGTGTACAAGAAGGTTAGTGGGAGAATGGTAGTATTCCTCATATTCTATGTAGATGACATACTATTGATGGGGAATGACATCCCTAATTTACAAAAGGTAAAGACATGGCTTGGAAATACATTCTCTAAGAAAGACTTGGGAGAAGCATCCTACATCTTGGGGATAAAGATCTATAGAGATAGATCAAGAAGGCTTCTTGGACTAATTCAGAGCACATACATTGACAAAGTGCTGAAGTGGTTTAGCATGGAAAACTCAAAGAGAGGAAACCTACCTACATCACATGGAGTGACCATCTCTATGAATCAGTATCCCAGTTCTTGTAAAGAAAGGATACACGTGAGTTTGATTCCATATGCCTCCGTAATTGGATCTATCATGTACGTAATGTTGTGCACCCATTTAGATGTCTCATATGCTTTGAGCATGATGAGCAAATATCATTCAGATCTAGAGATGCTCATTGAACAGTCGTGAAGAACATCCTCGAGTACTTGAGAAGGACTAAGGATCAGTTCTTGGTCTACGATGGAGAGGAAGAGTTGGTTGTAAGAGGTTACACTGATGCAAGATTCCATACTAACAAAGATTATTACAAATCACAATCAAGATGTGTGTTTTTCCTAAACAACAGAGTTGTAATCTTGAAGAGTTCCAAGCAAGAGACGATTTCCAATTATATAATAGAGTTCGAGTATATTATTGAATTGAATGCAACAAAGGATATTGTATTGATCAAGAAGTTCATTTTAGAACTTGGGGTTCCAAGCATCAATTATGCAATTGAGTTATATTGTGACAACAATGGAGATATTGCACAAGCTAAGGAACCCAGATCGCATCACCACTCAAAGTATATACAAAGGCGGTATCATCTCATACGAGAGATCATACAACGAGGAGATGTAAAGATTTACAGAGTACCAACTGAGAACAACATTGTTGATCCATTAACTAAAGCACTTTCACAGTAGAAACATGATGATCATCTTAGGTCACTCGTAATAATATTCATTAGTGATTGAGTCTAAGTGAAAGTGGGAGTCTGTTGGTATGTATTCCCAAAGAACCAGTCATTTGATGATTGTAATGGCATAACTTGTAAATGATTTGATTATTAATAAAGGAAAGATCTAATTTATTTTGTTTGTTCAATTTTGAGATAATAAAATAACATAATAAATGTCTATAGAATGATATTACTCAATTACATATGTCTTTAGGTTGAGGACTTGAGCAATGAGATCATATAGATGATAAGAGTATATGCATTCTTGTTATGTCCCTGATTGGTTGTTATCGTGGAAGGTAAATAGACAACAATAACACATAAGATCGGAGTCCAAGTTGGTTGATGATAGAATCTCATTAGTCATGATATTGCGATATCAAACCAAGCACATAGATACATTTTAGAGAACAATGTATCAAACAAACCCACCATATGAGTGATACTTGGAAGCCTTAACTAGGTAAGTCAAAATCACATCTTATAGTGATGGTGGTGATTGTGGTTCTTAGACCTAAAATCACTGCACTCATGACAGGTCATTCAGTACACTTTGACATCACCAAACAAAATATTGAAACATGTGTTGTTATAAAGGTAATGATAGGGTGACTGTGACACACGGGGACTTATTGTGAATAATAGAGATGGGATTTGTCCCTCCTAAGGGAGTATGATATCCAAGGCTTCTTAATTAATGAAACTAAGAAATGCATGGCCACGTACATGTGAGTTAATATGTGATATTGAGCTTACATATATCTCAGATAGTCTACTCTGGTTCAAGAAACAAGATTGAATAATAATGAGGATGACTACTCCAGGACTCTAGTTCAATATGGATATCACTGATAAAGGAACTATACAAACACTATAACACCATACACAGATTGTAGGTTGAAGTTGTTCTCCAACTTTCCATTTACTTGGGTAGCAATGATGTGTGACTAGGCACTGCTCATTGCTTGTGATGTTGTAAGTTGTTATGGACATTCATTGCCAACATAATATGGGACCTATAGGGTCAAACACATAGGAACTCATCTAGAAGAGGAGTTTGATGTTCAATGATGGTTGGATTTATTATGAACGTGTTTAGGTATTCAATTCTCACAACAAATCAGCTAACTAGACTACTAAATTATCAGTTCAAGTGTTAAGATAGTCATTTGGAGTGTCAGGTTGATTGTATTGTACATTGGCTGGAATTTAGCCTGAACCAGCCTGCGAGATGCCCGTCTTGTCAATACCAAATAGTCGTTTCGAGATGCCATTCGATTGCATCTAGGATTGGTGCTGACGTCATGATGTGTACTAATTGGAATTAGTTTTTAGACATATGTACAAAACTGGGAAACTTTAAAATGACTGTCTCATAGTGCAAGACAACCGTCTCGCGTGCCATACTATTGTCTAGCTTTTCCAGATGGCCGTATCGACTGTTTAGGCTGTGAAGTTTCTAGAATTGTTGCAAAAATTTGAGACTTCCGGTCTCTTCCACTCCCGCATAGACTGGGAATCCTGGCCCTAACTCCACATATAAATAGAGGTGTACTAGGGGATTCTCCAAGCACAACACAGACAATTGAGAATTAGTTGCTATGACAATTTTTTCCCTCTCTGGTTATGGTAGACAAGAGAGACCAAGCAAGTCCTACCCGACTAGGGAGGGATAACTACGAGAGAGAAACATCTGAGGATCATTGCTGTGGGAGAGAAAGTAGGTGACTAGTACACCAACAAGAGGGAGAACTCCTTCTTGTCCATTCTAGTAAGACGACAATATTTTTAGTTGGTCCATGTAGACTTCTCTATAGGAGAGGTGGCCTTTGCCTATCGCTAAGGAGGACGACCTTGGCCAATAGTTTGTCATGAGAGAAGTTGTTGCAGACGACGACATTCGAGTCTGCTGTCCCTGGAGGAGAAGTCAAACTAGTCCCAATGCAACCAGGAGTTGTACAGACACCACCCAAGATAGTGAACATCTACATTGATGAGGATTGTCACTGGACTTGCTCCAGGACCAGGTATATCTTTGTGAAACCATCCTCTCTATTACATAGTTATTAACACAATCTGCTAGTTAATGAGAAATATGTCAATAATTTTTTTATTTCTACTACCTATTTGATGCCGTATTTCCCTACACTAAGCACAACTTTCAACACAGTTGTTCAGGAGATAAGAGTATTTAAAGATAAATGGCCATGTTATCTGGATATGTCTTTGCCAAGTTTAACAAAAAATAGACATATCATATTTAGTGCAAATCCAAAGGATCTCATGAGTATGATAAATCTCCTCATGGACTTTAAGGTTCCTTTCTTTCCAGTAGTGAAATAGAATAATGGCTATAGCAGTCTTTGACTCCTTTTTATTGATACTTTTTAGATCCTCCCAGCAACTAGGAATAGAATCAATATATTTTTCAAAAATTGCTAGTTGCCAAATCTTTTTCAAGTAGAAACATTTGAGTGAGACATGACTAGAATCTTCATTGGCATTATAGCAAACAAAACACATGGAATCCAATTGAAGACCTCTCCTTCTAGAGTAATCAGAGGTTGGTAATTTATTCAGAGAAACATCCATAGATGGGTATGGCATTTATTGGGTGCTTTAGTACTCCATAACCAAGGGAAAATGTCATCCTCATTTCCCTTGACCCTGATCACATTCCACATCTTATTTAGGTTCAAATTGGTTTTACCAGTAATAGTGATAGAGTCTTTTGAAGATAAAGATAAATTGCTTAACTCAATAGCTCTATAAATCTTCTCAGAACATCTACTGATAGGAATGTTCCGTGCTCCAATACTGACTATACTACCAAAGAGAGGATTTCCACTAAGACCATATCTAATGGGAATATCTTCCCCAACAATATCAGCAAAGAATTTTCCATTGGCCTATGGGTCCTTCCACATCTTAAATTTTTCTCCTTTTCTAATATTGAATTTTACTAGGGATAAAAGATCATTTATAGGTATGATGATATTGTTAACTATCCAAGAATGATTTGGTGATTCCTCTATGCTCCAAAAGGATTGCTTCCTGAGGTATTTCTCACTAATCAATTAACCCAAAGGATGGCTTTCTTCAAAGAAACATTCCATGCATTCATTAAGAGGCATGATTTAGACACGTCCTTGCTTTTTATCAAGCCTAATCCACCTTCTTTTTAGGAAAGGTGACTTTATCCCATTTGCCAAGATGGAGTTTCTTCTTGTTTTCTATATGTCCCCACAAAAAATCTCTATTAATCCTGTTGATCTTTTCTAGAATGGAAGTTGGTAAAAGAATAGAAAACACCCAAAACTGATAGATAGCAACAAAAATTAATTTCATGAGTTCACATCTTCCTATTAAGGATAAAAGTTTAGATTTCCATGAATCTAATCTCTTTCTACCTTTACCAATGAGACCATAGGAAATTTGTTTCATGAGTTTACTAGGAAATATAGGGAGCCCAAGTTACTTGGCTTCTCCAATATTTTCCTCAATCCCAATAATGTTTGAGACTAGCCTATCAACATACTTGCTCAGAAACATTGAACTCTTCATATAATTGACTTTCAACCCCAATTCCTCTATGTAAGTGTTGACAATATATTTAATATTAGAATCATTATCACCATCAGCTTTCAAAAAACTCATCAGATCATCCACAAAATCCAAGTGAGAAACATTCATATGCTTAGAAGCTTTAATCGAGACAATACTCTTCTCTTCAATTGCCTTCTTCATCTTCTCAGAAAAACCCTCCATAACGATCATAAATAGGTAAGGGTAAATAGGATACCCTTGCTTAAGGCCATTAGATGGGAAAAACATCATAAGATTCTCCATTCATAAGAATCTTATAAGATGTAGTGTGAAAGATATTCTCAATCCATTTGATCCACATTCCTGGGAACCCCATCTTATAGATAACAGAGAATAGAAATTCCCAGTGAACAAAATCATAAGACTTAGTAATGTCGTCTTGTATACACATGCTAGCTGACCATTGTTCTTCCTGAATTCACTCATGATTTCATTTGTGACAAGAATAGCATCTTTCATGCTTCTACCTTTAACAAATGCACATTGATTGCTATCAATAATAGAGATGAGAAGAGGTTGCAATCTGTTGGTAAAAATATTAGAAATAATCTTATAGATCACATTACATAATGCAATGGGCCTCCAGTTAGAGACCAGATTTGTATCACCATTTTTAGTAAGGACAATGATACTTGTTATGTTGGCTTCCATCAAGAGATTTCCATTGTATAAGAATTCCTTCACAGCTTCAAACACATCCTCACTAATGATATTTGAACTTTTCTATAGAAGTATCCATTGAAACCATCTAGGCTAGGAGCTTTATCAGGGTTCATATGTTCAATAACATCATCGAATCCCTTCCTAGTAATATGAGAAATAAGTGACATTTTTTGTAAGTCATTCAACACATTACATGTCCACTCACCCATACAAGTGTTAACATCATTATGAGCTTTATCAAAGAGATCATAATAGAAATCAATGATAGAAATTTTAATAATATCAGGGTTATGGCATATAGAATCATTGACTTAGAGACTATGGATTTTATTTTGTTGTCTTCTAGTCTTCATTGCTGCATAGAAAATTTTTGAGTTGGTATCTCCTCCCTTGAGCCATTGGACTTGAGACTTTTTGTCTCAGAAAAGACTCTTCAATATTAGAGCTTGACTAGGCTTCAATTATGGATACTTTTGCATTTTTCCTTAGATTCACATCAAGTATTTATAATAAAATCTTTGCCATAACATTGACAACATTAATGAAGAGATGGATTGTAGCTATTGAGTGATATATTCTCTCTCTCTTTTTTGAAACTAAGGTTAGCATATCCCCATAGCCCTAGGGATGGGGAGGACCAACATAAAAGTATATTAGGTGCTAACACACTTAGTAGTACAATCACACCAAAAGATATCATAAAAATATGTGTTTACCTAATTTTCTCCCTAAACAATGGTTTTTAAGTATTTCTTTCTCAAATTATCTCAATTATTCAAGCTTATTAGTATGTATTTTACCCATGTACACAACACATAGTGTAGATCTGATGTTTCACATATTTTCTAGGTGGAAAGAAGACATGATTGAAGCAAAAGCACCTGAAAGCAATAATAAAGCTTATTGGAGAATTTAAAGTTGATAAATGCCTCTTTCCACTTCTCTTAGATAGTTTACTTTCTTTTACATTTGTTATTGATGTAATAATCATCTTTGTCAGTTTGGAAGCTTGCATCGATGTAACCTTTTACCACCAACTCTTCCTCACCACAATAGATAAGGAACTAATACTTAGTTCTTCTCAAGTACTTAAGGATGTTCTTCACGACAGTCTAGTGGGCATCACTGGGATTTGACTGATATCTTCCTGTCATGCTCAAGGAATAACATATATCAGGGTGAGTACATAACATTTCTTACATGATAGATCCAATTGAAGATGCATATGGAGTCTGATTATGCGTTCCCTTTCTTCACAATTTTTTGGACATTGAGCTCTAGAGACAATAACACCATGAGACATGGGCATGTTGCCTCTCTTTGAGTTCTCCATGCTGAATCTCTTCAACACTTTATCAATGTATGTGCTCTGACTTAGTCCAACAAGCCTTCTAGATCTATCTCTATACATTTTGATTCCTAAAATAAAGGATGCTTTACCTAACTCCTTCATAGAAAAAATTTCCAAGCCAAGTCTTGACCATCTATAAAGTAGGGATGTCATTCCCCATCAATACTAAGTCATCCACATACAATATTATGAATACAATCATGCTCACACTTACCTTATTGTAAACACATGGTTCATCTTCATTTTGACTAAAGCCAAACTCTTTGAATGTTTCTTTAAAATGGAGATTCCAGCTCTGAGATGCTTTCTTTAATCCATAGATTGACCTTTGTAGCTTACAAACTTTATTTGCATCCTTTATATTTATAAAACCCTCAAGTTGTGTCATATACACATCCTCAAGAAGATTCCCATTATGAAATTCAATGTTAACATCCATCTGCCAAATCTCATAGTCATGATAAGTTGAAATGGCAAGCATGATCTTGATGGACTTAACCATGTCAATTGGAGGAAATGTTTTTTCATAGTCAAAACCTTAAACTGTTTTGAAACCCTTTGCAGCCAAACGACCTTTGGAAGTTTGTACATTTCCATCCATGTCAGTCTTCTTCTTGAAGATCCATTTGCACTCTATGGGTTTTATCCCTTTATGTGGATCCACCAAGGTCTATACCTTGGTGGTATACATGGATTCCATCTCAGATCTCATGGATTCTAGACACTTCCTAGATTTTGGTCCTTTAACAACCTCTAGGTAGGTAATTGACTCATCATCAATTGCCAATTCATTGCCTTGTTGAGTCACAAGATAACCAAATCTATCTAGCTTAAGGTGTCTCCTACTAGATTTGTGAGGTTCATGTGTTATTTGAGAAATTTGAGTTTCTACAACAATTTGTGACTCTCTATGTTCCTCTTGTACCTCTACTGGTTCAATGATTTCTTTTTGGTCTCGAACCTCATCGAGTTCTACTTTAATCCCACTGATTCCTTTAGAAATAAATTCCTTTTCTAGGAATGCAACATCTCTAGCAACAAACACTTTGTTGTCAGTTGGGTTATACTAGTATCCCTTGGTTTCCTTGGGATATCCAACAAAATAACATTTATCTGATCTAGGGCCAAGCTTTTTAGGAAACATTTTCTTAGCATAAGATTCACACCCCAAATCCTCATAAAAGCCATTTTAGGATGCTTCCTAGTCCATAACTCATTTGGTGTCTTTTAAACTGATTTAGATGGTACACGATTAAGTGTAAAATCTACGGTTTGTAAATCATAACCCCAGAAGGAAGTCAGAAGATCGATAAAACTTATCATTAATTACACCATATCTAGTAACGCGTGCTTCATTCTTTCTGATACACCATTGTATTGTGGTGTTCTAGGTGGAGTCCATTGTGATATGATACCACAGGCTCTTAGAAGGTCCTCAAACTCTTAGATTAAGTATTTTGCACCCAGATCAGAAAAAAGTGTTTTGATACTCTTGCTAGGTTGTGTACTTCACTCATGAAATATCTGAACTTTTCAAGAGTTTATGAGTTATGTTTCATCAAGTAAACATAACCATGCATGATGAAATCATCAATGAAGGTATACTGATACCCACCTCAAGCATTTTTTCTAAAAGGGAAGCATACATCAGTATGTATGAGTCCTAATAGATCACTAGCTCTCTCAATGTTTCTAGTGAAGGGAGTTTTAGTCATCTTGCCCAAAAATGAGATTCACATGTCTCTATTATTTTGAAGTCAAAAGAGTCTAGATAACCATCTTTATGGAGTCTAGATATGTGATCCTCATTGTTGTTCCCTAGACAACAATTCCAAAGATATGTTTTGTTTGGGTTATTGAGTTTTATCCTTTTGGTATTTATGTTATAAACATTTGTCTTAAGATATAAAAAAAGACCACAAATGACATTGGGGCACTTCCATAAAAGATCTTATCTTTTGAAATAGAACATTGACCATTCTTTATATGAAATTCATATGCATCATTGTATATATAAGATACAAAAATAATGTTTCTACTTATGGCAGGTATTAACTCTATCACAAGCTCCGTGTGTAGAGATAAACTATAAGTTTCAACTGTAGTGGTAGAGAATCTTTTCATTTGCAATGCACAGTTCGACCTTGCCCTTTCATAAAGACTTATTTCTTTTTAGATTCTCATATTTGAGCATATGTGAGATCTACCTCCGATATCTAGTACCCAAGATGAAGAAGTAGATAGATTTATCTCAATAAAATATATACCTAAAGTGATGATCTCAATCCCCTCCTTCTTCCTCAGTTCATCCAGATAGAGAGGGAAATTTCTCTTTCAATGTCGAGGCTGGTGATGGTGATGACAATCGCCTCCCTTGGTGACTCCTCCCTTTGCTTTGCATGTAGAAGATTTGGGCTTCTGGCTAGCTTTAGAACTCTTCATATCTTTTCCTTTTCCCTTGGACTTTCTTTTTTATGTGTTGTTCATCATCACAGACTTGGGCTTGTCTTTCTTCATTTGCACTTCAACTATTCTCAACATGCCAAGTAATTCTGACAATAGTTTGTCAAAATTGTTCATGCTATAGTTCATGACAAACTGACTATATGACTCTAGCAGTGACTGCAAAATCATGTCAATGACCAACTTTTGGCCCAAGGGAAATCTCAATATCACAAGGTTCTCCTCATACCCAATAAGCTTGAGTACATGGGTACTGTTGGATCTCCTTCTGCCATATTGGACTTGAACAATGTCTTCAAGACATCATTTCTCTCTTGTCTTTCTTGATCTTGGTATATGTTCTTAAGATGTGTTACCATCTCAATCACATCCATATTACCATGCTCTCTCTACAACCCATAGTTCATGGAGCATAACATTAGGCATTTGATATCTATGACATTCGCAAAATGCTTCTTGTAACCATCTTTGTCCACCTTAGATGCTCTGGGAGTAGGTTCATATGGATCTGGCATTTCGAGGACATAGATATTGCGCTCTTGTGTGACAACAATTCTCAAGGTCCTGAACCAATCATGGAAATTATTCCCATTCAACTTGTCCTTTTCAAGTATCGATCGCAAAGAAAACGTGTTGTTTGTCATCATTTGATTTTACAAGAAAATTTTGGAATTTTTATCTAAACATTTTCTTTATTTGATTAAAATTTTTATGATGACATTTAATTAGGCCTTTAATTAACTTTCACTCCCACTATTTTGTTCAAATTGATAACCCTCACTTATTATTTCTGAAGATTGCATCGTACAATGTTCTAGTGATCCAAGATCCATATTTCATCAAATCATGAGTCAGCTTTGGCTAATTGCCCACAACTTGATTATTTATGTAGGCAACTTTTACCAATTGCATTTACATGAAATTCTTTGATAGATGGTGTGCACAACTCTTTGTCACAATCCATATTTATTCTTCTAGGTACTTAATCTCAATAAGATCACCTACTTAAGGCTGACTCAAAAGCCAATACGATAGAACATGTACCCTACTTTGGTAGATCTACATATCTACCATCACACTTCCACAAGATGGAAAATGCACCACGCTTTGGCGTAACCTATGCCTAGACGATCAATTTTTTCATGTGTGTTTCTTATGGAAAGTATCTAAGACTTAATATTATATTTGATGGATTTCATATTTATATATATACATATCCAATCACCACATATTTATAGTATATAAAATATACATACTATAGCCACAACAAAAACATGTAATAATAACCATAAGCAATGGTAATGGCCATCCTATTATAATTCCTTAGAGCCAAAAGCAATTACTACCACCTAAGATCCGCATCATATGTAGCAACCTATTGTTGATGACAATCTATGTTGGATCTAGTCTAGGACGATTAGTTCAACCTTTTGAACCAATTGTCTGGCCTCCTGGTCGGTCGCTTGGTCTTGAAATCGATCGTGTGGCCTCCAGTCCTTGCTAGAAATGGACTCCTCCAGCCAGTCAGTTGGGCCACTAGTGGATTGATTGGCACCTTCTATCATCATCCTCTTTTATCCTCCAGCCAATTGGTTCATCTCATGAACTGGTAAGTTTGCCTGGTGTAGAACGTCCTCTTTGCCATAACAGGAAAGAAAATCTATCCTAATCATATTTAACATATTACATTGTAATTGGGAAGATCGAATTACATTTGAGAGGAGTATAAGAAGGAAATAATTTATACTTTTACATATGTAAGGAAGAGAGAGGTTTGGTATTCAAGCCAAGATATAAACAAGAACAAGAAACCATACAACCAAGCATAAAAAGGTCTTGGGGTATAGGCCATAACCACTCTTCCAATCACCATCAAGACGATTTTTAAGGTGACATGTATTACATATATATAGAGATCATATGTGGGATTTATTCAGATATGCACATTAATCTTTTTAAATATTTGCATTATGAAATAAAATAGAAAACTGATCATATGGATTAAATCCCAAAGCATAGTAAATTGATGTGGCTCTGATACCACTGTAGGGAAATATGACATAAGATATGGTAGTGGAAACAAAAAATTTACTTGTCATATTTCCTATTTAATAGTACATTGCGTCAAAAACCATGAGATGGGAAAGAAGGTTGCAAGGCATATACCTGGTCCTGGAGCAAGTCCAGCGACAATGCTAGTTGTCGAGTGCTACTTTGTTGAGTTATGCCTTGATGGTTTTCATCGTCGTCCTCTTGGTATGGCATCACAAATGGAAGTAAACGGTGTCCTCCTAACAGTGGGCCAGACCTCCTCTCCTCTAGAGTAGTCCACGTGAAGGGAATTGGCAACTTCTGTCATTCTAGATGAATGGATAGGAAGGAGTTATCCCTTCTAGTTGATATAATAGAGTCAACTCGCTCTCCCACAATTGTCTCTTGCTTATTGTTCCTCCCTTTGAGGGGTACAACTTGCTCGGGCTCTCTTGGTTACCAGAACCAGAGAAGACAACAATTGTTAGATCTTATTGTTTATCTGAATAGCCCCCAATACCCCTCTATTTATAGGAGGGTTAGGTTCAGGGTTCCCAGTCTGAGTGGAACTCGAAGGGAACAAAATTTCATGAATTTTCACAACCTGCAAATGTCGGACCAGTCGGTTCAACACTTGAACATGTCATTTCACTATGTTTCTGATAACACCAGATTTTGTGATGTTTTTGGCCCTTATTTCATTATCAAAACTACCCTTCTAAACTATTTTCCTCTCTTTTTATAAATGTTTTTGAATAAACAGGCCTCGCTATGCTCTTAACTCAATTTTATCATCTTTTGCAGAGTTTTCCCCGATTTTGACTCATTTATCATCGAAAAGGCCCGTCCCGACCAATAAACGTATCCTACCTACATCGGCCTTTTTCCCCAAGAAGTCGACCGATATGCTCACTGCCCGATAGAGCAGCGCGATACACCGACGCGTGACACAAGGGTGTCGTGCAAGAGGAAGAGGACGATCGATATGCCATTTACCCAACTGGGAGCTGAACCCGCCACGACTGCCAAAGCATGTCGGGCGATACGGGCCACCCACTGGCAGGCGCCATTCGTCACGATGACCGACAACCCGACATCCTTGTGCCGGGTGACTTACATATCGGGCATCCCTGAAGCCGCAATAATGGAGTTGAAGGGAGAACATGTGGCATCCGGAGCACCATAACTTCCACAACCACTGCCTATAAATAGCAGCTACAAGACTCCGATGGGATGGGTCAGAACCCTACGAGAGCTACCAGAGTAAAGAGCTTGGAGCTAGCGTATCGTGCCTCAGAGGTTGTGTCGGGAGATTCTAGGTGAACACTTCCCCATCCCGAGAGGGAGGGAATGGTTCACTTAGGGCCATCCCAGGCACTACTGCAGGCTGATATCGGCCAACAAGGATGCCCGATACCAGTGACTGATGCTTAAAGCGACACTCTAAGCCCTACACGACACCGAACTGTGTTTTCCCGTTGCAACAGCCTCGAGAGAGGTGTTTTGGTTCTAGTGTTTGGTCCGATTCTGGAGTACGAGAGTGCCCAGAATCGGAGTTGCTTTAGTAACCTTTCCACTCTGACTTAAATCTAGCAACCTCGAGAGGGGTGTTGATTCTTGGTTAGAGGTACCCGCTTCGAGAGGAGGGGTACAGGATGTTTCTGCTACCGCTTGTTTTATCGAAGTTTTCTCCTTCATACCTTACTATAGCATTAGTTTTATCTCTCTGTTTTCATTGCAGGAAAACCCCTAAAAACTGATAATTGCTTAAAACCCTAATCTTCCTCGTAGCTCTAATTGGAGATAGGTTTCTTTTGTTTTATCGGTCTTATCCTGTTGTTCCCTTTGGGAACCTTACCATCTCTTTACCCTTGTCGGAGTGTAACGTGTCGATTCAGCGTTCTCTACACTACCACCCTTGTCCCTGTGTTTGACCCCGTATATCTACTTCGACCCCGTAAACAAAGTTGCGGGGGCCTAGAAGGTTTCGAGTTATAAATGTAAAAGTATGACTACTTCAAATCCGCCTCCACTTTTAGGATGCGCGATTTAGGCCGGTCAACTTTTTGGCGCCGTTGCCGGGGACAAGGAAAAATGGTATTGTAGACGAACCCAAATCCACTAACTACACTCCAGTGCCTCAAGCTTAGAAATAAGCTTGAAAACACTCTCTTTTTCTTTTTTTTATCATTATTATTATTCTTTTCCTGAAACGAATAATTCATATTAAAGATAACAGATTTTCTGACTCAATTGTTACACAATGCTCAGGTACTCAGAAGAAATCCATTCTGTTCAACTGAGCACCGACCCCATCCAACATGCCACCTCGCGTCGAACCACCCCATTCAGAAGGGGAACGCCAAGGAAGGGCTAGGCCTCATTCACCTCCACCAGAGGGCAACGACCGCTACGACAGAAATGATCAACTCGAAGATCCAGAAATGGAGTAGTTCGAGGAAGATCCTTGTCGTGATAGATGTCGCCACCACCAAAGGCACATAAGAAATCACAATAATCAAGAACGACACAAGGAAGGCAGTGACAGCGATGATTCAGAAGAAGAAGAGAAAACGCTGAGGGAGTTAGCTTCCACAAAGGCTAACAATTCCCGGTGCCCTGTCATAATCCCACAATTCAACGCCACCAATTTTGAGTTCAAGCCATCTGTAATCTCCATGATCCAAAATAAAAGCATTAGGGGGAGCTCCAAGAACGACAACCCCTATCATCACTTGGATGCTTTCAAGAATATCTGCGACACCATTAAGATGCGGGGTGTTCCCCAGGAGGTCATCTACTGCAAGGGCTTCATCTTCTCTTTGGAAGATAAGGCTCTATCGTGGTATCTGGGACTTCCCCACCAAGCTCTAAATGGATGGGAAGCACTGGCAGACGCTTTCGTGAACAAGTTCTATCCAACTGAGAAGACAGTAAGGAACAGACAAAGGATAACTTCCTTCATGCAAAGGCCCAATGAGAACCTCCATGACGCCTGAGAACGATACTAGGAATATCAGAGGGACTGCCCTCACCACAACTACAAGAAAGGTTTCTTAATCACTACCTTCTATAATGGTCTAACTCCCGGAGAAAGGGTTTCACTAAACGCTGCAACAGGAAGTGACTTCCTAGGGAAGAAGCCAAGCAGGTCTGAGAAGATCATCAAAAACATGGCCGAGTTGCAAGCCGGCACTAATTATGATAGATCTGACAGAGGGCAGGCTAAGAAGGTTAGTGAAGGACCTTCTTCTAAATCCAAGGCTCTGGAGGCTATTACTTCTCAGATCCAGAGGATAGCTACGGATGTCAAGCAGCTAAGGGAATCTGGCGGAAAAGGGAAGAAGCAGGTTGAAAAAGTAATGAAGTGTGTGACATGTAGAGAAGGGGGGCATGGGGTAGATAATTGCATCTACACCTGACCAGACACGTCAAGCGATACTGAATCTGAGGCCGAAGAGACTAAAAATGTCTCTTTTGTAAATTTTAAAAGGCTGGACCACCCTGGTTTCAGTTACGCCAACAAGGATGCAGCTAAGAACTCACATCAGCTGCATAGCTCCTCTAAGCTGCCCCAAGCATTTGAAAAGAGGGGAGGACCAAGTTAGTACACCAAAAACACCTCCTTCCAGTCGAACAAAGGAAACTTCCAGGGTCAAGTTAAGTACCAAGGATCAGCCAAGGAACATGATAAGGTTTCTATCCAATCAGATGTGGTTGGACAACTGTTTGATTTTGTAAAAAGGTAGGACACAATTAATAACCAGTTAGCACAGAGTGCGATATCGAATTCGGGTGTTTTGAACTCATTGTAGGTCCAGATGGCAGATATGCAGACGCATCAACGCCAAATTGATCAGTAGTTAGCTCAAATGGCTGAATTAATGAAGAATCCTTCTGGCAAAATACCGTCCAATACCGAAATGACAAAGAAGGCAGGGTAGTGATCGAGAGAAACGAGGATCGAGTTGCACGAGATGGATGATGCCAGAGGCTAAGGAGTGAAGAAGCTAGACGACGTCAAGCTGGAGATGAAAACTATAACGCTTCTCGGGAGGCATCCCGAGCTTTCTTTTATTTCCTAGAATAGGATGCAATTTACTTTCCTGCAAAACAAAAATTATTGACATTCAGACTGTAATGAGGCCCGGGTCAGTACATGCGCTGACTTTTCTATTTTATGGGCCACCGCACTGTTTTATAGACCCAGATGAGTAATACTATCTGAGGCCGAGAACTTAACATTAGGCCAATGATGTTTTACTCATCGACCACTTTAAGTTGTTAAGTTTTTTTTCTCCCTTTTGTTCTGAAGGTTTCGTATTGGGCAGCAACTCAACCGGCGCACAGAACACACTCATATCGGGCAAAAGGGTCTATCGGGCAAAAGGGTCTATCAGGCATTGCATAAGTCATGTCGGACGACACGCCCTGGGCGGCGTGCACCAATATCGTGCAAGATGAGTAATTACCCTTGCGACAATGGATGAACTACCCATCTCGGGAATGACTCATCCCAACAGCCGACGCACGTCCCGGAATTACCCGTTTTACCCCTAGTTGGGATCGCTATATATAGTACAAAGCTTTTACCATGTCAGGCTACTGTATTTTACTGTTCTACCTACCCGTATCATGCTGTGATTTCCTTCGTTCACTCTCGTGTCGTGCATCCCTTTTCTGCTCTCGTGCCGCACAGAAAACCTAAGAAAACAACAAAGGTATAGCCCGACAGCTGTATCGTCCTGGCTAACCCGACACGACCTTCCTATCACACATAACTTATCGGACTTATGGCTTTAGCTGAACTCCCTTGTATCACCTGACACACGTGTTGCACGACATGCCTTTAGGACATGCTTGCCCTATACGCCATGTCGGGTGATAACCATGTTGCCCTCCATGTGCCATCTCACTTGTTTTGTTGTCGGGTGACACATTATTTTTCTATGAAGAACGCTCTATCGGGCGCTTTCTTTCTCGCAGCTGTATCGCCCGACATGCCCATGTCGGGCAGTGAACCTGACGCGTAGTTTTCTCCATATTGTCTAGTTCTATATCGTCTATGATGTTTTTCGACGGACGATACCCTGATCGTATCGAGCACGAGCCTACATCTTTGAAAGCTTCGTATCGCCCAATACAGTGATGCCGGGTGATTTTTGTATCAAACCGATTTTAATGTGTAGCTAGTTTTCCTTTTAAATGCCGGTATCAAATTTTAGCTCTGCCTACCTTAATATCGGTACATTTAATTGATCAATGAATTTGTTTAATGCTAACAAAAATGGCCCGTACAAAGTAGACTGTCGTTTGAGTTGACAAACACGACAGAAGAATCGACACCGAAGCCACAGCTGAAGCGACAACGGTCGGGCGGAAACGCCTGAATCCCGAGGCGGCTGGGCCATCAATAGAAGAAAAGAGAACAAGGACGGGAGAAGTGGCGGCTCCAACCACAGCTCCAACAGCAGCGGCAGAACCCCTGGATTACACACCAGGAAGGTTCGTGCCGAGAGATGACGAGCATGGACGCCGTTATGCAGAACTGGCGACTAAGCTCTATAGGCCAAGCAGATTTTGCCACCAGTCTTCTTTCATTCAGATTGGTATCTTTGAAAGACTGGAGAGTGTCCGCACCGTGGAAAGACTAATGAAGATCTGCCTCAGCCATTCTGCCTCCTACACCGAACTCACGAGAGAGTTCATGTCGTCTCTCTACCGAGTGAAGAATACTTCTAGGGAAAAAGAAGAATATGGCGGAGCAGACAGACTGCAAGCGCGGTTGTACAACTTGGAGCACGTCATCTCTGAAAAGCTGCTCAACAAGATCTTCTCTTCCAGCGAGGAGGAGGAGAAGCTGCTAAACAATGGTAAAAGAATCACCGAAGGAGACGGGTTCAACCCCGTTGATCTCTGGAAAAGGCTGACCGGAGAAACATCGTTCAAGCCGGGAAGCAAGGTGGCGGCGGTGCACTCCTGTTTCTGGAGGATAGTGCACAAGCTGGTGGCGTGCCTACTGTTCAACAAAACGAATCCAACAACATTTACACCGAAGAACTCCACGTCATTTCACACATGATGGAGGGAAGAGTGATCAATCTTGGGCGGTTTTTGCTGAACAGGCTGCACCCAATAAAGGATGCCACCAAGGAATACTGCATGGGTGACATCGTCAACCTGATCGCGGTTGGGCTTGGGTATCCACGGGAACCACACAGTCTGTCGAGGACGAGGGGCAATGAGCTGATTGACCTCAAGTACCTCATGAGGGCCAACATCATAAAGAAGGAGGGGAGATGATATTTCTACAAGTTCGTAAGGACAAATACCCTCCTCCCACTCCCTCGTTGCGCCACCTATGACGCAGAAAAGATGGTCTTCACCGTGGTAGAAATAGAAGTTGTGGCGGTAGACGCAGCCTATGTCGCCACCACCAGAATACAAGAAAGGGCAGCTGCAAGAGTAGAACCAATCCCTCTTGGCACTCGGCAGAACAAATCTTCTACAACCCCTACCGAGCAGCCCACTGCCCCAGAGCATACTATACCAGCCACAATAACGACGACTCCTGTCGTGGCTAGAGAAGAACCGGCGATCGTTGAGGTCGTTGAGACAACGACGGGAACTGTCACGAGAGAGACAGCCACAACTCCCGAAGCTCTTGTGGTGCCTTTATAGGCAGAAGAAGAAGCACAGCCGGACGCCGATAATAGGGTGTTCGCCGATATCCTCGAGATGGAGCTCGGAGCTGCACTGCTAATGTCGACTCCGATGCCGGTATCTCCTATAGCAGTTGCTGATGAGGTCTCCAACGATGTAGAGGTGGAGCAGCATCCGCCCACACCACAGCCTTCTCCGCCACGACAAGAAGGCAAGGAGAAAGCAGCCGCAAAAACGCCGACTCCTCACCCACCAACATATGCCTCGCGGACGATCGAGATAGGTTCTACCTCATCAGGTAGAGCCTCGCATGAGGGAGGTATCGAGGGGACGAGAGGGAGATCTGCAGGAGCCCCTCTATCACTCAGAAAAATGTTGGGGCACGAATTTGACTACTTGCGGGAGGTAACAGAAAGCCACTCGACTACTTTTACTTCTCTAACCCGCAAGTTTTCTTTTCTCTAGCAGAGGCTGAATGACCAGGAACAGGCGCTGCTGACTCTAGTTGGACTTCCTAACCAACTAGAGGTATTCAATGCAACGCTTCAGCAGGCCCTCCAGTGCCTTGACGTGATCGAGGAGAGGCTAAATAGGGGGACGACCATCCGCGCCCAAGGCAGCTGTGTCTTTGTCGCCTCCTGGATCAGGCTCTCCACTCCCCTCGTCGGCAGCCTCGTCAGGATCATCGTCGTCTTCCTCCTCTAGTGGGCCCTCTACAGTGCCTGAAAAAGAAACGACACATAAGTCTGCCATAGGGTCTCCAGCAGGGGAGGAGAGCTCCCGAGGCATTGAAGACTTGACTCCCTCCGCCTCCCTAAATGAAGTCGAAGACAACGACGAATCTGTCAGCATCGAGGAGGATTCTTCTGATGAATCAGAGGGAGAATGGGGGGACATCTGCACTGCCAACCAAAGGCACACCCCCAGAGGAAGAAGCTCGACGACAGATGCATTCTCTACGCCGTCAGAGATACCTTCCTTCGAGATGGCAGACTTCAAAAGAAGAGCCATCGGATACCTGACGATCAGGGACCAGAAGCTGTTGAATAAGGTCTTAAGGTCACAGGCTGATGAAGAAGAAGTCATCTGGAGTGATGACTATTTCTCAGTACAACGGGGAGCGCTAAGAAGCATATTTCGCTCCCCAGTCGTCGTTGGAAAGAAGCTGTTCAGGGTCCTACAAGGCGTCGTGATAGAGAACGTAGGCATTAGGACATGCCGACAGACGATCTACAACGCCACCCCGGCCTTGGTGAGAAAGCTGATGAGGGGTTTGTATGAATCTACACAGGTGGCCAGTATGATGAAGCACATTGAAGAGCACAACCCAAACCTGGTGCTGGCCCCCTACAAACATCGAAAGAATTGGTTCTTGTGCATTGCTGACCTCCGCAGTCACGATGTTCAACTACTCAGTTGCTGCAACAAAGAGGTCCCGCGCACAGGCAACACTTTCGTACACCCCAATGACAAACTTCTGAGGCGACTCCCGCTGCGTTTCCACCGTGTTATCAAGAGTGGAACCCAATGTCACGGTGGTGTCTGGAATTTCTTCACACTGAGGGACTTCCCCGTCCAAGAGGAAGAGGGAAGTGGAAACAACACCTTTATAGTCCTGCGAGCCATTGAGATGATACATGTCTTTGGATACTTAAGACAACTCCAGAGCCAAAACTTCTACCAGCTCATAAGCATATATGCACTTTTGCTGATCAAGGACAAGCGCTATTTCCTGGATGTGGACATACCAGAGAGGCTGCTGGACAACGACTTACAAGATGCATCTTCGCAACCCAGCAGCGCTCCTGAGAAGGAAGCTGAGATGAAGACTAACACCTACAGGGTAGGCAAGCAGTTGGAGATCCTACAGAAAGTGCACGGATTTGAAGACCCTGCTTCGCCTGAAGCTGCAGAAGGACTGATCAACAATTTTGACCGCTTCTCGTGCGCTACACTCATGCAAGAGCAAGTCAACAAAATTCTTATGAAATTAGCCGATCCTACCCTGACAGATGTCATCTACGAGGCAGGCAATGCCATAGTCCTGGTTAATGACTTAAGGGACATGGTCAAAGATGGAGGATGCTTGGCAGTATCTGTGGCGGCCGCCTACATCCAAACACTATAGCCAAAGTTCGAACACACATACATAGCTCACCCAATGTTGTTCAACGACATCTTCCTCACCGATGAAACAGGAGCAAAGCAATCATTTCTGGTAGAGTTGGAGCACAAGGTTCCACGCACCATCTTCCTACCCATCCTACATTACAACCACTAGACGCTCCTGATGATGTACACTCGACAACGAGTAGGAATCTTTTACAACAGCTCGGACAACAACAAAGATCATCCAGTGCAGTGTACATTGGCAGCGTTGACCTCCCTCGAGCGCTTAGTAAGAAAATACTATGATGAGGTGGCAGCGCTGATACAACCATTCCTAGACACAGCAGTAAGCAAATGGCATGAGCTTCAGTTCTTCCACCGCAGTCCACAACAGATTCCCTTATCCAATGACTGCGGCATCTTCGTGCTGGAATGGATATCGAATGAAGCGACACCTGACCAAATCCACCACATCGACTACCACAGCAAGCGAGGAGAATACGTGTGGGAGCTTCTATCTGGCACAGGCGCGCTCACCGGCTAACCCTCACTAGGGTAACATTACCCTACCTTATCTACTTCACAACTCTGGGACAGAGTGTGGAGTAAGTTTGGGGGGTACCATGTACCGGTGAGGGAGGTATAAAAATTTCAAAAAAATTTCAGGCCTCATCCTTCTGTTCTTCTGTTCTTCTTATATAGCATATGTACATATATACAAAAATTTTGAATTTTTTTTCTTATTTTGCCTCCATACATATGTACAAAGACGTATATAGTAAAAATTAGATACGACTTCTTGCCAGTTTATTTTCTATGTGCCTAAGGAGATGTAAGCTTTGTTATGCCTTTCTGATAATGCAGCCCCAAGAGACAAAAGACTATGACTTTCCACGCCAAAAATTTCGAAAAATAATCTCACAACAGCTAAGAGACGTGTATGCAGGAGGAAAAAGCTGCCCAAACAGCAACAAAAATTTCTCTTGTTTTCCCTTACCCAACAAAATCCCAAAAAGAGAGAATAACCTTATGAGAGTGAATAAAAGCATGAGAGTTGTGCGAAATGAAAAACAAAGAACAAAATACATACACACTTGTTTTCTAAAAGTACCCATCTTTAGGCATGGAAGATCTGGGGCAGTGGTACATAGGATGTGAAATCACTGCTCTAAATCCAACTGGCTTGGACTGCAGGGACCTCTTGCCCACTAACGGACCCTTGCCTGGATGGACTGTTGGGAAACAAGAAAAACCCAAAAAGCCTTAAGCCTACCCAAGCACACAACTTTCTGCCCCCAAAAGTTGTTTGGTGTGAAAGCTAACTTCGAAATCATGCACCAAAGTCTCGCTGAAGCTGTAGAGAAAATTTTTGCTTAAATAAGGCAGGTGAAATAAAGTTTTTTGTTCGTGGTTGGGGCACATTCTGTGTGAGATATCTCAATGCTCGCTCAAACCCATGGACTGAAAATACCGGTCAAGAAGAAGCATCACAAAATAAAGTTTAAAGATTGATTGACGACAATCAAAATGCTAAGTTTGGGGGAGTTGATAACACCAGATTTTGTAATGTTTTTGGCCCTTATTTCGTTATCAAAACTGCCCTTCTAAACTATTTTCCTCTATTTTTATATATGTTTTTGAATAAACAGGCCTCGCTATGCTCTTAACTCAATTTTATCATCTTTTGCAGAGTTTTCCCTAATTTTTGACTCATTTATCGTCGAAAAGGCCCATCCCGGCCCATAAACGTATCCTACCTGCATCGACCTTTTTCCCCCGGAAGTCGACTGATATGCTCACTGCCTGATAGGGCAGCGTGATACACCGACGCGTGACACAAGGGTGTCGCGCAAGAGGAAGCGGACGAGCGATACACCATTTACCCGACTGGGAGCCGAACCCGCCACGACTGCCAAAGCATGTCGGGCGATACGGGCCACCCACCGGCAGGTGCCACTCGTCACAATGACCGATAGCCTGACATCCTTGTGTCGAACGACGTACATATCGAGCATCCCTGAAGCCGCAATAATGGAGCTGAAGGGAGAACATGTGGCGTCCAGAGCACCATAACTTCCACAACTGCTGCCTATAAATAGCAGCTACAGGACTCTGATGGGACGGGTCAGAACCCTGTGAGAGCTACCAGAGTAAAGAGCTTGGAGCTAGCATATCGTGCCTCAGAGGTTGTGCCGGGCGATTCTAGGTGAGCACTTCCCCATCCCGAGAGGGAGGGAATGGTTCACTTAGGGCCGTCTCGGGCACCGCTGCAGGCCAATATCGGCCAACAAGGATGCCCAATACCAGTGACCGATACTTAAAGAGACACTCTAAGCCCAACATGATACCGAACCCCAATACGTATCACTTGTCATGGCATGTCGCCTGAGAGGGTGCTGCCTGAGATGACCGTATCGGGTAAGGGCGCCCCGCGCGATACGTCTACCCATCATGAGCGTGTCGCCTGAGAGGGTGCCGCATGACACGGGCGTATCGGGCAAGGCTCCTGCCCGGTATCGGGCTGGAGAGTCTGCTGCTATCTATCGTCCTTCTAGATCAAGGAGGTGATGTTTATCTTTATTACTTCAGTCATTTACTTCTTTTACTTATGCAATGTAATCAGACCATTATATGTTTATGGAAATAGAAGAGTTTAACTATCTACTGCTGTATGTTTGGTACCTTTGTTGGATGATTGCTATGTTTAACATCTGAACTCTAGCTTGTACGCTTGGATCGTGTTTTGATTAGCTACTGAACCGTGTTTTCCCGTTGCAACAGCCTCGAGAGAGGTGTTGTGGCTCTAGTGTTTGGTCCGATTCTGGAGTACGAGAGTGCCCAAAATCGGAGTTGCTTTGGTAACCTTTCCACTCTGACTTAAGTCCAGAAACCTCGAGAGGGGTGTTGATGCTTGGTTAGAGGTACCCGCTTCGAGAGGAGGGGTACAAGATGTTTCTACTGCCGCTTGTTTTATCGAAGTTTTCTCCTTTGTACCTTACTATAGCACTAGTTTTATCTCTCTATTTCCGTTGCACGAAAACCCCTAAAAACTGATAATTGCTTAAAACCCTAATCTTCCTCGTAGCTCCAGTTGGAGATAGGTTTCTTTTGTTTTATCGGTCTTATCCTGCTATTCCCTTTGGGAACCTTACCATCTCTTTACCCTTGTCGGAGTGTAACGTGTCGATTCAACATTCTCTACACTACCACCCTTATCCCTGTGTTCGACCCCGTATATCTACTTCGACCCCGTAAACAAAGTTGCGGGGGCCTAGAAGGTTTCAGGTTATAAATGTAAAAGTCTGACTACTTCAAATCCGCCTCCACTTTTAGGATGCGTGATTTAGGCCGGTCAGTTTCCTATTCACAATTACTTTGGCAATTAATATTTGATTATTGCACAACATGACATCAACATCAATCCTTGATCCAATCTCATTGATCTACCAAACGGCCGATTCACAACCTAAGCTGACTGGTTCATGCACCTGAGCTGATCAGTTCAATTACTGAACTGATCATTTTAGAGTGCAGATTGCCAATGTTGTTTAAATTGAATACCTAACACTTTAGTAATCAATGTTAAATATGATTTATGAATATACTCATATTCCAAGTTAATTCCTATTCTTATGACCCTATAGGTCCCAAATTACGTTGGTAGTGAATGTCACCCTATAGGTCCCAAATTACGTTGGTAGTGAATTTCCATAACTAATTTATGACATCATAAGCAAAGAATGGTATCTAGCAAGACATTATTGCTACCCGAGTAATCTAGAAAGTTGGAGAACAAATTTAACCTACAATCTGTGATTGATGTTATATTCATTGTATAGTTCCTTTTGTCTCTGATATCCGGATTGAACTCGAGGCATGGAATGGTCATCCTCTTCAACATTTAATCCATGTTCCTTGACCTATAGATGACTATCTAAGATATATGTAAGCTCAATATCATATATTGACTCACATGTGCATGGACATGCATTTCTCAATATTTCTTATCAAGTGGTGAGGATGTCATACTCCTATAAGAGGGACAAATCCCATCAACATCCCTCACAATCATCCCCATGTGTTACTGTGCACCCAACCACCACCTTTATAGAAACCCTTATTCAAGTTCACAGTGGATGATGTCAAAGTACATCAAAAGACATGTGATGAGTGTAGTAATTTTATATCTAAGAACCACAATCACTACCATCACTATGAGTGATGATTCTGAATACCATTCTATGGTTTCCATGTATCACTCTTAAGGTGGGTCTGTCTAATACATTGTTCTCTAACAAGTATTTATGTGTTTGATTTGATATCACATATTATGACTAATGAGATTCTATCATCAATCAACACACCCCAGTCTTAAGTGTTATTGTTTTCTATTAGCCTTCTACGATAACAACTGACTAGTAACATAGCAAGAATGGATATACTCTTAATATTCACATGATCTCATTTTTAGGTCATCAACATGAAGACGTACACAATTGAGTAATATCATTCTTTAGACATATATTATGTAACATCATTATCACATAACTGAATACAATGGAATACATTAGAAGATTGCCTTTATTATTAATCAAATTGTTTACAAGTTATGCCATTACAATCATCATATGATTGGCTCTCTGGGCATACATGTCGACAACCATGACTTCCTAGATTCACATAAAACAATTTTCATATCCCTTAATTCAAGATTATCTCACAACATGGTTCCATTTCAAGACCATCTATGAAACAAATTTCATATTCCCTTTGCATTTGGTACTCATGCATATTTTAGGAGTAAAATTTTCACAAGAACATGGCTTAAGGATTTGATGGGGTTATGTAGATTCCCATGGCATAAAAATGGAGTGAAAGGATATATGGAAGGAAGCAGTCTCTTCTCTATTCAACTTGAGATATTTATATTTCTTTGTTTGTAGTTATATCGATGACATGTTTTGGTGTGTGCTTTTTGCATCTTTTCTTGATGGTATGCCCCTATTAAATTTACGAAGGGTATGAAAGAAGTGAAAGAGGAAGGAGAAGGGGGTGTGCCACCCAAAATTGGAGTTTGGTACATTGGCTTTTTTTCTTTTTCCAATGGAGAGATAAGAAGGTGATGGAAGATGTGTTCAAAAGATTTTGTTTTGTGCAACTCATTTTTCTAAATTCAAGCACATTGGGAGTATCATACATTGAGTTAACTAGTTCCAAATTATGCAAAATTCAAGAAATTTTTTAAGTTAATCTATAACTCTAGATAAATAAGCATTGTTTTTTAATCCTATCACTCCTCTACAGCTTGCCATATTTTCCAAGGAATGGTGTTAATTTAGGTCCTAGGTGACATGGTAATTTCTATCAACGGTAGATTTTATCATTTAATTACATAAGAAGTGGCATCATTCATGGGGGCATATTGATAAGCATGCAGATCATCATGGCCAACTAAATAAAGCATGGTTAACTAGATAAAAGCCACAACTAAAGGATTTTTTTTGAAGAAAACTAAAGCTAAACTACATATCATAATGGAAATTGTAAGAATTGATGAAAGAGTGTGTGGAATGGGTACACACCACTACCTTCGCCCCAAACTTCAATTTTTTTCTCATCCTAAGAAAAACTTAAATTCTAAATGGAGGGAAGAAAAGTGCAGTGATAGAGTGTGTGGAATGGGTGCGTACCACCTACCTCCACCCCAAACTTAAAATTTTTCTCATCTCGAGAAAAACATAAATCTGGAATGAAGGGATGAAAAGTGCAGAGATCATCAGGAGGACGTCATAGCTCGAAGAATGTCCAGCTGAATGGAATGTGTATGGGGGATGGAACCTAGAAAATAATGGATCTTCATAATGCACCAAATGGTTGGGTGGTTGTGGAATCTTAAAGGGACTTTCATAATGGCTTTTTCCTCATAGTCCCTCCAATAGGATCCACAGATATTCCTTCAGTAGTGAAGAAAGTGTTGGCTATGAATGTGGATTGGGGGAGATTGGCGGGTGTTGGGCTAGTAGCACTTGTGGTTCCGCTAGTGCAAGATCAGGTGGAGGATCTAGCTCTGCCCCCCAGTCATATTGATCTATGCATAGGAGAAGTGGTGCTGATATGAAAGGAACAATTGGATTTAAATTGACATCATGAGTAATTTTTCTCTCCTAAAAAATCATGCAATCAACATTGTGGGTAATGGAATTAGTGGGTTTGCTTGTTGATATAGCATGTGACTCAAATTCCTTTATGCAATATGTACCCAACTGTTCAGGAGGAAATCAAATGGGAATATTATCTTTACAGTCAAGGAGTGGGGTCATGTGACTTTCTTCAAGTGGTGGTGGCTTCCCATATAGATCAACCGTGTGTGAAAAAGAAACTAACTGTGCTGGAGTGTAAGGAATTATTTCATCATTTGAGGGTGGTGGCTTATTATCTAGAATATATTGAACTAAAGATGACTGGTCATTGATAGCACCAAGATTTATGCCACTCATAGGAAAATTTGTTGGACCTTCAGAATAAGGATGAATTTCCTACTTCGACTTTTCATACTCAAGTAATAAAACCTTTGGCGGAAGGGTCGGAATACCAATGTTCTCATTACACAAAGAACATGAATCCTTGGTGGAATCTGACATACATGCCATAAACATGGGATCACTATTGTCATCGTTAGGAAAAAATATCTTAGGCTATTCTAAACACTTGGGATTTGGTTCGGGTTGTTCGGCTAGTGCTCTTGGAGAAGAATGCAGAGCTATAGTCAACACAACCAGTTGGGAGTTAATAAATTTCTATTAAGCCTGTTGGTTGTTGAACATCTTCTGTTGAATGCCCACCATATCTTGAATTCCTCTTTCTAAGGCAATGATCCATTCCTCCTATTGAGGTGTATATTGGCTTTTGCAACAAGGTTTATACCTCCAAAAATTATGTTGGTAATCCTCACCATACCCCTATAGTAGCATTGTTCCACATAATGGTCTTTAAAAGTTTGTGGATTGTAATTTTTATTATATCCACCTTGGTAGGAAGAATCAATTTGGCAAGGTGCCGCCATAATATGAGGGTCACATTTGGAAAATTTAGTGATGTATGGTTGTAATAACCACACAATTGACATTGTGAATCGTAATGTGTTGACCACTCCATTTGAAAGTTTTTTCCCCTTTTTTTGCAAGAAACAAATTACAAAAGGAGATATAAGATAGGGAGAAAAGGAAAAATATCTGAATAGAATAAATTAAAATTATGCAAAAAAACTAAAACAAGTTAAGAATTTACAAAAGAGCTAAATTAGCGGGATAATGTTAAGAATTATGGAACATGAATTACAAAAATTAACTAGAAAGTATTACAATAGTAATATAAACTCAGTAGAAGGAGGAGATATATTACTGGAACGTGACTCGGTAGGCAAAATAAATTATAAAAAACTAAGAAAAAAATTATAAAACAAGGCTATAATTATAAACAAAGCTAAGGAATTATGAACATTCTTAAAATTATGGAACAAAATAAAAATTAATACCAAACTAAAATTACAAAAATAAAGAAGAAATACTAAATACATAAGCGATCGAGTTCAAAAAACAATGTGTACCATCCCCGAAAACGGCGTCAAATTTGATGTGTGTTCTTTGTGCACCAAATCAATAGGAAATTTCCTAGCTTTTAACCTTCTAAAGAGGCAGTCGACTTGTTGCAAGTAGCGAGTCAACCTTCTGGTAGCAAGGTATTGATCCTAGGGTTGGGGGGAAAAGTTGGTTGAAATCCAAAACCAAACGCAAGAAGAAGGAAAATCTGATTTTTTGAGTGTTTGATTATGCTAAGAACTAATGTAAAAGGTGCAGAATAAACTACTTAAAATAAAATGATTAAAGGAACTAGGGGTCCGAGGACCACCATCACTAGCCATGCTTTTAATCAACAAATCAACTCCCATGTTTCAATAATCAAATCAGGACCATTTGGATTTATGTCCCTTAAGATAAATCTCACATGGTTCAGACTTCCTACAAACCCATTGATCATGGAATTTGCAGATCCTTGTATGACTGTCCAACATATTGCTTTATGAGATCTCATCCAGAAACATGTCATTACTATCCAACATTCAAACCCATGGATCAGGTGGTCATGTCACCATAGGTTACAACAAACAAGTCAAACATGTAGAAGGATCATAACCTAAATTAGGTGATTGCATCAAAAGATCATGATTTCATGATTGTAAGGGCATGAGATCTCGACACCCACATAAGAATATAATCATTATACAAGAAAGCAAGTAAGAGATCAGATGAATAAAAAGATAACAATCACAATTAAGGGATTATGGGTTCATTCTTATGGGGATCTGATATCACGTCACCACATAAAAGTATATCAATTCATCTGATGATCAAAAGTTGAAAAGGAAGGAAATCATTCTTTTTTCGAAACAGAGGAGTTGATTACATCGAATAAGAACATGTTATGGGGCTAGTCCCCATGCCTCATACGGGAACTACTCATACATAATGTAAAGAACTACAACAAAGCCTAAATACAAGAGATTTCTTTTTCTTTGTAGTCCCCCCTTGTAATAACCTGATTTTTCATGATTTTATATATTCTTGGATGCATATAATATTTTGATAAATATATATTAGAAAACTAAAGTGTTTTGTGCTTTATTTCATAACTTCGGATTATGAATGAAATTTTTCCATTGAAAAGGGATGTCATGTGTTTTACTATTTTCAATAACCCATTAATAATTATTGGATAAAGATAGAGTGGAATAATCAATAATCAAGGAATTTGCAAAAGTAAAGGAGAATTGGTAATTAAATAAGGAATTTTCTAAAAAATTATAGAAAAGGTATGTTGAATATAAATGATAGGTATATTTCAATCCTAACTTGATCCAAAGGAATAATATACAAAATAGAATTGGTTGTAAACTTTGGGTAAAAAAGGACTTATTTGATGAATTAAATAATTGAAATAAAAGGAATACTTAGAGGCAAAGAAAAAGGTAACTAACTTTTGCTTTTTGGCACCAACTCTTTCTCAACCCGAGGTTAAGTAATTAGAAAGTTTCCGTTAAAATTTGGAGTTAGTTAGGTGAAGGAGGAGAGACATATGAACTAATTAAGATTACCTAAAGTGAAGGAAGTAATTGATTTATACATTTAAATGTCACTTTATCCAAATTTGGAATGTAGGGGCGACCATTTAAGTTGTCATGTGAAATCATGGACACCCGATCAAGATCCAAATGATCTTCCCTCTATCTCCTACCTCATGACTGACTGGGAAAGTTAGGAACATGGAACTTGATTCTTCCAGTGACCAATCCTCTCTCTCCTAATCACTTACTCTCCTAAAAACATTTCCAACCAAATTACAAGGAAGTACCAAACACAACCATCCTAGGTTTTGCTTGATTTTGAAAGCAATAAATAGTTTCCCCAATCGCAGACTGCTCATCAGCCAACCCCTTAATGCCAACCCTATATTAAGGAAAGAAACCCCCTTATAAGACTTGTGCACCCTTCATGAGACCATGCATGACTCAAGGATCATCTCCTTACCTCCAATTCCTATTCAATCTCTCCTCTCTCCCTCATTTTCTTCTATGTACCCTATTGAGGGAAACCTCCCCCCTTCCTTTTTGCTCTGACCTCCTCCTGGCCAATTGAGACATTCATCCAGTTCAACGGGGCAGGCCAAAGGCAACGACACCCTCTCCTACGCTCACGAACCCAAAATCCCATAGTCAACTATCGAATTGACTCATCTGTGTGTGGAGAAGTCAACATGTGAAGGAGGAAGATGACCCCTAGCAAAAGGACAACTCAATCCTTCGAGCACTTGAATAAAGGTAAGGGTATTCATGCCTTTTTCCCCTCCTTTTCTTGATAACCATGTGAGCGTGGGGCGCCAGCCTGGAGCAAGAAGATTGGCTCGGCCATGACCCTGCGACATGCCCCCTTACCTAGCTAGCCGCCTATGTGGTAGGATCCTATTGACCAAAAAGGATTTATTCTGCAATAATTCTAGAAAATTGTAGATAGATCTAGATATAGAATATATATATATATATATATATATATATTATTTTGATTAAAAAATACAAGGAATCAGCTAAAATTGGTTTCATGGCCTAATTTTGTTTAGAATTACAAAAGTATTTAATGATGCAAACTTTTGTGGTTTTAATGCATAAAATCCTAATTTTAAGAAATGGATGGTTTAACTTGATTAGGTGGACTTAAAGAAAAAAATGAATTATTTTGATAAAAAGAGTATCATGGATCTTATTTAGGTTAAAACTTCACATGTTGCCAAAATTAGGGTTTCCTAAGTTAAAAATTCTTAAAATATGATAATTAGGGTTTGGGAAGCCTAACCCCAACAAAACCCTGATTTAACATAAAAACCTTAACACAGAGCTCAACTCAGTCTTAATGGATATTTTTTGAACACAATAGTAATTCTTGGGTCTTATACATAAAGTACGAGTTGATTGCTTGATTGGTTGCATCTACTCTTATTTATTTGGACATTAAGTCATCTCTAAAGAAAGGTATGTAGTTACGCCTATGAATACTCTCCTTATCAACTCTCGTAGTTTTCTAAAGTTTCCCAAACAGATTGAAATTAAACTACTTGATTGTTTACTTATTTCTTGCAATCTATAAGACCCATACGAGTATCACTTATTATGATATAACTTTCTCAACCAAGGATGTTATCTCTGGTGGGTTGATTGTATATGTGGGATGTAAGAAAGTCATTGTGATGATGGGTAGTCAAGTTAGGAAAGGAGGATCACCAATGGACGAAGCCGGGATAGGAAGGTCATTATTAGGCCAAGCTGGGAAAGGAAGGCCACAATGTAAAACTAAGCTTGGAAAAGGGAAGGTTATGAGAAGTTGTTATAACATGTTTTTTCACATGTATTTACATAATTGAAATGCAATTATCTAAAGGATATAGTGGAAACTTCGTGTGTTTTGTTTTTAAAGCATGATTTTCTTTTGCAAATTTCCCTTTTCTATGAATTTCGTGATATTTACCGATTTCATTAGTCCAATAATTAATATAGGGAAGGAAGAAGGAAAATCCAATATTAAGTGAGATACAAAAGGTAATGGGTAATTAATAGTATACATAAGAAATTATGTGTAATTATCTAGAAAAGTGGTGTTGAAGGAAACTAATGGTTTAGTTTCACTTTCACATGATTCTAAATGAGAAAAGTAATCAAAATAAGGACAATGGAAAAGGTAGAAAGAGAAAAGAATTAAATTGATGCCTTAAATACATGAAATAAGAAGGAAATTTGAAGATTAAGAAAAGTATCTTTTAGTTAGATATTTTGGTCTCCAATATCTCCCACACTTAGATAAAGTCATTAGAAACTTTTCTTCCAAATTTGGGATTAAAAAGATAAAAGGAGAGAGAGATATGGATTATTCTAGAAATCCTAAAGTGAACGGATTATGGAAATAAATATTAAATGTCACACATATTTCCTAGTTGGAAAAGATTATAACGAACACTTATTTTTTCATGTGCATTGCTAACCCTTGGATCAAGATATGATAGTCATAATATCATATTCAAGATCACCACAAATAGGGAAAGTAGGAGCAGTTAAGGCATGGTTTCCAAATTGATTTTCTCGCAACTCAATATAGGAGTTGTTGGGAAATTAGGATGACATATAAGGTAGTAAAAACAAAAATTTAAAGCATGATTCCCCAATTAGCAAGACCGATCAACAACAATGTATCTAGGAAGGATGGTTGGGAAGGTTATACCTAGTCTTGGACCATGTCCAACAAGAATACCATTGCAATAATGTGTGTCTTTCTTTAAGAAGCAACATGCTTCTTCAAGCGGCAATGGAGAAATCATCAGCATAGGCCTCCTAGTGCAACACCATGAATGAAGGTTGACAACGTCCTCCTAGGGTCAGGAAACAACCTTTCACCTCTAGAATAGTCCACACGGACCACCGGGAACTCCACATTGCACTACCAGAGCCAACGGGAAGGAGTTGTCCCTTTGAGTGTCAATCTACTAGGATTGATTTTCTGTCCCACAATTGTCTCTCCCTCACTATCCCTCCCTTTAACGGTAAGGACTTGCTCAAGCTCTTTATTGGTTACCACAACTAGAGAGGACAACAATTGTTAGAGCTTATTGTTGTATATGGGAAGCTCCCAGTACCCCTCTATTTATATGAGAGGCTAGGGTCAGGGTTCCCAGTCTGTGTTGGAGTCAAAAGGATAGGATTCACAAATTTCTAGAAACTTCACTCGATGAACTGGTCGGTTCACCTAGCCAACCGGACTTGTCACGCATGAACTGTTTGGTTCATCCCATGACTGCTTAGTGCATGTGTTTTCTAGTTCTTAATCAAATTGGTAATTAGTGTACAATTAGTGCAAATCATGACATCAACATAAATCCTTGATCCAATCAAATTGGCTACTGAACCGGGTGGTTCATCTCATGAACCGATAGGTTGGGATCGTGAACCAGTCAGTTAACTCTGTGAATCAAACGTTTCATGCCCTAGCTCAGGTATTGTTCAACCAATGTTGATTCTAATTGACCTAACACTCCAACTGATCGGTTCAACACTTGAACCGGTTGGTTTGAAGTCCAGTCAACAATTTTGAACCTCGACTGTTTAACTGAATACCTAAAATCCTTTAGTAATCAAGTTAAACATCATTCATGAATATACTCCTACTCCAAGTGCATCCTATGTGTGAGACCCTATAGGTCTCAAATTATGTTGGCAGTGAATGTCCATAACCAACTTATGACATCACAAGCTATGAGCGGTATCTAGCAACACATCATTGCTACTCAAGTAATTCTAAAAGTTAGAGAGTAACTTCAACCTACAATCTATGATCAGTGTTACCGTGATTGTATAATTCCCTTTTCTCTAAAATTTAGATTGAACTCAAGACATGGAATCATCATCTTCTTCAACATTTAATCCATGCTCCTTGAACTAGAGCAGATTGTCTGAGATGCATGTGAGTTCACCTATCACATATTGAATCACATGAGTATGGCCTATATTTCTCAGTATTTCTTATCAAGTGGCATGGATATCAAACTCCTATACGAGGGACAAGTCCCATCTACATCACTCGCACTCAATCTCCATGTGTCAAAGAGTACTAGAGCATCACCTTCATGGCAACCCTTATTTAAAGTCATGTTTGATGATGTCTAAGTACAACAAATGACATGTGATGAGTGTAGTGACATTAGGTCTAAGAACCACAATCACTACTATCACTATGAGAGATGATTATAACTACCATTCTATGGTCTCCATGCATCACTCTCATGGCAAGTCTATCTGATAACTATTCTCTAGCATGTACATGTGTTCTTGACTTGATATCACATATCATGACTAATGAGACTCTGTCATCAATCAACACACACTCTAGTTTTATGTATTAATATTTGTCTATTTTTCTTCCATAGTAATATCTAACTAGAGGCATAATGAGAATTTATGTAATCTTATCATACATATGATCTCATCATTCAGGTCATCAACCTAAAGACAAATGTCATTAAGTAACATCATTCTTTAGACATCTACTATGCATGTGTCATCATCTCGTCAGTGAGACAAACATAATATATGAAATCATCTTCATTATTATCAAAGCAAGTATCTACTACCCCATTGCAATCATCAGATGATTGGATCTTTGGGCATACATACCAACACAAACAAGATTAGAAATCTCTCTGTTGGCTTCATGAGATCAAGGTGAACTTACCTACCCTAGGTTTTTCCTAGCTTGAGGAACTCTAGAAGATTTTCCCAAGTCACAAAGCTGAAGATACCCAACCTAACATGATATATAAGGGTATAATCCCTCTAAAAACTCCCTGAGTGTTCACAGAGATTGTACTCAAGCCTCCAAACATGTCTCCACCCCCAATTTCTATAACCATCTCATTCTTCACCCTTGCCTCTCTGTTCCATCTCGTAGGAGAACCCTTCCTTCATCCCATCTACTATGGTCACCCCCTAAGGTATTGAGGCCCTTATTAAGTTCGTCGTGGATAGGAGAAGGTGTTAGCACGTTCATTCTTTGCTTAAAAGGCCAAAATAATGGAGTCAACATCTTGGTTGACCAGCTGCTTCACAAGAGAGGGAGCGAATGTAACATCCCTGACCTGGGTTATGAACTAACCCTAGGCGTTTTGCATAATTATGTAATTAGATACTTGTGATTATCTTTTGGTATGTAATTAAATCTCCTAAGGAACATACATTTCCATTTCTGTCCCTTTGAACAATGTTGTAATATTGTTTTGTAATACAGGGACCTATGTGCAAATAACCCAATTAAAAGGGGTTAACTTACAAATTGCACATGTTAAGATGTTCCTTTGGTTTTGAGAAATCATAAGAATGAATATGATAAAGTATGATGGATTCTCCAAGCTTGGGCACCAAGATGCAGCTTGTGGAGCAATCCTTGTACTTAAAACTCTAGTTTTGGTGTAAAGTGCAATTTACCCAAAATATGGGGTGCAACTTGTAAAATACACCTTCTAGAGTATCTTTTATGACTCTTGGCATCATTAAGAGTAAGCATGATGAAGAGTTCACTTCAATTGAATAATTAAATCAGAATGATAACCCTTATAAATTAAATGATCAAGTTATAAGTCTAATAACCCTTCTATATGTGCAACTTAGTAAGAAGTTGGCTTTCTTCACCTTTAGACCTTGGGTTTAAGATGAGTTTTTCTTAATTATATAAGGGAGAAACGTGGTTTATAATAAGGGAAGGACCTAGAGGAGAAATGGAGAAACAAGTTGTCCTTATGTTGAAATTTCACCTAAAGTATATATACACCTTTTCTCACTTAGCAAGGATCGTTTCCTTCACTTCCTTTCTTATCCCCTTGCTTAGACCGACTTAGGACAGAGCTCTGGAGAAGAGGAGAACGGCCAAGCAGTTCTAGGTAAGCTTTGATCATCATCTTGCTCGAATTCATGGAGGAATTCATGGTGCAAGGTTGGTTTTATGGTCTTCCTTACTTGTTTCTTCTTTCTAGCCATCGTTTCCCAACCTTTCCTTGGAGAAACACCCTTGGACGACCTGTGGAGCTCAAGAAACCATTAAAGACTTGATGCTTGGAAGCTTGGAGCTCAAGGAACGACCTTAAGGTGGGTTGTATAACTCTAAACCTTTTGCTTTCTTATGCATATCTTTGTACTTGCAAAAGTAGCTTGTTCTTCTTTCCCCCATCCTTCCTTGCTTTCTTGCATCTAAAACCATGGGGAACAGACCTGGATCTGGAGGTAGAAGAAGGGGGGCGTGAATACCTATGTCACTTTAGCAAACGGTCTTGCACCCTTGGCCAAACGGTTTGCAAAACCATTTGGGGGTTTTGCATAACCGTTTGAGGGGCAAACGGTTTCACAAGGTTGGTTGGAGCAAACGGCCACCAAGACCGTTTGAGGGTGTTGAACAAGCGTGGACCGTTTGGGATTTCTGTTCATAATTATGTAGGCTAATGACCCACCAAATTTTAGGGGTTAAATCCAAAGGAATCGTACGTTAACGGCCAATCAATTAGGCAAATCAAATTGAATTAAGTGCTGATTTTCCAATCTGTTTAACTTGAACTTCTTGGGAAAACGGTCTCAAACCGTTTGAGTGCGTTGAACAAGCGTGGACCGTTTGTGATTACTGTTCCTAATGATGTGTTATAATAACCCACAAAATTTTATAGGTTAACTCCCAAGGAATCATGATTTAAAGGCTAAACAATTTGATAAACCTAATTGGATTAAGTGCTGATTTTCCAATTTGACTAATTGAACTTTTTAGGAAAACGGTATCAAGACCATTTGAGGGCGTTGACAAAGTGTTGACCGTTTGGGATTCCTGTTCATAATCATTTTATTTAATAACCCTCCATATTTTGAGGGATTAACTCCAAAGGAATCGTGAGTTGAAGGCTAATCAATTATGTAAACCCTAATTGGATTAAGTGCTGCCTTTCAACTTGATTGATATGACTTTTTGGTTTTTCTTGCCCAAACGGTCTCAAGACCGTTTGGGGATCACCCAAACGGTCTCAAGACCGTTTGGAGGTCACCCAAGACCGTTTGGAGGTCTAGGGTTGGATATGGTTAAGTGTTTGAAGGACAAAAGATATGGTGTTAACCCTAATCGACTAAGTGTTGGATTTGCATTGAATTGAGTTGATTGTTTGGGGTTGATTGGCCCAAACGGTCTCAAGACCGTTTGGGGATCACCCAAACGGTCTCACGACCGTTTGGAGGTCACTCAAGACCGTTTGGAGGTCTGGGGTCAAGTATAGTTGACCAATTGAAGGTCCAAAGGTACACAATTACAAGGCAATCAATTGCTGATTTGACGATCAACTCAATAGCTCAAACCCTAATGATTTTTCACTAGAATCCAAGGGTTGGGTGAGCCAAACGGTCTCAAGACCGTTTGGAACTCATCCAAACGGTCTCAAGACCGTTTGGAGGTCACCCAAGACCGTTTGGAGGTCTAGGGGTGAGTATGGTTAAGCAATTGATGATCCAATGATACTAAGCTGGAATGTAATCAATTGTTGTTTTGGTGATCAATCCAATGATCCAAACCTTAATTGGTTGACTTGGATTTTGATGATATGATGGGCAAACGGTCTCAAGACCGTTTGGAGGTCATCCAAACGACCTCAAGACCGTTTGGGGTCAGGTCATGTCCCAATGTAATGATGGTTCAATAGGTTCAAATCAATTAGTCCCACATTGAAATATGTTGAAGGGTTATTGATTCCAATCCCTAATTCAATTGAGTTAAACCCTAATTGATGGTCAATTGAGGATCAAGTGAGGGACAAATCAGTTG
This sequence comes from Alisma plantago-aquatica, assembly GCA_963693085.1. NCBI lineage: Eukaryota > Viridiplantae > Streptophyta > Magnoliopsida > Alismatales > Alismataceae > Alisma > Alisma plantago-aquatica. The sequence goes on from OY856413.1 coordinate 612,631,400, forward strand.
AAGGTTGACCTATTAAACTCAATTAAGGTATGAGTATAGGTCCAATTGATGATTGGTTCCATGAATTCAAAGATTAAAGGAATCAACATTAGAAACCCTAATTCAATTGGATACCTTATGAAGTGGAGGTCCAATGTGATTGAATCCTTGAGAATTAATATGATGAATGTTCTATTGATCCAATAAAGATTAGTAATGATAATCAATGAAGGTGTGAAGGTTGAAACCCTAATAATACCTAAGTGATTAAGAACCAATTAAAGGGAGAATTCTTAATTGTTTATAGGATTAATAGCTTGATACACTATGTTAACCATAGTAGCATGTACTTGATTGAAGGGTTGATGTGACCTAATCAAGTTATAAGAATGAAAGATTAGAATACATATATTTATATATATATATATATATATATATATATAATATGAATCATGGAATGATCTTATGTAGAACAACCGTGCAAGGGAGCACGACCGTGGTAGCCTTAGCTTGCATGACCGTGCAAGGGAGCACGGCCGTGGTAGTCTTACTTTGCACGACCGTGCAAGGTGGCACGGCCGTGGTGTCCTATTATGAAATTGAGAAGTTTTGGTATTGTGCTGACATTTTTATATATGCATGTCCTTATTTGTATAAGTCATACAGGTTGATATTATGAGGTAATCATAGCCAGGTATGAGTTATGATGTCATATTCCTTGAAAACAATTATAAGCTTTTAGAGTAATGATATGTGAAAAGTATATACATTTCTTCAATCAAGGTCATGCTAATAGATGACTTGATGCTGATATGTCACTTGATAGCAAGTGTTATGATGATATAAGGGTGTGAGCACCCATGTTCTTGAATCATAGTGATAAGATGATTAAGAATTGATATCCAGTTGATAATTGATATGAGTTATACTTGTACATTTAGTATTCTTCTGTTATAGCCATGTTTAGTACTTGAATGTTTGGAAACATGTATGATGCTAAAAGAATACTGATATGTACCTAATAATCAAGTATAATCATACCATGTAGAGCCCTGATCATAGATCCATCATTGTCAGAATTTAAATAATAGTGAAACAGGTTTTACAAAGGGAACTCCTGGATCACATACTTTAGAGTATGTGGGAGTATATGGAATAACTGATAAAAGTTAAGCTTGACAGGTTTCATATAGAGGTGATCAGATCCAGGTAAGATTTATAATGCTAATTGCATTAAGAACACTTGTTACCTATAATTCAAGAGTATAACTAAATGTCATGTTATCTGGTAAGTGATAACATATGAGCTTGATAGGTTGAATGAGCCACGAGTAATATGATTTGTTGATCTTCAAAGGTCATATTATTTAGATAACCAGATAAAATGAGATGTTACTTGGTAACAAATGCTATGATTAGTCCAGGGGTTTGAACTCCCACATTCTGGATTTCATATTAATAGATGGTTAGGGATTGATATCCCAATATTAAAAATATGAGGTATGACCTAAACCAAAGTGTTTCTATGTGAAATTCTATTACGGAATAATCCTATGAAAAGCTTAACTACAGACTAATGGGTTATGAATGTAAATAACCCTTGTATTACATAAGTAATGTTAAGTCTGATATCATATGTACAAGTTATGCAGATATGTTGTGGAGTTGGAATCCTAACACTTTGGGAGAAGGAGTATGGCTACAGGCCATCCTTTCCCAAATAATAATGCCAGGCAATGGATATATGATCCAAGTCTGAAGGGAGTTAGTGATGTGATAAGTGACATGTGATTTTATCAATTTATAGTTGCATTACTTTTAGTAGAAAGAATAGTTTAATCTGTTAAACATTGTTTTAACTACTCTCAAATATACATAACTTCTTTGTGTACATTTATTCTCTTATGTTGCAATAATTATGCTTCTGGCGAAGAGTTATATCTCTCGCTGGGACGATTTTTATAATTGTCTCACCCTGTAGATTTCAACCTTTAGGTGGACGTGGGCGAGGAGGCAGAAATCCTTCAATAGGTGAAGGGCAGCATCAGTAGTACCAAGGACAGCAGTGAAGCTTCAGGTGGAGGCATTGGCTGCTATGTCATGTGTAGATAGTGTTAGAGTCCTATATGTCGTCTCTGTACTCTCAGGTCCTCGGAGTAATAGTTAGTGCTTTCGAGTTTTTGGTCCAGTCCTTAGAGACTTTTGTATCTTGCCTTACAGAGTTTTACTGATGGATCAGTTGTAAACAACTTATCATGTTGCTTTATGAGAAAGCTTTACCTTTAAAGGATCTCTTTGCAAAAAGTTTAAAATTTTTAGTGATTTTTGGTAATCCGATGCTTTGTGAATGCTTCCGCATTAGTTAATCTTGTTTTCTCGAAATAGACGTTTCAATTAGTGGTATCAGAGCTCTAGGTTCGCTGAGTCTACAGAGACATAGGACTAAGATTGTAGAGTCTGTTCTAAGTGTTTTCCAGATTATCTGATAGTATCTTCTGCTCACATAGGAGGCGAAGAACTTGAAGATGTTTGGACCACGTGAAGAGCATGCCGATGAGGGCAATTCTGCTGCACCAGGAGGAGGTGCAGGAGACCAGAATAGGGAAGGGCCTGTACCTGAATAGCCCCAGTTTGACCCAGCTGAGATAGAAAATCCAGCTACTTATGCTTTATTTGATAAGTTTCTGGCAGCCATAACACACATAGCAGATAGGGTGCCACCATCTGCATCTAGGGCACCAGCCCATCAGGAAGGTTATGGAACCGGCAAGACTTTCGAGAGACTTCGCCGGGTGGGAGCCATAGACTATGCTGGTACATCTGATCCAGCAGATGCTGATCTATGGTTGACAGAGCTGGAAAAGGCTTTCAGGATCCTTGATATTCCTGAAGCTGAAAAGGTTAAGCATGCGGTATACCTCCTAAAAAGAAGTGTTGGTAATTGGTGGATGCTAGAGGAAGATAAGAGACCAGGTGAAGAAATAGGATGGGAGGTTTTCCGACGAGAATTCGTCAATAGATACTTCCCTAAGACGTATCTAGATGAGAAGATCTCTCAATTTGAGAAGATCACACAAGGACTGATGAACGTTAGCGAATATAAAGCTAAGTTCATGGAGTTACTACGGTTTTGTCCACATATGGCAGTTAGTGATGAAGAAAGAATTCGGCATTTTGAGAAAGGATTGAATGCTGAACTAGCCACTCCTGTGTCTGCCTTGGAGAATAGAGAAAGGTTTGCCACCTTTTTGGAGTCAGTAAGAAGGATAGAGAGGTCGGAAACTGTGAAACAACAGACAAGTAGTAAGAAGATGTACACCCAGCCTCAAGAACAAAGGCCTAAAAGTTTTAAGAAGCCAAGATTTTCTACACCAACGGCAATATCAGAATTCCCTACCCAGACACAATGGGTGTCAAGTGGAAATAGGGACCATAGTAGTATTCCAAGAAGACCCTCCGACATAGCCTCAACATCGGTAACTGGATCATATAGACACCTTGCACCCAGGATCTATTACTTATGTAGACAACCGGGACATCTGGCAAGGGATTGTCCAGACAGGAATGCAATAATGACTCGACCTCAAGGACAGAGTCTGCAAGGCCCACAAGGGAGGCAATATAATAATAGAGGACGTGGACAAACATCCCATACAGGTCAGATGAAATAAGTATTGTTTTATTATTACATATTAGGATTCTATGTGTTAAAAATATGGAAGTTAGCTACTTTTGAATTTCTTGACTAAGTCCTAGAAGGACACAAGAAAGATAAGAATTCATATCTTACTCAATATTCTTTAAAACAATTTATAACCTCCCTTAACTGTGTATTAAAAGGATGAGATATAGATGTGATACCTGAAGAATAACCTAGAGTGATAAATTCTGCGTGTATAATGATATGAAAAGCAAAGAATAGGATGATAAGTAAAATACATACTACCTAATCTCAATACTTATATACCCTGGCCAGGTATATGGTTATTGTAGATAAGGCAAGTATGAAAATCTTAGATTGTTATCTTTTGATTACTCTGATCAGGTAATTATTTTGAAACAATCTAAGGAGTATAAGAAAAATTAAATGAGAGGATCTTAGTGAATACCTAGTGAACATACTTTGTGAACATACTTAGTGAATATACTTAGTGAATTTCCTCAGTGAATACTTAGTGATCATACTCAGTGAATTTCCTCAGTGAATACTTAGTGAACATACTTTGTAAACATACTTAGTGAATATACTTAGTGAACTTCCTCAGTGAATATACTCAGTGAATACTCAGTGAACATACTCAATGAATATACTCAGTGAATACTTAGTGAACATACTTAGTGAACATACTCAGTGAATATACTCAGTGAATACTCAGTGAACATACTTAGTGAATATACTCAGTGAATACTCAGTGAACATACTTAGTGAATATACTCAGTGAATACTCAGTGAACATACTTAGTGAATATACTCAGTGAATATACTCAGTGAATACTCAGTGAACATACTCAGTGAATATACTCAGTGAATACTCAGTGAACATACTTAGTGAACATACTCAGTGAATATACTCAGTGAATACTCAGTGAACATACTTAGTGAATATACTCAGTGAATATACTCAGTGAATACTCAGTGAACATACTTAGTGAATATACTCAGTGAATACTCAGTGAACATACTTAGTGAATATACTCAGTGAACTTACTCAATGAATACTTAGTGAGCAAACTTAGTGAATGTACTTAGTGAATATACTCAGTGAACTTACTCAGTGAATACTTAGTGAGCAAACTTAGTGAACATACTTAGTGAATATACTCAGTAAACTTACTCAGTGAATACTTAGTGAGCAAACATAGTGAACATACTTAGTGAATATACTCAGTAAACTTACTCAATGAATACTTAGTGAGCAAACTTAGTGAATATACTTAGTGAATATACTTAACGAACTCTTTCAGTAAAAGCCTTTGAAACAATACACTTAGTAAATTTACTTAGTGAAATCCTCCAAGACAAATTGCTTAGTGAACCTTCTCAGTGAATGTTTCCAAATTAATTGATTAGCAAGATATGATACTTAAATAATATCAGCTTCCTTTTATCTGAGATTTCGAGGACGAAATCCTTGTTAGGGGGATATAATTTGTAACATCCCTGACCTGGGTTATGAAATAACCCTAGGTGTTTTGCTTAATTATGTAATTAGATACTTGTGATTATCTTTTGGTATGTAATTAAATCTCCTAAGGAACATACATTTCCATTTCTGTCCCTTTTGAACAATGTTGTAATATTGTTTTGTAATGCAGGGACCTATGTGAAAATTACCCAATTAAAAGGGGTTAACTTACAAATTGCACATGTTAAGATGTTCCTTTGGTGTTGAGAAATCATAAGAATGAATATGATAAAGTATGATGGATTCTCCAAGCTTGGGCACCAAGATGCATCTTGTGGAGCAATCCTTGTACTTAAAACTCTAGTTTTGGTGTAAAGTGCAATTTACCCAAAATATGGGGTGCAACTTGTAAAATACACCTTCTATAGTATCTTTTATGACTCTTGGCATCATTAAGAGTAATAATGATGAAGAGGTCACTTCAATTGAATAATTAAATAAGAATGATAACCCTTATAAATTAAATGATCAAGTTATAAGTCTAATAACCCTTCTATATGTGCAACTTAGTAAGAAGTTGGCTTTCTTCACCTTTAGACCTTGGTTTTAAGATGAGTTTTGCTTAAGTATGGAAGGGAGAAACGTGGTTTATAATAAGGGAAGGACCTAGAGGAGAAATGGAGAAACAAGTTGTCCTTATGTTGAAATTTCACCTAAAGTATATATACACCTTTTCTCACTTAGCAAGGATCGTTTCCTTCACTTCCTTTCTTATCCCCTTGCTTAGAACGACTTAGGACAGAGCTCTGGACAAGAGGAGAACGGCCAAGCAGTTCTAGGTAAGCTTTGATCATCATCTTGCTCGAATTCATGGAGGAATGCACGGTGCAAGGTTGGTTTTATGGTCTTCCTTACTTGTTTCTTCTTTCTAGCCATCTTTTCCCAACCTTTCCTTGGAGAAACACCCTTGGACGACCTGTGGAGCTCAAGACACCATTAAAGACTTGAATCTTGGAATCTTGGAGCTCAAGGAACGACCTTAAGGCGGGTTTTATAACTCTAAACCTTTTGCTTTCTTATGCATATCTTTGTACTTGCAAAAGTAGCTTGTTCTTCTTTCCCCCATTCTTCCTTGCTTTCTTGCATCTAAAACCATGGGGAACAGACCTGGATCTGGAGGTAGAAGAAGGGGGGCGTGAATACCTATGTCACTTTAGCAAACGGTCTTGCACCCTTGGCCAAACAGTTTGCAAAACCGTTTGGGGGTTTTGCAAAACCATTTGAGGGGCAAGCGGTTTCACAAGGTAGGTTGGAGAAAACGGTCTCCAAGACCATTTCAAGGCATTGACCAAGCGTGCACCGTTTGGGATTTCTGTTCATAATTATGTAGGCTAATGACCCACCAAATTTTAGGGGTTAACTCCAAAGGAATCGTAGGTTAACGGCCAATCAATTAGGCAAATCAAATTGAATTAAGGGCTGATTTTCCAATCTGTTTAACTTGAACTTCTTGGGCAAACGGTCTCAAACCGTTTGAGTTCGTTGACCAAGTGTGGACCGTTTGGGATTACTGTTTCTAATGATGTGGTCTAATAACCCACAAAATTTTATAGGTTAACTCTGAAGGAATCATGAGTTAAAGGCTAAACAATTGGATAAACCTAATTGGATTAAGTGCTGATTTTCCAATTTGACTAATTGAACTTTTTGGGAAAACGGTCTCAAGACCATTTGAGGGCTAATAGATGACTTGATGCTGATATGGCACTTGATAGCAAGTGTTATGATGATATAAGGGTGTGAGCACCCATGTTCTTGAATCATAGTGATAAGATGATTAAGAATTGATATCCAGTTGATAATTGATATGAGTTATACTTGTACATTTAGTATTCTTTTGTTATAGCCATGTTTAGTACTTGAATGTTTGGAAACATGTATGATGCTAAAAGAATACTGATATGTACCTAATAATCAAGTATAATCATACCATGTAGAGCCCTGATCATAGATCCATCATTGTCAGAATTTAAATAATAGTGAAACAGGTTTTACAAAGGGAACTCCTGGATCACATACTTTAGAGTATGTGGGAGTATATGGAATAACTGATAAAAGTTAAGCTTGACAGGTTTCATATAGAGGTGATCAGATCCAGGTAAGATTTATAATGCTAATTGCATTAAGAACACTTGTTACCTATAATTCAAGAGTATAACTAAATGTCATGTTTTCTGGTAAGTGATAACATATGAGCTTGATAGGTTGAATGAGCCACGAGTAACATGATTTGTTGATCTTCAAAGGTCATATTATTTAGATAACCAGATAAAATGAGATGTTACTTGGTAACAAATGCTATGATTAGTCCAGGGGTTTGAACTCCCACATTCCGGATTTCATATTAATAAGATGGTTAGGGATTGATATCCCAATATTAAAAATATGAGGTATGACCTAAACCAAAGTGTTTCTATGTGAAATTCTATTACGGAATAATCCTATGAAAAGCTTAACTACAGACTAATGGGTTATGAATGTAAATAACCCTTGTATTACATAAGTAATGTTAAGTCTGATATCATATGTACAAGTTATGCAGATATATTGTGGAGTTGGAATCCTAACACTTTGGGAGAAGGAGTATGGCTACAGGCTATCCTGTCCCAAATAATAATGCCAGGCAATGGATATATGATCCAAGTCTGAAGGAAGTTAGTGATGTGATAAGTGACGTGATTTTATCAATTCATAGTTGTATTGCTTTTAGTAGAAAGAATAGTTTAATTTGTTAAACATTGTTTTAACTACTCTCAAATATACATAACTTCTTTGTGTACATTTATTCTCTTATGTTGCAATAATTATGCTTCTGGCGAAGAGTTATATCTCTCGCTGGGACGATTTTTATAATTGTCTCACCCCGTAGATTTCAACCTTTAGGTGGACGTGGGCGAGGAGGCAGAAATCCTTCAATAGGTGAAGGGCAGCATCAGCGGTACCAAGGACAGCAGTGAAGCTTCAGGTGGAGGCATTGGCTGCTATGTCATGTGTAGATAGTGTTAGAGTCCTATATGTCGTCTCTGTACTCTCAGGTCCTCGGAGTAATAGTTAGTGCTTTCGAGTTTTTGGTCCAGTCCTTAGAGACTTTTGTATCTTGCCTTACAGAGTTTTACTAATGGATCAGTTGTAAACAACTTATCATGTTGCTTTATGAGAAAGCTTTACCTTTAAAGGATCTCTTTGTAAAAAGTTTAAAATTTTTAGTGATTTCTGGTAATCCGATGCTTAGTGAACGCTTCCGCATTAGTTAATCTTGTTTTCTCGAAATAGATGTTTCAGCGAAGGTTGATGAAAATCACAGGGGTGAAAAGTCTACTTTACCTACGACTTCTCTCTTAATAAATGATAGGGCTCTTTGATCTTTTCCTATCTTTTCCTCACCTGATTAAGCAAGTCCACAGAAACGCAGACTGTCGGGTGGCACAAGCCCATTAGCTCGGCCCAACTGAGTTGGCAAGGTCGGGACCCGGGACTCACTGCCTAGGTGGCGAATGGGATTGGTCAGGATATGTTTGTTTTTTCTAAAAGTCACAATAATTAGGATGATGGTCCAATAGTAACATATAATTTATGAAAAGTGATAAAAAACTACTAGGAATGCAAGAAAAGTAGTTCAAAGACCTAGTTCTACTTCTAATTCTAAATGTGCCTAATGTTGCTAACTTTAATGTGTTTAATGTATAAAACCCCTAATATATAGGTTTTGATGATCATAACATGTTGAATTGGTCAAAGACTGATCTTTTTGGATTAAGAAGGGTATATTGGATCTAATTTGAGACTAATAGTTCATAAATCAATGAATTAGGGTTTTCTTGAGATAAAAATGCATTTGATGATAAAATTACGGTTTGTAAACCCAAAAGACATTACAAGTAATAATTAGGGTCTGGGAAGCGAAAACCTTAATCAAACCCCAACCTTAATGATAGATTTTGGATAAAGTAGTAATATTTGGGTGTTATGCACTAATTTTAGGGTGAATTTCTTGCTTTCTCTCAATCTGCATTTATTGCTTGGACTTTTGATCTCTCCTATGAAAGGTATGTGGATACGCCTATGACTACTTGACTTAAATGACTTCTGAGGATTTACAAGGTTTCTCGCATTGATTGCAATTAAATTGTTGGTTGTTTATTTAGTTCCTACAATCATTAAAACCTCTATGTGTATCATATTATATAAGTATAATGTACTCAACTTCTTTGATGGATTTAAGTGATACATGTGGGATGTAAGAAATGTCATTATGGTGATGAATGATCAAGCAGAGATAGGATGGTCATCAATAGGATCAATCCAGGATAGGATGGTTATTATGAGTCCAGGCCGGGATAGGATGACCATTGTGAGGCCTAGCCAGGAAAGGAAGGCCATAACAAATTGAGCCTAGGAACGAGAGGTTATGAAAGTTCCTTTGTAAGGACTAAACCCTGATGAGAGGGTTCCCCACATGAGTACTCTAGGGAAGCAATATACCACAGAGACTAAGTTGAGAAGTTAGAAAGAAAATGCATGTTCAATTTTGTAATCATATTTGTTGCTATGGCTGAATATGTTGTTACACCTAGATGTGAATATTTTGTTTCCCCCATATACCAGCATAACTTGTTATACTCACTGTGTTTTGTTTCATGACATTTTAGGTTAAGCTGTTGTTATCCTGCAATATGGAGTTCCAGAGAAGATGGTACCAAAAGAAAAGACATGATGTAATCCTGGAGGATACAAATAAATAGTTTTATTTCCAGTTGTAGACAACAATTTTCCTTTTTTAAGGTAAATCAATGTTGAAGAGTTTATCTTTCATCTTGTTACCAAACTCTTTCTATTTAGTGAAATTTATTAATTTTTTTGGTTACCATCGATCATGTATTATGGAAATGAGCTTTTCCCTCTCAGTTCACCTTTATTGGGGAGAACATGGGGAGGGGGTTGTTACTTTTGGTATCAGAGCTTGGTTTACCATTTGACTTTTAATAATTATATATTTTTTAAAAATAATTCTATAGAGCCCAAGGAAATTATTAGAGTATTTTTTAAAGACGATCATGTCTAGAAGGGACCACGGTTTGGGGTCTGGAAAAACTTTCCTCTTCACTGCTAGTCATCTTACGAGGACTCTTATACCCATTCATCCTGCCTAGCCCATGTTAGAGGATTTTACTTGAAATAAAACACCGCTAGGATTTCTGCTCATCTAACTTTATCCCTTCTCTACCCCCCCCCTTCATGTACCAAAACCCTAGGAACCTATAATTTCTTCTTCTACCCCTTCTTAGAACTAGGGTTATGGATATTAGGGATTAAGGCATCCTTCGTAAAATAATAAAATGCATGTAAATAATATTTCATGTACATAATTTAATGATGCTTTAAATTCCTTAAATATGGAACTGAGTTTATAAAGTTAACTAATGTGAAACAACATGGCCCGTGTCAAGGACACTGTCATCCCCAACAAATTCCCTGGACCGAGGCCCTCCTGCAAGAAGAGACTTTCCTTAGATAAGAATAGGAGGTCCATGGAGGGTAAGTCCTCCAAGAAAAGGAAGAGGAAAGGTGAGGCCTCTGTAAAGAAAGGCCATGAGCACGAGGCTATCTCGTTTGACATTCCAAACCCTAAAGATGGTTCTGACCCCAAAGGTGAACCTATGATAGAAGATTAACACAAGGTCGACCATGGGCATGCAACTGACTCTAGATCGGTAGTGTGGCAAGTATTACTCCATACCCCCGATGCTCTGGCCAAAGCAAGATAAGAAACTCACAGATACTCTTAGTGCACTTGAACTCAAAGATGCTACCAGAGATGAGAATGGTGAACCTTTACCTGTCCACGGTCATCTTGGAGCCACCATTCTATATTTTGTCAACATGAATATAGAAAAGTTCTGGGGTGAAGAAAAACTAAGGTAGTTGATAAGGAGGATGTATAGCTCCTAGAAGTGTAAAATGGCTTTCACATTCTAGAGGTGCAACCAAATAAAAAGGTTTTCTTTGCCACTCACCTTCTTGAAGGATCAAAAAAGATATGGTGGGAAAATCATATCATGGGCCAAGATCTGAATGAGGAACCAATGGCCTGGATAGATTTTTGTACTAACTTCTCTATAAGATTCATGCCCACTCCACCAAGAAAGAGAAGGAAATGAAACTCATGTTCCTTTATTAGGTAATATGACAGTGGAAAGTTTTGCTCGGAAGTTCTGCCTCCTAGAATGTTTTGGATATATGTTGACTGAGGAGTGCCAAGTGGAACATTTTGTAGAGCGCATGCACCCTCTGATCAAGACTCATGGGATGGAAAGTAAACCCACAAGCTTCACTGAGGCCCTTAACCTCACCCTAGACATGGAAAAGATAGTCATGCCTACTCAAAATCCTCCCAAGGGACATTTAGGGTTCATTAAAGGCACTTCTACCCCAAGGAATGACAACAAAAGGTGACAAGGTCATAAAATGGTAAGGGAAGAAATGGAGGAAGAGGGAAGCACCATCATGAGGATCGAAATCACATCTGTAGAACCTATGGGATAAAGCACCCTAGTAAGTGAAGCGTTGAGAAGCGGGTGCATTTTCACTGTCACCTAGAGGGACATCTCACAACCAATTGTCCTCTTTCCGACTCTCAAGGTTTGGGCCTAATTTCAGCCTAACCAGTGGCTGCAACTCCCCAGTGACCAAAACCACCTTTAGGAGAGAGGAGACAGGCCCAAGTCTTCACCATTAATAATGAAGAATCTCAAGCTAACGCCAACTGACTTATAGAAGGTAATTATTCCTAGTTGTTTGTTTTATATCCTTACCACAAACTACATAGTTTGATTGTTATAAAAATTTATGTAGGCATGCTTGATATAATGGGCCATAATTTTAATGTTTTGTTTGACTCTGGTTCTACTAATACTTCCATTTTGAGAAATCTCACAACTATGCTTTGTTTGGACTTCAAGGACTTAGGACATTTCTTAGAAGTCACTACCCCTAGTTGTTAGATCTTTTCATCCCTGTTGAAGACACCAGTCATACATGTTAAACATATGAACAATGAACTCCCTACTGATTTCATTCTGCTTGATATGAATGATTTAGATGTCATTATAGGAATGGATTGGCTTTACAACTATAATGCAAAAATAGACTATAAGGAAAAGAAAATAAGAATAGAGAGATCAGGTCATGTACCCTTTATCATTAGAGATAGGAAGGATACTACCACTATCTTGTATGTCTCAGTTATGAAAGTGGAGTGGATGGTATCCAAAGGGTATCTAGCATGCCTAGCTGTACTTACTGAGTCAGAGCAAAAGGTGCTGCCCTTAGAGGAAATAGAGGTAGTTAGGGACTATGTTGATGTGTTCTCATATGATTTTCTAGGCATACCTCCCGAGAGAGAAGTGGACTTCTTGATAGAGCTAGCTCCTAGGAAAAGCTCGATTTCCAGGTCACCTTACAAAATGGCTCCCACTGAGTTGCTTGAGTTGAAAAAACAACTGCAAGAACTATTAGACAAGGGCTTCATCTGACCAAGTACTTCCCCGTGGGGGCACCGGTTCTCATTGTCAAGAAGATCAATCTGCATGTGCATAGACTATATAATGATAAATTTGGCTACCATTAAGAACAAGTATACTCTAACCCACATAGATGACCTATTTGACCAACTCAAAACTGCTTGACTTTTTTTGAAGATTGACCTAAGATCTCGTTACCACCAATTGTGAGTTAGGAGTGAGGGTATCCCAAAAACCGCTTTTTGAACCCGCTATGGCCACTATGATCGATTTTTTCGTTATGGCTTTTGGTTATCCAATGCTCCAAGTGTATTCATGAATCTTATGAATAGTGTGTTCTAGCCTTTGCTTGATACCTTTTACATAGTGTTCATAGATGACATCCTAGTTTACTCTGATAACCTAGAACAACACTGTGAACACCTAGATAAGGTCCTTGAGATCCTGAGAAAGTAGAAGTTTCATGGGAAGTTCTCAAAATGTGAGTTTCAGTTAGACTGAGTGATGTTCCTTAGGCACATTATATTTGGAGGGACCATTTCAAAGGACCCTACCAAGGTAGCGACCGCTTGAGAATGGCCAACCCTGAAGAACACATCTGAGATGCACATCTTCCTAGGATTAGTCAGATATTACTAGTTATTTATCAAGGATTTCTCAAAAACTACTTTTCCTTTGACCACGCTCACACGGAAAGATGAGAATTTCATCTGGTCTAAATTGTGTGAAGCACAATTTCAAGAGTTGAAACAAAAGTTTACTTCCACCCCTATTTTATCCATACCCTCAGGAAATAAAGGCTTTGTTGTCTTCACTGACACATCAAAGATGGTCTTAGGATGCACACTAGAGAAGAACATGCATGTTGTCACCTTTGCTTCCAGCCAACTCAAGCTCAATGATTTGAACTATCCGACCCACGATCTGGAACTTGCAGCTATTGTTTTTGCACTGAAAATTTGGCGACACTACCTGTACGGGGCTACCTTTGACACCCTCATCGACCATAAGATCTTGAAATGTTCTTGAATCAAAAGGGCATAAACTTGTGACAAAGATGATGGATGGAGTATCTAAAGGACTTTGACTTCACCGTATCCTACCACCCTGGCAAAGCCAATGTGGTTGTTGATACCCTCAATAGAAAACGTCTCACTTGTGCTGCTAGTTTGGTTAGCCAGTGGAAGAGACTAGAAGACTTTGCTCGATGGGCACCATAATCGTTGGAAGGTAGGATCCATCTCTCCAACATCTAGATAAAACCTGATTTGTTGACCAATCTTGTAGAAGCCCAATTAGTCATATCAAAGTTAGAAAAGATGAAGGAAAGCCACAAACACACCTTTCAGTGGGTGTAGATGATGAAATTCAATATAATAATTGTATTTGGTTACCTCAGGATTCTCCCTTAAATACTCATATGTTGGAAGAGGATCATGGGTCTAACTATACAGTACAACCCAGAACCACAAAGATGTTTAAGGACCTACAATGGTACTTTTGGTGGTCATGAATGAAGAGAGGCGTAGCTTCTTTGTAACTAGTTGTCTCACGTGCCAGATGGTGATGTTTGAACATAAATGTCCCGCTAGGTTACTATACCGATGGAGATTCTTGAGTGGAAATGGGACCAAATTATTATGGATTATGTGGTAGGTTTTACCAATATAAGAAAAGGTCATGATGCAATATGGGTTGTGGTGGACCACCTAACCAAGTCAGCACACTTCCTTACCTTTAAGGTCATTGTCAAGGTGTCAAACCTAACTGAGCTTTACATTAGAGAGATAGTTCATCTATTTGATGTTCCAAGTGTAATCATTTCTAACCGTGACCCTAAGTTCACTTCAAAGTTATGAAAACAAGTTCAAGAAGAACTCAGTATGAGATAAAAAAATCCAACATAGATTATCACCCCTAGACTGATGGATAGTCAGAAAGCACCATTCAGACATTAGAAGACATGTCAAGAGCATGTGTGCTCAATTGGGGTAGATCATGGGAGCAATACCTGCCCTTAGCTAAGTTTATTTATAACAACAACTATCAAACCAGTATCGGGATGCCTCCGTATGAAGCTCTCTATGGGAGGTTGTCTCGGTCGCCACTTCATTGGGATGATGTTAGTGAGAGGACCTTACTGAGGTCAGAGGAACTACATTTGTATGCTGACAAAGTTGCTTGGACCAAGCAGAGGCTAAAGAGAGCCCAAGATCGATAGAAGTCATATGATGAGTCAAAGCATACATATTTGCACTTCACTATAGGTGAACATGTGTTTCTAAAAATCCGACCTCTCTGAGCTATAGCTAGAAATAGAGGATAATAGATCCTCGATATGTGGGTCCATTTTAAATTTTAGAATGGTTTGGTGAGGCCACATACAATTTATCTTTACCGCCACAATATAGTATGGTGCATGATGTGTTCCATGTGTCAAATCTAAAGTGATATGCGAAGGATCCTAGACATGTATTGAACATTGAGCCTATTGAACTCCAATGGAGGTTGACATACCTTGAGTCACCTGTGACGATAATGGATCCAAGGTGAAAGAGCTCATGAATAAAAAGATAGAGATGATAAAGGTTCTCTGGAAGCACCATGGAGAGGATGAAGCCACATGGGAGCTAAAGACTAACATGGAAAAGACTCATCTTGATTTGTATATATGATTAGTCAAATTTGAGAAAAAAATTCCTATAAGAAGGAAAGGATGTTATAACATGGTTTTTTCACATGTATTACCATAATTGAATCCAATTATCTGAATAATAAGGATATTGTGAAAATTTAGCATGCTTTGTTTTAGAACGATGGTTTTCTTTTGCAAATTTTCCTTTGCTATGAATTTCGTGGTTTATATTGATTTCATTAGTCCAATAATTAATATAGGAAAAAGAGAAGAGGGAAAATCCAATATTAAGTGAAATACAAAAGGTAATGGGTAATTAATAATATACACAAGGAATTATGTGGAATTCTCTAGAAAATTGGTTTTGAAGGACACGAATGGTTTGGTTTCATTATCACATGATACCTAATGAGAAAAGTAATCAAAATAAGGGATATGGAAAGGTAGAAAGAGAAAAGAATCAAATTGATGACTTAAATACATGAAATAAGAAGGGGACTTGGAGATTAAGAAAATTATCTTTATGTTAGGTATTTTGTTCTCCAATCTCTCCAACACTTAGATAAAGTCATTAAAAATTTTCCTTCAAATTTTGGGATTAAAAAGATAAAAAGAGAGAGATATATGTATTTTTTGGAAATCCTAAAGTGAATGGTTTATGGAAATTGATATTAAATGTCACACATAATTCCTAGATGGAAAAGATTATCGCGGGCACTTTTTTGTCACGTGCATTGTTGACCCTTGGATCAGGATTCAATGATCAGAAGATATCTTCTAGCTCACAGAGAATAGGGAAAGTAGAAGCAGTTAAGGCATGGTTTCTATATCAATTTTCTCGCAACTCGAACACAAACAAGTTTGGAAATCTCTCTGTAGGCTTCATGAGATCAAGGAGAACCTACCTACCCTAGTTTTTTTCCTAGTGTGGAGAACTCCAGAAGATTTCCCAAATTGTAGAGCCAAAGATACCCAACCCAAGACTATATATAGGGGTTTAATCCCTCTGCATACTCCCCAAGCATTCAAAGAGATTGTACTTAACCCCTCGAATGCAATTGCTCTGCCATCTTGTTCTTCACCATCACCTCTACCTACCATCTTGCTAAAGAACCCTTCCTTTGTCCCATCTACTCTGGTCACCTCCTGAGGAATTGAGGCCCTCATTGAGTTTGTCATGGATAGGAAAAGGTGTTAGCACCTTCATTCGTCGGTCAAAAGGCCTATATCACAAACTCAACATCTTGGTTGACCAGCTGCTTTGTAAGAGAGGAAGAAAACGTTGAATACAATCATGAGGACAAAAAGTCTAGTTTACCCTCAATTTCTTTTCATAAATAGTAAGGGCTTTATGGTATTTTCCCTTCTTTTCCTCACCTGATTAAGCAAATCCACGCAAGTGCGGACCGTTGGGTGGCATGAGCCCATTTGCTCGGCCCAACCGAATTGGCAAGGTCGGGGCCCAAGACTCGATTCTTAGGTGGTGACTTGTGATTGGTCAGGATATGTTTATTTTTCTAAAAATCACAATAATTAGTAGGATGGTCCAATGGTAGCATATAATATATGAAAAATGGTCAAAAAATTCAAGGAATGCAACAAAAGTAGTTCCAAAAGTGCCTAAAGTTGTGAACTTTAATGTGTTTAATGTATAAAAAAGCCTAATTTCTAGGTTTTGATTATCATAACATGTTTAATTGATCAAAGATTGATCTTTTTGGATAAAAAGTGTATCTTGGATCTAATTTGAAACTACTAGTTCATAAATTAATGAATCAGGGTTTTCTTGAGTTAAAAATGCATATGATGATAAAATTAGGGATTGTAAACCAAAAAGAGCATTAGAAGTGATAATTAAGGTCTGGGAAGCCAAAATCCCAATGAAACCTTTAGTTGACCCCAACACCCTAACTTGGAACCCAAGTCAGTCTTAATGATAGATTTTGGATAAAGTAGTAATATTTGGGTGTTATACACTAATTTTAGGGTGAATTGCTTGCTTGCTCTCAATCTACATTTATTTATTGAACTTTTGATCTCTCCTGAGAAAGGTATGTGGATACGCCTATGACTACTCAACTTAAATGGCATTTTTGTATTTTTGATGTTTCCCGCATTGATTGCAACTAAACTGTTGATTGTTTATTTAGTTCTAGCAATCTTTAAAGCATCAATGTGTATCACATTATATAAGTATAGCTTGCTCAACTATCTCTAATGGATTTAAGTGATACATGTGGGATGTAATAAATGTCACTATTGTGATGAATGATCAAGCCAGGATAGGATGATCATCAATAAGACAAGTCAGGATAGGATGATCATTATGAGGCCAGGTCTGGACAGGATGGCCATTGTGAGGCCTAGCAAGGAAAGGAAGGCCATAACAAACTGAGCCTAAGAACAAGAGTTTATGAAAGGTCCTCTGTAGGGACTAAACCCTGATGAGAGGGTTCCCCACATCAGTACTCTAGGGAAGGTGTGTACCATAGGGATTAAGTTGAGAAGTTAGAAGAAAATGCATGTTCAATTTTGTAATCATATTTGTTGTTATGGCTGAATATGTTGTTACACCTAAATGAAAATATTTTGTTTCCCCCAGATACCAATATAATTTGTTATACTGACTGTGTTTTATTTCATGGTGTTTTGAGTTAAACTATTGTTATCTTGCAATATGGACTTCTAGAGAAGATGGCACCAAAAGAAAAGACTTAATGAAATCTTAGAGGATATAGATAGATAGTTTTATTTGTTGTTGTAGACAATAGTTTTCTTTTTTAATGTAACTGCATGTTGGAGAGTTTATATTTCATCTTGTTAGCAAATTGTTTGTATTTAGTGAAATTTATTCATTAATTTTGGTTAATTGTTAAACTATCAATCTTGTATTATGGTAACGACCTTTTCCCTCTCGGTCCACATTTATTGGGGATAGTAGGGGAGGGGGTTGTTACAGAAGTCCACTATAGAGAAAAAAACCCTACTGAGAGAGTACCCCACAAAGAGTGTCTCCAACGAGTGGGCATAGCAAAGAGATAGAATGATTAAGGGTTGAGAAGTTGAAGCAAAAAAATGCAAGTTGGATTATGTATTGATACTTTTTGCTATGGTTGTTTATGTTGTTACACTTACATGTGATTTTTTTCCTCCACGTACTCAATATATCTTGATATATTGACTGTGTTTTTGTTTCATGTTGTTTTAGGTTAATATGCAAATTATCGAAAGACATGGACTTCTAGAGATGATGAAAAAACAACAACTAAAGTCTAGTAGATGATTTAGATAGTTAGATTTATTTCATGTTGCAAACACTAGTTTTCCATTCCGTGTAACTACCTAAAGGATATTCTATCTTCATATTGTTATCAAACTCTTTTCTATTCAATGAAATTTCTAATTACTATTTGTTACTTGTTAAACTTGATCCTGTAATTATAATAATGACCTTTTCCTTCTCGGTCCACCATAATTGGGGATAATAGAGGGAGTGGGTCATTACACCCCTCCTTTTATAGGGAGAAAGGAGGGGGGAATCCTAAAAATGAGGCTTTGTGGTGGTGGTGGATGTTGGACACTTTGGCCAAAGTTTGACTACAATAATAGACATATATATTTGACTTTTGACTGGATCTAGGTGTGAAACGGTCGACTCATAATCTGAAATGATAGACTCGTGAGACTAGATCTGGCTGGGTGCTTGATTTTCTTTGACCAAGGTTTGACTGTAATAATGGCGTTCTTAATTTGACTTTTGACCAAATCTGATCATGAATCAATCAAATCGTAATTGGAAGCAGTCGATTGGCTTTAATGTTGGTGTCAGTTTGTTGAAACCCTAGAATGGTTGTTGGCGGTGACAACTTGACTGAGTCTGGTTGTGAAGTAGTTGACTCATTATCAAAATTGGTCGATTGGGATCTATAAGAAGGAAAGGATGTTATAACATGGTTTTTTCACATGTATTACCATAATTGAATCCAATTATCTGAATAATAAGGATATTGTGAAAATTTAGCATGCTTTGTTTTAGAACGATGGTTTTCTTTTGCAAATTTTCCTTTGCTATGAATTTTGTGATTTATATTTATTTCATTAGTCCAATAATTAATATAGGAAAAAGAGAAGAGGGAAAATCCAATATTAAGTGAAATACAAAAGGTAACGGGTAATTAATAATATACACAAGGAATTATGTGGAATTCTCTAGAAAATTGGTTTTGAAGGACACAAATGGTTTGGTTTCATTATCACATGATTCCTAATGAGAAAAGTAATCAAAATAAGGGATATGGAAGGGTAGAAAGAGAAAATAATTAAATTGATGACTTAAATACATGAAATAAGAAGGGGACTTGGAGATTAAGAAAATTATCTTTATGTTAGGTATTTTGTTCTCCAATCTCTCCAACACTTAGATAAAGTCATTAAAAATTTTCCTTCAAATTTTGGGATTAAAAAGATAAAAAGAGAGAGATATATGTATTTTTTGGAAATCCTAAAGTGAATGGTTTATGGAAATTGATATTAAATGTCACACATAATTCCTAGATGGAAAAGATTATCGCGGGCACTTTTTTGTCACGTGCATTGTTGACCCGTGGATCAGGATTCGATGATCAGAAGATATCTTCTAGCTCACAGAGAATAGGGAAAGTAGAAGCAGATAAGGCATGGTTTCTATATCAATTTTCTCGCAACTCGAACACAAACAAGTTTGGAAATCTCTCTGTAGGCTTCATGAGATCAAGGAGAACCTACCTACCCAGTTTTTTTCCTAGTGTGGAGAACTCCAGAAGATTTCCCAAATTGTAGAGCCAAAGATACCCAACCCAAGACTATATATAGGGGTTTAATCCCTCTGCATACTCCCCAAGCATTCAAAGAGATTGTACTTAACCCCTCGAATGCAATTGCTCTGCCATCTTGTTCTTCACCATCACCTCTACCTACCATCTTGCTAAAGAACCCTTCCTTTGTCCCATTTACTCTGGTCACCCCCTGAGGAATTGAGGCCCTCATTGAGTTTGTCATGGATAGGAAAAGGTGTTAGCACCTTCATTCGTCGGTCAAAAGGCCTATATCACAAACTCAACATCTTGGTTGACCAGCTGCTTTGCAAGAGAGGAAGCAAACGTTGAATACAATCATGAGGACAAAAAGTCTAGTTTACCCTCAATTTCTTTTCATAAATAGTAAGGGCTTTCTGGTATTTTCCCTTCTTTTCCTCACCTGATTAAGCAAATCCACGCAAGTGCGGACCGTTGGGTGGCATGAGCCCATTTGCTCGGCCCAACCGAATTGGCAAGGTGGGGGCCCAAGACTCGATTCCTAGGTGGTGACTTGTGATTGGTCAGGATATGTTTATTTTTCTAAAAATCACAATAATTAGTAGGATGGTCCAATGGTAGCATATAATATATGAAAAATGGTCAAAAAATTCAAGGAATGCAACAAAAGTAGTTCCAAAAGTGCCTAAAGTTGTGAACTTTAATGTGTTTAATGTATAAAAAAGCCTAATTTCTAGGTTTTGATTATCATAACATGTTTAATTGATCAAAGATTGATCTTTTTGGATAAAAAGTGTATCTTGGATCTAATTTGAAACTACTAGTTCATAAATTAATGAATCAGGGTTTTCTTGAGTTAAAAATGCATATGATGATAAAATTAGGGATTGTAAACCAAAAAGGGCATTAGAAGTGATAATTAAGGTCTGGGAAGCCAACATCCCAATGAAACCTTTAGTTGACCCCAACACCCTAACTTGGAACCCAAGTCAGTCTTAATGATAGATTTTGGATAAAGTAGTAATATTTGGGTGTTATACACTAATTTTAGGGTGAATTGCTTGCTTGCTCTCAATCTACATTTATTTATTGGACTTTTGATCTCTCCTGAGAAAGGTATGTGGATACGCCTATGACTACTCAACTTAAATGGCATTTTTGTATTTTTGATGTTTCCCGCATTGATTGCAACTAAACTGTTGATTGTTTATTTAGTTCTAGCAATCTTTAAAGCATCAATGTGTATCACATTATATAAGTATAGCTTGCTCAACTATCTCTAATGGATTTAAGTGATACATGTGGGATGTAAGAAATGTCACTATTGTGATGAATGATCAAGCCAGGATAGGATGATCATCAATAAGACAAGTCAGGATAGGATGATCATTATGAGGCCAGGTCTGGACAGGATGGCCATTGTGAGGCCTAGCAAGGAAAGGAAGGCCATAACAAACTGAGCCTAAGAACAAGAGTTTATGAAAGGTCCTCTGTAGGGACTAAACCCTGATGAGAGGGTTCCCCACATCAGTACTCTAGGGAAGGTGTGTACCATAGGGATTAAGTTGAGAAGTTAGAAGAAAATGCATGTTCAATTTTGTAATCATATTTGTTGTTATGGATGAATATGTTGTTACACCTAAATGAAAATATTTTGTTTCCCCCAGATACCAATATAATTTGTTATACTTACTGTGTTTTGTTTCATGGTGTTTTGAGTTAAACTATTGTTATCTTGCAATATGGACTTCTAGAGAAGATGGCACCATAAGAAAAGACTTAATGAAATCTTGGAGGATATATATAGATAGTTTTATTTGTTGTTGTAGACAATAGTTTTCTTTTTTAATGTAACTGCATGTTGGAGAGTTTATATTTCATCTTGTTAGCAAATTGTTTGTATTTAGTGAAATTTATTCATTAATTTTGGTTAATTGTTAAACTATCAATCTTGTATTATGGTAACGACCTTTTCCCTCTCGGTCCACATTTATTGGGGATAGTAGGGGAGGGGGTTGTTACAGAAGTCCACTGTAGAGAAAAAAACCCTAGTGAGAGAGTACCCCACAAAGAGTGTCTCCAACGAGTGGGCATAGAAAAGAGATAGAATGATTAAGGGTTGAGAAGTTGAAGCAAAAAAATGCAAGTTGGATTATGTATTGATACTTGTTGCTATGGTTGTTTATGTTGTTACACTTACATGTGATTTTTTTCCTCCACGTACTCAATATATCTTGATATATTGACTGTGTTTTTGTTTCATGTTGTTTTAGGTTATATGCAAATTATCGAAAGACATGGACTTCTAGAGATGATGAAAAAACAACAACTAAAGTCTAGTAGATGATTTAGATAGTTAGATTTATTTCATGTTGCAAACACTAGTTTTCCATTCCGTGTAACTACCTAAAGGAGATTCTATCTTCATATTGTTATCAAACTCTTTTCCATTCAATGAAATTTCTAATTACTATTTGTTACTTGTTAAACTTGATCCTGTAATTATAATAATGACCTTTTCCTTCTTGGTCCACCATAATTGGGGATAATAGAGGGAGTGGGTCATTACACCCCTCCTTTTATAGGGAGAAAGGAGGGGGGAATCCTAAAAATGAGGCTTTGTGGTGGTGGTGGATGTTGGACACTTTGGCCAAAGTTTGACTACAATAATAGACATATTTATTTGACTTTTGACTGGATCTAGGTGTGAAACGGTCGACTCATAATCTGAAATGATAGACTCGTGAGACTAGATATGGCTGGGTGCTTGATTTTCTTTGACCAAGGTTTGACTGTAATAATGGCGTTCTTAATTTGACTTTTGACCAAATCTGAGCATGAATCAATCAAATCGTAATTGGAAGCAGTCGATTGGCTTTAATGTTGGTGTCAGTTTGTTGAAACCCTAGAATGGTTGTTGGCGGTGACAACTTGACTGAGACTGGTTGTGAAGTAGTTGACTCATTATCAAAATTGGTCTATTGGGATCTAAAATGGTCGACTCATAACTGAAATGGTCGACTCCTGAGACTGGGCTTTGGATTTGTTATCATTTTGCTATATAAGTGAGCCCAAAACAAGTAAAAACTCCAAATAAAAGGGAAAAAAGATAAACTAGACAAATTTATGCCAAAAATATTTAAAAGACAAAAAATATTATCAAATAAAGATTTATAATATGCAAATAAAGGTGATGAGTTTGCATTCTTCATTATGCCTATTAGTTTCTACTTGGTTCAAAGGTTGTAAGACAAAATTTGAAAAAAGATAATGACAAATGTATGAGACCAAGAATGGGTTATACGTGCCAAAAATGCATTATTCACACCCATAAATGAGTCATACGTGCCAAAATATGGGTTATACGAGCCATTTATAGGTTAAATACGTCCAGAAATGGGTTATACACGCACAAAAACAAGTTGTACACACCCAAAAAGTGGTTTCTACTCCTATTTGTTGATTGTAAGACGCACTTGAAATATGTATCCATAATGAATTATATGCGCCCACATGTGGATTATGCACTCCCGAAAAATGGCTACACCTATTAATTTCAACTTGATTAAAAGGTAGCAAGCTAAAATTTGAAAAGAAAATTACAAATGTATTTGTCTATACAATTATTGAATTTCATACTACTTTCCTTCTTGCTAAGTGATACATATGAGCCCACTAATGTTGATGTGCCCATTGGTGTGAATATTATACATTCCCATAAATATTGATATGTGTCCATAATTATTGGTATGCGCTCAAGTTTTAGTTATCAATGCCCACTAATATGGTTAATACAATCACTTACCTGAGGGCACACACCCATAGAATGGTTTAAGCGCCGAAAAACATTGATACACACTCGTAAAAGGGGTTACATACGCCCGTAAAAGTTGATATATGCACACACTAACGATGTATCAAGCGCCCAACATGTTGATACACACCCTTTACATGTACCAGCGCCCAACATGTTGATACACACCCTTTAATGTGGTACATGTGCCCAAACATTGTTCATACACACCAATAATGCTCATTTACGTGCAAAACACAAGGGAGATTAAATCCCTAATGAATATTAATAAACACCCATAATGTGAAATGCTAAGACAAACATGTTGATACAAACCTGCTAATGAATGTTTATACACCTAAACATGTTGATACACACCTACTAATGTGGAATATGCACCCAAAATGTTGACACACGCCCTCATCACCACTTCGTTACTTTCCTCATCACTTCTCTCATTTTATTATTTTCCTCCTTAAAAAAAGCATTATTACTTTCCTCATCATTCTTCTCCTCTCACTTCATTACTTCTCTCCTCTTTTCACATTACATTCCTCCTAATTTTTCTCATCTTCCTTCGTTACTTCCTTCCTCATATTTTGTATCATTTATTCTGAAAAGTATATCAAAATTGGTCTTGGTGGATTGCATTTTTTGCAAGGAATCTAATAGTTTTTATTTAGTTAAAAAATTCATCACAGATCAGAAGTTATAAACAAAACAAATTTCTCCCTCATCACATCACCTCCACATACCACTAATGATACTCATTTTTATACTTTGTATCTTCTTTTTTTCTTTCAAAAAGTATATCAACCTTAGTCTTGTTGGAATATATTTTTGCAAGGTGTCTTACGGGTTTTGTTTCGTAAAAAAAATCATCACAGAGTAAAAGTTATATGCAAAATAAATTTATCTCTCATCTTCCGCTCTCACACTCAGTGGCACAGTCAGGATTTCTGACTTGGGGGGGGCACAACTTCAATTGTATGTATTGTGTGCATATGTACGCCATACTGGGGGGGCATAGAGTGTTTTTCTTGTATATTTCTTAGTCAATGCAATGCATAATCTGTAGAGTTTCCAAAATATAGATAGGGCAATCCCCCCCCCCCCCCCCCCCCCGGGTGTATGTGGCTCCGCCACTACTCACACTCATTCTCTCTCTCCAACCACCACTCACATCACATCATATTTACCTTGCAATGTCATTGCTACATCACCCTCTTAAACTTGTCAATACCTCCACTCAAAAAGATAAAACTTTTTAACTTTTTGAAAACTATTATCCGAAAGGACAAAACTTCTAAAAACTTCCAATATCGTGCGTGACTGATTTATGCATCGATTGGACTATTTTTGTTTACCTAGTGCATGTGACGTATGTATGCAATCACTTTTCCGTACCACTCTTTTTCGGATAACTAAAAACATTTGACCAGAACCAGAATAATACTGCCCAAAGATGGGAAATATCAATACTAAACCAATTATAAACACAAAATGATATATTATAGGAATGCAGGCTAGGAGAGGTACATGCCTTGCCTGAACCAAGTGCGGCTCTCCATCACTGCTCCAAACGCACTACTATTCTAACAAATTCCCAACACTCTATCATAACGATGATATGTACATGTGTCTACCAACTCCAGCTGATGCATCATGATTATTAGCATTTGCATAGCGAACCGGACATCTTACGTAACCATTAGATCTTGGCTTCAATTGGTCAGAGGATAGGACAAAGGAAATCACCAATACGAAAGAAAGAAAGAGCAATTCCATTTGCAAACATATTAAAATAACTGCCCTCTAGAATGTAGGCGAGCTCAACGGAGCGAGCCGGGACTCATAATATAGGACGGACCGACCACTACCACTACTACACTAGCCATTCGCCAACCTAGGTTGGGAAGCAGTGGCCTATTTAAACTATTGCCAGCTCTTAGGTGCAGGTCCGAATCGGTTAGGAAGTTGTTAATACTTAACAATGCTTGGCAGGACAGCTGGTTGGTTTATCCGTTGGCACATATAAGCCAATCTACTTTTTGCCGGATAAACCGCCAGTATTAATGCTCCAGTCAAGCAGTTTTGGTGGTCTCTTGGGTTCAGTTTTTTCAGAGAGAAAAAGGAAAAGACAAAATACACTTATAAAACGAAAATTCTTTTTCTCTGTATAAATAGAGCAGTAACCAATAATTTCCGCTGTTGTCTGTGCTTTTGGCTGGCTATCTCTATCTAGGGTCTGTTTGGTAGAATGAAGCGGAATGACAAAGTGCGTGTTTGATATACATTTCTACATTTGCGAACTCACACAAATGCATTCTACTATATCCAACCAAAGTAGTCCCTACCGTTTTAATGGACATTTTTGGCAGATATGAGCTGCTGAGTCTGACCAACCCTTCTTTCCTTGTATGTGAAACTGTTTAAGCCCAATCCACCTCGCAGAGAGGCATCCTACCCTGCCAACCACCGAGTCGGGGTAATAGTAGGCCCAGCAAAAGCAACCGAACCCA
Organism: Alisma plantago-aquatica; assembly: GCA_963693085.1. Lineage (NCBI taxonomy): Eukaryota > Viridiplantae > Streptophyta > Magnoliopsida > Alismatales > Alismataceae > Alisma > Alisma plantago-aquatica. The sequence goes on from OY856413.1 coordinate 612,657,828, forward strand.
GAAAATCGAATGTGAACCGGAAATCCCCTACCCTACTCGTGGTCCCAGAGTAAGCCTCTCGTGTTCACATCATCGCATTAATGTCTCTCTCTTCTCTCTTCTGAGATCAGATTTCACTGATCAAAAACATCTCACTTGTTCCATCATAGTCTTTGCAAAGCAGTGCCCACTTCCCGTATGCTCCACCAATACACTCGCTAGCAAAGAAATCACCTACAAATATAGTGCCAACAACACGCCGTAAGGCAGATTCGAATTATGTTTTCACTTTTGGCGATTGATAGTTTGATACCACAATTGCAAGGGAAAGAGAGACAAAAAAATGCGTGGTGCTTTTTCTTGAAAAGATAAATGCGCCCCCACCCGCAGTCCCCCTCCCAAAAAACACACACCTCCATCTGGAATAGCATTCAGTAACAGCAGATTTGAGTTGCCATCGGAGGCTTCCAAATACGAATTGGGCACGGGAAGCTGAGCTGCATTTACTCGGATCACCATTCACTAGGGAATGTGAGGTGGTCGTTTAGCAACATGGTCCTATGGAAGGTTGCGAGGTAAGTTCACATCCCGACCTACAATTTAGCTGCAGCAAACGTTTGAGAGCTAGACTTTGAGAATGTGTGTCGCCTTACCAGAAATCACGCTTGTGCTTGTTATTGTAACGATTTGAGATCACGTGGTAGGAATTGTACTTGGAAGTGATAAATGTGGAAGAGTAAGACTAAAGACCACCCGTTGTATCACATTTACATGTGGGTTTACGGCCTACTATCCAGTTTGTTACGTATTATGCTGAGATATTCTGTTGAAGCCGAACCATCTCTACACTATATTGAATTTCACATTTAATAACACAAAATTTAACCCCAAAAAAAAAATTACAAATCAGCAGTTGTACTACCTCCAAACTATGCCATATCCAAAATCTATATTTTTTTGCTACTTAAACATAATTTTATACCGCAAAAGACAAACATAAAGTATTGTGCTAATTTACTACATTTACAATACTAAAATGACCATACAACAGTTCTAGTCAAGTATACTAACAGGTTGTGCAACATTGGAATGGTAATAATATATGTTTTATATGCACAAATACTATGGTAAGGGAAAGGTGAGACCGAGTCGCCTAAAAGGTAGTGTTGTCTAGAATATAGTTTAATTGTTGAGTTTCGTCATAGATAAATGTGTGCTATTATGGAAACCATGGGAAATTGTTACACCTTATATGCAATATAGTGGTGACTAAAAAGTTAGTATCTTTTTACTTTATTGGTATATGGCATTAGTTTTGAAATTATTAACTTTATCAATAGTATTGTTGCGACTAAACTTAGTATTGTTATCTATTTTTTCATAGAACATAGTATGACTTAATAATATTGTATTATATGTAATTCACTATAAGTTTTTACGTATAAGATAGATAGTATGAAGAACCACTTTGGATATTGCATGTGAATGTATTGAAAAATATGTTGTTGTATGTTATCCAATAGGTGATGTGAAATCTTTTAGGGAGCAATTTCGTTAGCTAATATTGTTGGAGTATACCACTGCTTTCTTTAGTGAAAAATATATGAGAACATGTGACTTAATCCCGCACTAGCTATCTCTATCCTCCCGCCAAATGAGGAATGCATGTGATATTAAGTTTTCATGACTATGCAGACCTAAACGATATCAAAGATATCGATGGTAATATCTGCATTCAGTCTTATCTCATTCAACATAACCAAAAAACAATATAACAAGGATATACATTGTGACAATATAAGACATATGAGCTGGCCTTATTCTTATACCATCATCTCTATTGATGAAAATCCTAACACAGTTGGGTCATGGTGATTATGATACCATTATCAAAGTGCGACATTATACACTCCATGATCTCAACCTACCCATTCAACAAAGAGGTTCTCAACCTTATGTGGGTCTTGGATGGGTTAGAGTGAACCAATTTGTACATTTACATATGTCATGTTCCTATAAAATGACAGGCAGGGAGGAGGGGATCTACTCATGAGAGACCTTAGTGTGCTCCTAGGTTGGACCATGGAGATTTTTCCTAGTGATGTAAATGATATGACTCTATGTGTGTTTCAAGATTATATATGTTACATATCTTCAATGTCTCTCTTCATGAGTGATAAATGGGATGATGACCCCCTAAAAATCACACTCAAGTTTATCCCTGGACCAACCACCCTATCTATCAATGGAATCACTAAGTTCATCCTCCTCCTCTGGATGCAACACCAATGGATCATGTGGATGTGCCTTCCTTGGATATTGAACTAAAACATCTATTAATAGATAATACGATCATCAAAACACCAATGATGTTATCCATGATAACAAAAGATCTAAGGTTACATTAGGACCCCTTAATGCATCTCATATTTCATAAATGTCTTCTATTCATAATGATTTTCAAATTGATATGCATCCTAAGAGGCACATCAAGGTTTTTTATCCTAAATATTTCTCACTCAAATACATTAACCAACATTATCTCAATTACAATAAAAGTTTGATAAATCTAGTTTGGAAACATAAAACACAACATCATCCTCATTCATTCAAATGTAAGATATTCTTTCAATATGGCATAAACATATCAACTACCAGATACCCCTACTTTGGTTCATCTATAAAATGAGTGGACATTTTTCGTACTAATACCCATTCAGATACTCTAAATCATAGAATCAACTTCCACAAAATAAAATGTCTCCTTACTAAGAGACACATCCCATGAGTTTCAACTCTATATCACAACCACAAACAATTCCCTTACATAACCATCTTATGCCTCTACAAATTGAATATTGATCATCAATATGTTGAACATGTAATGATATGCACCATATAAAAATGAAATCACTCCTAAATATAACACATATATCTTTGTCGTTGGATCTATTCCAAAACTAATCCACATCTATTGTTTGTAATAGATATCTCATGGCATTATAATGCACAACACAAGATGAACTTCTTATTGATCTTCATGTTAACTCCATGATACTCATAAAAGTGTTGGTTGGATGAAGCGTCTTCAGTGCTATCCACAATAATATAAACAACATCAAAACATCAATGTCTTAGATGTCTTTGATAGACTAGATATTTCTCTCTCCTCCATTATGTAACCCTAAACCATACCTTGTTCAATGTTCTTTTCTTAACTTCAATTTTATAGTTGAATATGATTCAATGCATAATTGATAACGATTAATTGCAATTGATACCTTGCGACGCTCAATTTGACCCTAATACAATTTTTAACCATATCACCCATCATCACCTTTCCCTTGAAATTTGGTCATATCCTTGTGTACTTTTGAGCTCTATTCTTGTTCTTATATGGTAGAGATCTCTATCAAGTTTCCAATGCACCTAATTTCATTAAATTTAGAGCTCAGATGAGAAAGATATGTCTAATTGATGATCCATACCTTAAAACTCTAATTCTAACTATTTATTCATATGTTTTATCGTTGGACCGGCCTTGCTGGGCCAAATGTGAGTATTGCGACTGGGCGGCCCAGTACCAATCTCCTACTATGCATCAACAATTTGACCTTAGTTCTTCAACCAATAACATGCCTTGATTCTCCTACCCTTCACTTTTGGCTGTTAGATCATGCTATTTTAGATTCGAGTCTCATCTAGCCACCCAGAAGCTTTACCCAAGCTCCATATAGTGCCCAATTCCTATAGTGCTATGATCCCCACCTGCCCCTCCGATGGCGCCAACCAAAACCCCTTTTCATGCCATCCTAGCCGAATGGCTCTACCTTTCCCTCTGCCTCGTCTCTCCTCCCTTTTCCCCTCTCTTTTCACTCCCCTTCATGCGCTAATGCCCCCCTCTTTGCTCCAATTTCCTCCTAGTTTACTGATTTCCACTGCCATCACCTCACCTCCAAAGACCACCCTTTCGATCCATCCTACTAAGAAGGAGTGCCCCAGCCAAACTCATGGGATGAAGGGGAGATTAGGTAGTAACTTCTTTGGGGCTGTAGTTGTCCTTTCCCTCCGTCTGCTTTTCTTCGACAGGCTGTGCGACTTCGACGAGTCATTCCCGACACATGACTTCTAAATGGGGACAAAAATCAGGGACCGTTGATCCCAGTCAAAGGGGTCAGCCGACCCTAATCCGACGACTCCAAATGAGATGCGCCCACCGTGGACCACTTGTCTCGGTAGTCAACAACGATGAGAAATGATTACAAATAGCTCCTCAACCGGTGGAGAGTAGTTGGGAGATGCCAGCAGCCTCCCCATAGTAGTTGACAGTGGTTGGGAGCCTCCAGGCCAGTGCACCTACTGACCAATGGCCCAATCTCAGCCCAAATCAAGGTGATTAACCCAAAAATCCCAAGTTAATGATGTTATCTTTAAACCTATGTAACTCCTAGGTCTCTTAACCAAATGCTATGATATTATATACCATTTTGACCAAAACAATTGTCACATATCCAATGATGTTGTTGTGTCTTGCTAGTTTTGTACAACTAATCCTTATTTTAGTAAAGATACTTTGTTTATGATCTTTGGATTATTAAGCACCTCAATCATGTACTACATGTGTACTTAATGATCCCTAGTTACCCTAATCACCCAAATCAATAATTTTAGCTCCCTTCTTACTGTAACATTGTCCTAGTCCATATATATTCACTAAAAGGATTTTTTGACCCTTCTATGTTAATCCTTTACCTAAAAGAGAATCATTTATGTGCTTGCATGCTATATCTTGACCAAGTCTTGACCATTAGACTAATTGTGAGCATATAATCCTTAAACCATGAAATTGGAAGTAATAATGATTCTATATACCACGTTTGACTAATATCTCATGCCTCTTTGTCCTAAGTATCTCTCGTGATCTAAAAGGACCCACCTTTGTACACTATATGCCCTAAATGTGTTGTTCAGGTACTTATGTGATTGGATCCTTATTCTTGTGCCAAAGTAGATCCTTATGATTCAAACCTTTATGTATACCTTCAAATTAGTCCTTAAATGACTTGTTTCATGAAATGCCAATTAGCATACTCATGTACCTCTTTTGACAACAGGTAACACCTAGTGTGACCTAAATGCTATGTTGCTTGTTTGGGATTTAACCTTGTGAACGAACATGACCTACTATTGCACATGTATCTAAAGGCTTCAATTCAGTAGAATTATCATGCTATTTGCCTACATCCTAACTTGATCTGCTTAGTGCTTCTATGACTTGGAACTATAACAATATTTCATGTTTTGACCTAATATGACTAATTATGATCTCACATGAATAGAACATGATGATAATCCCATCTTTCATGTATACCTTATATACAAATCTGAGATCATGTTTATCTAGTATCACTTTTAGTGTGTATGGTTTACCTAGACCTAAGGTCTAGTGTTGATGCTTATGCTTTAGGGAATCATTGCTTGCATGTTTGGAACATTGAAAACTACATTTGAACTAATTAAAACATAGATCTAGGGTAACATCCACAAGACTCATATGATGTTTAGATATCAATTCCCTTTTGATCTAATATCCTCTATTATGTATTTTATATCTTAGGTCCCCTATTGGTTGGACCTTCCCTAGAAATCTACTCAAGGTTTATATCGTGTACTCTACTTGCAAGGTACGCTTAATCTCTTGACCTACTATGTTATTGGATTGCATGTATGTATGCTTGTATGAATGTTTGGATAGATAATTACTTGTTTCAACTAGTGTTCCCTATGAATATTGCTTTCATGTTTACTATAGTATGTTGATAAACCTTGAACATAACATGTAGAAATCCATTATATAATCTTGTGTACCTACCTGAATTCTCAGGGTAAGGGCACAAGGAATGGACGAAATAGGGTTAGCTCATTGACTTTGGTCTTGAGGTCCCTCATGTAGAAATAGGGAGCATGAATTCCCACTCATGGACCCTTCGTTGAGAAGTGGTCAAATGCCTATGTTGATATAATGGATAAACAAATCTACAACATATTTTATATAGAAGAATGACATTTAATGTTCTCGCTATGTTTCTACTTCTTGTTTAATATGATGTTTCTAGACAAGAAACTTTTATTATGCTCTTAAACTGTTTACATGTCATTTCATAGCGTACTCAATGCTTTCACATTGATATATTTTGTTTATCAAATTTATAGTTGCCAAATGATGATCCGCTGCAATCAAGTTTCTAAGCTCAGAAATGCAATACAAATTTGGGTACATATCTCTTATCTCCATGTTTAGTATATTTTTATATCTTATTGTTATGCTTTTACATGTATATTTCCTGTGTGAAATATTTGTGCCATTCTATAGATGGGTGCCCAATCCCTACTAGCACTGACTTTGAAGTCAGTGGGGGTAGGAGGAGGGTAAAAAATGGCTCCGTGACAAATGGTATCAGAGACATACACACATGACTCTATATATGATTAAGGCATAACATATCTTAAGAATCCAAGGAGTACGGAAATCATTTCCTTAAAAAGGAGAGAGCCTTCTATCATCTCATCTCTTATTTAAGGACCACCTAAGTCATCCAAGTAGATGATGATTGGCTAGTATTCTCATCTCCTCATGTAATTCTTTTCCCTTGACTATGAATCACATGACATCTCGATTATGGGTAGCTTCTGATACTCATTTGAAAATGTGAAACTTGAGTTGGATGATAATGCCATGTTCTGATCTTAAATTAAAAACCCTATTTGATGTGCAAAATTACTCTAGAAAGTGATGTTCTCATGTCTAAAGTTTATGAAACTCACTATTATCTAATCAAATATAAGTGCTTCCAATGTTTGAGGTAAATTATTGATATGGTGAAATAATGTGGGACTCATGTTTTACACCTCATGTATGATGAGGTCCCCCGATTCATACCCCAAGCCAGAGAGAGGGGATGATGATTGCATCCTTCTTGCTTGTAGTTTTTGAGGACCATACTTTCATGAAAAATTTCTGACAAACACAAAAAAAATCCATCCCCAGCCACTGACGTCTTCCTCCTGCCTTCGTCTTGACAACCGTGGAGAAGGAGAGAGAGGAATATATTGCATGATACTAACAGAGTATTGAGGATGAGGGAACTGGAGGAATCAGAGAAAGACTGCAAAAAATCACTTCTCCTTTGGTGGATGATAGGGACTGCTTCATGGGCAGGAAGTCCTTTAGGGTAGATAATTGATAAAAAGGATGAATATGAGTCAAAAAATGGGAGAAGTGTTTGAGGAGCTTTGAATGGAAGCCCTAGTAAATGGTGACAGTAACTCTAACTGTCCTAAGGTAGTGAAATTCCTTGCCACATAAGTAGCGACCTGCACAAATATTGTAACGACTGTCCCGCTGTCTCCAACATGGACCTGGTGAAATTGAAGACTATACCTATGTTGTCCCTTTTCTGACCAAACCTCAAACATAGTTAAGAAAACATTTCCCCTATTTGATGTGTGTAATGATCATGCCATGAAATTACTATGTCTTTGGAACTCTAGATCATGATGTGAAGACTTGTTACAAGAGGAAGATCCCCTATTGACTAATATTGTAATGACTGACAATCAAATCGTTACTAATTAAGCGGAATTAAACATAAACAACAGATTAACAAAAATCACTAAAAATTAAAACCATTTTTCAAAGAGATCCATTCCAAGGAAAACTCTTACTGAAAGGTCCAAAACCTTATATACATCATTATTCACATTGTACATATCTGGTACATCTCATCTTGAGAATAACATATAACAGTTGCTTTACCAAACTATACATGAGCAACATAAAACCTCGAGGCGCGTAAGCCAAAATCTCTTATTGATCATAAAACCAGTACAAACCAATTCCAAGGACCTGAGAGTACAGAGACGACATATAGGACTGATATCTACAAGACATGACAGACAGTACACTCAACCTGAGCTGTCACTGCTACCTCAACTGTTGTTCTTCCTTTGCAAAAAGGTCTTCACCTCCCCGTGCATGCCCACCTAAAAAATTTGGGTCCCACGGGGGTGAGACAATTGTAATTGTCCCAACGAGAGATATAACTCTCCGCCGACCATATTATTATCACAGATTAAGCATTTATAAACTGAGCAGAGGTTCTTTTTATATTAACAAGCAGGATAATTCACTATATGAACAGAATGAAGTAATCTCCTTTCATAAGGAGAACATTGCATCTACCCATGGTAGATTATAATTCATCTATTTGCTTTGCAAGGAATGTAAAGAAACATAGATAACATCTATCAACTAGAATGTATAATTGTATTGCGCATCAAGCAATGTTTCTCGTATTTGATCCTTAAGCATATATACTACACGACTGAACATATTTTACAATCACACTTATGCCCTGAGGAGATGGAGCATACCTCGACCATCTCCAACCGACCACAAACTTCTCACAAGTCGGTACCATACAAGGTCAATGGTAGAGCCGGTTTCCATGACCTCAGACCGTCTCGGTCAGTACGAGACCACATGCAGGACATCTCATGTCACTGCTAACAAATTGTGCCAGGGTACGTAGGCATCCTCGCTTAGAGCTACAACGTCAACTGCACTCTCTTAGGGGAAACATCTACACACAACCATCCCCAGTCTGAGTCATGGCGACACAAGCACCATACTCTGAGCCACGGGTCAGTTCACCGTGCTCAACACAGAGTCTACGACCGAAGTCACACTCGAGCCAGGATAGGGCATATAGCCAAATCCCCATTCATTTCGGGATCATAAGGGGATCGGCTCACACAGTACCGTCCATACTTACGCCCTCACATACTCAAAAGTTTGCACTCCGGGTTATTCCACGGAGCAACCCATTTCACCATCAGCAAGTTCTGACACTGATGGATCTATGGTCAGGGTAATGTTTTATAGTTTCTAGTGATATATTACGTGCATTACATCATTCTTTTAGCATCAAACAAGTTATCTTTATCAAACACAACAAATGCTACAAAGAAAGGTGTAATACATTTATCACGTACTTGTCCAATTCTTTTAAACACATGATACTTGGGATCTCAGTCCCTAATCACATTACTGGGAATTCTCATCCCTTCACATCATCATTATCATGATTACTGGATCTAGGTATTCAAACCCTTAGATCATCACTAAACACTGTTACCACTTATCTGGTAACTATTACCTCTGGGTCCTCAGACCAAGGTATACATGATACTTGTTATACAAGCATCTCACATGGCTCACAAGGCCCATTAAATATCTTGTCACCTCTCAATAGGCAACAAACTATCACATGGCTCACAAGGCCATTACACATCTTGTCACCTCTCACTAGGCAACAACTTATTCACATGGCTCACAAGGCCATTACACATCTTGTCACCTCTCACTAGGCAATAACTTTATTCACATGGATCACAAGGCCATTACACATTATACTTGTTATACAAGTAATTAACATGCCTTACAAGGCTTATGCAATAAGAGAAATACAACCTTCCCATCATTAGGGTTAGGGTTTTCCCTTTCTTATCGATTAGGGTTTCTCTTACATATCATTACCCTTCATTAGGGTTAGGGTTTTCCGTTATTAACCATTTAGGTTTTCAAGATCATATTATCAATGATCAAACCCTAATTCATTGCTCCACACATCTAGGAGCAGACATTGATATCATAAGTATTCAATCATACTTATTCATTCTCATCATTTATCATTAAATGAATCATCAACACAAGGTATGAGTTCCTCTCTCATCCTTACCAGGGTATGATTACATCAGACTTTATTAACTTGGCTTAACCCTTTCTCAAAGTATGTTAGCCCACACTTATCAAAGTGCATTAAACTTATTACATCTCAATGTAACAATTGACATAACACACATCATGTGTTACTCATCCAAGTATATTGGATTTAAGGTGCATCAAGGTACATCAACCTTGAAGTGCTGGATGTGATATCTATCATGTCCTGATGTATCACTTCCCTCATCACTTTTAACATACCTAAGTTCATCAACTTATCTTGTATTAGGGTATGTCCCATCCTAATACTTTATGCACTAGCTCATCACATTTATCATGTAATGTATTGGTCATAAGTCACACAATTGAATTATTCAACCATCATTAATGATATGAACTCATCTTGGGTTAAGGCATTATTGATATAGGATTAACCATTATCAACCACTCTAGGTGTTTCACCTATCAAGGTATTATCCACACCATTACTTGGTGTTACACTCATCACTCCTAAGTGTGTATTGCCCTTACCTTTACAAGGTGTATAGGGTTAAATCATGTGCATATGTTCACCATATCGGGTTGTAGGTGTATAGACACTCACCATATCGGGCTAGGATTTGCACTTGTCTCCATATCAGGCATGAGGTACCTTCTTGACCTCATATCGAGCACAAGATATATTTATGTGTCACCCATGATACTTATTAGGTATCAACCCATCACCATGTCAGGCTAGAAGTACATTCAATCACCTAATCGGGCTAGTCACCATCTAGGGTTAGCCATGATGGGTTAGGGTTACCATATTGTTTAGGGTTGTGTATCGTGCAACCCTGTCATGCAACCATGTCATACAAGGTCATGTAGGCCTCATGATATTAAGTATCAATGATGTATCATATGATCATATCATGCAATAGCACTTGTTACTCTTCACTTATATCGGGTTACCCAATTTAGGGTTTCTTATCAACTTACAAGTATACAATTGACCTTGTATCATGCATGGAGTCTATAATAGACTTCATATCGTGAAAGAGGTGTATACTACACCCCCATTTCGTTCAATAAGGTTTACAAACCTATTCATATCATTTTAGTGAAATAGGTGCATCATCATATTGGGTTAGAGGTGCTTGCTTATGTGCATGCACCCGATATCACTTTTATAAGGTGATATCACAATCTTCAAGCTCTAGACATTTAATCTAACTATTATAGTTAAAGTAAACAGGTATAAGAAACTACTAGAACTAATAATTTCATCAACTATTTCAGGAAATTTTGGAATTAAAAGTAGATCATTAAATACAACAATTTAGGTGATGAATAATAACAAGATTGAGTTCAAGTTATATAACTCGCCTTAAGAACCACTTAAAAGCTTCAAGGTCCAAAGCTCCATGTTCCTAAGGTTGAAGATGACTTTATCAAAGGTCCAAGGCTCGTTCACAACTCCTTCATATACAAGGAATTAACATGGATAAGCAATTGGTGAAGAAGAAAAGAAAGGTAGATCATAACCCTAATTCCATGCTTCAATTCAAGCTTGAAGACAACTATATCTTACCTTAGGGTTAAGTTTTGAGTTCATTAGCTCCTTGGCCAACACCCTACCACTCTTGGGCGATATGGACTTCCTCTTGGCTGACACAACTTTGCTTGTGGCCGATACCCCCTCACTTGTGGCCAAAATCACTTCAATTGGCCGATATCAACTTGCTATGAGCAATATCAACATGGTATGGTCGATATACTTGCTATGGACGATATACAAGGCCTATGAACGATACCCTTGTGCTCTTTCACGACATGAAACCTCTCTTGCACGACATGATACTCACTTGCATGACATGGCACTCACTTGGAGTCAAAACACTTTACTCTATGGCCAATATCACCCCATATAGCCGATATCACCTACTTGGGCGATATGGTCTTGCCATGGGCGATACCCCAAGGCCCATGCACGATACCACAGCATCCATTCACGATATGGGATCTCTATGCACGATACCTTAGGGTAGGAGGGTGGTAAGGGTCGCAAAATTGCACCAAGGGGTGAAACTAGGGGTATATATACTTGCTGATCATGAAGAAAGGCAAAAATGAGGTGTCAACATTTTGAGCTAGTAGGTGCCACGTGTCATGCATGGGTGACACCTGTCCATACATGCATCAACATTTATCTTGACATGCAAAAAGGTTGAGGATAATATAAATATGCAAATTCGTCCATTGCTTATCCATTTGGATAAGTCATCTAGGTTTAATCACTATTTTATGTCAAGCCGATATACTTTTTCTAAGGAAACTTGTTGGCCGTCATACCTCACCTCCTTGAGGTTATTTGAACGATATGGACTTTTCCAAGAGTTAAAAAAACGATATGGAACACCTACTTGGGCTCCATGGCCGATAGGCACTCATATATACACTTTTCAACTTGATACAACTCAACTTAAGCTTCCAAATTCAACCCTTTTTCTTGGTCATTTCATCACCAAGATTACCATCATTCATAATGGAATCAAACATGGTGTATCATTCATTATATATCCTATAAATGATACATAGAGGAAATAGGAACACTCTATAGGTGGTAATTTGCATATCAACCCCACATTTTGGGTAAATTACAATTTCTACCAAAATTGGTGCACAAGGTACCAGCATTGTTCAAACAAGTTCAAACTTGGAATTTAGGCTTTACACAAGCCACCACCTTGCATAATTCTCTCAATAATGATGCTACAACACATGATGCATGTTCAAAATGTGACATTTTGCATTATATCCCCTCAATTTGGGTAAATTGCACTTTGGTCCAAAACAATGGAAAATTGCTCAAACAACATTCAATCGGGACCAAACTTGAAACATGAGTGTGTCACATGATAACAAAACACCTTAGAGGATTATATTAAAGTTATAAGAAACTTTATTAGCCAAAATTAATAGGGTTACCTCATAACCTAGGTCAGGGTTGTTACAAATATTCCTCTTTGTAAATTCAATTCGAATAATATGATGGACCTATATCGCAATCTTGCACTCTTCTGCTCAAAATCATGAGTTCTCAATTTCAAAAATAAACCCTTACCTTAATCTTGAAAGTAAGGGAACTCAATTATGACCCTGATCTTGTAAAATCCATAGTATGGATTCCTTCTTATGATTTTGAACTCACAAACTCTTGAAATATGGTTTCCCTATTAATGATCTTGAGGTTTGACTTGTGATATAATGAAATACAATCTAATAATTGATACTCTCCCTATTTGAATAATTCTGATGGTTCATGATTAGTACAGATTAATGTGCTAGATTAGGGTCATAGTTGAATCATGACTCCCCTAACCTAGGTCACTTTGCTATTACGATTGCCTTGAAATTCTCATCTTGATGACTATTTAGAGTTTGGAAAGGAAACTCCCTTACACACGATTTTGATTTCTTGACCTAAGTATCTAATAGGTCAAGTGCATGACGATATTGACACTTAATTTTAATCATGATTTGATGATGATCTTTGAATATGATGTTGTTGACTATAGTTAGTGGTTAGGTCCTAGAAAGACCTAGTCCTAGATCATTCATCAACCATGAATACTATGAAAATAAACTCGATGTTGATACCACAAAATGTTGAATGATGCTCAAAATGTTGTTCAATTGTTGCTTGATTTTTGTATACGGTTGAATGATCACCAATAAGGTCTAAACACAAATCTAAATGTTGGCTCTGAAATGTTTGGATGTACAGTTTTTATGTCCAAACTTGACTTTTGATATTGAATATTGAAATATTGACTCATGAGTATTGATGTTGGCTTGACTTGACTCCTATGATCACCCTATTTAGATTGTGAGATCACCCTTGATATATGACTAATGGATTTTGTGTTCCCAAATATTGAAATTGAAATGACGATTATGATGCTTTTATCAATTTATGACTTAGGGATGAGCTCCAAGTGGACTTAGGTGGGACCATCCATTGATTTTAAGCACGAAATCACGATGTTGGTCTTGATTTGTTGAAACACAAAATCTCAATCATGGGCCCCACCTAGGCCAATGTAGAAGCTAGAACCCTAAAATTTGGAAATGAAAGTCATGCCCTACGCTTGAACTCTATTATCTGACAAAAATCTTATCTCTCCAAATCTATGACTCATGTGATGGTTCCTCCAAGTTGATGATCTGCGTGACTACGATATTTCTGATCGTATGATCTATGTGATTATATGTAGACCATGCTGCTCGATTTTCTTGATTTTGGAATGAGTTGGATATTGTAAGTAGTAATGATACTTTATGAGAATACTATGACCGTTTTGACATTGATTAGGAAAACCAATCTTGATTGTTGGCTTGATCTAATTTTATGGACAAAATTTCTTTTAAGGTTGGAGGATGTGATAGAATGGATCTTTCTCTCTCATCCATTATGTAACTCTAAACCCTAGATTGTTCAATGTTCTTGTCTTACCTTCAATTTTATAATTGAATATGATTTCATTCATAACTGATAACCATGGAATGTAATTCATACCTTGCTGAGACTCAATTTGACCCTAATATAGTTTTCAACCATATCATACATCATTACCTTTCCCTTGAAATTTGGTCATATCCTTGTGAACTTTTGAGGTCTATTATTTTTCTCATATGGTAGAGCTATCTCTCACCTTTACAATACACCTAATTTCATTCAATTTGGAGCTTAGATGAAAAAGATATGTGTAATTGATGATCCATACCTTAAAACCCTAATTATAACCATTTATTCATTTGTTTAATCGTTGGACCGACCTTGCAGGGCCAAATATGAGTGTCGCGAGGGGGCAAAATAGTACCAACCTCCAGCTATGCACTAGCAATCCTACCTTAGTTCTTCAACCAATAACATGCCTCAATTCTCCTTGCCTTCACTTTTGATCGTTGGATCATGATATCGTAGATTTGAGTGCCATCTAGCGGCCCATATCTTTCCCCAAGCTCCTTACAACACCCAAATCCTATGGTGTTGTGAGCCTCACCTTCCCCTCCGATGGCACCAACCAACCCCCCTTTTCTCACCATCCTAGCCAAACTGGCTCTACCTTTCCCTCAGCCTTGTCTCTCCTCCCTTTCCCCCTCTCTTTTCACTCCCCTTCATGCGCTAATGCCCCTCTCCTTGCTCCAGTTTCATCATGGTTTCCTGATTTCTACCGCCATCACATTGCCTCTGAAGACCCCCCTCTCGACCCCTCCTACCAAGAAGTAGTGCCCCAACCAACCTCGTAGGATCAAGGGGAGATCAAGCGACAACTACTTTGGGGTTGTGGTGGTCCATGACCTCTGTCTACTTTTATCTGATAGGCTGTGTGACTTTGATGTCTCTGTGCCAAACTCCATGACTTCTAGATGGGGATGAAATTCAGAGACCATTGATCCTGGTCAAAGGGGTCAGCTGACTGTGATATGATGACTCCAAATGAGAGGCGCCCATCGTGGACCACTCATATGGACTGTCAACAACGACAAGAAACGATTACAGATAGCTCCTCGAGTGGTGGTGAGTAGGAAAGAGATTCCTACAACATTTCTGTGGTGGTTGGGAGCCTCCAGGTCAGCACACCTACTGACTAGAAGCCCAATCTTGGCCAAAAATAGGGTAATTATCCTAAAAATTCCATGTTAATGATGCTAACTTCAAACCTACATAACTCCTAGGTATATTAACCAAATTCTATGATATTATATACAATTGTGACTAGAAAAATCATCATCTGTCTAATGATGATATTTCCTTTTGCTAGTTCTGTACACCTAATCTCTTTTTTAGTAAAGATGCTTCTTTTATGATCTTTGTATTATTAAGAAAACTTAATCATGTACTACATGTGTCCTTAATGATCCCTAGTTACACTAATCACCCAAATTAATAATTTTATCTCCCTTATTACTGTAATGTTGTCTTTGTCGATCTATATGAACTAAAAGGATCTTTTTGACCTTCTACATTAATCCTTTACCTAAAAGAGAATCATTTATGTGCTTGCATGCTATATCTTGACCAAGTGTTGAGCTTTAGACTAATTGTGAACATCTAATCCTTGAACCTTTAAATTAGTAATAATATTAATTATATATATCACATTTGACTAATACCTCATGCTTCATTGCCTTAAGTATCTCTTGTGATCTAAAATGACCCACCTTTGTTCAGTATATTCCTTAAATATGTTGTTCAAGTACTTATGTGATTGGATCCTTATTTTTTTGGCAAAGTATATCCTTATTATTCAAACGTTTATGTATGCTTTAAAATCAGTCCTTAAATGACTTTTTTCATGAAATGCCAAGTAGCATAATCATGTAACCCTTTTGACAACATGTAACACCTGGTGTGACCTAAATGCTATGTTGCTTGTTTGGGATCTAACCTTGTGAACGAACATGACCTACTGTTGCACATGTATCTTAAGACTTCAATTTAGTAGAATTATCATGCTATTTCCCTACATCCAAACTTGACGTGCTTGTGCTTCTATGACTTGGAACTGTAACAATATTCTTTGTTTTGACCTAGTATGATTAGTTAAGATCTCTCATGAATTGAACATGATGATAATCTGATCTTTCATGTATCCCTTATATCCAAATTAGAGATCATGTTTATGTAGTATCACTCTTAATGTGGATGGTTCACCTAGAACTAAGGTCTAGTGTTGATGCTTATGCTTTATGGAATCATTGCTTGCATGTTTGGAACTTTGAAAACTACATCTGAACTATTTAAAACCTAGATCTAGGATAACATCCACATGAATCACATAATGTTTAGATATCAATTCCATTTTTATCTAAGACCCTCTATTATGTACTTTATATCTTAGGTCCCCTTTGGTTTGGGCATTCCCTAGAAATCTATTCAAGGTTTATAGCTTGTACTCTACTAGCAAGGTATGCTTAATCTCTTGACCCTACTATGTTATTGTCTTTCATGTATGTATGCTAGTATGAATGCTTGACTAGATAATTACTTGTTGAGCTATTGTTCCCTATGAAAACTACTTTCATGTTGACTATAGTATGTTGATAAACCTTGAACATAACATACAAAAATCTTTTTATATAACCTTGTGTACCTGCCTGAATTCTCAGGGTAAGGGAACAAGGCATGAATGAAATAGGGTTAGTCATGGACTTTGGTATTGAGGTACCTCATGTAGAAATAGGGAGAATGAATGCCCTTCATGGACCCTTTGTTGAGAATTGGTCAAAATCCTATGTTGATATAATGGATAGAGAAATCTAAAATATGTTTTGTATAGAAGAATGAAGTTAAATGTTCTTGCTTTGTTTCTACTTCTTGTTTAATATGATATTTCTAGCCAAGAAACTTTTATTATACTCTTAAATTGTTTAATGCATTTTTATTGCGTACTCAATACTTTCTCATTGATATATTTTATTTATCAAATTTGTAGTTGCCAAATGAAGATCTGCCAAAATCAAGATTTTAAGCTCTGAAATGGGTACATATCTCTTATCTCCATGTTTAGTATCTTTTTATATCTTATTGTTCTGCTTTTACATATATATTGCTTGTATGAAATATTTGTGCCATTGTATGGACAGGCGCCCAATCCCTACTTCCATTGACTTTGTAGTCAGTGGGGGTAGGAGGAGGGTAACAAATAGCTCTGTGACAATGTCATCCTCACTCTTGGCTTCCTCATCCTAGGATGCACTCCTACCCACAGAAAAATTATGTCCAAAATAAAATTATTGTATACACTTCGAGAAGCCACTGAGATTAAACATTTGGATGGAATAGTTATATATATACCATGCAACCAAAACTTTGTCCAATAATCCATATCCCTATGGTCTATTAACTTAGGGTCCAAGCCTTTCATGGATGGTTGTCTGGGATTGATCTCTATTACCCACCTTCCACCACATGTATGGGATGTTACGATATTTAAAATAAAGCCTCTATTGTGGGTGATACACTACAAATCCTACACCAAAACATAGTCATAACTATTTATACCAAAGCCTTATGTGTTTTTCTCTATGGTCAAGGAAATTCAACTAACTAGAATTTTGAACATCCATTTTAGACATATTTCATATACCATAAAACTAAATGGTGAAGAACCTCATGACATTTCTTCCATATTCTCTAACATGGTTGATCCTCACACCTCATGGTATATCCTAATTTTTAAAAAGAAGTACTATATCAGAAGTCACTATACTAGATTTACCACATAATATAGGATATGTTTGGATTAGAAACGATGCTCATCATTTAAATAAAACCCTAGTCAAACTCATCCTATTTCATACAATCTCACCAATCAAAATTCTTTAATTAAATCATTCCATCTGAGTAAGAAAGTTAGAAATTTATACAAACATACTATGAAGGATATAACAAACCCTAACATCCCACAAACTAAGAAATATCTACACAATAACAACATTTTGGGATCAATGCATAATAAGAGTTCATCCCTTGATAAGGGTGCTCCACATGAGTAGGGTGATACTTTTTAGGGCAAGGAGATCTTCGTGAATGAAGACTTGATTGCTCAAATCAAATCATAGATCCTTGTTTAGATAAGGAATAACATCAACAACAATCAAGAGAAAGTATTCAATAGACAAACATGTTGGTATGTATGCCCAGAGATCGAATCTTATGTTGATTGTAATGGCATATCTTGTAAACGATTTGATTAATGATAAAGGCAATATACGTATATATGTTTGTTTAGTTATGAGATAATGGTATAACATGATAGATGTCTAAAGAGTGATGTTATTCAATGACATATGTCTTCAGGTTGGGGACCTGAACAATGAGATCATATGTATGATAAGAGTACATACATTCTTGTTATGTCCCTAGTTGGATTTTATTGTGGAAGCTGATAGACATCTATATCACATAGGACTAGAGTGTGTGTTGGTTGATGACACAATTTCATTAGTTATGATATGTGATATCAAACCAACCACATAGGTACTTGTTAGAAGAACAATGCATCAGACAGACCCACCTTGAGAGTGATATATGGAAACCATTGACTGGTGGTCAAAATCAGCTCTCACAGTGATAGTGGTGATTGTGGTTCTTAGACCTAATGTCACTACACCTATCACATGTCTTTTGATGAATTTTGACACCATCCAACGTCACTTAGAATAAGGATTGCCATAAAGGTGATGCTCAGATACATTGTGACACAAGAAATGACTATGAGTGATGTAGACGAGATTTATCCCTCCTACTGGACTTGATATACTGGCCACTTGATTAGAGAGACTGAGAAAAATATGTCCATATTCATGTGAATCAATATATGATATATGAGCTCACATATATCTAAGACAGTCTACTCTAGTTCGAGGAACATGGATTGAATATTAAAAGGATGATGATTCCATACCTCGAGTTCAATCTGGATATCAAAGACAAAGGAACTATACAATCACTACACCACTAATTGCAGATTGTAGGTTAAAGTTGTTCTCCAACTTTTCAATTACTTGGGTAGCAACGATGTGTTGCTAGATACCGCTCATTGCTTTTAATGTCATAAGTTGGTTATGGACATTCACTACCAACATAACTGGGAGCTATAGGGTCACACACATAAGATACACATGGAATAGGTTTTTAGTCATGAATGTGGTTTAAAATTGATTACTAAATTGTTCGATATTCAATTTAAACAAGATTATCTATCTGAAATTTAAAATGATTCGTTCAGCAAGTGAACCGATTGGTTTAGATGTATGAACTAACCAGTTCAGGTAATGAACTGACCAATTGGATGATCAATATGATTGGATCAAGTATTGATGCTTGTAAGGAAATATGGTGACAGAACATGCAACAAGAATGAGAAAATTAACTACCATATTCTCCTTTAGTCAATAGATCACATCAATAACTATTAAATGGGAATGATGATTTAGAGATAAACATGATCCTAGAGAAACTCCAACAATAATCTCCTTGCCGTAATGCACAACCTTTCTTCAAGTCACACTCGAATAGCATCTACAACTGCTCTTGGTTGATCACCATGGAGAGTAGTTTGATGTTGTCCTCCTAGAAGGAAAATATCCACACCTCTAGAGTAGTACACACAGACCACTAGGAAGTGTTGTCATTCTAGAAGAATGGACAACAAGTTATCCCTTCACATCAGTGTACTAGTTACCAATTTTCTCTCCTACAATTGTTCTCCCTTGCCATCCCTCTCCACACCTCTAGAGTAGTACACACAGACCACTAGGAAGTGTTGTCATTCTAGAAGAATGGACAACAAGTTATCCCTTCACATCAGTGTACTAGTTACCAATTTTCTCTCCTACAATTGTTCTCCCTTGCCATCCCTCCCTTTATCGAGTAGGACTTGCTCATGTTTTCTTAATTACCACAACCACAAAAGACAAAAAAATTTCTGAAGTAATTGAGTTGTGTCTCTAGGAATCTCCCAGTACCCCTATATTTATAGGAGGGTTAGGGTCAGGGTTCCCAGTCTGTGTGGGAGTGGAAGGGGCCATAATTTCATAAATTTTTGCAACCTGCGAGTGAAAAAACAACCGATTCACAAGTGAACTTCTCGATTGGCATGTGAGCCGATCGGTTCACCCAGTGAACTAGTCATTTTTTCATGTTTCCCAATAGCAATTGTATTGGAAATTCTAATCCAATTAATGCACAAGATGACATCATCACTAATCCTTGATGCAATCGAATTGATCAATGAACGAGGATGTTCATCTAATGAACCATACATCTGGCAACCTTGAACCAATCAGTCCACTAAGGGAACTGGTCTATTCATGCCATGGTTCATCCAAAATTCAGTATATGCAATCTCCAATCAACCAGACACTCCAACTGGTCAGTTCAACACTTGAACTGGACGGTTCAGAGTCCAGTCAGTCAATTGTTGTTTAAATTGAATACCTAAACCCTTTAGTAATCAATTTAGTCATCATTCATGAATAAACTCCTTTTCCAAGTGAATCCTTTGTGTGTGACCCTATAGGTTCTATATTTCATTGGAAGTGAGTGTCCATAACCATTTTATGACATCATAAGCAATGAGCAACATCTAGTAACACATCATTGCTACCCAAGTAGAAGGGGAGTTGGAGAACAACTTCAGCCTACAATCATGTGATTGGTGTTATAGTGTTTGTACAGTTCCTTGGTCACTGATATCCAGATTGAACTTGAGGCATGGAATCATAATCCTCTTAAAAAATTCAATCCACATTCCTTGAACTAGAGAAGGCTGTATGAGATATATGTAAGCTCAATATCACATATTAACTCACATGAGCATGACCATGCATTTCTCAATCTCACTTATCAAATGGATGGGATATCATACTCTCATAGGAGGGAAAAATCCGATATACATCACTCATAGTCATCCCCATGTGTCACAGTATATCTAATCATCACCTTTATGGAAACCCTTATATAGAATCATGATGGTTTATGTCAAAGTACACCAAAAACATGTTAAGCTTGTAGTGACTTTGGGTCTAAGAACCACAATCACCATCAACATTGTAAGAGATGATTCTGACTACCAATTATGGTTTCCATGTATCACTCTTAAGGTGAGTCTGTCTGATGCACTATTCTCTAACAAGTTTCTATGTGTTGGGTTTGATATCACATATCATGACTGATGAATTTTGTCATCAACCAACACACACTCTAATCTTATGTGTTATTATTGACTATCAACCTTCCACAATAACATATGACTAGGGACATAACAAGAGTGTATATACTCTTAACATTTGTATGCTCACAGTTTTCAAGTCATCATCCCAAAGACGTACATCATTGAGTAATATCATTCTATAGACATTTATTATGTTATTTCATTATCTCATAACTAAATAAAATAGAATAAATTGGAAGATTTCATTTATAATTAATGAAATCATTTATAAGTGATGCCATTACAATTATCACATGATTGACTCTTTGGGCATACATACCAATAGACTCCCACTTGCACTTAGAGACAATCACCCATGAATCTTATTTTAAGTGATCTAACATGATCATCATGCTTCTTCTATGAAATTACTTTTGTCGAGGAGCCATCAATATTGTTCTCGATTTGTACTTGGAAAATCTTCACCATCCCTTTGTTGTACAATCTCTTGTATGAGATGGAAACACCTTTATATATGCCTGAACGATGATGCGATCTGGCTTCCTTAGCTTGTGCATTAGCTCCATTGTTGTCACAATATAGCTCAATTGTGTCATTGATGCTTGGAACTACCTCAAATTTAGAGATGAACTTCTTGATCCAAACAACTTCCTTTGCTGCATTTGATGTAGCAATATACTTGACCAGTGTTGTAGAATCAACAACTATCTCTTTCTTGGAACTCTTACACTCACATCTCTGCTATTTAGGTAAAAGACAAATCATGATTGTGATCTGTAATCATCTTTGTTAGTTTGGAAGCTTGTATCGATGTAACCATTTACCACTAACTCTTCCTCTTCGCCCTAGATAAGGAACTGATCCTTAGTTCTTATCAAATACTTAAGGATTTTCTTCATGGATGTCCAGTGAGCATCACTTGGATCTGACTGATATATGATCATCATGCTCAAGGCATATGAAACATGAGAATGGGTAGACAACATTGTGTGCATGATGGATCCAATTGCAGATCCATATGGAGTCCTAATCATGCGTTTCCTTTCTTCACATGAAGTGGGACATCAAGCTTTAGAGATGGTAAATCCATGCACCATGGACATGTTTCCTCTCTTTGGGCTCTCCATGCTGAACCTCTTCAACACTTCATCAATGTATGTGCTCTAACTTAGTCCAAGAAGCCTTCTACATCTATCTCTATAGATCTTGTTTCCCAAAATATAGGATGCTTCACCCAAGTATTTCATAGAAAACATATATTCTAGCCATGTCTTTACCTTTCATAAAGTAGGGATGTCATTCCCCATCAATAGTATGTCATCCACATACAATATGCAGAATACATTTATGCTCCCACTAACCTTCTTGTATACACCAGGTTCATCTTCATTTTTAGTAAAGCCAAACTCTTGGATTATCTCGTCAAAATTAAGATTCCAACACCTAGATGCTTGATTCAATCCATAGATTGACCTTTGTAGCTTACATACTTTATTTTCATCCTTTAGATGTATAAAACCCTCAAGTTGTGTCATGTACACATCCTTAAGAACATTCTCGTTAAGGAATGTGGTTTTAACATCAATAAGCCAAATCTCATAGTTATGATAAACTGCAATGGCAAGCATGATCCATATGGACTTAACCATGCACTACTACAGAAGTGCCTTTTAGTGTCGGTTGTTTAACCCCCTTTGGCGTCGGTTTCTGAACGACGCCTATGTGGGCGCCGCTAAAAGGTTGGACACTTCAGCGTCGGTTAAAAAACCGACGCCTATTTAACATCAAGGCGTCGGTTTATTATAAAACACCGACGCCAAAAGGGTTCGCGCCACAGAAAACAGCGTCATCTAGGACGCTTTCTGCGTCGGTTATATACTAAACAACCGACGTAGAAAAGTGTCCTAGATGACTCCCATTTCCTGTAGCGCGAACACTTTTGGCGTCGGTGTTCAACAAAAAACCGACGCTGTAAGTCTGTGCTGACGGTTATCGGTAAATAACCGACGCCTATATCTATTTTTTTTTTTATAAATCTGTTTGCAGGCCTGCTGTGGCTGGTCAGCAGGATGAGAACCTGCAGTTCAGTTTTCTGAACTGCAGGTTTACGACATCCATTGATATCAGCCTACAAACAGGCCACAAACCTACAAAATTAACATAAAAAGATTCACACAAGTAGATACATTCAGACATCAATTCAATTGTCACGTTCACACATATAGAATCATTCAAATACATGTTTTAACATTCAGAAACATTCATTTACAAAGTATCATTCATCATCACTATCAACATCCCAATTATATCTTACAGTTGCCACTGTTTGTACAGCTATTGCCCATTCTTCTCTTACTTCATTTAATGCTTCCCTCGTATATGGAGCATGTACATTTTTTTAAGCGTTTGCCTATAGTGTGGTCAGTTTTAAACACCTGCAAAGAGAATGATGTATATATATAAGTAATAATATAAAAATAAGATTGATATATTTCATACTAACTAATGAGACTATATATAATACCTCATGTATGGTATCGATGTCCAATGCGGCATGTTTGATAATCATCTGCATAAATCGCATCACATAGTATGCGCATGCCCAGCCATTGTCTTGTGTAGCGCACTATAAATTGAAACATACAAAATAACACAACTAAGCACAATTCACATCAATAATATATACATTGGAGTCGGGGAGTCGGGAACTTACTTTTACGTTCTCCCAAGACAATGGCTGGTTCTTTTTCCTTGGGACCTTTCCTCCAGCATTTTTGAATGCATCTAAACCCCTACATGTTAATATAACACACTAAGTTGCATAAGTAAATAGTAATGTAATAAAAGATGTTAACGGATATAAAAAATGAAATATTTCTCACCAGAATAATGCCATTCTCATTACGTGTCCAATTTTAGTGTTTAATGTACTTCGTACGGGATCTAGATAATAAACAGTGAACGTCCCGGGGACAATAACTAGTAACTCCCAATGTCTACCACTAGAGGTAAAAAGTTAACAATTAATAACTCAAAATGCAAAATAATAATGGAATTTTCTTAAGTCCAAATTATAAATAAAGCAAACTTACTTGACATTGAATGGAGCTATTATTATCGTCTTCATTTGATGACCAAAAATTGTAAAAGCATCTATACAGTATTGTTGAACACTATCAGGGTCTTTAGCTACCATACTAATCAATGATGGAATCAAAAATCCCACATGATCATATGCAAATTGTTTGCAATGATCTTCGATTAAGTAGCTGCAAAACATATAGACGTATGCATTAATATATAAGAAACTAGATCACCGGATCTTACACAAGGTATATGGATGTATAAATAAGATCTCACCTTATCCATGTCTCTATCATTGATGTATTCAACCGATCATACATAAACAACTCAATAATATCTTGTATAAATAAAGAGCTGTCGTATGATTGACCTGCATAATCTGCATCTAAAGAAACAATTATAGGGCAAAGTATATTATGTGCCCGTAGCCAACATGCCATTCCCCTACAAGCAGGACCTAAAGGGTATTGTAGGTTAGTTGGAACCCAAGTTGGTAATGCGGGAATTGGAGGTGGAGGCCTAGGTGCTCCTGGTGTCTTCTTTTTAACCTGTATATATAATTTCAGATCAGTTGACATCATATATACACATTAACAGTCTAAATCAATGTAAATTTATCTTACAATTTCAGTCGTGTAGAGGACATCTGCTTTGGGCCACAATATGACCCCGCTTTCTGCCTCACCAAGTGTATCAATATCTGGGTGGGCATATGGAAACTCAACTTCCCTCCAATCGGGTAATACATGTATCGGGCTCACACGAATGTAGCCCTGCGGCATTGGAGTCCCATGAAACGTTGCCCCAGGAAGGGACTGGTAAGCTTGCGCCTCTGCAACAACATAGTTTTCCATTCTTAAGCGGCATGGCTTCAATGCCTACAAATTTACGTAAAGAATGTTATACATATATACATATCATCTTGAAAACATATCATCTTGAAAAGACTAGCTACAATGTCATAAACAATACTTACAGCAGACGTGTTAGGCGATGGGTCTCCAGGATTACTTGCAGTCTGTGCACCAGGAGAAGAGTGGGTCGGCATAGGCTGATTGGAAGCCTGAGATGCCTGCCACCGCAGCAATTCTTCCTTGACCTTCTCAGCAACCACATCGTTGAGCTTCTTAGCAACTATATCCTCGACTCTCTTATTCTCCTATACATGGATAAAACAAATATTAGCTTTTTATTAATGAATTTCCTTTTGCAGTAACATTATAAAAATAGAATATGTTACCTCTTCTTGAGAAAGTCCCGCTCTGGGTTTGCGCTGGGATGGCCCAAAGAATGCTTTGATGCCCACACCAGCGCCGGCACCTCTAACACGTCCATGATTCTCTGGGTTACCCAGAGCAACTGTCAATTCATCCCTTGTGCCCTGAGGGATGAACGTGCCTTGTTTCCTCTGCTCGTGCAGCTCCCGCTAATCACCATAAACAAAAATTGGTAAGTTAACACCACAAATAATCAATATTCAAATGATTGCTCTAAGAGTTGTATTTTACCATTTTTGCAGCCGCCTCAGCAGTTTCGGGCTTCTTTATTTCACCCTTCTTGTTTTTCCTGCCAGCTATCCAGATATCATGGCGAGGGAAGGGTGTGGCCGCAGACTCCTGAGTAGTCGCAGACTCCTGAGTAGCCGCAGACTCCGCCTGTAGTCTTTGGCAAACGCTTGCATAGCCTTTTGGACCCATAGTATGGTCATGTACATTCAGTGCACGCCTTGCTTTTTGTGCGTCACTGAGGGCCTAGTTAGTATGCACATTTATAATTAGGTTAGTAGCACTAAATGTTAATCTTGAATAGGTGAATACAATGTATATTAATTAAAATGGGAGTGACGCCTAATACCTTGAATTATTCAGATTTTCTTGAAGCAACAAAATTGTCCCAATCTTCTTTGTCCAAGAAGTTCCATTGTTCAAGGGCTGACTTCTTCTTCTTATCACCCTGTCTTATGTATTCTCTGTTCAGATTTGTCCTGTAATTCCTAAGCATCTTTCCAGCGCGTTGCATCACACTTTTACGATGCAACATCTCATCCAATGCAAACAGATTCTGTAAAATAGAAATGTTATTAACTAGTACCAAAAATATAATTGCAAATAATAGAATTTGTAATCTACAAAATAGAATTGCAAATAATAATAACTCACGCATAAATCTTTCCATATCAAGTCTTTCTTCGCCTGAGGAACTTTATGCCAATTATCATACTTAACACCACAATGGTTTCAAGTGACAACCCCAAGATAGTTTATAAAATTATTGCGGTTCACTCCAATTGCATTCCCTCCATTATCAAACTCCACAACCAATTTGGATCCACTGCCACTCAGCGCAAGTAACTTTTTCAACAGAGTGATACCCCTTTTCTTGTTAAGTTTTTGTTGCTGCGCATCAAGTTGCTCAATTGCTTCAGTGGGTAGCTGTGCATCATCAACCTAAAATTTGACAAAAATAAACACACTGAATTAAGCCAATATAGAAATACAGGATATATGACATAACTAGAAGATAATGAATTTTATAGAAACACGGGATATGTTTTTAGAACTTACGTTGGTATCCTCACCATGCTCGTCATGGACAACATGCTCATCATGGACTTCATGCTCATCATGGACATCATTCTCATCATGGTGAGCCATCTGAAAATTTCATTAAAAAGGAAAACATTTAGCATTTGTATCAACTAGAATAAGGAAAACATTTAGCATTTGTATAAACATACATGTCTCTAAAATTGTGATCTTTTATCAATTAGCAATCCTTCAATGTACAAGTAATATAAAAAACAATGATTGTTCACATTCTAGGCCAACAAACACATGTGATGTCATTCTTATATATAATAAATGTGTACCACCTATCCCATCCTTGAACACCTAATCTCACTAGTAAGTGTATAATGTGTATTGGGTTTTCAAGAAAATTTCGGCAGCATTTCCCCGCTGTTCTCTAAGTACATATGTACTTAGAGAACAAACGGGGAAATTCTACCAAAATTTTCTCGAAAACTCAATACACATTATACACTTACATCCTAAGTGAGATTAGGTGTTCAAGAACAGTCCCAAACCGGGGACTATCCAAGATTTACTCCTAATGAGTAAATCTTGGATGGGTTTCTAGGCCAACAAACACAATAATAGATATCTACAATGAAGCCGGACTCCATACAAACAGTATATAATTTAGTGATTGTTCATTCTAATTTATATCAATGTACAAGTAATATAAAAAACAATGATTGTTCACATTCTAGGCCAACAAACACATGTGATGTCATTCTTATATATAATAAATGCGTACCACCTATCCCATCCTTGAACACCTAATCTCACTAGTAAGTGTATAATGTGTATTGGGTTTTCAAGAAAATTTCGGCAGCATTTCCCCGCTATTCTCTAAGTACATATGTACTTAGAGAACAAACGGGGAAATGCTACCAAAATTTTCTCGAAAACTCAATACACATTATACACTTACATCCTAAGTGAGATTAGGTGTTCAAGAACAGTCCCAAACCGGGGACTATCCAAGATTTACTCCTAATGAGTAAATCTTGGACGGGTTTCTAGGCCAACAAACACAATAATAGATATCTACAATGAAGCCGGACTCCATACAAACAGTATATAATTTAGTGATTGTTCATTCTAATTTATATCAATGTACAAGTAATATAAAAAACAATGATTGTTCACATTCTAGGCCAACAAACACATGTGATGTCATTCTTATATATAATAAATGTGTACCACCTATCCCATCCTTGAACACCTAATCTCACTAGTAAGTGTATAATGTGTATTGGGTTTTCAAGAAAATTTCGGCAGCATTTCCCCGATGTTCAATAAGTACATATGTACTTAGAGAACAAACGGGGAAATGCTACCAAAATTTTCTCGAAAACTCAATACACATTATACACTTACATCCTAAGTGAGATTAGGTGTTCAAGAACAGTCCCAAACCGGGGACTATCCAAGATTTACTCCTAATGAGTAAATCTTGGACGGGTTTCTAGGCCAACAAATAATGTGTTGTCATTCTTATACCTAAAATCCTAGTTCTTCAAATTAGGGTGATTATTGATGTCTTTAAAAGCATGATTGGCAATTTAGGGAAAAGTTCATCATTTAAATTCCAAGCATTCACATGTGTGCATTACAGTTCATCATTAAGCAAGAAGGGTGATTAGGATTCTCAATATACTCAACAATAAAATAAGTTAAACATGTGTGCATTACAGTTCATCATTTACATTCCAAACATGTCACATGTGTGCATTACAGTTCATCATCAAGATATCTATAACTTACTTAAACATTCAATTATGAAGTAAATATACACTTAATTAAGAATAGCATGACACACAAAGTTGCAGTCAACATCATTATGTTTTGTTCTATCATGGACTATCAGATTGGTATATCACATATGTATCAGTACATTATTAAATAAACACAATCAGTAAATAACTTTTAGCAAAAAATCCACTAGACGTGCAGCCTAGACGTGCCCTGGCTCCGCCCAAGCATCTGCCCAGAGGCCTATCTAGGCAGGGCACCTGGGCTTGGGACCCTAGGCGTGCCCTGGCACCTACTTAGGCGCTGCCTGCGTGAGTTCTAGGTTGGCGGCGGCAGAGAAAAGCAAGGCAGAGGACAAAAAAGGTGGTGAAGGTTTGTGGGTTACCTTGCACGAGGACAGCACGAGTAAAGCTGCTTCTACCGGCGGGGGCAGAGGTGACGACGACAGCACCATAGCTGCTTCTACTGGCGGCGACGACTAGAGGAGAGCAGGGGCGGTGGGCAACGACCGGCGGCGACGAGCGGACAGCAGCAGTAGCAGGGGCGGCGGAGAAGAAGGGCGCCGGAGAAGAAGGACGCCGGAGATGGGGCGCCGGAGAGAAGCGCCGGAGAGCAGCAGCAGCAGAGAAGCACCGGAAAGTCGCCGCAACAGGGAAAATCGCCGCAATAGGGTAGCAATGAAACAGAAGAAAGGGGAAGAGTCGGGCGATCGCGGGGGGTTATAAGTTCCCAAATAGCGTCGGTTGTTTACAACAACCGACGCCTAAACATCTTTAGCGTCAGTTGGCTGAAACAACCGACGTCCAATTGGACGATATTTTCATGGAAATTTTTGGCGGGAACCACCTTCAGCATCGGTTAGAGAGGGATAACTGACGCTGAAAATGACACTATTTTTTTTATCGAAAAATGGATTTCGCGGGCGACTTTAAGCGTCGGTTGTTTATAAAAAACCGACGCTTAATACAAAGCGGTACCCGTGTCTGGCTGGTCTTCGAATATAGACGTCGGTTTTATTAAACAACCGATGCCTTATATGTTAGGCGTCGGTTTTCCTTAATAACCGATGCCCAGAAAAGCGACACTGAATGCTATTTCTGTAGTAGTGATGACAACTAGAGAAAAGGTTTTTTCATAGTCAACACCTTGAACTTTTCTGAAACCCTTTGCAACCAATCTTCCCTTACATGTTTGTACTTTTCCATCCATGTTGGTCTTCTTCTTGAAGACCCATTTGCACCATATAGGTTTTACCCCTTCACATGGATCCACCAAGGTCCATACCTTGTTGGCATACATGGATTACATCTCAGATCTCATGGCCTCAAGCAATTTCTTATACTCTAGTCCCTTAGTAGCTTCTAGATAGGTTTTTGGCTCATCATCTATGACCAACTCACCATCTTCTTGACTCACAAGATATCCAAATCTTTCAGGTTCAAGGTGTGTCCTACTGGATATACGAGGCACCTGTGTTACTTGAGGAATTTAAGATTCTAAAATGTTTTGTGATTCTCTTTGTTCCTATTGTTTTTCTATCAATTCAATGCTTTCTTATTGATCTTGAATCTCTTCAAGTTCTACCTTCCTCCCACTAATTCATTTGGAAATAAAATATTTTCCTAGGAATGCAACATTTTTGGCACAAAACACTTTGTTGTCAGATAGGGAATAAAATTAATAACCTTTGGTATCCTTTGGATATCCAGCAAAATGAAATTTATCATATTTGAGTACTTTCTCACATAAGCGTCACTACCCCAAATCTTCGTAAAAGACACATTGGAACTGTGGCGACCCCAATTTCTACATACTTTCCTTAGTGACATATACAGATATGCGTGCACTCATATCTATAAATGTCAAAAGGGAAAATAATAGAAATCAAGATAACCAACTAAAATCAGAGATAAGCCAAGATCAAGTTCACATCATAGCAAATAGCCACACGACATTTCATTCAACAATGTAAGATTAAGTCATACATACTGATACTGGAGAAAGAAGAAGAATAAGTCTATGATTATTACATTGGATCTCAATCATCCTCAACATAAGCTAGGGAAAGAAATAAACTAACATCTAACAAGAAAGAGATAAGAGGAAAAGGTCTATCTAATAAATCCTCCATGCTTATTATTTGTGCCTTCAGGTACTTTGAATATGCATTGTACTTTGATCATCAATTGTTCCTTGTACCTAGAAAATACGAGAAACAAATACATCAACAAAGTTGGTACGTGGAGTAAAAGCTATACTATGCTGGTATAAAATACTCAAATTTGAAGAAAGAGAAAAAAACATTATTTAAAGGCAGAAAATCAGGTAATCCCAAATTATTAGCCACATTTATGGTGAACATGCATTACTATGGTGGACTTAGTACATAATTGCTTAAATAGTGGGCCCTTCCCCGTGTACCTTGTACTCTAGGGATCTCCCTGTATACCATGTACTCTAGGGAGGTGCTAGTCAACATTAAAGATTTCCCTCTCTAATAGGGAGTTTAATGAACACCACTAGTAACTACATTTCACTTATATTCAATTATGTTCTTTTATGTTCAAGGCGGTAAATCATCAATTAATCATATATTCACATCCATCAATGTATATCAATTTCATGCAAACAATTATATATACTTAACATCCAGCAAAAACTAGTCATATAATTAAATCCACGTACCTCTAATTCTCATATCTAGATTCCACAAGTCTAGATTATGAGACAGATAGTAGATTACCCTAAAATATAAACAAAACCCTAAGTTACCATGGATTCTCATTATTCCGCATTAGGGTTTCTTATTAGGGTTTAGGTCATTTGGGATATCATTTTTAGGATACATGTGATTCGAGAGGTCAGAGTTGGTTCTTAGGTCAGGGTTAACCAAAGTCATTCAAGGTAATTAATTATAGGACATAGAATTGTATAAGGTATACATTATGAGAAGTGGAAACTCGAAATTAGGGGTTTTCATCATTGTTGGATCAACTATTCTCCTTAATTAGGTTTTCGAGTATCATGATGACCAAGGTCATAATTAGGGTTTAATGTGTTCCCAAGATAGGATAAAATCAGTTAGAACCATTATATCACAAAGCAATGTACTAAAAGATCATTAGTGAGTGTAGGCCATATTTTCAGATAGGGATCGGTTCTAGGTCCTGGAATGATTTTATTTAAATAGATTAGATTTTTCTGATGAAAAGGGTGTATTTATTCGATATTTTCTGATATTCCTATCATTTTCTAGAGTTTTCCTAAGATCTGACCAATCAGGGAATTTTAAAGAAATGAAACGAAAATAAAAAAAAGAGAATTTGCGAATTCTTCCTCGCGGATCATGCGAGGGATCCGATCAGCCGGACCCTCTCACTGACCCGCGAGCGAGTGCTCGTCCAGAGAGATCAGGGTGGGGTAAAAAGACGTGACTGCCCCTTATGGGGTTTGCTTAGAATGATGATGGGTCAGGGCAGGTTAGTAATCCTGCCCTTTCGATTGTTTCCCTTGCGCGCGATGGTAGCAGGTTGATCGGTCAACAAGGAAGAAGAGGGGTGGAGTAGCCCAGGCTGGCTAGAAGGTGTCTGGGGGTGTGAGAACGGGCGGGTCGCGTCCGCGGGGACGTCATGAGTTCAATGAACCAAAGGAGCTCGCCGGAGGTTGGCTACAACCATGGTTGCGATGGAAAGAGACTCTGAAAATGGGAAAAATGGGTTCTAAGGGTTTACCTGCCCTCCGGCTGTATTGAGGGGTCACGAAGGTCCGTGCGAGGTTCGTGAAGCTCTAAGTCCACTCCCAGCTGTTCGACGCGCCCTGGACCTCGCCGGCGATGGCGGCTTTGAGCTCGGCTGTGGTAGCTAGTCGACCCGGGATTCTGTGTAAAGACCAAGTCTCTACTACTAAACATGATAAACAAATCATCAATTGGATAGCAGCGGAAATTTAAATCTGGACTTAATTCAAAATGTATAAAGAGTACATTACAAATTTTTCCCAATTGGGGTACATCTTTATACAAAAACAAGGATCTAGGTATAGGAAGACTTAGACTAATACACATTGTCTCCAAACAAACTACTCAACACATAAAACATATATGATCAAGCAACTATGTGTTCCTCATCTTCTTATCCTATCCTTAGCCTTAGGTTCATCAAGCTTCCATGCGCACTCTGATCCCTAACCTGGATGGTTGGGTTCATCCAACAAGAGAGAGATAAAAGGTATGTGTTAAAAAGAAAGTATTGGACAAGTAATAGACAACAACATTGCATAATAAAGGATTCTCTATGTTACAAGAGTTTAAGAGAATGGGATAGATATTAAAATAAGAATAAGAGAACTTCCATTTACAATCACCACAATAATAAATCACATAGCATGAATATATTAAGACACAAACTCATCTCAATGTAGGATGAGGCACCTACCGGACCTCACCAATGGCAGGGGGACTAAAACCCCAGTGCCTAAAAAGTGGCAGGGGGACTAAAACCCCAGTGCCCGGCAGGGGGACTAAAACCCCAGTGCCATGTGGGTGGTTTGTACTCATGGACACTACATTGTCATTTGGCCTAAAATACATCATGCTTAAATAATCACTTGGCAGTATAGTGAAAGTAACAAGATAGCATTGGGAATAAAACCCAAATAAATAAATAACAAGATCATCATAGGTCACGACCATATCCAAGAGTTCCAAGAATTAAAAGAGTCAACACGCATCAACATTATACAATGTTCCAAATATTTCAAAAGGATAAGCCAACATAGGCAATAACAAGATTACAACATTTCCATGTAAAGGAGGCAACATATGTAGTAGCATGATTCACATGTTCCAATTGGATGAGTCACAATGGCATAAGAAAAGATAATAAGGCTAGCAAATATAAATGGTGGGGTTGGATAAAAGCCCAACTGAGAGTAGGTGTATTGCACATTATCATCACATTTAACTTCCACAATTAAAATTGGATCCAAATACCACAAATAGGCATCACATACAAAATAGGGCTCACATACCTATTTTTAATTATTTACCATAACATTCACCAAGTTGATTGCATCCAAATCATAAACCCTAGTTATGAACATTACACATGAATTAGAATGTATTAAGGCATAATATACATAAAAAACCCTAATTTTGGAACTTACCCTCAAAACCACGATTTAAGGTTAAAAACCAACTCCAATAAATTAGTCATATTCTCCTGAATAATAAAACATATTTTATTACCTAATTTGGGGTTAAAATGAATTAATTAGGTATTTTAGAATATTTTATACACTTAAAAGGCATATCAAAGCAAACTTCGAAAAAGGAATACAAATCAGGTGTCAAAAACTAGAAATTCGGATTCTACATTAAAAATCCTTTCCATCGACTATTTATTCGTATTTTTCTGACCAAGTATTCATTTATTATGAATTAAATGATCCCAGCCAATCAGAAATAAGGAAAACTATAGTGTGACATGTATTTAAATCAAAATAAAATTCGATATAAATAACACATGAAATGATTAAACTACCCTTGCTCGTCAAATTAAAACAATTAAACCCACGAGGGCAGAACAGTCATTTGCAATTAATTGCTTTGCGATAGCAAGAAGAAACCGGGGGGAAAAGACCAAAATGCCGCAGCCCGAAACAAAGGCTCCATGGCCGGGGGCGTGGGTGCCTTGGTCATTGCCTGACCTGGCATCTTCCAGCCCAAGCATGGTGCGAGCAAGGCAGCCTGGAGCTCGGCTCCATGGCCCATCTCGCCATTCAGGGCGCGCAACCGAAAACTGAAACCAGGAATGAGTTCCCTCGTTCCTCCCGAACACAAGGATCTCCTGCTCACGCACTCGCTTGCTCTGGAGCAGAAGAACGAGGCCCAGACTTGACCGGAATAGGGGAAGAGGAAAACGGAATCGAACCCATTGAAATGAGAAGAAAGACCCAAGTTAGGGTCGTCAGAACACTGGCGGAGTCGGGGCGGTTCCAAAGTGCCGCTTGTCAGAGGTGGAGGTGTGCAAAAACACCATGGCGACAGCCACCGGCGAAGGCCCATCGGGAGCCTACAGGTCCGGGAGACTTGGGGCATCGCGGGACAAACCCATGGCGGAAAGGTGAAGGAGGAAAGTCGGCGATGCTTACCGCTACTTTAATTGGGCTGAGATGGACGAAGGAGGCGGCGCCAAGGCGAGGTTCGCTGGAGAAGGTAGTGAGAAGGTCGAGGCATTCGGGGCAGGATGAGAAGAAATTGGGTGAGGAGGAAGCTTGCACGGCGACTGAGGGTTATTTTCCAGGCCTTGAATAGGCGCGAGAGTGGGTGAAGGTCCCACTGCGTGCCCATGGTGGAGAAGGGGAGAAGGCACGAGAGAGGCGTTTCGTCAGTGATGGATGAGTCGGGGCAAATAAGGGCTCGCTATAACCGGCGTGAGAAGTCGAATGTACCAGAAGAGGAATCGCGCACAATGGTGGAGGAGGGAGTGAGAATGACTCGAGGGAGTCCAGGAGGCTGTGCTGCTCGGGCGGCTGGAGGTAGAAGGAAGTACCCAAACCATTGGATCATATCCAGGCAGATTAGGAGCCATTGGATGTGAGTTCACAGTGGACCGAGTCGCATGACAAAGGAAAATAAACTGAACTATAGTGTCACAATCGAATAAATGAATCGATTAATGCACTACACTATATTAAAAGCTAATAAAATCCATTTGAGGGGTCAAATCAGCTCCAAATAGTACCAAATTTGGACCATAGGTTCATAATGACGTATTTTACAATGCTATGCAATTAGATCCACGTTTAATACATAATATGGTCATTAATAAATATATAGCTCATAAAAGAATATAATAATATATCAAAATGAAGGAATTATATGAAAAGACTTCTTTAAAAAAGACATGTGAGTAAATTCGAGATATTAAACACATTAGGATTCAAATACTCATTTCTCAACAAAATAACATATTAATATGAATTAAAATCATATTTTGAGGAGAGAGAAACAATTAAGGTTAATATACCCATATATGAACTCAAATACACATTATTAATAATGTATTTATCCAAAAAGCTCCAAATTAATATTATCTACTATATTATCCCATTAATGACCAAATTACATTATTAACCCTAACTTATCTCCTAAAGTGGGTTATTTGTGCAAACACCCCTCCATTTACATAAATGAGGGTAAATAGTAATTTCAACCTCAGATTGTGCTCAAAATGCACAAGGTGTCCAAAAATGATTCAAAAGGATGGGAAATTTACGAAAAAGGTCCAAATGGACTATAATTCCAAGAAAAGCTCAAAAGTGGGTAAATTGCAGGGAAGACCCTGAGATCCAGTATGTTACAACACACCACCCCTTAAAGAGGATTTCGTCCCCGAAATCACAACAAGAGGGAAGAGAAGGTGGGTGTGCAACATCCCAACCATAAACACTAGGTTATAACCCTTAATCTAGGGTACAACACAAAATCTACATAAGTCAGGCGTTACTAAGGTTCCCACAAAACCTATAGCCTTTTATCAAACTCAACATAATTAGCATCTTGCCTTATTAGCACAAAATGTAACATGAAAAGGCAGCATATCTATTATTCCCTCACTTAGATCACATTTTATACAAAACAATTACATCTCAATATTATATCTTATTTATTTCCCTCTTCAAGGGTTTTAAGCACAATTAGGGTTTTCTAAGCCTTTTCAACTTTACTAATGCATTAGGTCACAAGCCTTAATATCTCAATATTATTATCCATTAACCACATCAAGTTGAATTATCACATACTATTTTGGTGAGAACCATATAATATTACCCAACAAATTATTAATCTAATAACAAGTGTAAGGGTGTATGTCTTATCTCCAAGGAACATATTGGCACAACATCTAACATACTCATATCCATGGCATCACTAATCATTTTCTCTTATAACACTAATTACTATGAATTAACATCACATTATGTGAATCCAATTACTCATCATCTTATTACTGATCATAAACCAATTCATGATAAGATGGTTAATGAGACACATTTTAGTGAACAAGGTGATATGCCTAACATGTGTTGATAATTGGGTCACAATTATGATTAAGTGATTATAGTCCACTTACATGCACCAAGGCATAAGATGGCAACTAATGTCACTAATGTATCATGAAAGGCATTAAGGGTATATATATGTTGTCAAGGCTAGATGATTACATCTTAGGGTTTAGGTCAACATGACCATTACATATTATGCCTTTATCTATCATTAGGGTGACTTAATCAAAACTATGTATATTCAAATATGAATAATTAATGATTATGTGAATCAAGAATATATTAAGGTTCAAGCATATGGATTATATGACTTATTCATTAGTTATAATCAAACAAGATGAATTACAATCATATTAGGTTTGTTCAATTATAAACATATAAGCTCTCTATTCCCATGTCTAAGGAGTTAGAGTTTCTTGATTTTCAAGGCATTGAGGGACTCCAACCCCCTAAAGAGGATTTCATCCTCGAAATCAACAACTCCAAAATCTATCAAGGTACTAACACTACCTTTCCACTCAAAGGGTTGACTAAGTCAAACAATTTTAAGGGTATAAAGCCCAACATTAAAAGTCTTACTAAACTCGATCTTCCAACTCAAGGTATAACATAGGGTACACTAAACCCTAAACATGGAAATCTAAGGCTCACATAAGATACTTAGGGATTACAAGATGATTTTTTTATTTTGAAAAAAAAGTCAAATCAACATATAAGGGTTATAAAGGTTACTCAACAATAAGGTAATGTCTAAGGGTAGACTATTTCGAGCTGTCTGTTTCAGATCAGGCCAGGCCAGGTCATATGAGCTCAGGAGTCCTCGTGACCAAGCTAGTGGGGCGGAGGAAAATATTGCCAGCCCCCAAGCTCTGACCCTTTCTAGACACAATCACTTTCAACTTCTTGCTCTAATAGCTACTCAATAGACATTTCACCAAAAAGTTGACAAATTTTATTTTTAATTAATTATTATTATGATACTAGTTCAAACTTTCATGCTAGGTCAACTCTAAGGTGAAAAACTAGGTAAAGGGAAACTATATACTCCAGGGAGACAATTTTTGAATTAGTCAAGAATCCGACTACCTTGATGCTCTGATACCATGCTGTAAAGACCAAGTCTCTACTATTAAATATGATAAACAAATCATCAATTGGATAGCAGCGGCAATTTAAATCTTGACTTAATTCAAAATGTATAAAGAGTACATTACAAATTTTTCCCAACTGGGGTACATCTTTATACAAAAACAAGGATCTAGGTAGAGGAAGACTTAGACTAATACACATTGTCTCCAAACAAACTACTCAACACATAAAACATATATGATCAAGCAACTATGTGTTCCTCATCTTCTTATCCTATCCTTAGCCTTAGGTTCATCAAGCTTCCATACGCACTCTGATCCCTAACCTGGATGGTTGGGGTCATCCAGCAAGAGAGAGATAAAAGGTATGTGTTAAAAAGAAAGTATTGGGCAAGTAATAGACAACAACATTGCATAATAAAGGATTCTCTATGTTACAAGAGTTTAAGAGAATGGGATATATATTAAAATAAGAATAAGAGAACTGCCATTTACAATCACCACAATAATAAATCACATAGCATGAATATATTAAGACACAAACTCATCTCAATGTAGGGTGAGGCACCTACCGGACCTCACCAATGGCAGGGGGAATAAAACCCCAGTGCCTAAAAAGTGGCAGGGGGACTAAAACCCCAGTGCCCGACAGGGGGACTAAAACCCCAGTGCCATGTGGGTGGTTTGTACTCATGGACACTACATTGTCATTTGGCCTAAAATACATCATGCTTAAATAATCACTTGGCAGTATAGTGAAAGTAACAAGATAGCATTGGGAATAAAACCCAAATAAATAAATAACAAGACCATCATAGGTCACGACCATATCCAAGAGTTCCAAGAATTAAAAGAGTCAACAAGCATCAACATTAAACAATGTTCCAAATATTTCAAAAGGATAAGCCAACATAGGCAATAACAAGATTACAACAGTTCCATGTAAAGGAGGCAACATATGTAGTAGCATGATTCACATGTTCCAATTGGATGAGTCACAATGGCATAAGAAAAGATAATAAGGCTAGCAAATATAAATGGTGGGGTTGGATAAAAGCCCAACTGAGAGTAGGTGTATTGCACATTATCATCACATTTAACTTCCACAATTAAAATTGGATCCAAATACCACAAATAGGCATCACATACAAAATAGGGCTCACATACCTGTTTTTAATTATTTACCATAACATTCACCAAGTTGATTGCATCCAAACCATAAACCCTAGTTATGAACATTACACATGAATTAGAATGTATTAAGGCGTAATATACATAAAAAACCCTAATTTTGGAACTTACCCTCAAAACCACGATTTAAGGTTAAAAACCAACTCCAATAAATTAGTCATATTCTCCTGAATAATAAAACATATTTTATTACCTAATTTGGGGTTAAAATGAATTAATTAGGTATTTAAGAATATTTTATACACTTAAAAGGCATATCAAAGCAAACTTCGAAAAAGGAATACAAATCAGGTGTCAAAAACTAGAAATTCGGATTATACATTAAAAATCCTTTCCATCGACTATTTATTCGTATTTTTCTGACCAAGTATTCATTTATTATGAATTAAATGATCCCAGCCAATCAGAAATCAGGAAAACTATAGTGTGACAGGTATTTAAATCAAAATAAAATTCGATATAAATAACACACGAAATGATTAAACTACCCTTGCTCGTCAAATTAAAACAATTAAACCCACGAGGGCAGAACAGTCATTTGCAATTAATTGCTTTGTGATAGCAAGAAGAAACCGGGGGGGGAGACCTAAATGCCCCAGCCCGAAACAAAGGCTCCATGGCCGGGAGCATGGGTGCCTTGGTCATTGCCTGACCAGGCATCTTCCAGCCCAAGCATGGTGCGAGCAAGGCAGCCTGGAGCTCGGCTCCATGGCACATCTCGCCATTCAGGGCGTGCAACCGAAAACTAAAACCAGGAACGAGTTCCCTAGTTCCTCCCGAACACAAGGATCTCCTGCTCACGCACTCGCGTGCTCTGGAGCAGAAGAACGAGGCCCAGACTTGACCGGAACAGGGGAAGAGGAAAACGGAATCAAACCCATTGAAATGAGAAGAAAGACCCAAGTTAGGGTCGTCAGAACACTGGCGAAGTCGGGGCGGTTCCAAAGCGCCGCTTGTCAGAGGTGGAGGTGTGCAAGAACACCATGGCGACAGCCACCGACGAAGGCCCATCGGGAGCCTACAGGTCCGGGAGACTTGGGGCATCGCGGGACAAACCCATGGCGGAAAGGTGAAGGAGGAAAGTCGGCGATGCTTACCGCTACTTTAATTGGGCTGAGATGGACGAAGGAGGGGGCGCCAAGGCCAGGTTCACTGGAGAAGGTAGTGAGAAGGTTGAGGCATTCGGGGCAGGATGAGAAGAAATTGGATGAGGAGGAAGCTTGCATGGCGGCTGAGGGTTATTTTCCAGGCCTTGAATAGGCGCGAGAGTGGGTGAAGGTCCCACTGCGTGCCCATGGTGGAGAAGGGGAGAAGACACGAGAGAGGCGTTTCGTCAGTGATGGATGAGTCGGGGCAAATAAGGGCTCACTAGAACCGGCATGAGAAGCCGAATGTACCAAAAGAGGAATCGCGCACAATGGTGGAGGAGGGAGTCCATGAGGCTGTGCTGCTCGGGCGGCTGGAGGTAGAAGGAAGTACCCAAACCGTTGGATCAGATCCAGGCGGATTAGGAGCCATTGGTTATGAGTTCACAGTGGACCGGGTCGCATGACAAAGGAAAATAAACTGAACTATAGCGTTACAATCGAATAAATGAATCGATTAATGCACTACACTATATTAAAAGCTAATAAAATCCATTTGAGGGGTCAAATCAGCTCCAAATAGTACCAAATTTGGACCATAGGTTCATAATGACGTATTTTACAATGCTATGCAATTAGATCCACGTTTAATACATAATATGGTCATTAATAAATATATAGCTCATAAAAGAATATAATAATATATCAAAATGAAGGAATTATATGAAAAGACTTCTTTAAAAGAGTCATGTGAGTAAATTCGAGATATTAAACACATTAGGATTCAAATACTCATTTCTCAACAAAATAACATATTAATATGAATTAAAATCATATTTTGAGGAGAGAGAAACAATTAAGGTTAATATACCCATATATGAACTCAAATACACATTATTAATAATGTATTTATCCAAAAAACTCCAAATTAATATTATCTACTATATTATCCCATTAATGACCAAATTATGTTATTAACCCTAACTTATCTCCTAAAGTGGGTTATTTGTGCAAACACCCCTCCATTTACATAACTGAGGGTAAATAGTAATTTCAACCTCAGATTGTGCTCAAAATGCACAAGGTGTCCAAAAATGATTCAAAAGGATGGGAAATTTACAGAAAAGGTCCAAATGGACTATAAGTCCAAGAAAAGCTCAAAAGTGGGTAAATTTCAGGGAAGACCCTGAGATCCAGTATGTTACATTCTGGATCTTCGCGACTCCAAGTGAGGGTGGCGTTCGACTTGTCAGGATCCCGAGATGGTGCGATCGCTCACAATTGGACGGAGGAGCCTACCAGAGTGAGAGGGAGGTCGGGGAGCAGGTGAGCAGGGGTGCTCGAGGTGAGGGAGGTAGGTTTGATCTCGATAGCAATTAAGGTGTTGGTGCGACTAAAGAGACGTTGGCGGAGCTACTGGGCTCCTTAAGTAGGCGTGGGGGGTGCTAGGAAGGAGAGCCCTAAATTCGGCTGCCGCCGCCACGGAGAGATGCGAGGACTCGGGAGGTCGTTCTCCCTGATCCGGGGGAGACGAATGACATGGTATGGATAATTGGGTGCGGTTTGAGGAGAGGAGTTAGTCCTCCAAAGATCTCACGAGGAGGAGGTAGGATCCGGGCGTGAGGGCCGTTGGAGGAGTTGCACGTTCAGCTGCCTGGCGTGGACCGGGTCTATCGGAGGTTGGAGGCGACTTGGCAGTCGTCGGATCACGCAGGTTCGGTGATCGGCTGATCTGAGGGTGGAGATTACTCCCCTTTTAAAAAGAGCCGCGCCCAAGCCTACAACAAGGCTGCGTGACATATAAATGTCAAATTAAATCGCAGACCTTAGTCCTAGGCTAGATTAGGTAACATTATACACCAAAATTTCAAAAGTGAATAACTCCAAATTGGTAAGTGCAATTGAAATGAGATTTTAGGCATAGCTTTATAATGCTATGATTTAGCTATGGTGCAAAATTAGAGTCCCAATTCTATTATTGAATATGTCAATTGACTAAAAGTCATGATACTTGTATTATTGACTTTATGTACCATTATGGATGGTCTTAAGTGAAATTGATAATCCATTTAATCAAATTATTAAGAGAGATGATTAAGGGCATAAATGGAACAATTAAAATGGTAAGAGAGAGGAATTAAATAATAATATATGTAAAAACTCACTCTGTCACATTCTCCCCTCCTTTTAAGAATTTTGTCCCCAAAATTCAAGAATCATGGAAAAGGTATGGATACTTCTTCTTGACCTCAGTCTTTAGTTCCCAAGTGGCATCTGTCTCATCATGGTGGCTCCAGAGAACTTTCACCATTTCAATATGACGATTATTGGGAAGCTCCTTTGACTTGAAGTCGAGAATTCTGACTGGGGATTCAACATATGATAGATCATCTTTCAATTTGAGAGGCTCATGATTCAAGATATGACTGGAATCTTTGACATAAGGCTTCAGATTAGATACATGAAACACATTATGCATGGAACTATACTGAGGTGGCAAGGCAAGATGATAGGCACATTCTCCAACCCTTTCTAGAATCTCGAAGGGTCCAACATAACGAGGACTGATCTTTCCTTTGTTCTTAGCCAAAGCTCGAATAGGTTGGATCTTCAAAAATAAATGGTCACCTTCCTTGAACTGACGTTCCTTTCTGTGAGCATTTGCATACAATTTTTGCCTGTCCTGTGCTCACTTCATCCTTTGTCTAATTAGAGCAACCTTATCAGTATATAACTGCATCTCCTCGGATTTCATCAGGGTACGCTCTCCGACATCATCCCAGAGTAAAGGTGATCTGCAAGGTCGGACATAAAGAGCTTCATAGGGAGGCATCCCAATGCTTTCCTGATAACTGTTATTATAGGCGAACTCAACTAAAGGCAAGTAATAGTCCCATGAGCCTTCCCAATCGAGGACACAAGCTCGCAGAAGATCCTCTAGAATCTGTACTGTACGTTCTAACTGCCCGTCTATTTGCAGATGGTAGACTGTACTGAAGTTCAACTTGGTGCCCAATTCCTCTTGAACCTGCTTCCATAGCTTTGATGTGAACTTTGGGTCCCTGTCCGAGACAATAGATGCTGGGACTCCATGCAGACGTACAATCTCCCGTATGTAGAGGTCAGCCAACTCAGAAACCCTTGCAGTAGTCTTCACAAGAAGAAAATGAGCTGATTTGGTGAGACGATCCACTATGACCCATGCAACGTCGTATCCCTTCCTGGTCCTGGGTAACCCTACCACGAAATCCATGGTGATGTGTTCCCATTTCCATTCTGGAATTTCAAGGGGTTGTAGTAGACCTCCTGGTCTCTGATGTTCGGCCTTGATCCTTTGACATGTCAAACACCTAGACACGAAATCGGCAATATCACGCTTCATGCCTCTCCACCAAAACTGACGTTGTAGGTCTTTGTACATCTTTGTCGTTCCTGGATGAACTGTGTACTTGGACCCATGTGCCTCATTTAGGATTGATGTCTTTACAGTTGACTGCTCAGGAACCCAGATGCGATTCTTGTAACGGAGACCACCATCAAGACCCACAGATAGATGCGTTTGCGGCTTAGT
This sequence comes from Alisma plantago-aquatica, assembly GCA_963693085.1. NCBI lineage: Eukaryota > Viridiplantae > Streptophyta > Magnoliopsida > Alismatales > Alismataceae > Alisma > Alisma plantago-aquatica. The sequence goes on from OY856413.1 coordinate 612,701,722, forward strand.
CAGGAGAGAAGATAGCTCTGCAAGATCGGGACTATCCTTTTGTGCCTCAAGAAGTTCGAAATGCAGGTTGGACGTGATGGAAATGTTATTAACATGCACACGATCAGACAGAAACTGCGGTTTCCAGCCCACTAGATCCTCCATGTTCCTCCATTCAGGGACGGAAAGAGATGCACATACTTCCCTTTTTCTGCTGAGGGCATCAACGACTACATTTGCCTTACTAGGATGATAGGCAATAGTGAAATCGTAGTCCTTTAGGTATTCGATCCATCGACGTTGACGCAGATTCAAGTCTTTCTGAGCCATGATGTACTTTAGGCTCTTGTGATCGGTGAAGATGTCGAATGCTGCTCTGTACAGGTAGGGCCTCCAGATTTTGAGGGCATGAATGATTGCAACTAATTCCAAATCATGGGTGGGATAATTAAGTTCATTGGGTTTGAGCTGTCTAGATGCAAAGGCCACTACCTTACCATTCTGCTGCAGGACACACCCTAACCCATTCCTCGAAGCATCAGTGAATATTACAAACCCTTCATTGCCATAAGGTAGAACAAGAACAGGAGCTGACGTCAACTTCTGCTTTAACTGCTGGAAACTAGACTCACAAGTGGCTGACCAGATGAAGTGCTCGTCCTTCCGAGTAAGCTTGGTTAGAGGAAGTGCAACTTTGGAGAAGTTTGGAATAAAATGACGATAGTATCCGGCCAGACCTAGGAAACTCCAAATTTCAGAAGGATTACGAGGAGGTTGCCAATCAAGTGCAGCAGAGACTTTGGCAGGATCAATAGATATACTACCTCCAGAAATGACATGCCCAAGAAACATAACCTTGTCAATCCAGAACTCACATTTTGATAGTTTGCCATAAAATTTCTAGGTTCGAAGAATGTCAAGAACTGATCGCAAGTGTTCCCGGTGTTTTTCCATGGAATCAGAATAGATCAAGATATCATCAATGAAGACGACCACGAACTCATCAAGATAGGGTTGGAAGACTTTGTTCATCAAATTCATAAATACACCTGGTGCATTGGTCAACCCGAATGGCATCACTAGAAATTCGTAATGCCCATATCGAGTTCAAAAAGCAGTTTTAGAAATATCAGAATCCTTGATTTTAAGTTGATGGTATCCATAACGGAGATCAATCTTTGAGAAAACTTTAGCAGTACGAAGCTGATCGAAGAGGTCATCAATTCGAGGAAGGGGATACTTGTTTTTAATAGTAGCTTGGTTCAACATGCGGTAGTCAATACACATACGCATAGAACCATCTTTCTTTTTAACAAAAAGGACGGGAGCTCCCCAGGGGGAAACACTAGGACGAATGAAACCTTTGTTGAGAAGTTCTTGCAACTGTTTCTTCAACTCCATCAGCTCAGCAGGTGCCATCCTATACGGTGCCCTAGAATTTGGAGTGGTTCCAGGAAGAAGATCTATGGAGAACTCAATGTCTCTATTTGGAGGCAGCCCAGGAAGCTCCTTCGGAAAAACGTCAGGGAAGTCACGTACCACCTCCAGACTTTCTACATGCCCACTACTAGGACTGGTCTCTGAGACTAATGCGAGGAAGACTTTACATCCTTTAGAGATCAGCTTTTTACCTTTAAGAGAGGAGATTATAATATTATTACATAATCTGCTTCCCTTAGGGATTTTCACAGGATAAGAATGAGGTTGAGAGAGGACCACCGTCTTGTTTCTACAATCAATGTGAGCATGGTATGTGTAAAGCAAGTCCATACCAAGTATATCATCAAAGTCTTCCATAGTTAAGAGAATGAATTCAAAGGGCATATCATGATTTTCATATTTGAGAGAGAGTTCATTAGTTTTCTGCAAGGTTGTGAGTATTTTGCCACTCGGAGTAGACACTTCCAGAACATATCCCAAATCCCTTATGTGAAGATTTAATATGGATGCCAGAGTTTGAGAAATAAAAGTATTTGTAGATCCCAAGTCAAATAAAGCCTTAACATGATGACCATTTAATAATACAGTGCCTACATAAGGTAATCAAATTATGAATAATTGCAGGCTTGAAAAAGATATTGAATTATAAAGAAATTAGGTTACCTTCACAGAGTTGGTTTGGATTTGCCTTGGCCTCCTCTACATTTACTGCAAATAACCTGCCATTGAGGTGTCCCTGAGGCTGCGGAGCACCACCCGCAGGATTGCCAAAGATGGAGGGAGTGGGACACTTAGCGACGAAATGACCCTCCTTTTTGCAGTTATAACAGACTGGCTTGGTGTGGCGGCATACTCCACCATGGTGTCGTCCGCAATTCATGCACTTCGGGTGGACAATCTTTTGTTGGTTTCGATTGTGCTTCTGTCCTCCTTTTCCTGAACCTCCTCCTTTCCCTGATCCTATGTTGTTATGGCCGGGGTTGAACTTCTTAAACTTATCCTCTTCAGTTGTGGTTAACCCTAAGTATCCCATGCTAGCAGGTTTTTGCATGCCCTGCTTGAGGGCCATATCTAGGGCTTCATCTATACTTCTGGGACGAGAGGCTATGACTAGGGTTTTTAGGTGGGCGGAAAGGCAATCCACATAGTGTTCAGTAAGGCGGTCTTCAGTCCTGATGGGTGCATAACGTTCCAGAAGCCTAAACTTCCGGGTGTAATCAGCTACTGAAAGACTACCCTACCTTAACTCCATATACATCTTCTCCTTCCTCTTCCTCTCAGCTATGGGCATAAAATGATCCATGAAGAGGTTTTTGAAGGCTTCCCACTCCATGTCATCTATTTCCTCACCCCTATTCCCGCCATAGTTCTCCCACCATATTTTTGCCCCTCCCTTAAGCATATGGGTGGCGAACCTAACCTTCTTCTCATTGGGTACTTCTAGGGTATGAAAACCATTCTCTATGGTCAAAATCTAGGCTTCAGCCTTATCCATAACCTCAGGCTGATCCTCTCCCTACAAGGAATCAAGGTTTAGTTTAATAAAATCTATCACTGTCACTTCTTTCTTCCTAGAGGAGCTAGGTTCTGGGGTTCCTTTTGTGGCAAGGGTTTCCATGAAATCTAAAAGGATTTTCTTCTGTTCTTCCCACCTTTCCTTGGCCGCAACATCGGGATCAGGTACTTCAGAGGTTTCAGGCTCTTTTCTTTTCTTTGAGGACGATTCCTCTGAGGCCTTCGAGTTACGAGTCTTAGGAGGCATCCTGAAATTAATTGGGATATATTAGATATATTTCTTCACACATATTTTTTTACATTATGATGTTTCATTAGTCTCCCATATCTTTTATTAATGTTCTTGATGTTACAATTTATGGAGGATACCTTAAAGTCCTTATAAGTCGGTCCTTAAGACTTTCTAAATAGAGAGACTCTTTCCTAATCTTATATCATAAAGATGAAGGGAAGAACAATTTCCAAAAATTTGAGATAAGAGGGAAAATATTCCTATAGAAAAGAGGAGAGGGAATTTCTATAGATGAGAAGGATCCTAATTTAAGGTATGTCCAATAAGTAAGGAACATTTAGGGTATCAGCCAGGTAGACTCACACTACCTTATAGGTAGCCTCGTGATTGCCAAGCAAAGTGGCTCAGAGACTTTAGCTAGACCTTAGGCAGATGCTATCCTAGTCACCTCCACCCTTCACGTCCCTAACTCAAGGACTACCCTAGACTCATAATAGGGTGAATGAAAGTCATGTGACTATGAGGTGTGAACATTGGCTCTGATACCAACTGTGGCGACCCTGATTTCTACATACTTTCCTTAGTGACATATACAGATATGCGTGCACTCATATCTATAAATGTCAAAAGGGAAAATAATAGAAATCAAGATAACCAACTAAAATAAGAGATAAGCCAAGATCAAGTTCACATCATAGCAAATAGCCACACGACATTTCATTCAACAATGTAAAATTAAGTCATACATACTGATACTGGACAAGGAAGAAGAATAAGTCTATGATTATTACATTGGATCTCAATCATCCTCAACATAAGCTAGGGAAAGAAATAAACTAACATCTAACAAGAAAGAGATAAGAGGAAAAGGTCTATCTAATAAATCCTCCATGCTTATTATTTGTGCCTTCAGGTACTTTGAATATGCATTGTACTTTGATCATCAATTGTTCCTTGTACCTAGAAAATACGAGAAACAAATACATCAACAAAGTTGGTACGTGGAGTAAAAGCTATACTATGCTGGTATAAAATACTCAAATTTGAAGAAAGAGAAAGAAAACATTATTTAAAGGCAGAAAATCAGGTAATCCCAAATTATTAGCCTCATTTATGGTGAACATGCATTACTATGGTGGACTTAGCACATAATTGCTTAAATAGTGGGCCCTTCCCCGTGTACCTTGTACTCTAGGGATCTCCCTATATACCATGTACTCTAGGGAGGTGCTAGTCAACATTAAAGCTTTCCCTCTCTAATAGGGAGTTTAATGAACACCACTAGTAACTACATTTCACTTATATTCAATTATGTTCTTTTATGTTCAAGGCGGTAAATCATCAATTAATCATATATTCACATCCATCAATGTATATCAATTTCATGCAAACAATTATATATACTTAACATCCAGCAAAAACTAGTCATATAATTAAATCCACGTACCTCTAATTCTCAGATTTGGAGTCCACAAGTCTGGATTATGAGACAGATAGTAGATTACCCTGAAATATAAACAAAACCCTAAGTTACCATGGATTCTCATTATTCCGCATTAGGGTTTCTTATTAGGGTTTAGGTCATTTGGGATATCATTTTTAGGATACATGTGATTCGAGACGTCAGAGTTGGTTCTTAGGTCAGGGTTAACCAAAGTCATTCAAGGCAATTAATTGTAGGACATAGAATTGTATAAGGTATACATTATGAGAAGTGGAAACTCGAAATTAGGGTTTTTCATCATTGTTGGATCAACTATTCTCCTTAATTAGGTTTTCGAGTATCATGATGACCAAGGTCATAATTAGGGTTTAATGTGTTCCCAAGATAGGATAAAATCAGTTAGAACCATTATATCACAAAGCAATGTACTAAAGGATCATTAGTGAGTGTAGGCCATATTTTTAGATAGGGATTGATTCTAGGTCCTGGAATGATTTTATTTAAATAGATTAGATTTTTCTGATGAAAATGGTGTATTTATTCGATATTTTCTGATAATCCTATCATTTTCTAGAGTTTTCCTAAGATCTGACCAATCAGGGAATTTTAAAGAAATGAAATGAAAATTAAAAAAAAGAGAATTTGCGAATTCTGCCTCGGGGATCATGCGAGGGATCCGATCAGCCGGACCCTCTCACTGACCCCTGAGAGAATGCTCGTCCAAAGAGATCAGGGTGGGGTAAAAAGACGTGACTGCCCATTATGGGGTTTGCTTAGAATGATGACGGGTCAGGGCAGGTTAGTAATCCTGCCCTTTCGATTGTTTCCTTAGCGCGTGATGGTAGCAGGTTGATCAGTCAACAAGGAAGAAGAGGGGTGGAGTATCCCAGGCTGGCTAGAAGGTGTCTGGGGGTGTGAGAACGGGCATGTCACATCCGCGGGGTCGTCCTAAGTTCAACGAACCAAAGGAGCTCGCCAGAGGTTGGCTACAGCCATGGTTGCGATGGCAAGAGACTCTGAAAACGAGAAAAATGGGTTCTAAGGGTTTACCTGCCCTCCGGCTGGATTGAGGGGTCACGAAGGTCCGCGTGAGGTTCGTGAAGCTCTAAGTCCACTCCCAACTGTTCGACGCGCCCTGGACCTCGCCGGCGATGGCGGCTTTGAGCTCGACTGTGGTAGCTAGTCGACGCGGGATTCTGGATCTTCGCGACTCCAAGTGAGGGTGGCATTCGACTTGTCAGGATTCCGAGATGGTGCGATCGCTCACAATTGGACGGAGGAGCCTACCAGAGTGAGAGGGAGGTCGAGGAGCAGGTGAGTAGGGGTGCTCGAGGTGAGGGAGGTAGGGTTGATCTCGATAGCAATTAAGGTGTTGGTGCGACTAAAGAGACGGTGGCGGAGCTACTGGGCTCCTTAAGTAGGCGTGGGGGGTGCTAGGAAGGAGAGCCCTAAATTCGGCTCCCGCCGCCACGGAGAGATGCGAGGACTCGGGAGGTCGTTCTCCCTGATTCGGGGGAGACGGATGATGTGGTATGGATCATTGGGTGAGGTTTGAGGAGAGGAGTTAGTCCTCCAAAGATCTCACGAGGAGGAGGTAGGATCCGGGTGTGAGGGTCGTTGGAGGAGTTGCACGTTCAGCTTCCTGGCGAGGATCAGGTCTACCGGAGGTTGGAGGTGACTTGGCAGTCGTCGGATCATGCGGGTTCGGTGATCGACTGATCCGAGGGTGGAGATTACTCCCGTTTTAAAAAGAGTCGCGCCCAAGCCTACAACAAGGCTGCGTGACATATAAATGTCAAATTAAATCGCAGACCTTAGTCCTAGGCTAGATTAGGTAACATTATACACCAAAATTTCAAAAGTAAATAACTCCAAATTGGTAAGTCCAATTGAAATGAGATTTTAGGCATAGCTTTATAATGCTATGATTTAGCTATGGTGCAAAATTAGAGTCCCAATTCGATTATTGAATATGTCAATTGACTAAAAGTCATGATACTTGTATTTTTGACTTTATGTACCATTATGGATGGTCTTAAGTGAAATTGATAATCCATTTAATCAAATTATTGAGAGAGATGATTAAGGGCATAAATGGAACAATTAAAATGGTAAGAGAGAGGAATTAAATAATAATATATGTAAAAACTCACTCTGTCACAGGGACAGTCTCCATATCGTATCTGTTAGGTATTTTTTGAACTGATTTAGAAGGTATAAATTTTTTGTAAATGGGGTGGTTTCTAGAAGGTAGTCAAAAGTTCAACTGAACTTATTATTGATCATACCATATCTAATAATGTGTGGTTCCTTCTTTCTGATACACCATTATGTTGTGGTGTTCTAGGTGGAGTCCATTGTGATATGATACCACGGGCTCATAGAAGGTCCTCAAACTCTTAGCTTAAGTATTCTCCACCTCGATTAGAACTAAGTGTCTTAATACTTTTTCCAAGTTGGTTCGGTATTTCATTCAAGAACTACCTGAACTTTTCAAAAGTTTTTCACTTATGTTTCATCATGTAATCATAACTGTACCTACTGAAGTCATCAATATTGAAGGTAATGAAGCATTGTTACCCACCTGTAGCAGTTGTTCAGAAAGGGCCACATGCATAATATGTATTATCCTAATAGATCACTATCCCTCTCACTGTTACCAATTAAAGGAGTCTTGGTCATCTTTCCCAACATACAAGATTCACATGTCTCTATTGATTTGAAATCAAAAGAGTCTAGATAGCCATTTTTTGGAGTCTAGATATGCAATTCTCATTTATGTTCCCTAGACGACAATGCTAAAGATATTCTTTGCTTGAGTTGTTGAGTTTTAGTCTTTTGGTATTTACATTATAAATATTTGCCTTTAGATCTATTAAATAAAGACCATAAGACCTTCTGGAATTGCCATAAAAGATCCCATCTTTTGCAATAAAACATTGACCATTCTTAATATGAAATTCATATGCATCCTTGTCCATACAAGATACATAAATAATATTTCTATTTATGGGAGGTGCATAATAGTTAACTAACTCTATTAAAAGCCCTATGGGTAGAGATAAATTTCAGGTTCTAATTGCTGTGGCAACAACTCTTGCTCCATTTGTGACTCGCTGTTCAACCTCTCCCTTTCTTAAAGGCATACATCTTTTCAGATCCTTTATATTTGAGCATATGTGGGATCTTCATCCCGTATCAAATACCCAAGATGAAGAAGTAGATAAATTTATCTCAATAACGTATATACCTGAAGTGGATATCACCATCCCCATATTCTTCTTCCTTAATGCCTTCAAGTATAAAGGATAGGTTCCTCTTGTACTTCTCTTTCTCCTTATCTTGAGTGTTAACGATATGGATTTACACTCAGCCTCAGAACCCTTCATGGCCTTGCTCTCATCCTTATACTTGACTCCACTGATCTCCATCACATATTTTTCCATCTTCATTATTGCTTTGGCATTCATCGGCATACCAATCAAATCTGACAATGGTTTGTCCATGTTATTCAAGTGATAACACTTAATAAAATGGCTATATGATGTAGGAAATGATTAGAGAATCATATATGTGTCCAACTCTTGTCTAAAAAAGAGTCCCACTTCTTCTATATGTTCCACATGTCCAATCATATTGAGCACATGGGTCTCAACTGAGTCTCTCGCTGTCATCTTACACTCAAATAGAGCCTTTGAGATATTTTACCTTTCTTGCTTTGTGTGATTATAGCTCAAGTTCGTAAGATGTGTTATCATATCAAGTATCTCCATGTCTTCACACTGCTCATGACACTCATAGTTCATATAGCTTAGCATAAGGTGCTTTATATCCAAGGCTTCATTGTCATGCTTCTAGTAAACATCCACATCAGACCTAGGTACATCAGGAAAAAATATTTCTGGACTAGTGTTTCCAAGACATAGAGCTTGTGCTCTTCCTTAAGAACCCTTCTCAAATTCCAAATATGTTTGTGGAAATTTGTCTCATTAAATATGTCCTTCCTAAGGACCAATCACATAGGTGATTTGTTTTCCATTTGATCCTACACGAGAAGATTTTTGCATTTGTAAAAACTCTTTTTGTTTGATTTGATTTGAAAATTTTGACGATATTCAATTAGACCTTTAATCAATTATTGCTCCCAATATTTTATTCAAATTGATAGCCCCCACATATCAATTTGGAAAATTACAGCATACAACCTTCTAGTGAGCCAAGATCCAAAACAATTCAATTATTACCCAGCCAATGCGAGCGTCCATAATCAATTATTAAGGTAGGCAACTTTTGCTAATTGTATCTTATGCAATTCTTAGACAGAGGACATGTGAAACTCTTTGCTATAATCATTTGCAAGCATCTTAGTGATTAATCTCATTAAGGACACCTAGTTAATCCCGAACTAAAATCTAACACGATAATAATGCACCCCATTTGGTAGGACCACATTATTACCATCACATTTCCATGAGATAGACAACACACCATGCTTGGCATGCCCACCCATATTCGATCAAGCTTTTCATGTGTGTTACTAATGGAATTCATCTTAGATTTCTTAGAAGACCATGCTTTCCATACAAAGATGGCCTGTTAGCTCATCTTTGAGACTGCAATTGGTCTTCTTCTTTGTCTTCTTCTTCGCAGTAACAAGAAATTAAATTATCCTAATGCTATTACATGATAAAAGGAGAAAACTTGAGTAACATTCAAGGGGAGAATAGGTATAAGAGAATAATAGTTTTACACTTGGAAGATAAAGTAGAGGCTCAGTATGCAAACTGAGATAAAAAGGAATAACCAACCACACAACCATGCACAAATCTATAGTATTATTGGCCATAATCATGTTTCACATCCACATCAAACCTCAATTTTAGAACGATGTATGCAAGTTGCATATATATATATATATATATATTAGTTGGGATCTTATGGAGTGTTTAATCAGATATGCACATTAATCAGTTTAAGTAGTCACACAGTATGAAATAAATAACTGATGAAAAAAAAAATATGAACATATTGATTATCCCAAAACATAGTTTATTGATGTGGCTTTGATACCACTGTAGGGAAATATGGCGACAAAATAGGTAGCAAAAAAAAAAAAATTTAACTGCCATATTCCCCTTAAGATAATGGATTGTGTTAATAACTATGTAATGGGAAGGGTGGTTTATAGGATATAATTGGATCTAGAGCAAGTCTAGTGATAATCTCCTCATAGTATTACACACCCTTTCTCCAATTTGCACTCAAACAATGTCTACAATAGCTCCTGGTTGATCACCATAGATGGTAGTTTGAGGTTGGCCTCCTAGCAAGAAAAGCTCCACCTCTAGAGTAGTCTACATGGACCACCAGGAACTCTTTTCATTCGAGAAGGATGGACAAGAAGAATTTGTCTCTTCACGTCAGTGTACTAGTCACTAACTTTCTCTCCCACAATTGTTCTCCCTTGTTATCCCTCCCTTTATCAGGTAGGACATGCGTGAGTTCTCTCGGTTACCACAACCACAGAAGACAAAGAATTGTCAGAAGAAATTGAGTTGTGTCTCCAGTAAGTCCCCTGGTACCCCTATATTTATAGGAGGGTTAGGGTCAGGGTTCCCAATTTGTGTGGGAGTGGAAGGGATTGGAATTTCACAATTTTTTACAACCTACAAGTGGTGAAATGGTCGATTCATAGGTGAACCGATTGGTTGGCATGTGAGTCGATTGGTTCCCCCAGTTTATCAGTCATTTCATCATGTTTCCCAATTGCAATATTATTGGTCATTCTAATCCAATTAATGCACAACATGACATCAACACTAATCCTTGATGCAATCAAATTGATAAATGAACTAGGTAATTCATCTCATGGACTGGTCATCTGGTGACCTTGAGTCGATCGGTTCACTAACTGAACTGGTCAGTTCATGCTCTGCTTCATACATAATTCAACCAATGCAATCTCCAATCAACCTGACACTCCCATTGATCAGTTCAACACTTGAACAGGTCAATTCACAGTTCACTCAGTCAATTGTTGTGTAAATTGAATACTTTAACACTTTAGCAATCATTTTAGTCATCATTCATGAATAAACTCCTATTCCAAGTGAATCCTGTGTGTGACCCTGTAGGTTTCATATTACATTGACAGTGAGTGTTCATAACCATTTTATGACATCACAAGCAAAGAGTGACATATAGTAACACATCATTTGTACCCAAGTAAATGGAAACTTGGAGAACAACTTCAACATAAAATCTATGGTTGGTGCTATAGTGTTTGTATAGTTCCTTTGTTTCTAATATCTAGATTGAACTCAAGGCATGGAATCTTCATCCTCTTCAATCATCCAATCAATGTTTCATGAACTAGAGTAGACTGTCTGAGATATATGTGAACTCAATGTCACATATTGACTCACGTGAGCTTGGCCATTCATTTCTCAGTCTCGCTTATCAAATGATTGGGATATCATAATCTTGTAGGAGGGACAAATCCCATCTACATCACTCACAGTCATCCCCATGTGTCACAGTGTATCCGATCATCACCTTTATGGCAACCCTTATTCAGAATCATGGTGGATGATGTCAAAGTGCACCGAACAACATGTGATCAATGTAGTGACTTCAGGTCTAAGAACCACAAAAACCACCAATACTATAAGAGATGATTCTAACTACTAATTATGGTTTCCATGTATCACTCTTATGGTGGGTTTGTCTGATATACTATTTTCTAACAAGTATCTATGTGTTTGGCTTGATATCACATATCATGATTGATGGGATGTTGTCATCAACCATCACACACTATAATCTTGTGTGTTACTACTATTTATCAACCTTTACAATAACTTCTGACTAGTTACATAACAAGAATTTATATACTCTTAACATTCATATATACGATCTCATTTTTTAGGTCATCAACCCCCGAGACATATGTCATTGAGTAATGTCATTCTCTAGACATTTATGGTGTTATTTCATTATCTCATAACTGAATAAAGCATACTAAATTGGAATGTTGGATTTATTATTAATAAAATCATTTACAAGTGATGCCATTCCAATCATCACAAGATTGGCTCTCTTGGCATGCATACCAACAATGCAAACATCATGTTGTGCATTAGTCATCATATTAATTACCAATGTCATTGCGAATAGGAAACGTAGTGAACTAATAGATTCAAGTGTTGAACTGATCATCTCACATGTGAATCGATCAGTTGAGTGGTGAACAAACTAGTTCATGGTTTGCAGGTTCTGACAAATTCATGAAATTTTGTCTCTTTGACTCCCACATCATCTAGAAACCCTATCCCTCCTATGAATGGAGGGGTAGTCAAGGATTTTAGAAGACACAATAGTAAGCTCTGATACTTGTGGTCTCCTCATAGTTATGGTAACATGAGAACCTAAGAAAATCATACCTCAAAAAGTGAGAGACAATAAGGAAGAGGCAATAAGGAGAGAAAGTCAACACTAGCACATCGACATTCAAAGGGACAACTCCTTCCTTATGTTCCAAAAAAATGATAGTTCCTGGTGGTCCATAGACAAAGTAGAGGCATGGAGGCCATTACCATCCACTAGGAGGATGTCATCAACCTCCGTCCGTGGTGCTACACCAAGAGGCCGCCACCAAAAACCATCCAGGTGTTGCATGCAAAATAAGCACGCTGCTATAAGGATAGTCACTAGACTTGCTCCAAAACTAGTTATATACCTTGCAACCTTCGTTCCCATTACATAGTTATTGATACGATCGACTAGTCAAGGGAAATATGGCAAGAATTTTTTTGTTTTTGCTTCTGTCTCTGTCACTATATTTCCCTACATTGGTATTAGATCCACACCAATTTACTATGTTTTGAGATTTATTCAATATAATTGGAATTTTGTTTTTTCATTTATTTTATTTCATAAGATATGAATATTTAAAATGATTAATGTGCATATCCCATTAAATTCCACATAAGATCCCAGCTAATATATATGTATATATATATACACATGATTTCAAAAAAAAATATATATATATACACATATGCATATATATATATATATATATATATATATATATATATATATATATATATATATATATATATATATATATATATATATATATATATATATATATATATATATATATATATATATGCAATTCATACGTGTCACCTTGAAGTTGTTTTGATGGTGGATGTAAGCATGGTTATGGCCAACCCCAGGACTTGTGTACTTGGTTGAATGGTTTTAATCCTGCCTTTTTTAAATTTGGTTTGCTTACCAAGACTCTCTCTCCTTTTCCATATGTAAAAGTATTAATGCTTTCCTTCCTATGCTCCCCTTGATTGTAACTCAAGGTTTCCCTATTACAATGTAATAAAGTAAATAGGAATAATATAGTTTTATTTTCTATTTTTGTAAAAGAAGGCATTCTACACCTGATGAACTGAATGACCTAGAAGTAGAACTGAACAACTGAAGGACCAAGGAGGATAGATGATAGGAGAAGCCAACTGATTGAATGTTTTCCCAACTGATCAACTGGAGAAGTCCAGTCATTGCTTGAACTAGAGACCAGTCGATCATTCTAAGAGACAAACTGACCAACCAAGAGGCCAATCGACCAGTTCAAGAGTGGAATAAATCAACCTAGACTAGTTCCAACACAAATCTTATTCAATAGGTTTCTATATACGATGTGGACCTTAGGTGGTAGAATTTCCTTATGACTCCCAGGAATTGCATTAGCATGGCCATAACCATCACTCACATTATATAATTGCATGTTTCTCATTTGTGTATATATCACGTAAATGATACATACTATAAGTATGTGGTGATTGGATATGTCTATATATATTTATATAAATATAACTCTGTCAATCCAATATTAAGTCTGAGATGCTTTCTATGAAAAACACACATGAAAAGTTCAACCGACTAAGTGTGCACACGCAAAGCGTGGTGCACCATCTATCTCGTGGAAGTGTCACGGTAGTTATGTGGGCCTACCAAGTGGGTGCATTACTATCATGTTGACTTTTTGGTTAGGCTTAACTAGGTGACCTTAATGAGATTGCGTGCCTAGAAGCATGCATATGGACTATGGCAAAGAGTTGTGCATACCATCAATCAAAGAATTGTATGAGATGCAATTGGCAAATGTTGTCTACCCTAATAATTGGTTATGAAAGATGGTGTTGGTTGGGTAATAGCTTAATTTTGTTTGGGTCTTGGATCACTAGAAGGTTGTATACTGCCATCTTTTAAATTGATATATGAGGGCTATATATTTGAACAAATAGTGGGAGTGGTAATTAATTTAAAGCCTACTTAGTATCACCAAAATTTCTTTTGATAAAATCAAATCAAAAGTTCTTTGAAAAATTATAAAATTTTCTTATAGACATATGGAAAAAGAATTGTCATTGTGATCTATCCTTAAGAAGGACAAACTTAACATGACAAATTTTCTTCTCTAGTTTTGGACTTTGAGAAGGGTTCTTAATGATGAGCACAACATCCATGTCCTAGATACACCAGTGACAGAGGAACCTACTCCTAATGCACCTAGGGATGAATTAGATGCTCATTGGAAGGATGCCCACGATGCCTTAGACATTAAGAACCTTATGCTATGTTGTATGAACTATTCGTTGCATGACCAATGTCAAGACATGGGGATTCTTGAGATGGTAACACCTCTTAAGAACATGAACCATAATCATGTAAATCAAGAGATGTATAATGTCTCAAAGCTTCTCTTTGGTGCAAGATGACATAAGGAGATCCAATTGAGACCCATTTTCTCAATATGATTGTGAATCTGGAACATCTAGAGAGTCTGGGATTCCCTTTGAGCCAAGAGTTGGCCACATATATGATTCTACAATTGTTGCCTGAATCATACAACCAGTTTATGGAGTGTTATTACTAGAGTAACTTAGCAAAACTGTTGTCAGAATTGCTTGGCATGTTGATAAATGTTGAAGCACAATTGAAGAAGGACAAACATGTGATGACGATCAATGGAGAAGAGGCCAAAGATGAAATCAAGGCTAGGAAGATTTCAAAGGCTAAGTTGAAGTCCAAGTCTTCAACACTCAAGAAAAGGAGAAAGGTAGCTGAAAAAGGAATCTATCTGTTGCACTTAAAGGGACTCAGGAAGATGAATAAGGGGATAGATATCTCCAGTTTAGGTGTATATGTTATTGAGATAAATATGTCCACTTCTTCATCTTGGGTACTTAATACCAGATGTGGATCTCACATGTGTTTGAATATGCAGGATCTGAAAAGAAGTAAGCCTTTAAGAATGGGCAAGGTCAAACTACGCGTTGTGAATGGAGCAAGTGATTCCACCACTACAGTTCGGACCTATCATTTATCTCTTCCCATGGGCTTGTAATAGAGTTATAAAACTACTATTTTGTACCTACCATTCATAGGAACATTGTTTTTGTATCTTATATGGACAAGGATAGATATGAATTTCATATAAAGAATGGTCAATGTTCTATTTCAAAAGATGAGTTCTTTTATGGCAATTCCCCATTGTCCTATGGTCTTTATTTACTAGATCTAGGGAAATTTTTTTATAACATAAATACCAAAAGATTAAAACTCAATAACTCAAACAAGATATACCTTTGGCATTATAGTCTAGGGAACATCAATGAGAAAAACATATCTAGACTCCATGAAGATGGTTATCTAGCCTCTTTTGATTTTTAATCAATAGAGACATGAAAATCTTGTTTGTTGGGAAAGATGAAAAACTCTCCTTTCACTGGAAATAGTGAAAGAGCGGGTGATTTATTAGGACTCATACATACTGATGTATGCGGACCATATAGAACAAATTCTAGAGGTGGTTACTAGTACTTCATTACCTTTAATGATGACTTCAGTAAGTATAGCTATGTTTACTTGGTCAAACTTAAGTCAGAAACACTTGAAAAGTTCAAGGATTTCATGACTGAAGTACAAAAGCAAATTGGTGAAAGTATTAAGGTACTTCATTTTAACCAAGGTGGAGAATACTTAAGCTAAGAGTATGAGGACCTCCTACGAGACTGTGGTATCATATAGAAGTGTAGTCCACCTGGAACACCACATCATAATAGTGTATCAGAAAGAAGGAACCATACATTACTAGATATGGTGCGGTCAATGATGAATTTCGTTGATCTTTTGACTTCCTTTTGGGGACATGCTCTAGAAACCAAATCATTTACAATAAACCAGGTACATTCTAAATCAGTTCAAAAGACACCATATGAGATATGGTATGGGAAGCAACCCAATGTGTCTTTTATGAAAATTTGGGGATGTGAAGCTTATGTGAGGAAGTAGTTTCTTGAAAAGCTTGCACCCAAATCAGATAAATGTTATTTTGTTGGATATCCCAGGGAAACCAAAGGATACTACTATTATACTCCATCCAACAACAAAGTGTTTGTTTCCAGGGATGTTGTAATCTTTGAAAAGGAATTTATTTCCAAAGGAATCAGTGGGAGAAATGTAGAACTCCAAGAAGTTCGAGACCAAAAAGAGAACATTGAACCTATAGAGGTATAAGCGGATCATAGAGAGTCACAAACTATTGTGGAATCTCGAATTCCTTATGTAACACAGGAACCTTGCAGATCTAGTAGGACACACCTTGAGCATAAAAGATTTGGTTATCTTTGACTCAAGAAGGAAATGATTTTGTCACTAATGATGAGCCAACGACCTATCTAGAAGCTTTTAAGTGACCAAAATATGAGAAGTTGCTTGTGGCAATAATATCTGAGATGGAATCCATGTACACTAGGTAGAACCCATAGGGTGGAAGTGGGTCTTCAAGAAGAAGACTGACATGGATGGTTATATTCAAACTTACAAAGGTTGATTTGATACAAAGCATTTTAGACAAGTTCAAGGTGTTGACTATGAAAAAACCTTTTCACGAGTTGCCATGGTTAAGTCCACCAGGATCATGCTTGCCATTACAACTTATTATCACTATGAGATTTCACATATGGATATTAACTCGACTTTCCGTAATGGGCATCTTCAGGAGGATGTGTATAAGACACAACCCGAGGATTTTGTTACTCCAAAGGATGCATATAAAGTTTGTAAGATAAAATGGTCAATCTATGCTTTGAAGCATGAATCTTAGAGATGAATTTTCAATTTAAAAAAAATCAAAGAGTTTGGATTTAGTCCAAATGAAGATGAACCATGTGTTTACAAGAGGTTAGTTGGATCATGATTATATTCTTCATAACATATGTAGATGACATACTATTAATGGGGAATGACATCCCGACTTTATAGATGGTAAAAACCTAGACAAGAAATACATTCTCTATGAAGGACTTAGGAAAAACATCCTATATCTTAGGAATCAAGATATATAGAGATAGATCGGGAAGGCTTCTTGTCCTAAGCCTAAGCACATACATTGACAAAGTGTTGAAGAGATTCAACATGGAGAACACAAAGAGAGGAAAAACTTACCCATGTCTCATGGTGTCTCTAGAGCTTAATATCATAGTTCTTGTGAAGAAAGGGAACACATAAGTAAGAGTCTATATGCATGTACAATTGGATCTATCATGTACATAATGTTATGTACTCATCCTGATGTCTCATATGTTTGAGCATCACTAGAAGACATCAGTCAGATCCCGGTGAAGTCCAATGGACTTCCATAAAGAACATCCTTAAGTACTTGAGAAAAACTAAGGATCAGTTCCTTATCTATGATGGTGAGGAAGAGTTGGTGAAAGGTTACATCAATGCAAGCTTCCAAACTGACAAATATGACTTTAGAATGCAATATGGCTTTGTATTTTGCCTCAACAATGGAGTTGTAATATAGAAGAGTTCCAAGAAAGAAATAGTTTCTCATTCTATAATAGAGGGTGAGTATATTGTTGCATCCAATGCATCAAAGGAAGTTGGTTGGATCAAGAGGTTCATCTTTGAACATGGGGTGGTTCCAAGCATCAATGATGTGGTAGAGATATATTGTGACAACAATGGAGCTATTGTGCAAGCTAAGGAACCAAAATCGCCTCAATGTTCAAATCACATACAATGTGTGTTCCATCTCATACGAGAGATCATACAACACGTAGATGTAAAGATTTGTAGTGTACCGACTGAAAGCAATGTTTTTGACCCCTTGGCAAAAGCACTTTCATAGTAGAAGCATGAAGGTCATATTTCATCACTTGGGATTAAGTTCATGCGTGATTGGCTATAAGTGCATGTGAGAGTCTTTTGGTATGTATACATAGAGAGCCAATCATATGATGATTATAATAGCATATCTTATAAACTATTTGATTCATCGTAAAGGCTATCTTAATCTATATGTTTGTTTAGTTATGCTATAATGGTATAACATGATAGATGTCTAAATAATGATGTTACTCGATGACATATGTATTTATGTTAAGGACCTGAACAATGAGATCATAAGTATGATAAGATTACATACTTTCTTTTTATGTCTGTAGTCGGATGTTATTGTGGAAGCTGATAGACAACAATAACACATTAACTAGAGTGTGTGTTGGCTGATGATATAATGTCATTAGTCATGATATGTAATATCAAACCAAACACATAGGAACTTGTTAGAAGAACAATGTGTCAGACAGACCCACCTTGAGAGTGATACATGGAAACCTTTGAATGGTAGTCAAAATCATCTCTCATGGTGATAGAAGTGATAATGGTTCTTAGACTAAAGTCACTACACCCATCACATGCCATTCGATGTATTTTGGCACCGTCCAATGTACCTTGAATAAGGGTTTCCATAAAGGCGATGCTCAGATACATTGTGACACATGGGGAATGACTATGAATGATGTAGATGGTATTTGTCCCTCCTATCAGAGTTGATATCTTGGACACTTGATAAGCGAGACTGAGAAATGTATGGCTATACTCATGTGAATCAATATATGATATATGCATCTCATACAGTCTGCTCTGGGTCAAGAAACATGTATTGAATATTAGGAGGATGATGATTCCATGCCTTGAGAACAATTTGGATATCAAAGACAAAGGAGCTGTATGATCATTGTAACACTAATCACAAATTGTAGGTTGAAGTTGTTCTTCAGCTTTCCAATTACTTAGGTAGCAATGATGTGTTGCTAAAGGCTGCTGATTATTTGTGATGTAATAAGTTGGTTATGGACATTCACTACGAATGTAACTTGGGAACTATAGAGTCACATGCTACATATGGAATAGGAGTTTACTCATGAATATGGTTTAAACTTGATTACTAAAGTGTTAGATATTCATTTTAAACAAGATTTTCTATCAGAAGTCTGAAATGACCGGTTCAACAAGTGAATCGATTCACTTAAACGTATGAACTGACCGGTTGGATGATCAATATGATTGGAACAATGACTGATTATGATGTCATGTTGTGAATTAATCATCATATTGAAATCCAATGTGATTGTGAATAGGAAACATGGTGAACCGATCCGTTCACATGTTGAACTGATCGTCTCACATGTGAATCGATTGGTTTAGTGGTAAACCAACCACTTCATTGCCTATAGGTTTCAAAAAATTGACAAACTTCTGTCTCTTCAACTCCCTAATGATTTGAAAACCCTAAACCTATCCCTCCTAAATATAGAGTGGTAATCAAGGCTTTCAGTTGACACAATAATAACCTCTGACCAGTTTTGTCTTCTCACAATTGTTATAATGTGAGAACCCACACAAGTCTTACCCATAAAAAGGAGAGACAACAAGGGAGAGATAACAAGGAATAGCAAGTCAACACTATCACATTGACATTCAAAGTGACAACTCCTTCCTGTATATTCCAAAAGAATGGCATGACCTCACAATGGTCTGTGTGGACTACGTAGAGGCATGGAGGTCATTGTCACCTACTAGGAGGATGTCGTTAACTGTCATCTATGTGCTACACCAAGAGGTCGTCCTCGACAACTGTCTAGGTGTTGTTTTCAAAAGAAGCACACTACTGCAAGGATAACCACTCAACTTGCTCCATGATCAATGGGTATATGTCTAGAAACCTTCATTCCTAATACATAGTTGTTGGCGCAATCCGCTAGACAATGGGAATATGGCAATATTTTTTTTTCCTCTAACATCTCTATCTCCATATTTACAAACAAGGCATACATGACCATTGAAGAATAGGAAGATCCACATTCTCTCTTACACCTAAGAAAAACATAAGAACATATTTTTGAGTTCTAGATTAGGTAATCCTTTCCCTTCTAATTCCAATTATTTATGTGATATTTACTCTAATTATGTTCCCATCCTATGCATTTCCTGATGGGATAGCATAACTAGATTTATATCCTTCACAAACAAAGTAGATTTAGAATTTAGTAGTCATTTACATGTGAATATTTCCCTATCTGAAATTGAAACCAACCTTGGATGGTGAAATAAGAGGTTAAAATCTATTTTAGTTGACAAGATGATTCACCTATCCATTTGTATCATATTAGATTCATCTTTATCTTTAATATGTTTCACCTACTTTTCTTGTGATCTTTTCATATTGGGACATATGTGGTGCTACCACTGCTTATAGACATCATAAAATTAGACACTTCATCAGATCTCATAGCATATAAGAAACTAAAACTCAACTCTAATACTTTAACCTTAACACTATTGGAGGAAACTTTAGCTCTTCTTGGATCTAAATCCCCACATTGAGCATAAGTGGTGGGTCCATTGAAGGATATCTTGATTCAAGAGTTTAAATTTCCTAATCCCTTATTTTGATGATTATTGAATCATTCAGCTTGTTAATCTTGGATGATTATACTTACATGATTTAAGATTACATAGACACACTCCAAATTCCTATACTTGCAAACTAAAATATGGAGAAATTGAGAAAAATTAAGTAATACATGCACTAATATGAAGATTAACATAGATATATATCTCTTTAGATGTTTTTTGTATATCACTTGGAACAATTAAATCACTTGTAATCAAAAGATGAAGGGCGAGGTTTGATTTAAGTAGGGGGGGGGGATGTAGAGAGAGCCTGTGTAACATCCCTGACCTGGGTTATGAACTAACCCTAGGTGTTTTTCCTAAATATGTAATTAAATCCTTGTGATTATCTTTTGGCATGTAATTAAGTTCCTAAGGAATATACATTTTCATTTCTGTCCTTTTTAAACAATGATTGTAGTATTGTTTGGTAATACAGTGACCTATGTGCAAATTACCCAGGTAAGGGGTTTAACTTGCAAATTTCACAAGTTAAGATGTTCCTTTGATGATGAGACGTCATATGAGTGAATATGATGAGGTATGATGGATTTCCCAAGCTTGGGCATCAAGATGCAGCTTGTGGAATGATCCTTGTGCGTAAAAACCCTAATTTGGATTAAAGTGCAATTTACCCGAATGTGGGGTGAAACTTATAAAATACACCATCTTGAACATCTTTTATGACTTTTGACATCATTTAGACTAATAATGATGAAGGGGGCACTTCATTTGAATAATTATATAATAAGGAACATTTTTTGTAATTAAATCACCTTGTATGAGTAAGGAGACCTTTTATATATGTACCTTAGTTTGCATATTGGTTTTCTTTACCCTTGGATCTTGAGATTTGATGGGCTTTGATTAAGTTTTGATATCTTTAACGTGCCTTAGAAATAAGGAGGGACTTGGATGAGAATTATATGCTTTAAAGGTCCTTATGGTGAAAATTAGCCTAATATATATAAGCACCTTTCTTTCCAAACCAAGAAAACGTTTTCCTTCACTTCCTCACTTCTTATCTTTCTCAACCGGACAAAGCAAAGCTCAGGAGCTCAAGGGGATGACCAACCTATTCTAGGTAAGAGAACACCACCTTCTAGCTTGGATTCTTGGAGGAAATCGTATTACAAGGTTGAATTGCTAGTTTCTTACTTAGGTTCCTTGTTCTAGCCGACCATCCCCATCTTTTTCTTGAAGAATTGACCTTGGACGACCTGTGGAGCTCAAGACGCCATTAAAGGCTTGAAGCTTGGAATCTTGGAAGCTCTAGGAACCACGTTTGAGGTGGGTTTTATAACTCTAACCCTTAGCTTTGTTATGCATATCTTTGTTCTTGTTTTCTATGATTAGTTCTTCTTCTACCTCCCTTCTTCCTTGCTCTTTTGCAAGAAAAACGGTGGAGGAACCGACCTGAACAGAGGTTGAGGATAATGGGCGTGGATTCCTATGTCACTTTATGAAACGACCTTGAACCCTTTTGGTCCAAACGGGTGCAACTCGTTTAAGGTCAAACGGGTTCAACCCGTTTGATCTCAAACGATCCTCCAAGATCGTTTGGATCAAAACGACCCCAAGACCATTGCATAGGGTTGACCAAGCGTGGACCGTTTTGGTTTTCTGTTCACAATTATGTAGGCTAATGACCCACCAAATTTGAGGGGTTAACTCCAAAGAAATAGTAGGTTGAAGGCCAATCAATTAGGCAATAGAATTGAATTAAGTACTGATTTTTCCAAACTAATTAACTTTAACTTTTGGGCAAACGGGTTCCAACCCGTTTGAGTGAGTTGACCAAGCGTTGACCATTTGGGATAACTGTTCATAATATATTGAATTTCATTCCTATAAAGAATTGTAATCTAATTCCTAACCAATTAAGAGTTGAAGACACTTCAATAACCTAACCCTAATCGGGTGAAAGTTGCTGATTTCAATATAGATCATGTTGAGTTTTGAGTTGAAGGACCCAAACGGGTTCCAACCCGTTTTTGGGTTCATCCAAACGATCTCACACTCGTTTAGTGACACCCCAAGATCGTTTGGAGGTCTAGGGTTAAATAAATTTGATGGTTTGTAGGTCCAATTACAATAAGTTGACGAATTGATAAAATTGCTGATTTTAGACCTAATTAGGGTTCAACCCTTATCCAACCGACTTGGTTTTTGGTCAAGCTTTGGGAAAACGGTCTCAAGACCATTTGGAGGTCATCCAAACGATCTCAAGACTGTTTGGGCCAAGTTTGGGCCCAATTGGAGTTCAATTGATGGGTTCAATTACACTTTGTTTCACATTGTTGAAAATAGGTGATTAGTCGATTGGAAACCCTAATTGAGTTAGACTTAATACTAATTAGCTTTCAATTGAGGGTCAAATTGGAGTCCAATTGATTGAGGCTCATCCTAATTGACTCAATTTGTAAGTGGTTAACATGGCCTTGGCCAATTAAAGGCTTCAACATAGGAAACCCTATTCAATCATAACCTATGTGTCACCTTTTATGTTTATGCTGTTTGAACCCAAGTTGGTCCACACTCGTTTGAGTCCAAACGAGTCCACACTCGTTTGAGTCCAAACGAGTCCACACTCTTTTAAGCCCAAACGAATCCACACTTGTTTGACCTCAAATGGGTTCACACTTGTTTGACCTCAAACGGGTTCGCACTCGTTTGAGCAAAGTCGATACCATCAACTTACAACTCGATGGTAGCGACATGGCATCAGAGTACAAATATTTTTTGCTCCAGATTGAAAAGGAAAAGGACGTTTTACTGTGAAGAAGTCGATACCATCGACTTCCAACTCGATACTATCGACTCAGACGTTGCGGACAAAATTTTAATGTGTTAAATCTAACACATGTTTGTATTAAAAATTGTATTTTTAGGTTTCCTCTTGACCTAAACATGTACGACGGCTATAAAAGACACCATTAGAACCGCAATTGGGAGATCGATCGGTGGGGGACGATACGGAAGCCGAACGGAGGGAGAAAAATAGAGGAACCCTACACAGAAGACCTCAGAGGCGTTTTGGCGGCGGAAATGACGGCAAATTCTCTCCATCTTCTCCAGATCCACTCTTTAACCCTTTCTCCAATTTACAGTATCTCGAAATTCATGTTTTACATCTTTTTGACTTACTGTGATACCATGTCGTCTATTTTCGGCTAAAAACCATAATTCCATAGGACCCGGGAATAGCTCGGGTAATCGTTGTATGATATTTTTTACATAGTTTATCATAATTTGTCTCTCAAATCCGTGGTATGATTTCGTTTTCTCCATTATATCATTGAGATTGATCACCCTAATGATAATCTAATGCCTTTAATTGCTTTGAAAGAAGAATTAACGGTTGAAAAGAGACGAGTTTCACATTAATTAATAAATCCCTTGAACAAGGTGATGTAAGGTTAATGGTGGACACCCAGAGGTCGATTCTAATGCACCTAGTTTAGGGTATAGGTTACTACGACGGTGGAACCGACCTAGACATAGGTAGTGAATTGTACCACGACAGTGGGCAATTCTGACTACAGGCCACTACCCGGAATAGGAGACGAATTAGGATAATTATGTAGGAATTAGTAAAACAAGAACCTGTGGTGAAACCGCAATTCTAAGGATTCCATTTTTAATTGATTAAACCAACCATTTAATCGATTGTTTTCTTTTCTTTTATTTTTATTTTCTTTATCAATCAACTCTTGTTTTCGGCTTAGCTGATCAATCCTAATTAGTAATAGTCTTTAACCTCACAACTCCCCATGTTCGATAACTCGGGACTCATAATCCCATATTACTTCGACACGTACACTTGCGTATTACACGCACGTTATACGCGTGTCAAGTTTTTGGCGCCGTTGCCGGGGAGTAGGCATGGTTAACACTATAAAAAGTTAGGATCGACCACTCTAGGCCATTGTATTTATTATCTTTTTTTAGTTTTTTTTCTTCCCATTTTTCATTATATAAAACTTTACTGTTATTTTAGGCATTGTACATATTCATCTAAATATTTCTTTGTAGTTAGTCTTCTTTCATTTAAAAAAAAGTAAAAAAAAAAGCACATGGCCCCTATTTGTTCTGAGTGTGGAAATGCACATGTAGGTTATAGATGTCTGAGTCCACCTTCATTATATCATGAGAAAACCTTAAAGGAAATTCATCGTGAGCAGATTAGGATTTTGGTTCAATATGTTTTAAATCGCAAAGGTCCTATTTCTAATGGAGGATGGGGTAGAATAGAGAAATGGAAGAAGTTGAGATTGAGGATAAGGAATTAGATAGTGAGGATAACATACTGGAAGAAGTTTTAGAATCACCTCTACCATGTCCTTCCATTGAGCCCACACCCACACCCTCGACTCCTAGGATTGATTTTGAATATGATTGGGGATCTGATGAGGAAGAGGAGGAGAATGATGCAAATAAGGTGGATGACAATTTTGTTACATGTGTTTGGGATATGAGTGAAGGAGAGGAGGATACAGAAGGTGCTTTATATGATAGTGATCTTAGAGAGGAGGAAGAGAGTGAGGAAGAGGATACTAAGAATGAAAAGGTGGAGGAGTTTCCCATTACCCATCACATAATTCCTTCACCACAAGACCCATCTCTTCATTTCCTTATTGAGGATCCTATATGGGATATATATCCAGATGATAATTTTGAAAGTTTTTGTGAGGATATTAATGAATGTGGGGGAATTGAATTACTAGAAGAGGAGGCACAACAATTCACCTTTGATATAAACCCACCATTATGTATTGATAAGAGTGATCCATTGGGGATGGTCATAGAAATTAAGGATCAATCATAATTATACCTTTCACCTCATGGCTATCTATTTCTGCATGTGCGCCCACATCAAGACTTGATTGTGAGTCATTTTCATGTTCATGTTCATTGCAGTGATAATTTACTGATGAAATGGAACGTCAACCATACATGTTGGTCTTCTAACTATTATTTGTTTTTTATCATTGTTGCAAGGAACCAAAAGTTTAGAAGGAAGAGGCAGAGAGAGCTTTACCCTCCTCCACGACCACCTGATTATTGTTGATTGACATGTGTCCATCCTAGGACGTTAAACAAGGGATCTTGTGGGAGGCAACCCACCAATTAGGTTTATTTTGTTAAACTTTCAATTCTACTTTTACATTCCTATTTGTAGATTGTGATATCTAGTTTTGATGCAAGTAAAAATGATTCCATGATATGTGTATTCAGTGTGCAGGGACGCACTGAGTCGGTACCACCGACTTCACTGTCGGTAGTACTGAGTTTTCATTAGTGACATCTCACAAGCTGAGTAAGCATAGACACTTCACTGAGCTTGAGTGCATATTGGAGGGCAGACTATCATGTGGATCGCAACTACTCATATTTGACCCTAGAGTTCACCGTCCATACTGGTACAGTCGTTCCATGTATCTTCCTTTGCTTTTGACATTGAGGACAATGCCATATTCAAGCTTAGGGGGAGGAATGGAATGACACTTCTATCTTTATCTTGCATCTTTACTTTTTATCATATCTCTACATGTTTTGCTTTTGTTGTTTGAAATTTTTTTAGGGTCCACTTCTATCTACTGTACTTGTGAAAAAAAAAATATAAAATTATGGTTAGGATTAGCCGTTTCTTGATGATGTGGTATCAATTCTGATAATTGTTGAAAACTAAATGTGCTTTTATGCTTTGCACTTTAAGCTAAATTTGCTATGTTTAAGAGTACATAACTGGAGGAATTGTTTAGATTAGTCAGCTTGAAGACATACTGATTGAATGAAAAACCTAACGTAACCCTATGGCTTGTGTTATGACTATGATGTTTGAGTCCAAACCAACCAAACAGTAACGTGATCTTTAATGTGAATTCTAGAAATAAACTCTAAGGTTACCCTGTTACACAAGTTGATAGAAGAGGGACATATCATGGTTGGGAAAGACATTGTCTCTTAGTCATGTGATCTCATCCACCTTCCATTCATCTTCATTCACCACCATAGGATGATCAAGTTTAATCCAAGTTATTTTCCTCTTGTATGCATTACATGGCATGATAGGAAGCATATAGTTAGTTCATTTTATTATGCATTAGAAAAAGAAAAAAAATCATATAATCTCTTTTGAGCATTTGTAGTTTGCATAACAAAATTTCATATAGTTGTATTTGCATTGCATATTTTATAAGGTGTTACATATTTGTTATCTTCTACCATCTTCTTTCATGAAAGAGTGTAAAAAAAGTTGTATCTCCTTACTCCTCCAAATAAAAAAAAGCAAAAA
This sequence comes from Alisma plantago-aquatica, assembly GCA_963693085.1. NCBI lineage: Eukaryota > Viridiplantae > Streptophyta > Magnoliopsida > Alismatales > Alismataceae > Alisma > Alisma plantago-aquatica. Next base: position 612,728,461 of record OY856413.1, read on the forward strand.
AAACCCAAGCATGAACTGTTCATCTTGCTAAAAATAGGGTAAGAAAAAAAAAAGAGTTATTGAAAAACAAAAAGGAGAAAAGGAGGAAAAGGATTTTAAGTTCAATGTCATATTCTCTCTAAGCAATAAATAAGGGAATTATGGATTTTTTTTGTAAGCACCTTTCCACTTATACTCATCATTAGGATGAGACATCCATTGCATGCATCATTCCACAAAAATAAAAAAAATAGTCATTAGAAATCATACATTCACATTTTATCCATCATACACGTGCATCATATTTTTACTTTTTGCATAAATAATTTGGATGATTCTTGTGAATCCTATTTTCATAGCCACCCATCTTTTCCACCCATTTCTCTGCATGGTAGGCCACCATCATAATTAATCGCCTCATCCATTTTTATTTGGGGATCTGCTTCCAAGTAGTTTATTTAGGTAGATCAGAGCAATGTAGATAGGGAGATCACACGGTGCATCAAGCATGTGTCCTATTGGCCATGATATTAACTGCTTCATATTGATAGTGTTTTTCATTAATCTTATTGTGGACATCTATTATGAACATTATTGATCGCTTTAGAGTAGTTACTTGTTCAGTGGTTGGCAAGGACCGGTTTGGGACCGAATGGTGGAGGGTGGTTAGGAAAGATAATTCATAGGTACCTGTCTTCTTGCTGACTTTTTAAAACAAATCCAAGAGTAGTGTTGCTCGAGGACGAGCAATATTCAAGCTTAGGGGTGTGATGTATGCACAAATTGTCATTATTTTGATATCTAATTTGGTTATTTTCTGTGTCATTTATGCTTAATTGAATATCTTTTTAATACATATTTTACCAAATTAGTAAAAATCACTTGTGCATCATTTCTTATATTTTTACATGTATTTTACATACATTTTACATGTTTTAATTATTATAATAATTATTTGATTTTATTCATTGATTATTTTATTGCAGATAATTATTATTTACTGGAGCAAAGTCGATACCATCGACTTACAACTCGATGGTAGCGACATGGCATCAGAGTACAAATATTTTTTGCTCCAGATTGTAAAGGAAAAGGACGTTTTACTGTGAAGAAGTCGATACCATCGACTTCCAACTCGATACTATCGACTCAGACGTTGCGGACGAAATTTTAATGTGTTAAATCTAACACATGTTTGTATTAAAAATTGTATTTTTAGGTTACTCTTGACCTAAACATGTACGACGGCTATAAAAGGCACCATTAGAACCGCAATTGGGAGATCGATCGGTGGGGGACGATACGGCAGCCGAATGGAGGGAGAAAAGTAGAGGAACCCTACACGGAAGACCTCAGAGGCGTTTTGGCGGCGGAAACGACGACAAATTCTCTCCATCTTCTCCAGATCCACTCTTTAACCCTTTCTCCAATTTACTGTATCTCGAAATTCATGTTTTACATCTTTTCGACTTACTGTGATACCATGTCGTCTATTTTCGGCTAAAAACCATAATTCCTTAGGACCCGGGAATAGCCCGGGTAATCGTTGTATGATATTTTTTACATAGTTTATCATAATTTGTCTCTCAAATCCGTGGTATGATTTCATTTTCTCCATTATATCATTATGATTGATCACCCTAATGATAATCTAATGCCTTTAATTGCTTTGAAAGAAGAATTAACGGTTGAAAAGAGACGAGTTTCACATTAATTAATAAATCCCTTGAACAAGGTGATGTAAGGTTAATGGTGGACACCCAGAGGTCGATTCTAATGCACCTAGTTTAGGGTATAGGTTACTACGACGGTGGAACCGACCTAGACATAGGTAGTGAATTGTACCACGACAGTGGGCAATTCTGACTACAGGCCACTACCCGGAATAGGAGACGAATTAGGATAATTATGTAGGAATTAGTAAAACGAGAACCTGTGGTGAAATCGCAATCCTAAGGATTCCATTTTTAATTGATTAAACCAACCATTTAATCGATTGTTTTCTTTTATTTTATTTTTGTTTTCTTTATCAATCAACTCTTGTTTTCGGCTTAGCTGATCAATCCTAATTAGTAATAGTCTTTAACCTCACAACTCCCCGTGTTCGATAACTCGGGACTCATAATCCCATATTACTTCGACACGTACACTTGCGTATTACACGCACGTTATACGCGTGTCACCCTTGATGATGGTCAATGGGTAAATTACTAAAATGCCCCTGAAAGGTTCAATTGAGTGATACCTTATTTTAATCAAACCCTAATCACATGATAGTAATGAGTTGACTTGTGTTAATCAATGAGGACTTAACCCAACCTAATCTAGAGTGGTGTAATGACTATCTACTAGTTAGAGGAGAGAGAAAGTACCAATTATAATGGAAACTCAAGTAAAATACCTTCAATATACATGAATGTGCAAGTTTAGGTATGATCCACTTATGTGAGATCATGGAAAACCCTAATTATGATAATTGATGAATCTTAATCTTATCTGAGGTCTTTAATGATGATGTTTCTCATACATGAGGATGTTATGAGATCATTTCACCATGAGGTGAATGGAAAACCCTAATTCTAGGGTGATGACATGTAATGTGAATAGTGTACCCTAATTGATGAAAACTAGGGAAACCTAGCTCTTGTATGAGTAGGGAGATACAAATTCTTTAAATGAGTTATTTACTGTTATCAGTTGATTCAACCATGCAGGTTCCTTTATGAGGATGATCATATCCATGTATGGATGATGATACTATATTCATTGAAAGCATGTTGTTAGCTTTATGAATAGTGATATATCCTGATGCCTTGTTAATAGCATCTTATGAGATTGATAGGATGTGAGAGCCATGAATACCATCAAGGTCATGCTTTAAGAGATGACTTGTGATGAGAATATTGAGAAATGATAATTGATGAGAGTTAGGCTTGTTACATTTAGTATTCTTCCTTCATAGCTGCTATGCTAATGATTAATGTTTGAAAACATGTATGATGATAAAAGAATACTGAAATGTACCTAACTAATCCAGTATAATCATACCATGTAGAGCCCTGATCATAGATCCATCATTGTCAGGAGTTAAATGATGGTGAAACAGGTTTCCTAAGGGGATTCCTGGAGAACATATTTTTGAATATGTGGGGTAATGTGGATGTGAATTTCCTTACATCCTAGTGTAGTAATTGATGTAGATGTATCTTAATCTATCAATCCTTCACTATGATTTATGCCGGGGTGATGTAACACTAATCTCCCGAGGAAATATTTTATACCGCATCGATGAGAGATAAACAAGAAATCTTTCGGTAGCAAAGAGAGTACAGAATGCCACTGTGACTCTAATAGCGAAGTACCTGAATACCCTGGTAAGCTATGGTAGTAGAGACACTAGATGTCCTGCATGTTGATCCTCTTACTGACTGAGGAAGATGAGGTCATAAGAATCTGGCTCTTTTTATGACCTATGTATGATACCGATGCGACTTAATAGTGATCGGTTGGAGTATGAGCGGTATACCTCATCTCCGCAGGGCATAATGATGTTTGTAAAACATAATCAACCGCGTAGCATATCAGCTTAGGTTGAACTATGAGATACATTGGTTGAAGATACATCACTTAGTATACATGTTCTTCTTATTCCTTAAATGATGTAGTTCTAATTGATAACAATCTGCTGCTGATTACCTTAAAGATTTTATTGCCTATGTTATTCTTGGTTGCTATAATAAAGCTTCTGGAGAAGAGTTATAACTCTCACTGGGACAATTATTTAAAATTGTCTCACCCCGTTGATTTCAACTTTTTAGGTGGTCGTCAAGGGCGAAGGAATCAATCTTTAGGTGACCAATATCAGCAACAACAGCATCAGGAGCAACAGTAAATCTCAGGTGGAGATTCAGACTGCTGAGTTGTTTAGTTAGATAGTCAGTCCTATGTGTTCTCTGTACTCTCAGGTCCTTGGAGTCTTTTGGTCTGAGATTTTGGTTTTGAGTTCTTGAGATTTTGTATCATGTTGTATATAATTACTCAAGAAGTAATTATCTGAGATGTAAACAGTTTATCTCCTTTTATGAAAGAAGTTTTTATAGATTTAAGCTCTTATCTCGAAAAGTTTTAATTTCCCGTGATTTTTGTCTTCCGATGTTAATCGAATCGCTTCTGCTAAGTTTATATCGTGGTTTTGGAGATCAGAGCCCACAATTAGTGGTATCCAAGCTCTAGGTTCGCTGAGTCTACAGAGACATAGGACTAAGGTAGTAGAGTCTGTTCTAAGTGTCATCCAGTGTATCTGATGGTAACTTCTGCTCACATAGGAGGAGAAGAACTTGAAGATGACTGGATAGAATGAGGAGGTTGCTGCGGGGAGCAACAATATTGCACCAAAAAGAGGTACAGAGGAGCAAGCAATAGAGGGACAATTACCTGAGATTCCTCTAGCTAACCCAACCATGATAAGGAATCCTTCCTTAGGAATCACTGTTGGGGAATTTAGTGCTACCATGATGTATCTAGTGGATCAAGCACTAGCAATACAACCCAGATTACCAACTCCTAATGATGATGTTTTGGATATCAACAAAATATGTGAACCACAACAACAGGTTGAAGCAATGGTAAATGATGAAGCTTTGAACCTAGAGCAAGTCAGTGCTCAACCTCAGTCTGATGAATCAGTATACAGTAATATAGGGGTTAGAATACAACCAGAGACCAGGACCTGCTATAGGTGTAGGAAGCCTGGACATATCAGAAATAATTGTCCAGAAGAGAAATATAAAGGAAGAATTGAGAAAAGACTTATCCAAAACTAGGAGCAGAGATCTGGTAGTTCCAAAAGGAAGAAGTTTATGGTGTCACCAACACAACCAGGACCTAGTACACCAAGACAATGGTCATCCAGAAAGGGTAAAGAACCCTTCAGACCATACTGGGCACCTAGAATTTGCTACATATATAGACAGGTTGGACATCTGGCAAGAAATTGCCCAGCCAGAAATGTTATGGCAAATAAACCTCTGAGGCAGAATCAGCTTGAGGCAATGAATAATCCTCGAGTCATGACAGGTTAGACGAAATAAATGTTATTCTTATATGTCTTTTTATGATCTCTTGGATAAAACTGAGAAAGTAATTGATTGAACTTTTCTTGATTAATCCTATAAGGACTTATAATGTTGTATAAAATAGATGTTTCATGTTACATGCTTACCTCCATAAAAAGGATGAAGTATTAAAGAGATGTCTGGATAAAATTCAGTAATGTTAGATCTTATACTTGTGATAATAGGAAAAGAGAAGGAAAATTGTAGTATACAAATGCATATTACCTTATCTCAGTATTTATATACCCTGGCCAGGTATACAATTGCTGATGATAAAGTAAATATGGAAACTCCTAGATTGTTATCTTTTTGATTGATCTGATCAAGTAGTCATTCGGAAACAATCTAATGAGTATCAAGAAATAATAAATATGGGAATAAGGGAGGTCAACCCTGTCCAGTAAAGATGTAAGAATAATAATAAAGAATAAGTACCCGTTGCCGAGGATTGATGATCTTTTTGACCAGTTGTGTGGTGCAACAGTCTTCTCAAAGATAGACTTGAGGTCTAGATGTCATCAACTCTGTATTAAGGATAGTGACATGTCCAGGTCTGCCTTCAGGACACGATATGGTCACTATGAGTTCACGGTTATGTCGTTTGGACTAACCAATGCACCAACTGCATTCATGGAACTCATGAATAGAGTTTTTCGACTTTTCCTTGATCAGTGTGTTGTCGTCTTCATAGATGACATTCTGATTTATAGTAAGGATGCTCAGCAGCATGAAAAACATCTCCGACATGCTCTAACTCTGTAAAGAAAACATAAGCTATATGCTAAGTTTAGCAAGTGTGAGTTCTGGTTGCCGGAAGTATCTTTTCTTGGACATATGATATCTGCCTCGGGTATTCGTGTTTAGCCTACAAAGGTAGAATCTGTTCTACAGTGGGAACAACTGAAAACACCAACGGAGATTCGAAGTTTCTTGGGATTAGCTGGTTATTATCAAAGGTTTATTAACAATTTCAGTTCTATAGCCTTACCCTTAACCAAGTTAACCCGGAAAGATGTTCCTTTTACTTGGAGTGATAAGTGTCAACAGTCTATTCAGCTGTTGAAGGAGAGGTTGACAAGTGCACCTGTGCTTGTGATTACCTGAGCAAAGAAAAGGATACATAGTTTTCTGTAATGCCTCCAAGAATGGACTCGGATGCGTGTTGATACAGGATAAGCAAGTGATTTCTTTTGCTTCATGAAAGCTTAAGAAACACGAAGAGAATTATCCGACACACGATCTGGAGTTAGCTGCTGTGGTTCATGCCCTAAAAATCTGGAGACATTATCTCTACAGAGAGACATTCCAGATTTTCACAGATCACAAAAATCTTAAGTATATCTTCTCTCAGCATGAGCTTAACATGAGGCAACGTCGCTGGATGGAGTTAATCAAGGATTATGATTGTACAATAGATTACCATCCAGGAAAGGCCAATGTAGTTGCAGATGCCTTGAGTAGGAAATCAACAACATCAACCATGGATAGAGCACAACTAAGCTCTTTAGTATGCTCTAAGAGATATATGCTTATCTCTTTAAGGTAAGACAATGTACAGTTGAAGGTGTCATTGTTAGCCGGGTTGTTGGATGAGATGCATATTAAACCTACCCTAAGAGAGCAGATTAAGGAGACACAACATGTTGATGCTGTAGTTCAGCAGATTAGATCAGAGTATGGAAATGAGAAGCGAGATGGTTTCTATGACTCAGATGATCATGTAGCATGTTATCATGGGAGGATGATAGTGCCGGATATGGATAACTTGAGAAAGTTAGTTCTGGAAGAAGCTCATTCTTCGATGTATGCTATGCATCCAGGGAGCACCAAGATGTATCGAAATTTGAAAGATTTGTATTGGTGGCCTGGAATGAAGAAGGATGTTGCAGAGTTTGTGATGAGCTGTCTTGTGTGTCAGCAAGTTAAAGCTGAACACCAAAAGCCTGCAGGAACAATGCAACCTGTACCCATACCACAGTGGAAGTGGGACCATGTGACCATGGACTTTATTGTTGGCCTACCCAGGACAAGCAAAGGACAGGATTCCATTTGGGTAGTTGTTGATAGGTTGACTAAGACAACACATTTCTTACCTGCCAAAACAACCTTTTCTACTGAAGGGTTATCACAGTTGTATGTTCAAGAGATAGTGCGTTTGCACGGAGTTCCTGTCACCATAGTTTCTGACAGAGGTCCCCAGTTTACAAGTCGCTTTTGGGAGCAGCTACACAGAGCCTTAGGCACCAAGCTTAGGTTTAGTATGGCTTTTCATCCACAGACGGATGGACAGTCAGAAAGAACCATACAGACCTTGGAATACCTGTTGAGAGCATGCGTTCTCCAGTTTACCGGAAGTTGGGATCTACACCTAAGCTTGATAGAGTTTGCCTATAACAATAGCTATCAGCATAGGATTGATATGGCACCATATGAAGCCTTGTATGGTAGACATTGTAGATCCCCTTTGTGTTGGTATGAGACTGGTGAACATCAGTTGTTAGGTCCTGATCTTGTGCAGCAAACTACAGAGAAGATCAAAGTTATATAACAACAGCTTAAGACTGCACATGATAGGCAGAAGTCGTATGCTGATAAGCGCCGTAGACCTCTAGAGTTCCAGGTTGGGGACAGAGTGTACCTCAAGGTCTCGCCTTGGAAAGGAGTCCTTCGCTTTGGAAGGAAAGGGAAGTTAGCTCCTAGATTTATGGGACCTTATCCAATCATTCAATGGTTTGGAAAGGTAGCCTATAGACTAGAGTTACCACCAGAGTTGCAGAGGCTACACCCTGTGTTTCACATTTCTATGCTGAGGAAATGTCACCCCGACATTGAGTCAGTTTCACAACCTATGGAGGTAGAATTGAATGATGACATATCTTACGAGGAAGGGCCGGTGTCAATCCTTGATAGCAGAATTAAAAAGCTAAAGAAGAAAGATATAAGCCTTGTGAAAGTCCTCTGGAACAACCGTGGTGTTGAATAAGCCACTTGGGAACTAGAGGATGAAATGAGAAGGAAATACCCTGCTCTTTTCTCCTAGTATGTTTTATCGATTTCGGGGATGAAATCCTTATAAGGGGTGGATAATTTGTAACATCCCTGACCTGGGTTATGAACTAACCCTAGGTGTTTTGCCTAAATATGTAATTAAATCCTTGTTATTATCTTTTGGCATGTAATTAAGTTCCTAAGGAATATACATTTTCATTTCTGTCCTTTTTAAACAATGATTGTAGTATTGTTTGGTAATACAGTGACCTATGTGCAAATTACCCAGGTAAGGGGTTTAAATTGCAAATTTCACAAGTTAAGATGTTCCTTTGATGATGAGACATCATATGAGTGAATATGATGAGGTAAGATGGATTTCCCAAGCTTGGGCATCAAGATGCAGCTTGTGGAATGATCCTTGTGCTTAAAAACCCTAATTTGGATTAAAGTGCAATTTACCCGAATGTGGGGTGCAACTTATAAAATACACCATCTTGAACATCTTTTATGACTTTTGACATCATTTAGACTAATAATGATGAAGGGGGCACTTCATTTGAATAATTATATAATAAGGAACATTTTTTGTAATTAAATCACCTAGTATAAGTAAGGAGACCTTTTATATATGCACCTTAGTTTGCATATTGGTTTTCTTTACCCTTAGATCTTGAGATTTGATGGGCTTTGATTAAGTTTTGATAGCTTGAACGTGCCTTAGAAATAAGGAGGGACTTGGATGAGAATTATATGCTTTAGAGGTCCTTATGGTGAAAATTAGCCTAATATATATAAGCACCTTTCTTTCCAAACCAAGCAAACATTTTCCTTCACTTCCTCACTTCTTATCTTTATCAACCGGCCAAAGCAAAGCTCAAGAGCTCAAGGGGACGACCAACTATTCTAGGTAAGAGAACACCACCTTCTAGCTTGGATTCTTGGAGGAAATCGTATTACAAGGTTGAATTGCTAGTTTCTTACTTAGGTTCCTTGTTCTAGCCGACCATCCCCATCTTTTTCTTGAAGAATTGACCTTGGCCGACCTGTGGAGCTCAAGACGCCATTAAAGGCTTGAATCTTGGAAGCTTGGAAGCTCTAGGAACCACGTTTGAGGCGGGTTTTATAACTCTAACCCTTAGCTTTGTTATGCATATCTTTGTTCTTGTTTTCTATGATTAGTTCTTCTTCTACCTCGCTTCTTCCTTGCTCTTTTGCAAGCAAAAAAGTGGAGGAACCGACCAGAACAGAGGTTGAGGATGATGGGCGTGGATTCCTATGTCACTTTATGAAACGACCTTGAACCCTTTTGGTCCAAATGGGTGCAACTCGTTTAAGGTCAAACGGGTTCAACCCGTTTGATCTCAAACGATCCTGCAAGATCGTTTGGATCAAAACGACCCCAAGACCGTTTCATAGGGTTGACCAAGCATGGAACATTTGGGTTTTCTGTTCACAATTATGTAGGCTAATGACCCACCCAATTTGAGGGGTTAACTCCAAAGGAATCGTAGGTTGAGGGCCAATCAATTAGGCAATAGAATTGAATTAAGTACTGATTTTTCCAAACTAATTAACTTGAACTTTTGGGCAAACGGGTTCCAACCCGTTTGAGTGAGTTGACCAAGCGTTGACCGTTTGGGATACCTGTTCATAATATATTTAATTTCATTCCTACAAAGAATTGTAATCTAATTCCTAACCAATTAAGAGTTTAAGACACTTCAATAACCTAACCCTAATCGGGTGAAAGTTGCTGATTTCAATATAGATCTTGTTGAGTTTTGAGTTGAAGGACCCAAACGGGTTCCAACCCATTTGGGGGTTCATCCAAACGATCTCACACTCGTTTAGTGACACCCCAATATCGTTTGGAGGTCTAGGGTTAAATAAGTTTGATGGTTTGAAGGTCCAATTACAATAAGTTGATGAATTGATAAAATTGCTGATTTTAGACCTAATTAGGGTTCAACCCTTATCCAACCGACTTGGTTTTTGGTCAAACTTTGGGAAAACGGTCTCAAGACAGTTTGGAGGTCATTCAAACGATCTCAAGACCGTTTGGGCCAAGTTTGGGCCAAATTGGAGTTCAATTGATGGGTTCAATTACACTTTGTTTCACATTGTTGAAAATTGGTGATTAGCCGATTGGAAACCCTAATTGAGTTAGACTTAATCCTAATTAGCTTTCAATTGAGGGTCAAATTGGAGTCCAATTGATTGAGGCTCATCCTAATTGACTCAATTTGTAAGTGGTTAACATGGCCTTGGCCAATTAAAGGCTTCAACATAGGAAACCCTATTCAATCATAACCTATGTGTCACCTTTTATGTTTATGCGGTTTGAACCCAAGTTGGTCCACACTCATTTGAGTCCAAACGAGTCCACACTAGTTTGAGTCCAAACGAGTCCACACTCGTTTAAGCCTAAATGAGTCCACACTCATTTGACCTCAAACAGTTTCACACTCGTTTGACCTCAAACGGGTTCACACTCATTTGACCTCAAACGGGTTCACACTCATTTGACCTCAAACGGGTTCACACTCGTTTGACCTCAAACAGGTTCACACCCGTTTAGACTCCATTGGGTTCATACCCGTTTAGACTCAAGTGGGTCCACACCCATTTAAGATTAAGTGGGTCCACACTCGTTTAAGGCTCAAATGGGTTCTAGGTTGTTTGAGGTTAAACGACTTCAAGGTCATCTAAGAATCAAATGGGTTGAAGGTTGAAGGTCAAACCCTAAACCAGTTAGAGATTTTCAAGGTTGATTATACTTAATCACTTGAAGATGTAAATGGTCCAATGATGATCTTATTTAAAATATAATGGTAACTCAAGATATTAAGGGACCAAGTGATTAATGAATTGACCCATGATGATGGTCAATGGGTAAATTACCAAAATGCCCCTGAAAGGTTCAATTGAGTGATACCTTGTTTTAATCAAACCCTAATCACATGATAGTAATGAGTTGACTTGTGTTAATCAATGAGGACTTAACCCAACCTAATCTAGAGTGGTGTAATGACTATCTACTAGTTAGAGGAGAGAGAAAGTACCAATTATAATGGAAACTCAAGTAAAATACCTTCAATATACATGAATGTGCAAGTTTAGGTATGATCCACTTATGTGAGATCATGGAAAACCCTAATTATGATAATTGATGAATATTAATCTTATCTGAGGTCTTTAATGATGATGTTTCTCATACATGAGGATGTTATGAGATCATTTCACCATGAGGTGAATGGAAAACCCTAATTCTAGGGTGATGACATGTAATGTGAATAGTAAACCCTAATTGATGAAAACTAGGGAAACCTAGCTCTTGTATGAGTAGGGAGATACAACTTCTTTAAATGAGTTATTTACTATTATCAGTTGATTCAACCATGTAGGTTCCTTTATGAGGATGATCATATCCATGTATGGATGATGATACTATATTCATTGAAAGCATGTTGTTAGCTTTATAAATAGTGATATATCCTGATGCCTTGTTAATAACATCTTATGAGATTGATAGGCTGTGAGAGCCATGAATACCATCAAGGTCATGCTTTAAGAGATGACTTGTGATGAGAATATTGAGAAATGATAATTGATGAGAGTTACACTTGTTACATTTAGTATTCTTCCTTCATAGCTGCTATGCTAATGATTGATGTTTGAAAACATGTATGATGATAAAAGAATACTGAAATGTACCTAACTAATCAAGTATAATCATACCATGTAGAGCCCTGATCATAGATCCATCATTGTCAGGAGTTAAATGATGGTGAAACAGGTTTCCTAAGGGGATTCCTGGAGCACATATTTTTGAATATGTGGGGTAATATGGATGTGAATTTCCTTACATCCTAGTGTAGGAATTGATGTAGATGTATCTTAATCTATCAATCCTTCACTATGCTTTATGCCGGGGTGATGTAACACTAATCTCCCGAGGAAATCTTTTATACCACATCGATGAGAGATAAACAAGAAATCTTTCGGTAGCGAAGAGAGTACAAAATGCCACTGCGACTCTAATAGCGAAGTACCAGAATACCCTGGTAAGCTATAGTAGTAGAGACACTAGATGTCCTGCATGTTGATCCTCTTACTGACTGAGGAAGATGAGGTCATAAGAATCCGGCTCTTTTGATGACCTATGTATGATACCGATGTGACTTAATAGTGATCGGTTGGAGTATGAGCGGTATACCTCATCTCCGCAGGGCATAATGATGTTTGTAAAACATAATCAACCGCGTAGCATATCTGCTTAGGTTGAACTACGAGATACATTGGTTGAAGATACATCACTTAGTATACATGTTCTTCTTATTCCTTAAATGATGTAGTTCTAATTGATAACAATTTGCTGCTGATTACCTTAAAGCTTTTATTGCCTATGTTATTCTTGGTTGCTATAATAAATCTTCTGGCGCAGAGTTATAACTCTCGCTGGGACAATTATTTAAAATTGTCTCACCCCATAGATTTCAACTTTTTAGGTGGTCGTCGAGGGCGAAGGAATCAATCTTCAGGTGACCAATATCTGCAGCAGCAGCATCAGGAGCAGCAGTAAATCTCAGGTGGAGATTCAGACTACTGAGTTGTTTAGTTAGATAGTCAGTCCTATGTGTTCTCTGTACTCTCAGGTCCTTGGAGTCTTTTAGTTTGAGATTTTGGTTTTGAGTTCTTGAGATTTTGTATCATGTTGTATATAATTACTCAAGAAGTAATTATCTGAGATGTAAACAGTTTATCTCCTTTTATGAAAGAAGTTTTTATAGATTTAAGCTCTTATCTCGAAAAGTTTTAATTTCCCGTGATTTTTTTCTTCCGCTGTTAATCGAATCGCTTCCGCTAAGTTTATATCGTGGTTTTGGAGATCAGAGCCCACAGCCTGGCACTTAGTTATTTCCTTATTGAATGCGAAGATGTGAAAGGAGAATTTTCATGTGATTGAGGGATGGGTTGGATATTTCCAGGTGGTGGTGGAATCTTTGGAGGAGCCAAGGAGGATATGGAAGAATATCATATTAGTGGGTTGGTTCCCATATAAAATGAATAATTTGAAGTTGAACCTTGTGATGGGATGCAAATGTGATTCCACAGAGGTGCATCAGAGATGGACGTCTGGTATCATTAAGGATAGAAGGGGGTCTATGAAGCTAACCTTCTTCGTTTGGTTACAAGCAGAGGAGTTTTTGAAGGCAAACGTGTAGGATTTTGTGATAGTCCTTAAGATCAGCAAGGATGAGAATGTCATATACTCTTACATGGATCTAGAACATATACGAGTGATTGAGATGATAAGAGGAAAATTTGATGGGCCTTGGAGGATTACTCCCTGTTGGAGGAGATCAAGAAAACCATGGAGGACCTTTCCATCATTGGTGATTACACAACCCATGAGGCAGACACGGTGGCAATGACTATTGGCGATTTGTGTGAGTGTATTCAGGCAATGCTGGTGACACACTATCCTCTAATCTTTCCTAGTATCATTTTGGGAAAGAAGTTGATGAGTACTAGATAGATACCTTACATTATGTTATACTAGGATAGTGATATTTGATGTTTCTTGGTGTTGTATAGTGGTGAACTCACTTTCACTTTGTGTGTTTCTCCTTTTCCTGGGTGTGTGATGCTCTAGATATTGTGATCTTCAGCTTGGTGCATCAGTCATATTTGGATGGAGGATCTGATGTATGCCACTTTAACTATTTTGTTGGTGCCTAGATGGGGAGGACATGGTGAATCTAATAACTTGTAATTAGGCTCATATGTGCAGTATAGATAAGTAGTATGAATTACACTTCACTTGGGAGGTTTTGAAAAACTAAAAACAACATCACTTATCATTTGAGTTTCTTTAGGATGAACTCAATTGAAAGCCCGATTAGTTGACTTGCTAGAACATATGGAAGTACAAGATTGTTGCTTATAAGAAATTTAGCCAACCAACAACACTATATAGACATAATATTCTTTTGGTAGAGTTTCTAGACCAGTAAACTTGTCTTATTTCACTATATCATCTATGAAGTATAATTGTTGGAGTGAGATAAAAGTGAAATAGATCTTTTGGACTCTTACAAAAAGTGTATGTTATTCATCCAATATGACTATAATGGATAAGAAGCATTCTATACTATAAATAGGACACCTTGAACTTCATCCCCTGGTTATTCAAACAATATAGATGTCGTTGTGCTATAGTTGAGAGATGAAGTACCCCAGAGAGCCCCTATCCACTCATGATCTAGATTACTTGCTACATCAGTTCGAGTGAATAAGAATTTAATAAGAGATGTAGTCTTGCATGTATATCTTGTAAGGATCTCACTTTCTTAACTTGAATATCTCTGTCACATGTATACAATCATTCTATTTCTTGGCTAAGAGAGTAATAAAAAGAAGAAGGGTAGGAAGACCTTGGTGAAGGCGAAGTTAGATGTCAAAGTCTCCTGGCTTTAAATGTGGGTAAAACCTTAGTAAAGGTGAAGTATTATCATCATGAGTGGGCAGGCCCTTGGTGAAGGACAAAGACTCTTGGTAAATGATAGGTAAAATCTTTGCAAGGCAAGAGACACACAGAGTAAGAGTAGGTGAATCCTTTGTATGGTTGTTGGATTCCTTGACCTAAAAAGGATATCTAGTTTAGCCATTGATCTTGAAAAATATGGACTCTTGGTATAACTATTTTAATGAAAAATATGGAGTGATTGAATGTGGAAAACCTTAGATATTTACCCCTATCAGTAGTGGATCTAAAACTTGTTCGATGGAACCATTATAAATATGACCTTCACTAGTGGATTATTTAATATCTCTCTTACTTTCTTTTAATACGTGCATATTTATCTAGGGAAATACTTTGAAAGTATATTTGATTTTGTTAAGTGGTTTTAGCACAATTTACCCCCTCTTGAGCCCATCTAGGTCCAGTAGGTTGTATCATGGAAAGGCCTTATCCAATAAATTTTTCCATAAGTAGGAGAATATGGGTAACAATTAAGAAGGTAGATCTATCTTCAACATATAGGTCTTTGATCAGAGAAACCTCCAGTCTCAGAAAAGAATGCAATTTTGTATTCAAGTACCAAACTTGAGTGTGGATAATGGTGGATCTTCCATACAAGTAACTCGAGGGAAAACTAAAAGAATGGGATGTTTCCATATTTAAAAAAGAAACCTTGATTGTAAAAGCCTAAATAATCCTCTACGTCACTCTCCCCACCAAATTCAATTAGATATCTTCTTGTGACACCACGTTTGAGATATGGAGGAAGCTATTTGAGATATGGAGGAAGATATTTGTCACTTAGGAGGGAACATAAAAAGTTAAGGAAAGAAATGTTTACATGCTCATGATACAACTTGAAGATTCCACATGAGAAAAATTGAGTCCATTTTTTAGATGTATTAAAGACTCGATCACATTGCCTATGAATTTCTAACCCTTGGACAAATAGTGGAGTTTAAAAATACATGTCCAAAGATTCTCCTATTTGGTGAGGAAATTATTTCCTCTACACTCGCCTAGTGAAAACCTTATAGTTAATCTTCATGTCTTAGGTAAATATCAACACAAGCGATGAAGAGGACCTTGTAGAGTGCAACCAAAAGAAGATCAAGAAGGTGATTTCATTCAATGCTCAAGCTTCCTCAATCAATAAAGAAGATACCATGTAATATACAGGTAGATTCCCTTGAAGGAAAGACTTATTCCTCCTTCTTTCTATGTCTTTCTATAATGGGATTTCTTTTTATGAGGTAAAATCTTGAAAACTTTCACTCTACACTCCTACAAACTCGTGCCACTGTAGAATGAGTTCAAAACTCACATTAGATCATTGGATGAGGCACATGGGTGTTAGTAAAGGTAGCAAAACAATGTAATAGTAGACGTATTAAGACCTAGAGGACACCCCCCTAGAACTATTGATCATGCCTGATGTAGCCATGAGGTGTGTTGGTAGCAATACCTAAATCCTTAAAGTTGGGTTACCCAATAGGAGTGCCACCACACCATATAAAAGTTATGGACAACCCAAACCAATGAAATTCATGTTTGAGTGATGATTAAAAAAATTTAAACTTATGATATAAAATGGGGGAAGCTTTATCTTATACAATTGATACTTCTTTTCTGTATATTCTATGGTTTTTGTTTGCTTCTACTATTGAAACTTGTTTTTGTTATATTCTATGGTTATTGTTTGTTCATGCCTATTGCTTATTAATCATATTTCTTATATTTTTCATTGATTGCTAGCATATTCATGTTTCAAATAAGAACATCAATAACTATCAAGAGTCTCTCACAATCCAACAATCTTATCAAAAAAATCCACAACTTATCCTATGATGTTGGGCTTCCATTGTTTAACATGATTATCTTATCTATTAGTTAATGTTTTCTCAGTGTCCTACATTGTTTTGGAGCATTGTTCAAATGAACTCCTAAAGTATCTTCTAGTTTGACAACAATTTCCAAATATATTATGACATATTTATCTCCAAAAGGCTTCCTAAATTGGGTCTCATCGCTTGAGCCCACCATTTATATCCAAAAATTCTTGGTACCCTCCGAAAGTCTGTTGAAATCAAAAAAATATTAAGAACCCTTTCTTTGGACCTTTTAATCTTGAATGTCAATCAAGTGTTGGAAGGATACCCATTTCAAGAGAACTTCTTAAGGAATTTGTGACCTTCTGAAAATAATTTTCAAACCT
The DNA here is from genome assembly GCA_963693085.1 of Alisma plantago-aquatica. NCBI lineage: Eukaryota > Viridiplantae > Streptophyta > Magnoliopsida > Alismatales > Alismataceae > Alisma > Alisma plantago-aquatica. The sequence continues at coordinate 612,745,286 of OY856413.1, forward strand.
TCAAGTCTCACACAAAAAGAATGCCCATTTTCGCCCACATTCTATGTGATTTCATTAACAAAATACATTTAGACACCATAAAACACATGTTTCAACCCTGATCTATACATACATGCATGTGTGATCACCAAACTATGCTTGCAAAAGGCTACCCATTTGAAAAAAAAACTCATTATCTCAACTTGATTCCTTCAAAGCATGGTCACCATATTATCCCAAAATGTTACTCAATCATCAACATTTGGCATAAATTTCAAATCAAGGATAACTACAAAGTCTTTCTTGATACATGCTTTCTATATTTGATCCAAATGATCTCCAACTTGACTAGATGTCACCAAGTAGAATGATGGTCCTTCCATCTTTGCCGACCCAAATATGATCCTGGACAGTAACCTAAAACTAGATCATCTACCAACATTTTCATATCCTATGACATGGATCATGATCTAAAACTAGATCATACACATCCACTTCCATATAAATTAGTCCTATACTATGACCAAAAAAATGAGACCACTCATCACCATGTTTACATTTGATAGTCATGGACTATGAGCTTAAATTACACCATTTGGTCCTAGATTAAGACTCTAAAATGGACCCCCTATGTTTTTTTCACCTACATGTCTTTGATTCCACCTTTTGTTTACTAGGGTATGCTTAGATCAAAATGGGTAAGAACTAGAGTTATTGTCCTACTCAGGGTGAGAACATGAGCATGCCAAAAAGGATACACTCCCCTAGATAGCATGGAAATGCTCTAGGGACAAACTATTAACTAAGTCCAATCCTTTATATAAAATAGACTACCTTAAACCTTATATCTTGTCATGCCCAAACTTTCTCTTTCCATGAATGGTTGCCCCACTGACCCATCCCGAAAAGTGTAAATATCATCCATACTACCACCCTAGAACATCCAATAATAAGTTGCAGACTCCTACCATCCTATCTCGGCGAGGGATGGGTAACCTCTTTTCTATCATTTACCCTAGATACCTAGAAAAAATTTCTTACGGGAAGGATCCAACTGAAGGACTATGGAGGTCCAAGCATATCCTATTAGATCTCTTGCATATGTGGAAGAAATGGATTTTTCATACAATAACTATATACTATGCGCCCAACCCAAAATTTATATATCATTATAAGTTTGGACTAAACCTTGCATTTACATATGTATATTTGGGTTACAAGTCATCATGATTCACACCAAAACTTGATACTACACTTAGACTTACAAATTCTCAATTGAGATGGCTAGATTAAGATATGCCGACAAATAACTCAATGGGCCATCAAGGGAGACATTTCTTTCAATGAAGGGAATAAACATGTTGTAGAGGAGACGCTAAATGACATCCTTCAGTCACCATAATTCCTACAACAACACTAGAAATTTCACATTAAATTACACAAGAGAAACCAATTGACACCACCTTCATGCCTTTATTTAGCTTAAATGACCAATCAACCGTATATCAACCCACATAATTTGCGTATGAAGAGTCTTATGCTTGCTCAATTCCATACCTCTCATTGAACCTATATATGCATTGCCCAATCCCGTCCAACCATGGCCATACTAGTATCAACCACATATGAATTCACACGATGCTCCAATGCAAACACCTCCTAAGAGAAAGAACCCTATTGTCATTCATATAGGAAAAAATAAAAGATGCTATGGTTAAAAAATTCAAAAGTTCTAAAGAAACTCTAGAATTGCATGAAGAGAAACACCCTCAATGATGCTATCCATGTCCATATGGGAACACAAAGGGGTCAACACTCATAGTCATATCTTTATGTGCCATGTCCATCATTTTACAACACATATATGGGAGGACCTTGCAATGCCTACCGCCAATATGTGTATTGAGACACCTATGATTAATATACCAATTAAAATAAACCCCTTATAGACAACCTTGAAACCACCCCATCATGTAAACAATTATTTACAAACTCAAAACTCAAATAGTTTGAGGGGAAAGATGATGCGACAAAGAGATTTGGTGACTTATATCATTATCATGATGTGAAACTTACAAACAACATTGACATACATAAGTTCTATAATTACTCAGTAAAAGGTGGCCCACTTGCTCATGTAAGATCCTATATCTCTAACATTGTAGTGGTACAAGATGATGTCAAGTTTGTAATTCTATATTTCACATGAACACTCTATAGGTATGCCCTAGAATGGTACAACAAATAGGATTTAGCATCACATGCCACTTGGATGTAACTGTCTAAAAATTCATCAATGAACCCACTTGGAACCTCGACCAGATGTAGATTAAGGAGGACTTTGAGGTTTTATTAAAAAATTAATTGATTGTTTATTCGAGTTTATATAAAGATTGTGAGAACTAAAATATAGATATAATTTAAAACAAAAACAAAGAATAACTTGACATGGTGATAAAGGCATCCCCATATGCACTCACTGCATTCCTTTCTTTCAACAAATGAAGACATTTTAAAATCTAATCTAATTTGAAGTTCAAATAAAAAACTCCACCAAGATAGTTTTATATAAGTATACTTGCCCCACCTTTTAACTTTTAGCTCAATTTTAATGACAAACCAAAATCCAAGATGGTTGAAGACTACCTAAGAATACAATTTAGACTCCTTTATAGGGGCAATACTCAACCCATATGATGACAACAATGACAAAAATCATTAGTCATCCACCATAGTAGCTTTGGCTCAATTTCAACAACCTCAAGTCAACACTATTTATATGGAACCAAATCCACAAACACAGACTCAAAAAACCCACATGGTCAAGCCTAACAAACGATATCTCTAAAATCAAACAAAAAGCCGCCACTACAATACAAATATCAATATACTCTACTTTACATATGTGGCCTTCTACCTTTACAAATGCCATTGAAATAACCCCTTACTGTTGGGTTTTAGGGGAGGTAGAGAAGGCAGCGGAAACAAAAATTTTCTCCCCCAAACCCAGCACAAGGAAACGCCTCAACGTCTGTATAATAGGAAAGGATGGTTTGTGGAATCATACCTTGTCCCGAGGCTTGCTCGGCGACAATACCTCGCGCCTTGCGTGGTCTTCAACTCTGGTCTTGGACGGTGTCTGTGCAGCTCCTGGTCGCACCGAGACTGATGACTCCTCCTCTCACCAGGACTGTCGGGATTGACAGTTGTCCTCCTGAGCGGCAGAAACCTCCCGCCTCTGAAGTAGTCCACACGGACCACCTGGAACTCCACTCTCCTTGTCCCACATGGAAGTGGAAGGAGTCGCACCCTCCTGTTGACGTACTAGTCGCCAACACACTCTCCTGCCTCCAGTTGCAACTGCAGTTGTCCTTCCCTTGCTACACCTCCCTTTTGCGGGAAGCACTTGCTCGGGCTCTCTCTTGGTTACCAAAACCAGAGAGAACGACAACTTCGCAGAGCAACTGGTTGCACTGAGTTGTGTTTTGAGAAGACCCCAATACCCCTATATATATAGGAGGGTCATGGGACATGGTTCTCTATCTCAAGAAATGCGGGACTAAAAGCAGGAGTAGAAGGGTTCGAGATTTTCCACAAAAAAACAATCAACTCGCAACCTGAACCGATCGGTTCACAAGTGAACCGGTCGGTTGGGGATATGAACCGGTCGGTTGGAACACCAACCGATTGGTTGGGACCCATGAGCCGATCGGTTCACTTCTGAACCGGTCGGTTCGTGGTCCTGATCAGTTCCCGATTGACTTTCCTTCTTTTGTATCTAATTGTTATCGAATACCAATCCTTGTTCCAATCAAATTGGGCAAGTGAAACGCAAGGAAAATTCTCACCGACCTGACTTTCCCAACTTGCTCGGTTGCACCAGTTGAACTGATCATTTCAACACTTGAACCGATCGTTTCACTCTGGCCATGAGCCAATCGACTCAACACTTGAGCCGACCGGTTCAGCAACCTCAGCCGACCGGTTCAACACTTGAACCAATCCGTTGGGAGTACAGGTTGTGCAGAATCAGTCAAATGTGATTTCAATCAATCCGATACTCCAATCAATGTGTCCAACACCTTGAACATTATGATATTGAGCTATCAATTGATTGAGTGTTTAATTGAACTACTAAACTCCTTTAGTAATCAATCTAAACATTGTTTGTGGACAAAACTCCTCTTCCAGGTTAAATCCTATGTGTGTGACCCTGCAGGTCGATTTCATGTTGGCAGTGAAAGTCCATAACACTTATGACTTCACAAGAAAAGAGTGGTGCCTAGTCACACATCAGTGCTACCCAAGTGAAAGTAGAAAGTTGGAGAACAACTTTCAATCCTACAATCCGTGAATGGTGTTACAACGAGTGTATAATTCCTTTGTCACTGATATCCCGAATGAACTCGAGGCATGGAACAATCATCCTGTCAACGTTCATTCACTTTCTTGATCTCAGAGTAGATTGAACGAGATATGTATGACATCAATATCACATACTGATTCACACATGCGTGCGCATGCCTATCTCAATCCTACTCATCAAGTGGCCATGGATATCAAACTCCCTCAGGAGGGACAAATCCCATATCTATCACTCACCCCTCAAAAGCCCCATGTGTCAAAGCCACCCAATCATCACCTTTATAACAACCCATGTTTCAGGACTGCGTTTTATGATGTCAAAGTGTGCCCAACGAAATGTGTTGAGTGTAGTGATTTCAGGTCTAAGAATCACACTCACCACCATCACTGTGAGTACTGACTGTGACTACCATGTCATGGTTCCATGTGTCAAACTCACAGTGGGTCTGTACGGTACACTTGTTCTCTAACAAGTACCTATGTGTTTGGTTTGATATCTCTATATCATGACTAATGAGATTCTGTCATCAACCAACACCACAATCTAGTCTTACGTGTCATTGCTATCTATCTGCCTTCCACAATGACATCTGACTAGGGACAAAACAAGAATGTACAAACTCTTAGCATCTGTATGATCTCATCATTCAGGTCCTTAACCTGAAAGCATACGTCATTGAGTACTGTCATTCTCTAGACATTCAATCTTTTCTATCACTATCTCATATGACTGAACTAGAAAGAATTGGAAGCTTGCCTTTTGATGTTTATCAAATCAATCTTAATGTATCCCACCAATCATCCCATGATTGGCTCTCAGGGCATACATACCAACACTTACAACCAATCCACACCATAAGGTGATGTAGAAAAAATGGTCATAGGTACAAAAGAGCCCAAAATGCTTAAGAGGAAGTTCACTCCCATAGGATCTTCTATCAACACCTCTCCACAAATAATTCAATATATCCTGAAGTTATCCCATAAGGGATCCTTCCAATACTGTATAGAAAAGGATAAGAGTCAAAGCCCCTTATCAATATCATCATACCAAGAGGCACAAGATTGACACATGGTTGTCTCTCCATCACACTTTCAAGGATGTGAGTGAGTCATGTCACGTCAATATGTGGAATCTAAAAGACAATGCAAATTATCCAATGATATTTCATCCATAACTATAGTTTATAATCTTATCGTAGGATCCATCACCCTTTAAAAAAGACACTCAATAAATGGTGTCAAAATACTAAATTTATCATCGTTATGAAAAGTGAAAATCCAATGAATGATTGAGTCATCCAAATATCAATCTCATACCAAGGGCATGTCCACATAAACCTTTCCCAATATGGATACTCAACCTAGAACCAACACCAAACATCATAACATGAGTCATCATGCCAAGGCTAGTTCAACTCAAGGAAACTACACCTATAGTGATAAAAAGTGAAAAGGGAAAAGGGAAAAAGTTCTCATCCATGCACCAACACTACAGATCATGGTCCAAACCACTTTGATCCTTCACCCTTGGACAAGGGAAAGATGAATATTACTATCTATAAAGGGATCCCTACTAGTGATCTGAATGCACCTACATCACAAATGGTTATGGGCATCATCATTCACATAATTAACATGAAACAAGTATCTCCCTCTTCAACTTCACATAGTGACAAGTTCTGAGTGAGCTAACATCATTGAATATTGCTTGAAGAGATGATGCATAACTTTACAACACACTTGGAAGATGTGATGAATGTCTTCAAAGGATCTTGTCTCGCTGCCTCTATTAGGTTCATCAAAACTCTGTATCTAATCTCATTTTTTGATGAAGACTTACCTGAAGGAGTGTACCATGATTATGTTTGTTCTCATCACAATATAGGTATCATAGTATCCTCATTATTCATAAAAAATAGGTCCTATCTCAACGTATGTCCTCTCAAGACACTTATCACTCTGGGGAGAGATCTCATTGATATCGATATGAATACAAAGAAAGCCACCTCCATTGATGGTGAACTCAAAAACCTCTAGGAGAGGTCGGACTTGAACCCTAGACCAAGCTAAAAAAATTATCAGTAGCATTCTTTGTCATGGATTTAAGTCTAGATTTTAATCTTCTCCTATAGAGGCCATGAATTCATAAGAATGAAGTGGTGCCATCCTCATTACATCAAAATCTCAATTACAAGATGGGAAACAAAGTTGTTAATATCCATGCAGATAGCCCACATGCCACCATAGCATGCATAGGATAATATGATCTCCATAGCCCACTTAGAAAAATGATGTGATGGGGAAATTCCCTTTGTGTCGAATTTTTCTTATTGATAGAAGGCAACCCATTATCCTGTATATAGGATAACAGGAAGCATACAAACTCAAGACAAACCCTAATGGTCCGAGACCACCTAGGACAATATTAAAAAATAGAATAAATAAATTAAATAAATAGACTCCCTAACCTCCCCCTCAAGATGGATCCTAGGAGAATCCCAAGTCAGCTTGAAAATAGATAAACAAACTAAGCATAATAAAAGGATAACCAATCCCAAACAAGAATCCCCCCTCATTGTTACAATAAATAACTCAAGCACTCAAATACTCCCCCCCGCAAAGATAATCCAAAAGTAAGTACAAAGGCAGGTAGTAGGAGCTCTTGATCAATATGAAGTACCAACTAGAACAGATAAAACATGATCATGTAGGCATCATAGTCTTCATCACAGTCGCTATAGTCAAGAAACATACCAAACAGTGTTGGAACACGGGAAGAAGTAGTCAACATGAATGCAAGGCATGGACAAGAAAAGATTCAACATGCACGAGGCACGAATCAAGATAGAGAGTGTTGGAATAGAAGAGGAGAAAATAGATGATGTATCCTGATAAAAGACCATTGTTCCTGAAGTAGAAAGCAATAAGAAGACTTTAATATGAACAACTATAATAAAAAAGCATGAAGATCTATCATATGCATGTAAGTCGCCAAAGGTACCATCAACATCTCATCATATGAAATCCAACATAGTAGAAGACATCATCGTCTAGAGAGTGCTCAGTCACAATCACAACAAAACTAGGCAAGGCACATATAAACAGTCAATATGCAAATAGTCCACAAACAAAAAATAGTGCAAACTCACAAATCAACAAGTAAAATATGCTAATCATAAAACCAATAGAAAGAATGATGTTGTCAATAGAAAATCAGCAATAGATATCACAAGTGAATTGGTTACTTCATAGCAGTAGTAATCAATCGATGATGATGAATAAGCTTCTCAACTTCTAAAGATAAAAAATAGCAACAAAAGGATCCATATAATAGAAAAAATAACACCCCATAGAAGCCACAAAAATTACATGAATATCCATATATATTAGCAATAGAAGAGGTATGAAGATCCATATATAAACACTAAAAGTGGCATGAAGATCCATATAGTAGCAAAACTAAAGTCTTCTTCATCTCTCCTCCATATCGTATCTTGCCTCTACTCATCTTCCTCAATTCTCCCCCTCATGCCAACCTTGGAAAGAGTCAAGAGAGTGGTTGAGGTGGAACATCAAAAACAATGGTAGAGTCAAAGACTATGTAGGAAAGTATCTGGAGGAGGTAATTGACAACTCGATTCAAGATGCAACATGACCCAATAACATATATTCGAAAAAATAGACTAGGTCAAAATATAACAATATTTGATTATCAATAGGTTTAGTATATATATGGGGGGTAGTACAAGTAATGAGAAGGTAGGCAAAAAATATGTCAGTTTAGAAAGGGTGGGGGTTAAACAACCAAACAAATATAAAATTGCTAGAAAAGGAAAACAAGTGTTGTTGGTAAGGATAAAGATAGGGAGTCACCATGTTTAGAAACCTTTGTATATTATTATATTGTTGTAGATTATGTAGCTTGCCAAAATTTAGCAACAATAAGAGTTGACACATTGTGTCAATGAAGGGACATGACAAGCTGATTCAAAAATAGAAGCAGACGACATGTCGTATCATGGGACGACATGTCATGTTATTTTATAGAATCTTGGGGAAGAATGCAAGTGACACACCATGTCCAAGGGAAGGACGTGGTATCAAAGTACATGAAAGATGCCATGTCAAAAAGTGACACACTGTATCATCAGATAGATTTTGTTAACTAAGTCATAAATGAAGCAGAACTCTCCCAAGACACAATGTCAATCAATCACAACTGTGTTAGCTGCAAGTGTTAGTTGAAAAACCCCATAATTAGCAGAAAAAGATGGATTTTACCTTCCGGTTCTCAACCATAACAATATAGAAAAGGGAGATATTATCCAAGATTTCAGATTAGATGTCAATAAAGGCATGGACGATAAAGGTTGGTAAATATGTAGTGACGGAGTAGATTGGTAGTGATTTAGATGATGTCAGTGTAGCTTGGAGGTAGTGTAGATGAAGGATACAAGTGGGGTAGATATGATGGATCCTATCATATCCTAATCCTTGGAACCTAGATAAGTGTGAAAAACTCGATTTCTAATGTTTTATAACTTCATATATATGACTTTGAGATTTTTCATGTATCGAAATGATCCCATAATTTGTCATGAGGATATAATCATTTATTAAATCTATGGTTTATTTTCGAAATTTTGGATATTATTTGAATAATTATAAAATGCATATGGGCCAAAAATAATAGTTTTTAGAGATATTTTAGTTAGATGGCTATACAAATTTATTTTTCAATGAAAATTGGTGGAAAACTTGCTATGCTAGTATTGAAGTGTGGTATAAAATTTCAGACCAATCAACGATTGTTTAATGGTTCAAAAAAATTATACAAGAACTATAGTCGAACTATATTTAATGGTTCAATTCAATTACATTACTTTGGTGAAATAATAAAACTTTCATATCAGGGGATTCCTTTCTCCAAATAAGGTTGAATTTTAAATAGAGACTTTTGATCACAATTTTGATTTTTGGTAAATTTAGGAGAAATTATGGATTTACCACTTTGTTGATAGGATATATGAATAGTGTTTGAAATCATATTTAATGGATGGTATCCTTTGAAATACATTTTAAAGTTTTTTTTAAAGGGAAAAGTCCAAGAACTTATGACTCATTTTAGGGATAAAAGAATCAATGGAAGCTGATAATGAAATTAATTTGTTGGGGATATAGTATGATTCACATCTTACCTATGGAATTACATATGATAGTATATTAGTGTCACATACCTTGCCTTGGACAATGAATCATAAGGGAAGTTAGTGAAGCCATAATAGACTTGGATGGGTAAAAATATTTTTTGACCAACATCTCTTTTAAGGAAATGCAATTATGTATATATATAAAAAAATTCTTGGAAGGACAACATCTTATCCTGCCAGTAAAGTAGATACTACTTTGTTTATCACAGTATCCAATTAAGGTGCTATCTTTTAGTAGATTTTTTGAGAAAATATTTAATGTCTTTTATGAGAATAATATCATAGATAATGGAAGATTATTTAAATTAGGATAGGAATTGCTTTATTCAATGTGTGTTTAAATATGATTTATAGTCATGTAGCCTATCGAATGTCCTTGATCCACCATGTTAAAATCTATTATATCTTGTTATAGTCAAAGAAAAAAATGATAAGATGTTCATTAAATATGAGATATCAATAACGGGCTAGTCTTTTGAGTATATATACATGGTAATATTTATCTAACATGGAAATTCAAAATAACTAAGATATTATTTTCCTTTATCTTGAGTGATTGTTTGTATCCACTTGTATTTTTATATTAGACACTAGCATTAATTGGTTGGAAAGATGCATGCAACAATATGCGAAGCTGTTATGGCAACATGTACATTTATATTAATAATTACTTTTTGGCAGAGATGTTATCTATTATCTAGTAACCTTTTTGACCACAAAGATAATAAATAAGATCATTTTTGAATCTTTTAGATCCCTTATAATCAACCGACGTACCTTCACCAAAAGATAATAAAATGATATTTCTACATCACCCTTTGCACTAAGAACCAATTAGACTTCTCAAAGCCTCTCATTTTCCTACTTTACTATTCATCATGCACCTCTTCTTCTGGTCAAGGATGTTTGCAAGTATATTTCTTAAGCAAGTCTTGAGCCCATTTTATCATAGTTCTCTTAGACAAAAAATGATCATAATTAGTTCTTCATGTATAATGCAAGAATGATCTAAGATTGTGAATGATGAGGTATGGAAATGTATGAATGGACACATATTTTCCACAATAATGGTGGTCAACATATTACTCCTTCCCATTATCTAGTACAGACATTTGTCATTTGTATTGTTTTTGCATATCAGTGCATACGATAGTCGTGTGGTGGTTTTAGGAGGTTGATTAATAAAACCAACAGAAGTATTGCATTATTCGATGTTGATAGTTATGTTGGTCTTTTATCATATGTGGGGGCATAATACATATCTGATGCATTGTACGCGAATGCTTGGGGAAGGTCAGATCTTGTATTCTTTATGGATTCGGTCAACTTATATTTTGCATGAGACCTATTGAGGATACGAGTTTGGACATGTATGCCAAAGACGCCATGGATTTCCCGAGGACACATGATAAGGAATTTTGTGAGGCACTTGAAGATTAAAAAATAAATATTAGGCTGCTCCAATGGAGTTAAGTGGGCTATGTATATTGAATTTCATTATTATTATGATATGGCCTACACATTTCCACAAAGTAACTTAGAGATTAAGTTACAAGTACATATTCAATATTTCGTGCTTATTGCATGTTGAATGATACCTTAAGTAAATAAACTTCATTCAAATTAAGTATGTTGTGAGGTTATCATATTTTAGAATTGTGGTATTTAATCTACCTTCATATAGTATTTCTACATTCAATACAATTTATTTTTATCAATCCTTCAGACTCATATTTCATATATCTTATATTCAAATGAAAAACAACATAAGTCATGTTTTATGAATTATGTATATTAAGAACTTCTAATAAAGATCAATTTATATAAGAAGAATACCAGACTTTAGATTTAGATTTTGTTTCAGTTTAAAATTTAAGAGCATATATTCATATTAAGAATCATGTTTAATAAGCATTCAGTTGCTAATAGAATAGCTTCAATGCATTAGTTAAGTAAGACAAAATTTCTGAGATATTCAGATTAGATTCAGACTCAGAATTCAATATATATTTAGTTATCATTATTCGATTTCAATATAAGATAAGTTTTGATTCAAAATTTAGTAAGTTCATATTTAAGATAATTAAGTGAGAACCTTCACATAACATATTATATGATAAGTCCTCATTTAGTTAGTCTTGCAAAGATTCAGAGACATCTGTTGGAAATTCATAGGAGTGTTTACTCCAATTTAAAGGTACTTTGGTACCAATTCTTAGCATAGCCATGCGGATTAAGAGACACCTTAGTGTCATTCATAGGCATGTAGTTCCAATTCAGAGGTACTTCAATATCATTTCAGGGTGTAGATACGCTAATTCAAGAGGACTTATCATATAATGGTGTCCACAAGAAAATAAAACAAATAAATAAAAGATGCATCAATTCAGTATAAATTTATAGTTTTTAGATCTGACTTCATCTCTCAGTTATAGTGTATTCATGTTTATCTTATTAGAACTTTAGTGTCACTTACTCTAACCTAGGTTTCCCTTTGTGCATGGTTGGGGATGACATGTATGCAGGTACATAACTTCAAGGGATAGTCATGACAAGAGGAAGCAACTACAACTTTAGGAAGTGTGCTTGGTGGGGCTCCATCTACATGATCATAGATATTAAGATAGAGTACAAGTTTTAGCAACACATATATAGACTTTTTATACATTTTGATGTAACCACATTTCTTTTACTGAGAACTTATGAGAAATTATTTCATACACAGTCTGTAATGGTTCTTTTCTATCATTGTTGTAATGCATATCATGTTAGTAACACTCCCTAGTAAAAAAAAGGATTTTCTTCCACTCATGTGATAACAAAATGGGGTGTTACAATATTAGAGCAATAGTTTAGTAGGCGATCAGGAAAATTCTCATATACTTAGTTTTGATTGCCCCATTAGAAGACAAGTGAGATAGATAGATTTAGAAAGACAGTTAAGATACTTGGTTATAAAAGAAGTGAGTGAAAGATAGTAGAATCCGAGTTAGAGGTTTAGTCAGACAATAGAAGTTGATATATGCATTAAGGTTAGTGTCTAGATGCTTTACACTTTTGTGTTGATTTAAAATTTATGCATAACATTCCCTCTCTTTGTACCACATGATTCTGGTATGGGACACAAGCTTATGGGATTTTGTAGAGGGGATGTTATATGCATAATTATATGCTTATTATGCTTTTCGCACTCTTTGTAGTGCATATGGTGTGAGACACATGTACTATCAAGTGAGATAAATATGATAAGATATGGTAGTTTTAGATGTATCACTGGACAACACGCATCAGGAGGTGATAGAAAACAACTGACAAAAACAATTGCAATAGATTGTCACCTAAACTTAATTGCATTCCTATTAGAACCTTAGGGTGCATACTAAAGGTAGACATTTTGAGATAGATAAGTGATTTGACTTTTGAGTGGAATAATGGTCGGAGGGATATGAGGTCTTTCTCCTACTCTACTTGATGAGAATTAGAGACTGTTGATGTCCTTAGTACTCTCATCCCAGGGAGGGACTATAGTCGAAAGTCTATTTATGATGGTTGTTAAAGAAAATACTTCAGGATAATAGAATTTACATTATGAACCAAGTTTAAGTTTAATGTATGGAGATTTCTTGAAGTGACTAAAAGTCTTTAAGGGTATACATGAGGTTGCTTCAAGAATATGTTGATAAAATATATGTGATTGTTTAAATCATTGATCTATGATCGTAATAGTATGGAGTTCTACCTGATGTTGATATAAGATAGAGCCAAGAATAGATGATTGACTAATGTTTCTCTGGATATTCCTAGGGATCAAAATGGTTATATGTAACCTGGTAATTATAAATACCTTGGGCATATCTAGGTAAGAGCACCATGATAAGATGAAGAAAGTCATTAAGAATAATATTAATATAAGAAATACAAGTAACATTTTCTTACTTCAAAGGCTATATTGTGCCTAATATCTCAAGTACTGACATGTTAACAAGATTTATTAGAAGTATTAAGATCTAAGAATTGAATAAATGATAATATTATAAAATTGAATGTATCAAATCATGATTATGTTTCCAAGACAAGATCCGTGCATTAAGATTTTAGATCATGGTAAGACCATGAGGTCAAAATGCATTAAAATCCATATAAGATCAAATTAAATGAGATGAAATGAGATTATATAGTTAGACCCATGCCCTAGAGTAGGTCAACTCAAGAGACATGACCCATACACCTTACTATAGGTCATGAGACCCATGTACCACAGTACATGTCTCCAGAGAAAGATACATAAAAAGAAAGAATTAATAGTAAAATAAGAATAGTTGTTTTTGCTAAAGATTTTCTTATAGATTTTCATGTTGGTTGTACATGATAGTTTGATAAGTTTGTTAGACATAGTTCATTATCTATGAGAAGGTCATACTTTGAAGGTGCCTATAAAACAACAATTATCAAGAGTTAGTCTATGTAAGGCATGTAAAACTCGAAGGTGCACATACTCCTATAATTTAGCTAAATTTCTTGGACCAAATTCCCCAAAAATGTGGGTAGTATTATCACATCCTAATTTTTGGAACCTAGATAAGTGTGATAAACAAGATTTTCAATATTTTATGATTTCATATATATGACTTTGAGATTTTGGTGTATCCAAATGATCCCAGAATTTGTCATGAAGCTTATAATCATTCATTAAATATATTTGGAGATCTTTAAATAATTATAAAATTCATATGGGCTAAAAACAATAGTTTTAGAAATATTTTAGTTAGACGACTAAATAAGTTTATTTTTTTGATGAGAATTGGTAAAAGAGTTTCTAGGCTAGTATTGAAGTGTGATATAAAATTTTAGACCAATCAGAGTTTGTTTGATGGTTCAAACAAATTATACATGAACTATATTCGAATGAAATTTAATGGTTCAAGTCAATTACATTATTTTAGTGAAACAATAAAACTTTCATATCATGATGCTCCTTTGTCCAAATAAGGTGAAATTTTAAATGGAGACTTGCGATTACAATTGTGATTTTTGATAAATTTTGGAGAAATAATGGATTTACCAGTTTGGAGATATGATTTATGAATAGTATTTGAAATCATAATTAATGGATGGTGTAGTTTGAAATACTTTTCAAAGTATTTTAAAAAAAAGAAAAGTCCAAGAAGTCTTGACTCATTTCCTAGATAAAAGAATCAAAGGAAGTTGATAATGTGATTAATTTGTTGGGGATATAGTGTGATTCACATCTTAACTATTTAATTAGATATGATAGTATGTCATTGTCACGTACCTTGGCTTAGAAAAGGAAACATAAGGGAAGTTAGTAGAGCCTTAACAAACTTGGATGGGTAAATATATTTTTTGACAAACATTTAATTTAAGGAAATGAAATTATGTATATATATATAAAACACTTGGAAGGACAACTTCTTCTCCTCCCAGTAAAGTAGATACGTCTTTTTTGATTACATTCTTCAATTAAGGCGCTAGCTTTTAGTAGAGTTTTTTAGAAAATATTTAATGACTTTTATGATAATAATATCATAGATAATGGGAGATGATTTAAACTAGGATAGGGAATTATTTCTTTAGTGTGGAATTAAATATGATTTATAGTCTTGTAGCCTGCCAAAAGTCCTTGAGTCATCATGTTAAAATCTATTATATCTTGTTCTAGTCAAAGGAAAAGTGATTAGATGTTGGTTAACTATGATATATAAATAACGGGCTAGTATTTTGAGATATATACACAACAATATTTATTTAACATGGAAATTTAAAATAACTAAGATATTATTTTCCTTTATCTTGAGTGATTGTTTGTATCCACTTTTGTTTTTATATTAGACACTAGAATTAATTGGTTAGAAAGATTCATGCAATAATATGCAAAGCCATTATCACAACATGTAAATTTATATTAATGATTGCTTTTTGGAAGCAACATTATCTATTATCTAGTAACCTTTTTGACTGCAAAAATAATAAATTAGATCATTTCTAGATCTTGTGGATCCCTAATAATCAACCTACATGTCTCTACAGAAAGATAATAAAATGGTATTTTTATGTTTCCTCCTTGTATTGGGAACCAATTTGACTACTCCAAGCCTCTCATTTTCCTCCTTTACTATTCATTATGCACCTCTTATCCTGGTCAAGGATGTTTGCAAACATGCTTCTTAATACAATCTTGAGCCCATTTTTATCTAGTGCTCTTAGACAAAAATTGATCAGAAATTAGTTGTCCATGCATAATGCAAGAATGATCTAAGATGGTGAATGGCGAGGGATGGAAGTGTACGGATGGACACATATGTTTTATGTGATGATGGTGGTCGATCTATATCCCCTTTCCATTATCCATTACAAACTTCTGTCAATTGTATTATTTTTGCATAGCAATGGATGTGATGGTAGTGTGGTGGTTTTAGGATGTTCCAAATTTGATTCATGAGACTGATGAAAGTATTGCAGTATTGGATGTTGATAGTTATGTTGGTCTTTTGTCATATGTGGGAGTGTAACACGTATTTGATGCATTGTACACAAAGGCTTGGGGAAGGTCATATCTTGTAGTCTTTGCCGATTTAGTCGACCTATATTTCACACAAGACCTATCGAGGATACGAGCTAGGATATGTATGCCATATATGCCATGGATGTCCTGAGGACATGTAATAAGGAATTTTGTGTGGCACTTGAAGATTCAAAAATACATATTAGGCTGCTCCAATGGAGGTAAGTGGACCATGCCCATTGAATTGTGTTATTATTATGATCCATCCTGCACTTTTCCACAAAGTAACTTAGAGATTAAGTTATTATTGGATATTCAGTATTTCATGTTTATTGCATGTTCAATGATACCTTGAGTAATTAGACTCTATTAAAATTAAGTATGTTGTGAAGTTATCATATATTAGATTTTTGGTAGTTGAGCTACCTTCAGATAGTTTTTCTACATTCAATACAATTTCTTTTTGTCAATCATTTAGACTCAGATTTCAGATATCTTGTATTTGAATGAAAGACCACATAATTCAGGTTTTATTCATTCAATATATTAAGAGATTCCAATAGAGATGAACTTGGACAATAAGAACATCAAACATTAAACTCAGATCTTGTTTCGGTTTAAAATTTAAGAGAAGATATTCGAATTAAGAATTCCATTTAATAAGAATTCAGTTCTTAATAGAATAATTTCAACGTACTAGTTAAGTAAGACAAACTTTTTGAGATATTCAAATTAGATTCATATTAAGAATTGAATACATGTTCGATTATCATTATTTAGTTTTAGTATAAGATAAGTTTAAATTTAGAATTTAGTAAGTTCAAATTTAAGATAATTAAGTTAGAATTTTCACATAACACATTATTTTATAAGTCATCATTTAGTTAGTCATGGGATGATTTAGAGGCATCTGTTGCTAATTCCAAGTGTTTACTCCTATTTAGATGTATTGTCATATCAATTTAGGGCATAGCCACGCCAATTTAGAGACACATCATTGTCATTCAGAGACATGGTGGCAATTCAGAGGTACTTCGATACCATTTTAGGGTGTAGATACGCCAATTTAGGAGGACATATCAAACAATGATGGCCACAAGAAAATAAAAAACATAAATAAAAGACACATCGCTTCAGTATAATTTTATAATTTTCAGATCTTACTTCAACTTTCAGTTATAGTATATTCATGTTTACCTTATTAGAATTTCAATGCCTCTTACTCTAACCTAGATTTCCCTTTGTGCATGTTAGATGTCCACATGTACAAAAATTCAAGATATAGACATGCCAAGAGGAAGCAACTAAAACTTTAAGAAGTTTTCTTGGTGGGGTGCCATTTACATGACCATAGATATTAAGATAGAGTACAAGTTTTAGTATCATGTATATAGACTTTTTATACAATTTCATGTAACCACGTTTCTTTTGCTGAGAACATATGGGAAAATATTGCACACATAGTTTGTAATGGTTCTTATCTATCATTTTTGTAATGCATATCATGTTAGTAACACTCCCCAGTAAAAAAAGATTTGCTTCCAATCATGTGATAAGAAAACTGTGGTTTTATAGCTCCAAAGGTGGAAAATTACAATGGTGGCATGGTGGCCCAAGTACATCGAGAACTAAAATTTTGAAGTGGATGATTGTTTTGTTGAATATGGAGATGACTCATGGAGCCCAACACAAGAAGAAGTAGGGATGGGGAATCCCTATGGGAAGCCAAGCAATGCCTAGAGGCGGTGACCACCTGGGAGGCTACTCTCTTTTGTGCTCTCTCTCCCCGAGTTGGGGACGATGTAAGAAGACCCACTCTAATACCATGTGGAAAAAGTATATGATGGGGAATTTCCCTTTGTGTAGAGTTTTTCTCTTTGATAGAATGACGCCCCTTCTCCTTTGTATAGGATAAGAGGGAAGCATACAAACTCAAGACAAACTATAATGGGTTGAGACACACTTGGGCCCATATTACAAAATAGACCAAATAACTTAATTAATTAGAGTATCTAACAAACTCAAATACACTCTAGGAGAGGTCAGACTTGAGCCTTAGATCTAGCTACAAAAATTCTTGACACCATTCCAGTTCATGGATTTGTGTCTTATTTTCAATCATCTCCTACACATGCCATGGATTCATAAGAAAGAAGTGGTACCATTCTTGTTACATCAAAACAACAATTAAAAGATGGGTAACAAAGTTGTTAATGTCCACGAAGATAGTCCATGTGCCACCATAGCATGCATGGAATAAGATGATCTTCATCTTTCGTACAATATGCTTCATGCAACTATCATCTATATGCCTCAAAAAATAGTGTAGACCATGATACTTATCTATGATCTGATGAAGTTCAACCAAAAGATGCGCGACATGAAAAGTTAAGCATTCTTTACAAGTCATAGGAAAGAATAAACATAAAAACATCATTTGCCTTCCATTTGTTTATGTCTATGTTTTATCATAAATTTCCCTTTTCTGTCGCAACTTGATCAAAGATATATTAACTACTAAATTTACAATAAAGAAACTTCTAAATATCTTATTGAGTAAATTTTTACTCAATTTAAACATGTATAATAACTTAATGTACAATCGTGTAGGATATACTTATTGAATTCCTTTTCTATTATTCCATTTTTCAACCTCTTATATACACTTATCCCTCACGAAATGACATTCTCACAATGTTTCTCTTCTCATGTTAGAGTGATAAAAAACATGTATAACAAATTTATTTTAATAAAAGGCATCTATTTAATTAGTATTAAGCTAGATCCAAAATTCCAAATTTGAGGCAACCATATATATTTATCATACATTTTACATTAATTATTTGTAGAGGAGAGATATGCTAATAATTTTATATATCAAATACTAGTAATTATAGACACATGAATTTTGAAATCAGAAGGGTGTAAGCATTATATGTCGATCCATTTTCCTTCTTTTTTCATTGTTGTTAAATATTTTTGGAGGTAATCAGGGTTAGTAAGGAAGTCATTTAGTAAATATTATTATTTTTTTCTAATTTGAGTCAAGTCACTGATTACATAAATTTTGGAATGTTTATTTGTTTCCAAACAAATATATAACTGAGTCCAAATATTTGTTTCCCTTATGATATGTTAACGTGATGGTTTTCATTTATTTATTGCTTTCAAACATTACCTAGAGAGAATTAGTTCTTTAAAGTTTGTTCTAATTTATCAATCTCACATATTCCATAATGTTGCAATTATCTCAGTCACATTAAATTTGGAAAGTAAATACATTTTAGATTTTCCACCTGGATAAAATTTGCATAGATTTAACATGCATGTACACATTTGTTTCCCTTTATGTTATACTAAAATTTTGTTCTTACAACTTCATATAAATTATATACATATAAACAATATAAGTTGGTTTATATTATTTAGTTAATATATTAGATTTTTTGATAATTAACTTTATTTTTGACTTTAAGTTACATTATCTCTCCTAAGTAAACTAGGATAGATAAGATTTTTAATAAATATGAAAATTGACACAGACTAAATTTGGTACGTAAAATTCAAATTCGAGATTTATTTCCACTTTTGAAGTCATTGAACATATTAATTGATATTTTGTAGAAAAAAATCTTATTTCCTTTTCTAAATGAAATTAGGATAGTTACTATTGTTAAATAATGTGAAACTTGGCACCCAAGCTAAAAACATGTTTTTTCACATTATATTTGGGTTTTGACATTTCCTTATAGGATTATAGTTTAATTAGGATTCTTATCTCATTACCATCATATTATTATAATATTACATCATTACCATAAATATTTATTATTCAGAGTCTCATTATCTTCACATTGTTTCCAAAGGAGTTTCTCTATATTATTATGCAGGAATTTCCATATTTGACTTATTTAATTTATTTCGTCCATGAATTCCTCTTTTTCTTAGATGTTTGCACATGAAAATTCCAATTGTTATTCTACTACATGTTTTATGTACATTATACCTCTTATTTAGTCATTATATGAATATTAGTTAATTAGGGAAGCATATGTGAAATATCTTATGAACTTAATCACATGTTAGTACATATACATGCTATTATATTATTATGACACTTAATATGTTATATTTATTTTTAGGAATATATACATTAGGGGTTATATTTCAGTGATTCATGTTTATGTACATTAAGGTGTAACTTTATCCTTGTATGGTCAAACATTCTGGTCTCCTAGTCATGGTAATAGAATTTCTAGAATCAAGATACTAGGTTTGGGTATGTTATAACACTCCACTCCTTGAAGAGGTTTCATCCCCAAAATGCAACCGTCCTTATACCACCAATCAACTTCCATCCACCCCTTAAAAGGTTTGACTTAATAGGACAATCTAAGCAACATAAAGGTACTAGGGTTGCTTATGTATATTTTGGTTGTGAATAAATTTAGGGGTTTATATTATTCATAGATCATGCATCCAACAAATAGGTCATACTCACCTAGGGTTGAGTTTTAGGTCCTTGTGTTACTAACCTATCAACCCTTAGATTCACACTATCATCCAAAAAGTCATAGGTTACAAAAGGGTAGGTCAACCAAACCTTTTAGCACAAGCCACATAGACATAAATAAGGGTTTAAGATTTCTACTATAACAAAATATATCATTTCTACAAAAAACTTCATACCTCACTGCTTTGTAACTCAGTTTGGTAAAACATTGATAAATCAATAAAAAAATTCTTTAATACATATAATGGTATAATCCAAAATAATATTCTTGACATTGAATATCATTCGACATAAAATCAAAGGTGGACCCAAAAATCAGTTGTGAGTGTTGTGTCACAAGGTATTTCATAGTAACATCTCAATATCCTACTATTTTCCCATGCTCATACCTATCTCCATCTTAAAGTTAAAAATCATAACTTCTAAAGATATATATTACCACAATCCTATATATTATCTTAAGGGTCCTCTCACAATAGGTTTTACTCATCAAGATTCTTATATGTGCATTTATGATTCCAATTATTCATTCATCACCACTTTAGAAACTTAGGTAAGTTCTAGGGTGAACATCTCACTTAAAGGGTGAATCTGTAAGACACAAGTTCTAATTAAGGAGTTGAAATTGAAATAGACAAAACCTGATTACTATGAGCTTTTATACCATCTTGCAAGGAGAAAGACCCGAGAGGGGATCCTCTCCTTAGTGAATTGAGGAATAAATTCATCCATTCCAAACATACCAAAAAGGTATGCTAGAATAGGTGTAATTTTTTCATTTCCCAATTGATGGTATTAAAAAAGATCAAAGTGTAGTAGCAAAATAATAAATCATCACTATATTCATTTTTACAAAAGTGCATCATCATCTCCCATATAGTGTTTACATGAAAGTAACAACATAAGGATCAAAATAGAGGGATATACAACTATCTCAAGTCTATTTCCCACCTAGCAGGTCCATGTCACCATGTCCAACCTTCTAAGTCCTACATATGTAGTTGAAGCATACCCCATAAGATAAGATAAAAATGGAAATTATCAACATAAATGTTGGTATGTGCACATAAAATATGGATTGAGAAATATAAATGAAAATGACATCAAATATAAAAAGATTTCCCATAGAAGAGGAAAAGTACTATCCAAGTGGATATAAAAGAATATGGATTCAATAAAATGATAATCAAGAATAATAGATTCTTTCCTTTAAACAATGTCACAATAAAAATATCATAAAATACAAATAGTTGCATTGTGAGTAGTAAGCAGAATAACATATATTAAAAATTAGGGTAGGAATCCATATATTCTATACCAAGGGAAGGATTACTAAAATCTCAGTGCCAAATAAATATATAATTTGTAGGAGGACTAAAATGTTAGTGCATTGGCAGGAGGACTAAAACCCCAATGCCTAACAGGAGGGCTAAACCTTAGTGACCAAAATATAATATATCGTAGGATGACTAAAACCTCAATGCAACAACATGAGGACTATAAACCTCCATGCCCAAAATAAATATGGTGGCACTACTTCTAGTTGTGACTGGACAATCACACATGCAGATAGGGTAGGTAAGATAAAGTATAGTCATATTCAAATAAAGGATGAGATCATCCAACTTATACCAATGAGGTTAGAGGATCCATAAACAAATATCAAATCATGTCTAGGAATAAGGTGCAACATATGATAATAAAGTCCATCACAAGAAGGTTAGAATATCAAATTCATGGAATAAAGTGAATAATATACAAATAAGAGTCCAAAAATAATATCCAACAAAGGAAGATGATCACAAGATCACAATCAACATAGAACCTTTCACATGAAATAATTCTCAGAAGAGAGAGAAATTTTGTAGGATAAATTGTCCATAGGACCAATAAGAGAGAGAGGGAAAATAGGTTATTACTTAATAATAATAATAATAATAATAATAATAATAATAATAATAATAATAATAATAATAATATATAATGCAACATATATTAAGAGAATGAAATTAGAAATTACTCAATTTGATTTGGAGACGCAACATACTTCAGGAGAAAGGAAAATTAGACAATTTCTCAACTTGATTAAGGGGATACTACATACAATAAGAGAGTGAAATAATAAATTTCTCAATATGATTTGGAGATGCAACATAAACCAAGAGAAAAGAAAATTAGATAAATTTCTCAACTTGATCAAAGGGATACAACATAAAACAAGAGAGTGAAATCATAAATTGCTCAATATGATTTGGAGATGCAATATACCTCAAAGATGTTTGTCAACTTGTCAAATTACAAATCTTTAATGCATGATAGGTTTCCATGGTTTAAAAAACTAGTGGTTGAGAAGGGATCACCATATGAATTTTTTTATGAGATTTGATAGCTCATACAAGGAACTTGAATAGGAGGATGAGGGAGAAGGTTAGGAGTTATATCCTATTGGTTTAGTGATTTCTATGTGTGTGAAAGCCATGGAGAGGGGTATATATATAATTATCTATCTTGGGTTGCAAGAAACTAATCTATTTTTGTTTACTAGGAAAAATATATAGCATATATTGTAAAAGGAGAAAAGTTAAGCATTCTTTAAAAGTGATAGGAAATCATAAACATAAAATTATCATTTAACTTTCAATTTTTTATGTCTATGTTTTATGATAAATTTACCTTTTCTTTGGCAACTTGATCACAAAAATATTGACTACTACATTTACAACAAAGAGACTTAATATCTCATTGTGTAATTATTTACTCAATGTAAACATGTATAATAATTTAATGTACGATTATGTAGGATATACTTATTGAATTCCTTTTTGTTATTCCATTAATCAACCTATTATATACACTTATTCATTCCATTATTAAATGAGTTTCTCACAATCTTTCTCTTCTCACATTAGAGTCATTAAAAACATGTATACCAACTTTATTTTCATAAAAGGCATCTATTAGTTTATATTAAGCTAGATAAAAATCCAATTTTGATGCAAACATATATATTATAATACATTTTACATTAGTTATTTATTGGAGGAGATATATGTTAATAAATGTATATATCCAACACTAGTTATTATAGACACATAAATTTCATAATCAAAAGGGTGTAAACATTATCTGTTGAACCATTTTCCTTCTTTTTTACTTGTTAAGAATTTTAGGAGGTAATAGGGGAGTTAGTAAGGAAGGAATTTAGTCAAGATAATTATTGTTTCTAATTTGAGTTAACTAGTTTACTACATAAATTTTGGAATGTTTATTTGTTTCTAAAAAATATATAATCGAGTTAAAATATTTGTTTCCTTCATGATATGTTAACATGATTGTTTTAATTTATTTATTACTTTCAAACATTAAGTAGAGTGAATTATTTCTTTAAAGTTTCATCTAATTTATTAAAATATCTAACATATTCCACAGTGTTGCAATTACCTGGTTACAGTGTATTTGGAAAGTAGATACATTTTTAGATTTTCCAACATGATAAAATTTTCAAAGATTTAACATGCATGTAGACCATTGTTTCCCTTTATGTTATACCACAATTTTTTTATTACAACTTCACATAAATTATATACATATAGTTGGTTTATATTTTTTTTTAATATATTACATTTTTTATTAATTAATATAATATTATGTACTTTAAGTTACATTCTCTCTCCTAAGTAAACTAGGATAGATGATATTGTTAAATAAATGTGAAAATTGACACATAGACTAATTATGGTATGTAGAATTCGAATTTGGTATATGTTTCCATTTTTAACATCATTGAACATATTATTTCATATTTTGAAGAAAAACTCATATTTTTCTTTTCTAAATGAAATTAGGATAGTTACTATTGTTCAAGTAATGTGAAACTTGGCACCCAAGTTAATTGGGACCCAAGAAACAAGATTTTACAAATATATTTGGGTTTTGGATTTTCCTTCTACCATTATAATATAATTATGATTTTTTTTCTCATTACCTTTATATTATTATAACATAACATCATTACCATAATTTTTTATTATTCACACTCTCATTATCTTTACGTTTCTTCAAAAGGAGTCCCTCTATATTATTGTGCACACATTTTTGTATTTACTTATTTAAATTATTGCATCCATTAATTCCTCCTTTACTTAGATGTTGGCATGAAAATTCCAATTGTTATTATAAGACATTTTTTTAAGTACATATTCCTCTTCTCCAAAAAATAAGTACATATACCTCTTATTAAGTCATTATATGAATATTAGTTAATAACGCAAGCATATGTGAAGCACTTTATGAACATAATCATATGTGAACACATGTAGTTGTTATTATGTTAATATGACACTTAATATGCTATATTTATTTTTATGTATATATATGTTAGGGTTATGTTCGAGTTATTCAGATTATATGTACATTAATGTGTAACTTTATCCTTGTCTGATCAAGCATTCTAGTCTCCTAGTCACGAGAATAAGATTTCTAGAGTCAAGATGCTAGGTTTGGGTATGTTACACAGGTCTAGTACCTAGATGACATGACCATATATATATTATCCAAATCGACCTACATCCAAGATAGTTCGGCTTGGATTTTTATAACCCATCATATTTTGACCAACACTTCACAAAATGGAAGCCCTGTTTAGTATTAGAATTGATGTGGACTACACTCACCGACTTGACAAGCTTAACCTACCTCATCTATCAATTACGTACCTGAAATCTAAGTAGGGAGGCTAAAAATACAACTTTATGAAGTGAGGAATTCAATTTTGTGAATGTGGGACCTAGGTCCTGAGCACAACAATCCCTAATCATCCATTTCATGCACCTTTACCAAAACTGATGAAGGTTCACATGAAACTAATTAAATAACCCCTATGGTTATACCTTACCTCATGTTTAGGTTGACGATAAAGAAGAGGACTAGTAGTCCACCACACATCCAACATTTGGGAACTCAACCTCATCATTGAAGGTCCCTATTATGTCTAGACAACCCAAAAACTATCTACAATCAGAGGACATGGTCATCTAATCAAAAGAGCATGTCATGACTACATTAAGGAAGCGATTCATGAGACTTACAACATGATGTGAATGCCATTCACTCTGGCCTACTTTATAGCACCCATATACATTTTCTACTCATCACACTCACCAAACTCAAAAGTGTGGATAAAAGAGTGCATGAAGGAAAACTATGTAGGACCTTTAGATGAATAAGATAGGGGGACTCCATTTACTATATCAAGATAGATAGTGAGATGAATCCCAAAAATATTTGGGTATCATTCTTTTTAACCAAATTCATAGAAACCACATCCATCATTAACTCACCACAACCACCAAATTCCAATGGGTGGACAAAAAAGTACATGGAAGAGAATAACAGAGCCCTTTATGCTTACTAAATGATGCATATAAATTGTTTGAATGATGCGAATTAGCATCATCTTTGAAGCAAGAACCATGGAAAATATGCAAAAAATCATATGTGTTGTTTAAAGCTAGGACAAAATGCACGATTCGCACACTGAGGAGTAGGTTTTCTTGAAAACCTAGCTACCTTCGGTGCCAAAAAGAAATCTAGTTAGAAGAACTGCACTCTAACATCATGGATGTCTGAGAGTGTCATTTCCCATGATCCATAATACCTCCACCTTCCACAAAAAGTACCTAAAAATATAATACAAAGAAGTAAGAATGCTCTTTCTAGATAAGATTTGGATGACTATTTCTCAAAAATAGCACAAATATATAACAACAATGACAAAAAAATCGAATATGTTCTATCCTGAGGGATCCTCAACCCTTTATCATGAAGATTATATGAAAACTAAAATCTTAACTTTGTCCTCGATCAAACCAAGATCAAAATTTTGGTGTGTCTACCACAAAGTATAAAACCAATTATCTTGAAGAGCTCCTACTCAATTACATTGACGTGTTTTCTTGCATCTACTTTGACATTCAAGGATAGGATGAGTATATCATGGTTCACAGCCTTCATTCATCACCAACATCCACCTAGTAAAGTAAAAAGGTATATGACAATGACTAGAGTGGAGCCTAAATATCAAAGAGGAGGTTCTAGAGTAGTATAGTGATTTTTTCTTCAATTTATTCAACTTTCCCACATCACTAACACAATTCTACATGCATGTAAGGAATATAGCAAAGAAAAAATATGCAATAACTACTACAATCCCAATAATAGTCCCCCAAAGATGAGTTACTATTGCCACACATCGATGTACTAGTCAAAAACACAACCGACCACACCCGATAAGCTTCGTGGATGAATTTGTTGGATACAATAAAATCAATATGGATAAGGAAGACAAGGGGAATATGACCCTCATTATTAAATGGGGAATATTATGCTACTAACTCATGTCTTATAACCTTAAAATGACAAAGCCACCTCTAAAAGGGAAAAGGTCGCCCTCTTCCATGACAATATTCACAAAGAAGTGGATGTTTATGTGGGATATATGACTAAAAAATTAATAATCCTAGCAATCATACCATTTACATTGATTACTTGTTCAAATGTCTAAAAAGATTCTATTTACTCAATATAGCAAAATGCAACTTTATAGTTAAATCTGGTAATCTCCTAGGTTAAGCCATCAACCAAAGAAGAATAGAAGTAGATCTTAGATAATGACTTCACCAAGTACATAAAAGGAGGCTTGAGTCCTTCATAAGAATCTACATTAACCAAGATCACACCCATTTGTGAGAAAAATTTCAATCGGTTGAACAAAAAATCTTACTCCAAGTTGTATGAACAATGCAAAGAGGTGGTCCAAGAGCTTAAAGACTGCCTCACAAAGCCACTAGTTCCATGACCAATAGTGGTGAGAATTCCTCTCACCTTTGGACGATATATATGTGTGAAACATTGATGGGAGGAGTTCTTAGATAGTCAATGCCCAATGGTAAGAAAGATATCTAATATCTTTCTAAGAAATTCAACATTACTAAGGCATGGTACATTATCATTGTGAAAGATTTCTCAGCCATAGTGTATGTGATAAGGAATATGTGTACTATGTAATGACATATTCAGTTCAACTTATTGCAAGACATGACTTGTCCTCACTGAGTGATCACTTCTGAAGAGTGATGTTGTCTAAATTTGATAGTGCTTACCTACCTATGAAGGTTATTAAAACACAAGTATTAATAAATCATCTTGAGAACTTTGTTATTTTCAAGAATGAATGTGTGGGTATAAGTTCCCTAAGTAAGACATCAAATGATCAGCTCATTATATGTCATTATCCCCTTAGTTCTAGACTTGTGTATGATCTCATTTGACCAGAGCTTTAAGTCTCATAGAAACCAAGTCATTCCTAAAAGATTCTTTAGAATAGACTAAGAAGCACTTAAGAGGAAAGTAATGCAATAAATCCTTGAAGAAAGACATATTTATAGGTGATCATACAATCAAATACTCCTCTGGTGCATAAGAAAATGTAAGGCTGATGACTTACGAAAGGGATATATGAGGGATAATGTGGTGAACATGTATAGTTGGTAGTACTCCCTTGAATCCAATCATATTATGATTTTATGGAACTCTTTATGATTGATTTGATTATTCATAAAGGCAATTCCAATTATTATGCTTGCTTCAATAGGAGACAATGAATAAATATAATAGTATCTTAATAATGTATGAATCAATGACATGTGATTATGGGTTGGGGACATGAATATGAGATCATGTGTTTTCTAAGAATATTCATTCTTGTCTGGATCCTTGACGGGATGTTATTGTGGAAATTTGGATGACAATAACAAATTAAGACTAGTATGTGTGTTAACTAATAACTAAATATCATTAGCTATGATATTGGATATGAATTCAAAGACATAGGTATTTTTTTATGAACAAGTGTACTAGGTAGGCCCAACTCGAATATAATTCATGGACACATATATGTTAGTTAGAATCATATCTTTATTTGATAGGGGTGATATTAATCCTTATACCTGAAGTCACTACAGTGATCACATGTTATTCAGTGTACTATAACACTACTGAAACATGATCTTGAATAAGGGTTGCTATACATGTAGTTCTTGAGTGCACTATGACACATGGAGATTATTGGGAGTGATGTACATGGAATTTGACCCTCCTATGGAGTGATATCCCAAAAATTTGATGAGTGAGACTGTGAAATGCATGGCCTTGTTCAACTGATTCAATATATGATATTTAACTCATGTGTATCTTAAATAGTCCAATCTAGAGCACCAAACAAAGATTGAAAGAAATGAGGATGACATTTCCATGCTCAATTCCAATCTTGATGTCAGAGACAGATGATTATCGAATCACTATAACACTAGTCACAATTCTAGGTTGGAGTTGTTCTCCAACTTCTCCAATTACTTGGGTGGCAATGAAGTCTTTCTATATACCAATAATTGTATTTGAAATCATTATATAACTATAGATATCACTACCAACATAATTTGAAGACTATAGGGTAGCATGTAGAAGATGCATAGGAAAGAGGAATATAACCATTATCAATGATTTATTGGTTACTAAAAGGTTTAGCTAATCAATTATATCATCAAGACAAACTAAAAACCTTTTGGCAAACTGGAATATCCAATTGGTCAAATGGAAGGTCAGGTTGATTGTCTAGGATGAGGTCCTCCCAATTTGTCAACTAGGCAACCTAGTTGCCTGATTGGTTTAGATCGGTCAATCATTTGAATATGTGGTCTAATCACCTGATTGGACTGGATATATGGATCAACATATTAGATCCAAAATGTCTTGAACCAGCCTAGTCACTTGATTGGTTGTCCCAAAAAGGATTTTAGAAAGCAATTCAACATGGAAAACCATTTGATTAGATTGAACCAGTTGCTTGACTGGTTGTCCCAGAGTGGACTACTGAAAAGTGACTATTGCATTTTTGTTTTCCTCCATTTTGATTAGAAATTGTGCTTCCCTTCCTTTGCTATAGAAATGGTCATGAAGGACAAGTTTTTGGTTGTAGTATTACACATGTGAACCCTAGTTTTCATTACCCAAACGGAGAGAGACAAGGAGAGATTGTGAAGAACAAGTACATTGCCAATGGAAAGGTTGTTCCTTCACCACCGACACTAGGAGTGAAATGTTGAATTCCTATTCATCTATGTGGACAATATATAGGCATATGCCTTTCTGACTACATTGGAAGAACGTCACAAACATCTTATTTTATATATATTCTTGTGAGAACCATCGCCAGATATACTCCATGAAAAAGGTATACCTCACATTCATTCCTTCATGATATATTGTTGTTGAGGAGATCAACTCATGGGAACATGGATTTTTATTCTTTTGTTGTGTTTGTCCCATCAATGAATACCTACACTTGAGTGGAGTCATGCTCACAAAGAAGATACAACTTTAGCAATACTACTGGAACATGATGGAGAATGATTGTTGCCAAAATGTTTCAAAACACCAAGTTTGATAGATCTAGGGGTACTGCATCCATGCACCAACTGACTATTTGTACAACATGGCCTTGACTTGACCTTCTATATTTGGAATCAACATGACTAGAAATATGCACCGTAAAATGTCAGACAAGAAATACTTCTTTCTAGTTGCTATTGACTACTTCACCAAATGGGTGGAAGCGGTATCCATCATCAACACATCAACTTCATAGGTGATCATGTTCCTCAAACACAACACAAGAATATATGAAAAACCACATGATTTTTTTTTGAGAATGGTATGAAATTTATTTTACAATTTATCAAGAAGGATCTGAGCAACTTCATAATCAAACATTGACATACCGGGCCCAACTGAGCATAGTTGTGGAGGTTCTAAACACAATCTAAATAAATATACTCAAGAATATAATCTGATCAAATGTCAATTGTCATGAGCACCTTCCTATGGATTTGTGGGAACATCAAATGTCTATCAAAACTTCCATAGGAGACAAACCTTATTGTCTTGTAAGCTATATGAAGGTAGTCATACCAATAGAGGTCAAACTCCCATCTCTCTCCATACTATAGTAAAATGAAATCCCTTAGGTGAAATATGTCAAAGACCAAGTCTACTTTTTTTTTTTGCAAACGAAAACTTTATTAAATTGCAGTCAGATTACAAAGCAGAACATCCGGCAAATGCCAAGGAGGTTTGAAAATGAAGTCTTCAGCCAAGCCATTAGATATAAGATGCTTAGCTACAACATCCGCTACTAAGGTATACTTCCTAGGAAGGTACTGAAAAGAAAAGGTGGATAGCTGGTCTTTTGACCATTGCCTGAGAAAGGGTTTCAGGCTGGGCGACGCCTCCTCCATGTTCTTGAAGACGGCGATGCCGGATGCAGGGTCGGAAAGGATCAGGGGCCTCAAAAGACCATCCAACCGACAAGTGTTTACAACGTGCAAAATGGCTTTGATTTCTGCCTCGACCGCACTCGAAGCATATCCTGGGGCGCCTAAACCTCGCACAAGAACCCCTGCTCTGTTTGTGATGTAAACGCCTGAGGCGCACTGAAGAGAGTTGCTATTAAAGGATGCGTCGACGAAGACCAGGAAGTCCCTGTCAGCCAGAGAGATCGAGGGCTCAGCAAAGGGGCAGTGAATGCAAGTGAGATTTGGGAGATTCACAATAGAGCTCGCCCGCTCTTTAATGAACTTAATCTGGATCTGCATGGGAGTAGTTTTGAGTGAATGGGCGTATTCATTTCTAACCCTCCATAGATGCCAGCAAGCAACAACATAGATGGGATTATTACTAGTAGACGCGATGATATGTGAGGACCAGGAAGCAACATCCATACTAAAGAAGTTGTTGTTGACGTCTAGGCCTTCCCAAACAACCTTTCTGTAGCGGCAATCACGTAGATAGTGAAGGGTGGTTTCGTCAGCCTCATTACACTGAGGGCAAAGGCTGGTCATGTCCATGTGTCTCCTGCTCTTCTCCACATTCGTGAGCAGAGCGTTGTGCATAAAGAGCCAAAGGAACATCTTGATACGATTAGGTAACTTGGACTTCCATAGGATAGGCCAGTTGCCATTGCAGTTGGTTTCTTTCTGTCACCTGATCCAGGCATATGCGGATGCTGAAGAGAACCTCCCTAGGGAGTCGTCGTTCCAAGCCCAGCTGTCAGATCCAATTAACCGGACCGGAGGAGGAATGCTGTGAATCTGCACCCATGTATCCGGTGGGAAGAAGTTTCAAATAAAATCTCAATCCCATGAACCATCAATGGAAACCATGGATTCAGCCTTGAGGTCGCAAATGTCATCAGGGATGTTCTGAGCAGGGTGGGAAACCACCAGGCTTGCCTTGCTGAACCAAGCGTCGGCCCACACATTGGTGTCAGCACCATCGTTAACAATTCTTCTACAGTTAGCCTTCACGACGTTAATGGTGGATCGGATAAACGACCAGCATGTGAGCAAGACCCCGATTTGGGCACTCCTTTGGGGCAGTACTTGTTTCGCATGACCTGGACCCAAGGCTTCCCAGGACACGTCAGAAACAACCAGGTGTTCTTCAACATAAGGGCGACATTCTGGTCAGCTGCGTCGCGGATGCCAATGCCACCATTATCCTTGCAGGAGGTAATTTTCTTCCAGGAAACTAACGACATCTTGCGTTGCTCATTAGTTCCTTGCCAGATGAATCTCCGTATATGCTGATTAAGAACATCACATACACCCTGTGGGAGATGCACCGTTTGCATGGTGTAGGCGGGAATAGATTGTAGGGAGGACTTCGCCAGTAAAGCACGACCTGCAAGGGAAAGGTGCCGCTGGGTCCAGCCATTCATTTTTGCTTTAACATAATCAATAATAGTGGCGTGCGTGGACTTATTTATTCTCTTGTGGAGAATGGGAACCGCAAGGTATTTTCCCAAATCTTCAGTGGAAGAGATGTGTAAGCATTGACTGATACGATTCCTGGTCGCCATCGGGGTGTTTGTGGAAAAGAAACACTTCGATTTTCCGGTGGAGATTTATTGTCCAGAAGCTGTTGAGAAATCCTGAAGGATGTGATTGATGCAGCGTGCTTGCTTCACAGAAGCTTCAACAAGCAGGATGATGTCATCGATGAAAAAAGCATGAGAGACGGGCGGCCCATTCCTGCTCATAACTAACGGCTTCCAATCTCTACAGTTGACGGCCTTCGAGATGGCCTGATGAAAGCGCTCCATGCATAGTACGAAAATGTAAGGGCTAAGAGGATCTCCCTGCCTAACACCCCAGAGGGTCTTGATGGGAGGAAGAGGAGAACCATTCCAGAGAATAGAAGTATGCTCGGAGGTGATGATGTTCATAGTGAGATTCACAATGTTATCCGGAAGGCCGACTCTAGTGAGTGTGTCCTCAATGAATGGCCAACTCATTTTGTCGAATGCCTTGGAAAGATCAAGTTTTATCGCCATCCAACGCTTTTTCCCTTTCTGAGTACGCATGGAATGGATTGCTTCCTGAACTAGAAGAATGTTGTCTGTGATTCTCCGCCCCGGTATGAAGCTTGACTGAGTCAGAGCTATCCATTTGTTGAGAAGAGGTTTAATGCGTTCAACAATGACCTTGGATATCACCTTCAGGCAGGTGTTAGTGAGCGAGATAGGGCGTAGGTCACTGCAAGACTCGACATTATTAGATTTTGGAATGAGCACCATATGAGCGTTGGCCATATTAGAATCCACAGATGCAGTGATGAAGGCTGAACGAACTATAGAGACCACCGAAGGACCAACCCACGCCCAGTTTGTTTGGAGAAAGTCAGTGTGCACACCGTCAGGGCCAACAACCTTCAGGGGGTTCATTTTGAACAAAACATCTCTGATCTCGGATGCAGAAGGAAGTGAAGCAAGCGTAGAAGAAATGACGCCATGAACGCCAGGAAAAGCGCCCACATACTCGCCATGTTGATGAGTTGCGCTCGACGGAGAAGCAAGCAGGCAGGTGAAGTGCGATTGGACAAGCATCTTGAGTTCCTCCTCATCAATAACCCAACCATCAGACAAATGCTTGAGTTTACTGATCAAGTTGCGCTGACGCCTTGCTTTGACGATGGAATTGAAAAATTTCGTGTTGCTGTCTCCAAGCTGCAGCCAGTCGATATGAGATTTTTCCCTCCAGTCCGCCTCCTCCTTCATGAGGATGTTTTGGAGCTGTTCCTGGAGGGCAATGCATCTGAGTTTGTTAGAAACAGACTTAGCAGAAGGAAGGGTTACCTGCAAGCTATCTAGCTGCCTGAGGATGTTATTCTTATGTCTGTGTTGGTTCCGAGTCATCTGGGTCTCCCAAGCTAGAATTGCCAGCGAGAACAGGGTGAGGGCCTCCGTGAAGGGAAGAGAATCATCCCAAAGCGCATCAATTTGGTTGCGAAAATCAGTTTGGAGGTGCCAGCTAGATTTCGTTCTGAAGACACCCTTTCGGCCTTTGTTCCTGGGTAGACTGGACACCAGGAGCGCATTGTGATCGGAGATGAAGTGAGGGAGAACAGTCACTGTGGTGGTGGGATTAGAATCGAGCCAGGCTGCATTGGCGAGAAGTCTATCTAAACGCTCAAACAACCTACCCCTATGGAAAGTAAACCACTGTCCCACAGAAGGGACTTCAACAAGGCCCAAAGAAAGAAGCGTATCGTTGAAGGCCGAACAGGCCGAGTGATCGAAGAAACGGCTTCCCGCCTTCTCGCTCGCTGAGAGCATAGAGTTGAAGTCACCGATAACAGACCAGGCCCCTTAATCGTGCTATCTATATTTGTAAGATGTTTCCATAGAAGCTTTCGGGTGGATGAGTTAGGACTGCCGTAGACAAAGGTCACAAACGACCCGTTAGCCCGGCAGTGGATAAATTGCCTGTGGTTTAACAAGATTTCCATGGATGTTACAGCTTGATCCCAAAGAATCCAAATGCCTCCCGAGAAGGCAATGGCCTCCACGTGGTGTGATGAAGGGAATCCCAGAGACTTGACAATGGTGTCTTCTCTTGCTCCGCTGCACCTCGGTTCGGCGATGGCAACCAGGTGAAGCTTGAATTTCCTCTTGAGATAGCGAATAAATTGAATTTTCTTGTCAGAGCAAGCTCCTTGTATGTTCCAGAAGACGTAGTTCATTAAGAACAAGAGGGATTAAGCGACAATGGTTTGGTCGTTTGAAGGACCAGGGTCGTCCTCTTCGATTGCATGAATCTCATTGCTGAACGCATCAGACGAAGGGCCGGGAACGGGAGGGCTGAAAAGCCGTCTGGCTTCGGCCACCTTCACACTCTCTGGTGCTTCACGAGCCTTTCCCTTCTTACGGACTCTGTCGGGGCTGTTGGGCGTCGTCTGGTAGACGATACGCCTGTTCCTTAGTAGCACGCCACATCGTGAGGTGCCTGCTCCGCCTTCAGGCGCGGAAGAAGTTCCGAAGTGGAACTGGACAGAGGGGTCCTCAGACCCTTCCTCTCTCCTGATGGCAGTGTCGTCACCGGTTAGGCGCATAGCAGTGTCCAAGGGGCGGGCGGTGGGGCTGGTCTCCAAGTTTTTATTTGAGGCAGTCGATTGAACAGCCCCCGAAGTCTTCTTCTGATTCCTTATGTTGGTCACGGTTTGCCACTCGCCTTCCAACCCATTGCCGGAGGCAGGTTGGGTGGGTGAAGGCACTTTCTCCTGAGGCGGGTTCGTCTCTGGCTGGCTGCGAGGCGGACGCCTCTCAGGTTTCTTCGCGTGCATCGCAATCGAGTAGGGAACAACAGGTGCCTGAGCAGCCTGCGTTGCTGGTACAACCACCGCTGCTTGGGGACAGCGGCCTTCGTCATTCCCTATGCGTCCGCAACGGAAGCAAAGTGACGGTAGGTTCTCATACTCGATCTTGAATATTTCGCCATTGATGAACACTGCAGGAAGAAGGGGTTGCCTGGTATCAACCTCCGTTGCTATTCTCGCAAATTTACCTCTGTTTCCTTGTGTTGTAGTGGAGTCGATTTTGATCATCTTCCCCACTAGATTACCGATCCCGGCAAGAAGCTCGGTCTGATACAGATGCACCGGTAACTCTGGGATTCTGATCCAAACTACTAGCTTGCTTGGTATGGGGTCAGAGGGACGAAAGTGGGGGGACCAGGTTTGGACGGATAGATAGTTTCCGAACAAGGTCCATGGACCTCCCGTAAGGATCTTCACATAATCATCGTTGGAGAAAAGCTGCACCACGTAGTATCCGTTCTTGAGGTCGACGATGTGGAACCTATCATGAATGCCCCACAGAATTGTGATGTGATTGACTAGAGCTTGAAAGCCAATATTCATACCGATAGCCTTGATCACGACTGCGTACTTCCAGGGTTCCAAGAGAGGGGGGACTACTTCCTCTCTAATGGAGATAGCCGGAATAGTGCCACTCCTATCGAAGACCAGATCCGATGCTTTCAATAGATCAGGGCGGATGACAGGATAGTTATCAGGCTGTCGTTGACCCACCACATACTCTTTGTATGATTTCCTTCCCTGCTGCGCCGCCAAGCTGTCGTCTGGGATGGTTTGAAGATCTGCGTCGTCCGTCATACAAGCAACTTCCTCGTGATCTTCTGGATTGAACGCCTCCGACATACAGTTATCATCACCACCAGACTCCGTCGATGCACCAAAGACGCCTTCTGGCGGAGGACGAGCATGGCCAAAACCACCCGACCTCCACGATTCCCCGATCGCCCGGAGCCGCTGCCGCCGCCTCTCATAGGGTTTAGGCTTTTTATCCACTGCGAGTTAGACGTTATCTAAAGACCAAGTCTACTACCTCAACACTCTATAAGATATAAGAATAAGAGCTCTATGTTATGCACAAGGCTATAAAAATAGTGTAGCTCGAGCACTTGACACGAGGGTTTGTACCCTATAGTTTAATAAAGGAAATTTGATCTCCACATTATTCAGAAGATAACACACAAAGGGAAAGTTCAAGAGTAAATGGGAGGAGCCCTGCGTTGTCCTTAACATCTTCATTTAGGTCTTCTTGTTCTTGAAATACATGAATGATGATAATCATCTGCACCATACAAATTCCATCCTTGTCAAACACTACTTCTACTAACAAACAAGCTACACTGACATCAAGCCTCCATTGAGGAGCACTACACAGGAAACCCCACCTTTGAAATACATCTAGTATACTTAAAATACCCATTGAATCAATGAGGGCAGACACTATAACTATATGCTCAATCATGGAAGAAGCATAACCATTATCCTGAGTCCCCAATAGTTCACCAACCTAAATTCACCCATATAATATATTAACTCCAACTAAAACAAAAGTCATGCTTGTGGCTTGGGCAAAGGAAATCCTTATGTGTACAATCATGATTTCCCATACAAGATTTGGCAAATAGAAGAAAGACTATCTATGACAATCATACATTGCATTAGAAAGGAAATATGCTAAATATATAAATTTGTAGAGGCAAGTGGGGTGTGAGAAACAAGGTCAAAACCTTTATTAGGATGGAGCTAACCTATTTTCATGTTGATATTTGACATATTCCTAGGTTACAAGACAAAGGAATGTAGAGTTGACTACAATAGAGATCAAGATTCCTTGTGGATGTACATGTTTCATGCATCAAAGGAAGTACAACCATACTCATCATTGATGGGACCATAAACTAGGTAACCCTTCACTAGTAAAACCCTTTCATTCTATAAGAGAAAATCTCAAGCTCATGTACAAAGGCCATGATAATCAATGTCCTTTCAAATTCCAATCAAAACCAAACTACACAAAATCCCTACTATATAGGCCCTCAAAACCAATATATCAATCAATAAAATGACACTTGGAAAACCATATACATCCTTGTGAGTGATTGCAAAATTGACATATTTCAGGATTAGAGCCCAGAGAGGTCTCTCTGACACCTAGCGCCTTAAACCAACTAAGTAGGAAGTTGCTACTTGTGCACCCACATACATGGAAGAGCCTTAGTCTCTACCAAGATATGTAGGGTTAGTGGATCCCCCAATCCATCTTATCCCCTTGTCAAAGGATCCTCTTGTCCCTTAGTGAGCCCATGAATAGTTGAAGAGATGAACAACATACATGTAGAAGGTTGAGAAGTGAGATATTTGTAAACATTCTTAGGATCCCAACCCCCATACTCTCTTTATGAATGAAAAAAGGATACAAAGATGACCTAGAAATATGTCATTCTCATTATCTCTAAACTAAATAACTTACAAAACTACCCTTCACACCTTAAACATGCAAGTAGCAAAATCTTGATTGAATGAAGTCACCTAACTCCCAAAAGGGACATCAGCAACAAAGACTTCAATATTAAATGACATATGACCTACCTTCCTAAGGGTTACACATGATAAACATACTAGAGAATGTAACCAATTTCATAGCATGCATATTCATGATAAAAACATCATTCTTTACATTTGTATTTGTATTTATATCAAAATGAATTTCTTACAAAGCATATAAATAAAAAATTGCACCATGGTATTAAAAAAACAAAAATTAAAACTCTTAAAAATCAATGCAACAAATGTCATGCTAGAATACTCAACTCCCTATTAAATCTATAGGTCACCCCTTTTGAGGAGATATAGCTATCCACTCCAAGTATAGAAGAGTGAAAGCCTTACTTGAAGGAAATACATCTAAAGTATTCTTTTGATGATCAAGCCACATTCCCAAAATTATCTCCTAGAACATACAAGAACACTCATGAAACATCTGGAAGAAGGCTAGAAGCTCCTCAATGTCTGTTGACACCCCACTTTTTCTCACTCTTTTGAAATTTGTGGTAATGTCAATTATTTGGGGATTTTGTATAGAAGATACTCTTTTTTGGACTCAAGTGCAACTTGGCCACCAGTTCCACTTTATATAAGCCTTCCTCATAAAAATTTCCCTTTCAAAATTATTCTAAATATAATTTTCTCTTTTCTCCAAGGATATTCAATTTCCTTTTTCCTCATATATATCAAGGCACATTTGTGCATTCTACCACCTCTTGTATTTAGAAACCCCATAAACTAAAACTATCCTATATAAAACCCCCAATAGTAAATGTATTCAATGCCCCTTTTGACCCCTCTTGAAGTCAGACGATTAACTATATCACTCTTTATTTTCATGTATTGTTCATGCTCAAAGGATCCTTCCTCTCGTACCACCGACTTTCTTATAATCATCATCCTACATAAGAATAACTTTGCTAGTTTATTTGTTATATTTCATTTTGTTCTTTTTAGTCAAACCTAAAACTCCCACATTCTTGATAATGTATGGGAACTATTCAATATTGGTTTATCAGATTGAATGGGGGTGCTAATCTTTCCCCAATTGTAACAATATCTTTGGATCCAATTTTTGGTTATGCATGCTTTTTTTATCCACCCAATGTTTAGATCAATTAATTTTCCCCTATGGATTCAAATGTTTTATATTGTTCTCCCTCATTCGACAAATAAAACCTTACTCTAGGCACATCTTATTTATTATTTTCCAATGTGAAAACCAAATTAAGTTTAATTGCTAAATATGTGTACACTTTATTCATTTCTGTATAGGGTGCAATAGATTGAAAACTCCGGTAGATATTTGATAGATGGTCTAAATTTGTTTCCCATTTTCTATTTGGTTTTAATGTTTCATCATTTTAAGGGTTAGTTCTTTTTTTATTTTCATTTTCTTTTTTGTGATGTCTGTTGAACAAATTCCTACTAATGAAGGGGTAAGAGACAAAGCAACACATCATTGTGTTTTGTCATCCTTTAGGGTTACAGATCGACATAATTAGTCGAGTTTGAGCACCCTATCTGACGTGGTTTCATTTTTTCCTCTGCCTTCTATCCTTCCCCTTTTCAGTGTTTTGGTTTCCTATTTTTTCTGTAGGGTTTCAATTATGCTTCACCTTTACTTTCCCAATTTCTCTAAAACAATTACTTAAAATTATCTAAAAAAGAGGTAAGGATGAGAAAAGCTATGTGTTATGAACAAGATCCATTATTTCTTAATAATTGCATGATTTCCTACTTGTTCCATTATCAATTATTGCCATGGTTTATTATAATGGGCTAGTTTCAGAGAATACGTACACTTACACTATGCACACTTACAAACACATGTCTCTATGGAACGGGTGCCAACACTCACATTGGATCCCCATATGTGGTGAGTGGGTGTTAGTTATGGTATCATTTCAGCGTTAAGATGTTTGTCCAAATGCCTTGAGGGAACACCCTCCCTTGGCACTCATGACTAATTACAGTCTACGTGGTCATAATATTTGTTGCAGTAGTACCCATGTTACCCCCTTGATGGGAACCATATCTCCAGAGAGAAGTTAAGGATCAACCCCTCATGTACTGATGATATTTTAGAGAGGATCTAAATCAGATCTAGATCATGTTTGAAATGGGGAATGTCATTTTCTTTCTATACAATTGTAACTATTGTTGCTAAATTATCCCTTATTGTTGTTAACATCTTTTTGTGCAGGCCAATGATTAAATACCAAATAACCATTCAAGAGATAACAATATTTCCAAGATAAAAAATATCTTTTAAAGATTAACAAGCTTTTCTAAAACCAAAATATCTATCAAAGATTAACAATCTATCATAGATGAACAATATTTTCCAAAACCAAACAATATTTCAATTGTCAGCAATATTTTTTAACATAAAAAAATTGTTCAAAAATTAACAATAATTAAAAAAACAATCTTTTCTAAGATTAAAAACCTTTGCCTAAACCAAATAAACATTCAAATATTAACAATCATTTTCAAAAATCAAATATTTTTTCAAAATATTAAAACCCTTTAGAAATGATCCTTAAAAGGTCAAGCGAACTAATCCTAAATAACTTTCTTTTGCACCTTTTCAAACTAGAACATTCTTCAAATGTGAGTGAGATTTCACTTTTTAATGCAGGATCTACCCATAGGCCATAGTTGACTTGACTATGACCTAAAACTAGACCATCATGATCCTTTCATGCTCATACCTATATGGTTCTGCAATGTGTGTGAAGAGATGTGTGTGAAGTCCTCATACTACATAGACTCCAATGTGTGTGAATAGATGTATCCTCAAGCATGAAGTACTCTTTTATTTCTTATTACACCCTGCTTTTGAATCTTGCTGATCTAAATTACATGGCATCATGAGAACCCAAATTTTCCATATCTCACTTGATCATACAAAATGTTGATCCAAAGGGCCAGTAGTATCTATGTGGGTGACAGTAGAACAATGGTGTCAAAGGAGATGTCGAAAACAACAGGTAAGACAAGCTAGTCAAAAGGGATAAGACCAAGGAAACCACAGTGGTACCAAGAGTTTCTTTGCCCCCAAGAAGATCCTCAACTATGCATCCTAGAGGAGCCAAAGGGTTTCACCTTCATGCATCTATTGGGCACATGTTACATGAAAGGGTGGCATTATGCATGGTTCACATGAAAAGGAACTCTATATGCCAATCCATCAACCTCCTTGTTTTTGTATGGCATGTGAAACCCCTATCAACCCAACTAGATCCATTGCATCTAGGGTCATACAAGTATCAACCATGTGTGACCGTTGGAGCAGTCCCAATAATTACAGAGGTGGAAATGTATGTCCCAATCCACAATAACAAAGCTGAGGGGAAAAGAAGGAATGAGAGGTTGAAGCCATAGAGGAAGATCCTACAGATGCAGAAAAGATTAATAATGCTTCTAAAATTCAAATACAATACATAATAATTGGGGTCCTTTCCCCATCTTGTAGTCATTTTATCACCTCCTCACTCCTAGTATAATCTGTACATGGGAGGAACATATGTGTTCCTATCACCAGTACACATAGTGTCATGAACAATAATCAAAATGTCAGCTATACATGTGGTAGCCTCCCACCATGAAGATGCAAGCCTAGAACATGCCATCATGGATCCCCTCAAGCTCAAGATTCTACATCAACTCAAAGAGTATTGGAAGGGAAGGGCATTGTCAAAACACCTTTTGAGACTTCTGTTATTTCCCTAACTTGATGTTACTAGATAACTTTACCACATAAAAGTTTCACAAGTACTATAGAGAAAGGAGACCTGCTAGCTCATATCAAGGCATATTGTTCAGATATGGTGGAGGTTCAAGATAGGTATAAGGTATTGATCAATTGCTTTGTGCAAACTCTAGTAGGTCCAACTTTGGTGTGGTAAAACAAATTGAATATGGTGACAATCGCCACTTGATCCAAGATGGCTAAAAGGTTCATTCATCAATATGCATGGAATC
The DNA here is from genome assembly GCA_963693085.1 of Alisma plantago-aquatica. NCBI lineage: Eukaryota > Viridiplantae > Streptophyta > Magnoliopsida > Alismatales > Alismataceae > Alisma > Alisma plantago-aquatica. The sequence goes on from OY856413.1 coordinate 612,787,179, forward strand.
TAGATCATACACTAAAGAGGATCTGGAAGCACTGCAACAAAACATGTGGGATAGCTTCTCTGAGTTCATTGGATGGTGGAGAGAATTGGCAGCCCACTTAGAGTTCAAGCCTACATACAAGGATGTCATTGACATTGTGATTATGGAAACGACACTAACACTCACAATTTGTTTTTTATCTCTAGGTACAATATGTTCCGAGAGTTAGAATCCAGAAGGGGTCCGAATTGATAATCCAATCAAGACAAGGGTTAATCAAAGAATATGGCTCACCCTTCAACCTAAGTCCACCTCCTCAAAAACCAATTAGAAATATAAGTAAATAAAGACTAAGGAAGTAGGCTCAACAATTTTTGTAATTATTCATACCACCAACAAGACACAAAAATAGGTAATTGTGCAAATATATCTAGTGTTAGTTCCTCTGTCCCAAGATGCCAATATCATGATGACCAAACAACAACTAGCTCAAACAATACCACTTAATTTCCAACCTTAATATATGCAATTGCAATATCTGTGGGCACCAAAAATCACTTCAATGAGCACACCCCACCTCCATTTAAACTGTCCATACAACAAGTAGTGGCAAATAACCCTCTTGCAGAAAGAAACCAACCACCTTGAGAAGAATCAACAACATCAACCCTTACATTGGAAGATCCTGCCAAGACAAAAAGGAAGTTCACACCCTTGGGAGCTTCTCTCAGCTCTATTCTCCCTGACATCAAGTATCTTCTAAAGTTCCCTTCTGTGAGGGAACCACTAAATTCTACAATAGAGTTGTAATTATAATTCCTTCTAAGACTTCCATCAAGACACGTGCCAGAAAATAGATGCATGCCTAGCTCTAAAAGGTACTCTGCAAGATTTGACTTAATCCAATGAAGTCAATATAGTCACAATAGAAAAGATGCCTTCATCACACAATATTTTCTCCATCATATAATCATTAGAAGATCCAACACTCAGGCATATCGGTCCTATGAAATAAAGTTTCAAATATTGGTCCTAAAGTATGCAGATCATCACCACAATCCAAGAAAAGAAGTAGGTGATCCACATAGGAACTAGAAGGCCTATCAGTATACCAGGAGATCACGCAAGAAAGAATGGTATATCAATGTGGTTTTCTAAATTCTTGATCTCAACAAAGGCCCATCAAAGTGTATCTCCTCACCCCACTGTGGTAACATAGGTTGAAGCATCCAAGCCAGAAATGGTACTAGTGTTGTCTCATAGAACCCCAAAAAAAGCTCCTTGACCCCTCCTAAAAGGCAATGCAAAGGTAACCAACTATTTAGGAGTCCCTACCTATACACCTGAAGAATGGATGAGAAATGTCTCCATCCCTGTTGCTAAAACCAAGCAAGTGACTCCCAATCTATAGCTTTGCAAGGAAACCAAATATTAAAGGCTCAAATATAATTCAATTTTTAACGGTCCGCAAGGAGTGGTATCTTTGTTTGAAGTGATGCAATGTTACCCCATGCACATAGAAGTAGTAATGGAGACAATCAAAGGGTCTTACACCTTCAAGGATATGAGACTGAAGCACTTGTTGCCACCATATGGTTAATCACCACTCCACACCTAATCTTCTTTTTTGAGGATGAGATACCTAAAGTAGGGGATCACAACAAGCCTCTATTGGTCATTTCCCTCAACAAGGGACTATGACTCCTTCATGCTTCATTAACAATGGGTGTACCTCAACTTATGCCCCCTAAGATGCTTATCAGTCTAGGAAGAGATCCTTACAATATCCAAACAACATTTAAGAATGCAATTTCCTTTGACATTGTACTAAAAGGTACATTAGGGGAGATCACCCTTGAGATATAGTTAGTCTACACACTTAGTTTTTATTGTGGTAATGGAACTAAGTCCTTCCTTAAACCTTCTCTTGGTAAGGCCATCAATTCAGTAGAACTGAGTGGCCCCCTTGTCACTACATTAGAGACTCAAGTATCAACTGAGACATACCATCGTCATAGTCAAAGACAATATCCCAGGAACCACAATATCTTATATTGAAAAAGATCATGTCTTTCTTAAATTTGATATGCTACATGGTAACCAGCATCAGCTATGTTCTACTATGAAAAATATGGCCATGCCATCTTCTTTGTGACCCTACATTGTTTATCCAATGGCTATGAGAGATGCATATTCATCCAGATCAAGGTCTGGGAGGAAGCAACAAGGAAGTATGGAGAACATCTAGATTTTGCAAATGCAAAAGGGATTGGGACTAGGATTCTATGTCTCATTCTATGAATGAAATCAAATTTCCAGGTGGAGATTGTATTGGAAGCATGTAGATTTGTGGCCCACTATGGATGAACTTCCCAAGAGAGTCTATCTCAACTGTCTAATGCTAATGTGGGATCTTAGAAGAGAATCCACCTAATTTGTCTAGATGAAGAGTGCCAACTTAGGGTATTGTATCGGTGGGACCTCGGTCCCAAGTTTAAGGGTCCTCATCCTTAGTACTTTATGTAGTGCAACAAGTTACCACAGACACCTTGATCTTTGAGTCAAGAAAGTGGATTAGGGATTTCAACAAGTTACCACAAACCTTATCTAGAATTAAAGTTTAGTAGAGCCTTGATGTTGTCTTCTATCACTTCTACCCCAAAGACGAGATGGTGAATTTTGCATTCAACTACAACACGCCTTGCCTTGAGTGAATGCTCTCTTGGTTGTTTAGATTGCTGCATGGAGGGAAGGGGTGAAATCAAGACAACCATAGGGAATCAGAAGAAACCATCCAAAATGATCTCTTACTTTGTCTAGGTTAACCAGAGTATCAGACCACCAAAAATGGTCACTTATCGGTAGTTGTGATGCCCGTCACAATGTGTAACTTGTGTTGCTACCCCAGTTACACCCTTGTGCGGGTAAGACGGTTACCTATCCAAAGAACCTAGTGATTGACACCAAGCAAGGGTAGCACCCAGACAGTAGAGTGCCAATCTGGATGGGTGATCAAGGAACCTTCCCAATGATGATAGAAACAAGAAAAAGTTGCTTTACAATTGACCAAATGCGGTGGTGAGCTATACACACATTATTTTTGAACTCAAGTATCAAGGTTAAATATCACTTATTTCTCAATTTTTATAATTCACCCCCATTCAAGACTCAATTTGTTCATTTATTTTCAAACTTCATACTAAAGGCTTTTTGTAAAAACATTTTGTTTCTTGACTATAAATTCTTATAATTTAAACTAAATTAGAAAAAAGTAATTGATATTAACATTAAAAGAAAAGGCATGAGAAAAGGGGAGGGTTATGTTAATTACCTATATTTGAGTATCTTATGCAAACCCTAAATTTGATAGGTACCTCATTGACATTTATATCCCTACATCTTATAGGCATCCTATGCTTCACTTCAAGCCCTATCCTTAGTAGTCATTTGGCATTTAAAAAATCCCTACCCACACAAATCACTCTACATATTCATTATTTAAGAGTTATGATTTAATTCCCAGTAGATCCATCAATTGAGTCATATCTAGAGAGTGATGATAATCTTTCAAAATAAAAAACTGTCATGGATCTTTCATGATACATACTCATGATTCAACAAAGCATCCTTTAGTGAGTCTCACCTTTTTGGCCCTTCATAACCAATAATGGGGGTCATACATGGCTCTAGCACATAGTTCTCACTCTTACCTTGAAGCTTTTCAAAATAAAAAATTGTTGACACCCCAGTTTTGATCATTCAAATCAACTACTATGGTCAATTTCTCTCTAGTAAGTAACAAAATTTATCACATTTATTCCAGATTTTTCAATATTTTATACCTATTTAAATCCACTCAAACATCTATTTTTCACTTGATGACTATTCATCAATAGAAAAATCATTTCTATATGCTTAACAAAAGTTTGCCCAAAAATGCACTTTAACAAGCCTTTTCTTGATAGTTGCCCAATTGAACAACTTATATATATATATATATATATATATATATATATATATATATATATATATATATATATATATATATATATATATATATATATATATATACATATATATTCCACTATAGGAAGTTCAATTGCCCTTCTATCTATCTTTAAAATCTAATTTCATTATTTGAATGGAGAATATATTCAATTCAATTCCATATGATTTTTGAAAAAGAAAGAGAAAATGTAAGACTTCTTCCTTAAGTTTTTATCTCTACCCATACCCTCTTTTTTTATCTCCATGACACAATTTCTGTATCAAAAAGTTAATTTCTTTCCTGAGATATCTTCCCAATCTTCTATAAAGTGTGCAACTCGTGCAACAAAAATATTTTGTTTCATTTTGGGGACATCCAGATGGAATCCAAGATTCCTTTAGAAGGCCACATGGAGTGACACCACGTTCCATTAGTGTTCTTTCCCATAGAAGCAACAAATCTACAGTGTCCCCTCAGGTAAAAATCTCAGTGTTTATTTCCAATTCATGATTTGATGGTATATAGTTTTGTGGAACTTCATTCTCAATGTTGAACTCTCAACTCTCAACAAAAAATTTAAATATCCCCCATATCAAAAGGCCCATTTATGCACTACTAAAGATTGAGATCAAACTACTTATTTATGTTAAAGATCCACTGCTGATTTACTAGAGGATGATCCTTCCAGAATGACTTTTTGGATATGCCAGGAGGTAACAATATCTAGACATTTATTTTTTTATCCTAACTACTGGTTCTAAATCACAATAATTGTTTGTATACTTGTTCTTATGCAAAAACTTCTTATTTATGTACATGTGCAAATTTATTGAAGTGTTTATGCTAAGCATATAGATCTCTTTTGTTCTTGGTCATATCATACAATTGATCAATTGCTTGAACTTCACATCTACATGTTTACTTGATCTTCTTAATAATTTCACTTATCTCAAAATGGATTCCTTCTCTAATGTATATTAATTAAAACATATGAACTTGTAAACATCAAGCTCATAAAACATAGAAACACATTAATATTTCACTTGATCTAGTTGTCTTTTGTTGAACCTTACATATCTCCAATTTACAACATTCTACCGCAATTTCCAAGAATTGATGTATACTATGGGATATTCTTAGGAGATGGGATCCCTTAATAAAGTTATAGTCTTTACATGTAACTGATGTGTGATTTATGGCACAACCAAATTCACCTAGGAAGAAGTCTTTATATTTTTACCAAAAATAGTACAACAATCGCCATCTGCAAGAAAATGGATATATGCATAGTATAGCATAAGGACCGAACTTGATGGACATGTAATTAAGAAAAAATTGATCAATGTTCCTAGCAAGAATAGCACTTGTCAGAAAGGTGGTTTGTTTCTTGGTTATATAAGAACTCAAAAAAATAAAAGGACTGAATAAGGATTGATTATCAAATGATGTAAACACCAAGGTCAATGGGTTTCACCACCTCTACCTATCAGTCAAACTCTCTTACTACATATATAGAATGAACACACAAATGTTGAGGCAACACCAGTCCCCCTTTGGTGTTGGTATTAAAACCTAAAAAAAATTACTCTAAGCTCACCATCACGTTACCTAGAGTTCATTTATCAATTGCCTCATAGGAATTCTATATGAAGTCTATCAAGGGTTTAACAAGAATAAATTGACATCCTAGATCTTGTTTTCAAAGTTCTTTGTGCCCAACATTTTATAAACTTGTAAACGTGGTGATCAGACAAGAGTACAAGCATAAAACAATTGATTCTAAACATATAATGGTCCACACAATAGTAGACGTAGTAAAGAGAACAAAATTGGATGATGGGGATACTCCTTGCACCCTAGCGAGAGGACTACTCTCTCATTACAATAGTAACAAGATTAACATTAGAATAATGGAAGGGATCCACAATCATAGTAGACAATGAAGCAAAATCATGGTGTTCAGAAGCTTGCCTTAAAGTTCCAAGATGGAAACACTCAAGATAGTATCATGGACTATATTGAAATTTTTTGAAGAGGGATCTGAAGTTATCTTCTTCCTTCAGTGATGGAAATAAGTTGTGTGGGGATGGGGTAGTGGATGGACGTTGGTGGTGACTGACCACCAATGAAAATGGATTTTGATGGTAAAACCTCTTTTAAGGTCAGAACCTTCAAGACTTTGAGGAGATGGAACTGTCATACATCAACGAGGATGGTCAATGGAAACTAGGTAGGGATGCTCAAGATTGATTTTAACAGCCTGGAAGTGTCAATGTTGGATCCCCTATTGTGGATGTGGATCCCCTTTTATAGGTGCATTCTAAGGTTTCAAACCCTTCTAAGCCTCCTTGCACTAAACTCTCGACCACCACAGATGCAACGGAGCACAACAACGTGATGTAGACAAAAGGTCTTGCGACTCCCATCAGTACTGGGAACATTAGTGTAGTTGTGCACACATTCCATCATAGGTCAATTGCAGGTTGGGCATTGATGGATGGAGTTTGCTTGATTACCAGTTTGGAGGAATAGTAACTCCGTTTGTGGTCAAGATCTACCCAACCATCAAAGGAGGAGTGTTGGATGATCATCTTTGGAATGGCCATGAGTTTCATCAATTGGTGTAGTACAAGATGATCATTAGTACTCGAGGACTATCCAACCATTGATGGATGGAGTCAGAGTGACCATTGGCATATGGGTTTAGGTCTGTCATCAGATGACAGTCACATGTCGTTCATCTGAGAAGGGGCTTAGGGTGATCGTTGAAGGTACAATGATGGAAATTATATTTAGAAACAAATCCACTCACAGGTATTTACGTGTGTCATATGGTTTCCACTAATGAAGATGTTGATCGATGAAGACATTAATCTGTAAGTTTGGCCCATTTATCAAAAAATATTGATCCAACTAGTCAGTTAGCATAATAATGCCATTTCCTACAATGGTGTCAATATAATGAAGCTCAATCCCAATGACTAAGGATTTTAATCAAAATCCTATAAATAACATATAATTAAGAAAACCTAGATGTAAGCTAGTTCCAAAGTAGAATCATCAAAATGGATGCAAAAAAAAGATAAAAATGCAATTACAATTATGAAGAATATGCATTTATCAAATAACCCTAAACTTAAACATTGCTCATCCTTGAGTAACACAAAATCTAAAAAATAACCAAATCAATCCTTTCAACCAGTGTGATTTCCCCACCATTGTATCATGCTCATTTTCATACCACTTGACATGGCCAAGCTGCCCAACTTCTTGCGATCATAGAACACAACTATCCTTGTCTGTGTTTTCAATTTTTCTTCCCGCAAACATGATCTCACCACTATTCCCACTACCAGGAACATCATAGAGTTTCAATAAAAGTTCATGACATCATACATGATAACATGTGTTCATGTGTTCCTACACTAGGATGTGTGAAAATCATATCAAAATGAAACATTCATTATCTCCTTGGGTGAAAAGTGGAGAGAAGAGGGGGGCAAAAGGAAGATGCATACCTCTCCTCTATTGGACTTAAGATTGCATTCATTTGTTCATATACATATATTGCAACATTCTTGTGCAAATTGACATCTTTTCTCTATGGTGGTACACCTTAATTACATAGAGAAGGGTATCAAAGAATTTGATAGAATAAGGAGGAGGGAGTATACATTTTGAAATAGGAGTTTGTCCATTTTCTAGCTTCTTATCTTCTTTTTTATGGATGCAAGGTAAGAAGATGGAATAAGAGGAGTTGTAGAAGAGAGTTTATAGAGATGTGCAACTTGATTTACAATTCACTGCACCAGGTGGTTCTCCTAGTCCCACGATACTTAGATAGTGACATGATAAGGGGTAAAAGAGTTTATTCTACAAATTTGTTTCACTAGTCAGTTAGAAAATGGTTTTTTTATTCCTCTCTATTCCTCAAGTACTTGTCATCTTTTCTAGAGAAATATGATGCTCAGTTTCCTAGGCCACACAGGATGGTTTTAGCCTTTGTTTTATTTCAAAGATTTTTCATTATGAGGTGTTTCTTTGAAGAAGGAGAGTCAAGTGATGGAACATGCATGTATGCAAAAATAGAATTTGAATCTAAGCTAGCTAGAAAGTTGATTTGATTACTTTAAAGAACAACAACTTTGAAAATAATAGCTAAATGCATTATGGATATGCAATGATGAGATCATAAGTTACAAACCGATCAATTTTAATAGAGAGTAGAATATGTACCACCCAACCTGCACCCCAAGTTTAGATATCTTTTCATCCTCGATCAAAAACTAAATTCAAGATGGAGGAGAAGAACTGCATTTTTGGACCATGATCCGTTGTTGATATCCCTTTCGCAAATGTTATACACCTATAATCAAAGTTATTATAACTAGTGGCCTTATCATGTGATGCATTATATAATTGATGCAAATGAAAATGTGAATCAACTAATAAAAGTAACACTTGAGTTGCCTCCCAAGAAGCACCATTGTTTAACATTGATGACTTGACACTTGTAGATCAATCATGATAAGTCGGGAAAAGAAGGGAGAGGTGTTGGTTGTCATACATATTGTTCATTGTGAAGTAGCACTTGAGACTCTAGTCATTAACTTTGAATTCCCTAGTCTTCTCACTACAAATTATAATAGCTCCATGAGGTAATATGTTCTTGATAATAATTTTACCTGACCATCAGGTCTCTATCTCTCCTAGAAAAAGATAGAGATGACATTTATGTAGTAATATTTGATCTTTGACCTAGAAATATATCCTTTTCAAGTGGCCATCATGGAACATCTTTGTGATATCCATGTAAATTTGTGCATTCTCATATGCTATTTGACATAACTTTTCTAGTTCTTGTAGTTAAAGCAAATGGTTTTCTTTTGTTGCATAGAGGTCAAAGTTGAGCTGTTTGATGGCCAATCAAGCCTTGTGCACAAGCTCCACTGGCCAATGATAAGACTTCACATAAATGATACATAAAGGTGTATTTCCCCAAGGGTTCTTGTGAGTAGTTCAATAAGCCTAGAGTAAGTCATTCAACTTGTGATCCCAATCATGACCTGTCCTACTATCTCTCTTCTCAAGAATGGCTTCAATTTGGTGATCAGAAATGTCAACTTGACTAGTCGTCTAAGTGTGGTGTGGAGTAGCCATATAGCAGGAGATACCATACAAGAAATAGAGAACTTCAAAGATACACACAAGGAAGTGAGATCCTCCATCAGAAATGTCAGTGTGAGGGATCCAAAAACATTAAAAATAATGCCTTTGAATATCTTTATGACTATATTGGAATTACTAGAAAGTATGTGGATCACTCCAACCCAAATCGAAACACAATCAATAACGATTACAAGGTAAGAGAATCCACGAGAGGAGGAAAATCGACCCATACTCCACACCCCAAACATCAAAAACTCCACTTCATGCTAAACATCTAGTGGCATCTCATCTCTCTTAGAAATATTACTGTATGGATGACATTGGTTGTAAGACTTGAGAAAATTGTGAGAGTACTTGAAGATAGAGGTATAAAAGAACTCACATTAGAGGATCTTGAATGCAGTGTTTTTGGAGCTGGTATGGCCTCTAGTTGGATTAGAATGACATTGTTCAAGAATGGAAGGATCTTCCTCTTTAGAGATGCACCAGAGGTAGAGGTCGTATGAATACAACCTAAAAAGATAAGGTTCATCCCAATAGTAATAATGAATGTCAGACCTAAACTACTTCTTTTCACTCCCTATGAAATGTAGATATAGAAATCTCATGGCTAGATAATCCAAAATATTAGCATACCATGGGTGAACATGGATACTTTCAATAATTGATCCTTAGGCAAAGAGTCATATATAGGAACTGTGTCATTGTCTTGGATTCACAATTGGTTGAGATAATCAACAACAACATTTTCACTCTCCTAGTTCTCCTTTATCTCTAGATCAAACTCTTACAATAGTAAGGTCCATTTTATCAATTTGGGCTTTGCATCCTTCTTTGATATTAAGTACTTGATAGCAACATGATCACTGTAGACAATCACTTTGTCATCCTATGATATAGGAGCAAAACGTGTCAAAATCATAGATAGTGGAGATAACTCCTTTTTAGTGGTTGTAAAATTCCATTGTGTTTCATCTAGCATCTTTCTTATGTAGTAGATGACATGATTCTTCTAGTCAATGCGCTGCCCCAAAAGTACACCTACTGCATGTTGGTATGTATGCCCTGAGAGCCAGTCATGGGATGATTGGTAGGATACATTAAGATTGATTTGATAAACATCAAAAGCAAGCTTCCAATTCATTCTGCTTTAGTCAGTTGTGAGATAATGACAGAACAAATTGAATGTCTAGAGAATGATAATACTCAATGACATATGCCTTCAAGTACGCGACTTGAACGATGAGATCATACGGATGTTAAGAATTTGTACATTCTTATTATGTCCCTAGTCGGATGTCATTGTGGAAGGTTGATAGACAATAATGACACACAATACTAGATTGTGTATTGGTTGATGACAAAATATCATTAGTCATGATATAGTGATATCAAACCAAGCACATAGGTACTTGTTAGAGAACAAGTGTATCAGACAGACCCACCGTGAGAGTGACACATGGAACCATGACTTCATAGTCATATTCAACTCTCACAGTGATGGTGGTGAGTGTGATTCTTTGACCTAAAATCACTACATTCAACACATGTCGTTGGGTATACTTTGACATCATCAAACACAGTCCTGAAATATAGATTGTTATAAAGGTGATGATTGGGTGACTTTGACACATGTGGCTTTTGAGGGGTCAGTGATAGATATGGGATTTGTCCCACCTGAGGGAGTTTGATGTCCATGGCCACTTGATGAGTAGGACTGAGAAAGGCATGTGCATGCATGTGTGAATCAATATGTGATATTGATGTCATACATATCTCATCCTATCTGCTCTGAGATTAAGGAAGTGAATGAATGTTGAATGGATGACTGTTCCATGCCTTGTGTTCATTCAGGATATCAGTGACAAAGGAATTATACATTCACTGTAACACAAGTCACAGATTGTAGGATTGAAAGTTGTTCTCCAACTTTCCTTTTCACTTGGGTAGCATTGATGGTGACTAGGCACCGCTCTTTACTTGTGAAGTCATAAGTGTTATGGACTTTCACTACCAATGTGAAATGGGCATGTAGGGTCACACACACATGATTTAACTTAGAAGAGGATTTTATACATGAATGATGTTTATATTGTTTACTAAATGTGTTTAGTAGTTCAATTAAACATTCAATCAATTAACTTGACTCAGAATCACCAAGTTCAATTGTTGGACTAACTGATTTGGGTGTCAGATTGATTGAAAACTGCATTGATTGATTTCTGCACAACCTGAACTGCCAACCGACTGGTTCAAGCTATTGAACAGATCGGCTCAGGGTCAAGTGAGATGATCGGTTCAAATTGTTGAACCAATCTGCTCATGGTCAAGTGAGACGACTGGTTCAAGTGTTGAACCGATCGATTCGGCTAGACCAAATGAGCCAGTTTGGGAAAGTTAGGTTGGTGAGAAAATATTTTCCTTTCACTTTTTCAATTCCATTGGGACAAGTATTGATCTTTGGATTAATTGAAAATGGAAAGAGGAAATCCAATTGGGAATTGCTCTGGGAAGTGAAATGACTGGTTCATGAATGAACCGATCGGTTCAGCTGCCTAAATGACTGGTTCATGAGATGAACCAATCGGTTCAGTCCCCAAACGATCGGTTCGTTTGTGAAACGACCAGTTCACTTGCCATAGTGTATCAATTCATGGAAATTCCAGACCCTTCTACTCCAACTTTAGTCCTGCATTGCCCAGGGCTAAGAATCCTAACCCTGACCCCTCCTATACATAGAGGGGTATTGGGGGCTTCTAAAAGCACAACTCAGTACATCAGTTGCTCTGCAATGTTGTCCTCTTTGGTTGTGGTAACTGAGAGAGCCCAATCAAGTGCTACCTGACCAGGGAGACACAACGAGGGAAAGACAACTTCATGATGACTACTGATAGTGGGAGAGTACATTGGTGACTAGTACGCCGATAGAAGGGGACAACTCCTTCCAGTGTCCAATAGGATAGGATGACTGGAGTTCTCGGTGGTCCATGTGGACTACTATAGAGGTGGGAGATTTCTTCTGTTTGGAGGACAACCATCAATCTGTCAGGCCGGGTGTGACCAGGAGCTGCACAAATGTCGTCCAAGACCATAGGTGAAGACCGCACTTGCCGCGAGGTAACGTCGCCGAGCCAGCCTTGGGATAAGGTACGCCTCTACAAACCATCCTTCCTACTGTATAGATGTTGACGAGATCTGTTTGGGTTCTAGGTTTGGGGAGAAATTTTTTGTTTCTACTTCCATCTTTGCCTCCCCTAAAGCCCAATTGTGGTATCAGAGCGATGTCAACATTCTATACTTTAGGATAATCAATGTGATTGGTTTTTTGGTTTGTCGCCTTTTATTTATTACATATGATGTGGATAATTAATTGGCTTTATGCATGTCCAATATAAATCTACAAATCCCTATATATATACATATATGATATGGTATATAAATGCATTTGATATGCGTCACACTTAAATGGTTTCTGTGGTGATTGTAGCGTGATTGTGGTCATAAACCCTAAATCTGTGTGTGGTTGATTATTTTCGCTTGCATCTCAGTCTACACACTGATCCCCTACCTCCTATTCCTGATGTAACTCGAGATAACTTGAGATTCTTTCCTACCTTTGCTCCTCCCCGAATGCAACTCGAGATTTCCCAATGTAATTGTAAATAGGATTAGTGTATTTCATGTTATGTTAAAGAACGGCGGACACCAGGAGGATCGAGACAATCATCTCGGGTGTGATACGATCGGTTGGATGACCAAGGAAGCCAGTTCTTGGAGCGAGATGAGTGGGTGGCGACCTGAGGAGATGCACGACAAATAGTGAACTGATCAGCTGGAGGCGTCAGTCGATCGGCTGGTGGCACCCAACTGACTAGGCTGATGGCAAGCCGATCAATCATGGAGATGAGTTGATCAAACCCAGAATGGCAAAGCACATAGTTCACCTTGTACAGGTTGCATGTCATGTGGACCTACATGACCATGATTCCTCTTGGCTCGAAGAATCACATTAGGATGGCCATAATCATCGCTTTTATCATTTCACATGTTTTCTGTGGGATATAGCATGTATATGATACATACTATATATTGTGGTGATTGGATATGTATATGTACCTATAAAACAAAATCCCTCAATAAATATTAAGTTTTAGATGCCTTCCAAATGCGACACATGGGAAAAGCTTGATCGACCAAGTGTGGGCATGCCCTAGTGTGGTGTACCATCTATCTCCTGGAAGCGTGGAGGATGGATATGTGGGTCTGCCCTAGCAGGGTGCATATTCATCATGTTGGCTTTGGGTCGGACTTAACAAGGTGACCTAGATAGGATCTAGCACCTTGAGGCATGGAGGTGATCATGGCAAGGAGTTGAGCATGACAATTTTCAAGAGTTGCATATGATGCACTTGGCAAGAGTTGCCTACCTGGAAGATCTAAGTTGTGGGTGATAGCCCTAGCTAGTCCATGACTGAGAGGATTTTAGGATCTTGACCCACTAAAAGGTTGTACACTGCAATCTTCTGAATTGATGCTGAGGGCTATCAATTTGAACAAAAATAGTGGGAGCGGTAATTAATTAAAGTCCTAATTATATCGTAAACCTTTTTAAATCAATCAAATAAGTCAAAAATGAGTTTTCAGACTAATTTGTATATAATTCCTTTTGTAGTACAAATGGCCACAAACAACAATCACTTCTTGTTGCGATCGGTCCTTGAGAAGGACAAGATGAATGGGACTAACTTCCACAACTTGTTTAGGACATTGAGAAGTATTCTCAATCGAAGAGCGAAAGCTCTAAGTCCTAGTTATACCAGAACCAGATGAACTCGTTCCCACCACACCAAAGGTTGAAAGGGATGCTTACTAGAAGCATATTGAGGATGCCATTGATGTGGAGTGCTTGATGTTATATTCTCTGAACTGTGAGTTGTAGAGACAACATGAGACATATGATGTCTCTAAGGCACTGTCCTAGTATGTCATGACAGAAGGAGATCTAGTTGGTTCTCACACACTCAATGTGATTGGGTATGTGGAAAACCTGACTAGACTGGGATTGCCTCTGAGTCAAGAGTTGGCTACTGGTATGATACTGCAAAAGTTGTGAGAATCATACAGTTCATGATGAACTACAACATGAGCAACTTTGACAAGTCGTTGATAGAGTTGTTGGGCATGTTGAGGACAGTTGAGGCACAGATGAAGAAGGACAAGCCTAAGTCTATGATGTTAATCAATAGAAAGAAAGGCTCTGTCCTAGTATGTCATGACAGAAGGAGATTCAGTTGGTTCTCACACACTCAATGTGATTGGGTATGTGGAAAACCTAACTAGAACTGGGATTCCCTCTGAGCCAAGAGTTGGCTACTGATATGATACTGCAAGTGTTGCGAGAATCATACAGTTCATGATGAACTACAACATGAACAACTTTGACAAGCCGTTGAAAGAGTTGTTGGACATGTTCAAGACAGACAAACCCTAATCTTTGATGTGATCAATGAAGGATAAGTCTTAAAGGCAAGGTCAAGGGAAAAGCAAAGAAGTGTTCTGATGCTAGCCAGCCACCCAAGCCATCTTCAGCCTCAAGGCATATGGGAAGGGTGAACGAGGGAGGAGAATTTACCCTCTATATCTAGAAGAACAAAAGAAGATGAAAGAAGGGGATAGAGATATCCACCGTAGGTATCATGAAATAAACACTTCTTTATCTGAGGTATATGATACCAAGATGAAGATCTGGCATATATAATATGCAAGATCTAAAAAGAAGTGATGGCCTTTGAGAAAGGACCAAGAAAGGAGTACTCATAATTGGAGCAAGTGTTGCTGCCATAGATAGGAGTACCTTTTAGTTTATTTCAGTCTAAAGGACACAAAATAGAGTTGTCAACTGCTATTTCAATTTGCCAATAGAAACAATTTATTGTTGCATCTTGTTGTGAGAAGGATGACCATCAATAAAGTTGATGTTTCAAATTATAAGATGTGATCTTTTATGGCAATGCCTTCTTTAAATTGTGATACTTGGTATGCATAAGATAAAATGATACCTAAAAGTTATTGATAACTCAAACAAATAATTAGCATTATCATGAGAAATTCATCTCTAGTTTCCATGTTGATGGATAAGCTAGACACTTTTGGTTGTGAACCATTAAGAGACATGTATCTTGGACATGATGGAAGTCAATCTTCACTAGATGCAGTGGGAGAATGACTATCCGATTAGGTATAATACATATGATGTATTTACATACCTATTGGAGAAAATGCTAATACTTCAAATGGTGTTTCCAGAAATATCAATATGAATATCTTGAAGTGTTCAATAAGATCATGAATGTAGTAAAAATTTGGCAAAAGTAATAATTCTTGATGTGATCAATGAATGAGATACTTAAACCAAATGTTTGAGAACCTTATGAGTGATTATGATAGTGTATAATAGAGAACTCATGATTAAGGCATAGTGATGTCTAAATCAAATGGGAGTCATACTCTAAGGAATTAGAGGATGGTTATCAAATAAATAAATTCTTCTTAAATAGAGAATACCTTACACTAATAAAGAATATTAAGAATCACAAAGTGTTGTGAGTTCTCAAATTCCTTAACAGATACACCTCAAACATCTATATGATGAGTTGGTCATATGATGAGTCAACAATGTATATGATATTGAGGAACTGAATTTTGAGTTATGGTTTATGACCATAAGATCTTAAATGACTTCCATGTGAACCATAAGGTATGACCTTAGTGGTAGCACCCATTGGGATAAAATCCATAAGTGTGAATGAGTCTTAAGAATTAAGACACATGGATGACATTTTGAGAAGGGTCATGCTTGTTGATTGCAACTTAATGACTAAGAGATTTGTCACATGGATATTAAAATCACATTCCTATGAGGAATAAGATAAGGATGTGTACATGACACAACCTATAAGGTTTATGAATCCATTATTGCAAATGAAGTCTATATGTTATAATGGACTAATCAATTTGATTGATTGAGTACAAGCAACTCAGAGTTAGGATCTTTACTTTGATAATATAGTCAAAGGGTTTGACTGATAAGTCAAAGATAAAGAAGGGATTTGTGATTTAGTGGGAGCGTATTCACATTCCACCACTACTACAGAAACAACATTCAATGTCACTTTTCTAGGCGTCGGTTATTAAGGTAAACTGACGCCTATAATGTTCAACGTCGGTTATTTAGGGAAACCGACATCTATATTCGAAGACCAGCTAGACACGGGTACCGCTTTGTATTCATCGTTGGCTGGGTATAACAAATCGACATCTAAAATTGCCCACGAAATCCAAATTTCGTGCGAAATAAATTTGCGTCACATACAACGTCAATTTTTTAACTATTCACCAACGCATATTTAAGAAGGATATTTGCGCAAAAAGTTCCGCTTTCAGTGTCGGTTAATCCTTTGATAACCGACACTGATAATTGTTCCCACCAAATAATTTAGGGCAAAGATTGTCTAATTGGACGTCAGTTTTTTACTATCAACCGACACTGAAGAGTAATAGGTGTCAATTTTGTAGATAACTGATGTTGTTGACCAACTTAATAGACCCGATCATCCGACTTTTCCCCCTTTCTTCCTGTTTCTTCGTGATAATTTTCTTGTGCTCGCCACTCTCACCTAAAATCGCCGACAAACCCCGCTGCTGCTCGCCGCAGCTGCTGCCTTTACTCACCTCCGCGCTACCGCATCCTTTTTCTGTTGTTGTCGTCACTCTATTCTTCTCTGCAGCTCTGCTCGTCTCCTGGTGCCACTATGAGTGCCACTCTGCTCTTCTCTTCGTCTGCTCGTTGTCACTGCTATCGCCGCTCTTCTCCACTCTAGCTCCAGGTAGCCCTAGCCACTTCACTTCTTTCTCCCTAGCTCCTTACCAACAGCAAGCATGGCCGTGGCTGTGTTGGCCTACCACAGTCGTGCTGGATAGCACGGCCATGGTAGTCCAACACAGCCACAACCGTGCTTGTTGTTGGTAAGGATATGAACAAATCTGTATGTAATGATTTATGTAAATCCTAGGATACGAACAAATCTTTTGCTTGCATATATTTATTCTTCTAATCCTAATGTTTGACCTAATTCAGTAAATGTTGATGTTAGTACATATGTACTTAAGATTTAAACTTGATTTGATTTGATTAAACCTAACATTGATGAAACCCTAACATCAATTGTGATGAAACCCTAACATTAATTGTGATGAAACCCTAACATGTACATATCTATTATTGTGTTTGTTGGCCTAGAAACTCGTCTAAGATTTACTCATTAGGAGTAAATCTTGGATAGTCCCAGGTTTGAGACTATTCTTGAACACCTAATCTCACTTAGGATGTAAGTGTATAATGTGTATTTGGTTTTCGAGAAAATTTCGGTAGCATTTCCCCGTTGTTCTCTAAGTACATATGTACTTAGAGAACAACGGGGAAATGCTGCCGAAATTTTCTCGAAAACCCAATACACATTATACACTTACTAGTGAGATTAGTTGTTCAAGGATGGGATAGGTGGTACACATTTATTATATATAAGAATGACATCACATGTATTTGTTAACCGTAGACCCTAATCTCATCCTAATATATACTTGTTTTCTCTTTGATCATAGAATGGATAGATCATGGATGTCCATTCACAATTGCTGCACCCCAGAGTTTATATCTGGTCTTGATCAGTTTATTAGATTTTCCAAGGAACATAGGAAAGAACCTAGAGATAGGTTCTACTGTCCATGTAGGCATTGCGGTAACAACTTGAAAGTCAGCACTGGTGACAAAATCAAAAGTCATGTCTTATGCAATGGGATTGTACAAAGCTATACATAATGGCACTGGCATGGAGAGATTTCAAACTCGAAACAAGTGGATGTCAATAGCAGTGCTTGGGTGGAAGAAGAAATTTCCTCCGATGACGTAGATGTGAACGAATCAGTTCCAGTAGACATCGTTGATGTGATGCTGGATAGTTGTAGGGTAGAGCACACCGATCCACCTCCTATCTTTAGAAACATTGTGCATGATGCTGAGATACCGTTATACACAGGTTGTGTTAAGTTTATGAAGCTTAGCATTGTGTTGAGATTGTATAAGTTGAAACCTAACAATAGATGGAGTGACAAAAGCTTCAGTTCATTGTTGACTTTGTTGAAAGAAATGCTTCCTGAAGGAAACGAGCTGCCAATCTAAACATACCGGGTAAAGAAATTGTTGTGCCCAATGGGAATGGAGGCCAAGAAGATACATGCATGCCCGAATGATTGTGTATTATTTCAAAAGGACTATGTGGATTTGAAAGATTGTCCAAAATGTGATGCGTCACGGTATAAATTGACGACTTCGGGGGAGTCCAAAACTGGTTCTCCTGCCAAGGTGATGTGGTATCTACCTATAATATCATGGTTTCAATGCTTTTTTGCAAATCTGAAAGATGCGAAGAATTTGACGTGGCATGCAGATGTTAAGAAAAATAATGATGGGATCCTACGACATGCGTCTGATTCCCCATAGTGGAAGAAGATTGATCTATTGTACCCCAAATTTGGTGAAGAAGATAGGAATCTAAGACTTGGGCTTTGAACAGATGGGATGAATTTGTACGGGACATTGGGAAGCCAACATAGCACTTGGCCAATCATGCTTGTTATAGACAATCTTCCTCCCTGACTGTGTATGAAAAATAAGTACGTTATGATGTCGTTGTTGATATCGGGCCCTAAACAACCCGGAAATGATATTGATGTTTATCTTGAACCTATGATTGATGACTTAAAGAAACTTTGGTCTGAAGGTGTGATGACCTATGATGCTTCAGAAGAGAGACATTTCATTTGCACACTATGTTGTTTTGCACTATTAATGACTTTCCAGCATACGGGAATTTGTCTGGATATAGTGTCAAAGGATCTAAAGCGTGTCCTATATGTGAAGAAAACATTGATTCAATAAGACTAAAACATGGCGGCAAGACTGTATATGTTGGTCATCGAAGGTTTCTTTCAAAATTCCATCTGTATCGTAGGAAGTGCAAAGCATTCAATGGATGGAATGATGAACAGAGTGCACCAAAACCTATACCAGGGGATGTTGTTTATGAAAGAGTAAAAGACATTGTCAATGAATTTGGTAAGAAATCACAATGTAGTATGGCCACACGGAGTGACAATTCTTCATTCAAGAAGAAGTCAATATTTTGGGATCTTCCTTATTGGAGTTCTTTGACAGGTGGGCATTGTATCAATGTAATGCACGTTGAGAAAAATGTTTGTGATAGCATCATTGGTACTCTGTTAAATATACTAGGTAAGACTAAAGATGGGGTAAAATCCAGACTGGACCTATGTGAAATGGGAATAAGGTCAGAATTAACAAAATTACGTGAAATGGGTAATAAAAGAACATAATTACCTCCTGCTTGTTACACATTGTCTAGAAAGGAGAAGAAAGCTTTTTCTAAATGCTTGGTAAATGTTAAGGTGCCACAGGGTTACTCATCTAACATTCGTAGATTGGTATCAATGAAAGATCTGAAGTTGATAGGTCTTAAATATCATGATTGCCACACTCTAATGCAACAAATATTTCCCATGACAATTCGATCTATATTGTCAAAGCATGTAAGGTTTGCAATCACCAGACTTTGTTTCTTTTTCAACAGTCTATGCAGCAAAGTTATTGACCCTAATACTCTTGATAATTTGCAAAGAGAAGTGGTTGTTACCCTATGTCAACTTGAGATGTATTTCCCTCCTTCGTTCTTTGATATCATGGTACATCTTTTTGTCCACTTGACTAGGGAAGTGAAAATGTTAGGGCCAGTTTTCTTGCATTGGATGTATCCCTTTGAACGATACATAAGCGTTTTTAAAGGTGATGTTCGAAAATGTTATCGGCCTGAAGGGAGTATTATTTAAGGTTATGTGGCGAGATAGGTTATGGATTTTTGCAATGACTTTCTGAGTGGTAATAAAACTCTTGTTAATGACAAGAATATTGAGGAGGGCAAAGGAATTTTGGGATCACGGGTGAAAGTAATCAGCCATGAGCAGTTGGAACAAGGTCACTTGTATATTTTACATAACATGGATGAAGTGAGTGTTTATATCGAGGAACATACCAATTTCATCAAGAGACAACATCCTCGAGCAAGTTCAATGTGGCTTTTTAGAGAGCAGAACAAGACTTTTACTAAGTGGTTTGAAGATAAAGTCTTAAATCAACTATCTCAAACACCAAATGATATTACGAAAACTATCAAATGCCTCACCTTTAAACCAAAACCAAATGTTATGTCTTATGAAGGGTTTGACATTAATGGGTTCACATATTACATAAAGTGCCAAGATGATAAAAGCGTCATCCAAAATAGTGGGGTCACTCTTCAAGCGTCGACTATGTATTTTGCAAGTGTAAAGGATAAGAGTCCACATGAAGCTAAAATGTCATATTACGGTGTCATTGAAGACATATGGGAGTTTGACTACATAGATTTCAGAATTCCGCTCTTTAAATGTAATTGGGTTGATAACACCAAAGGAGTTATAGTGGATGAATTGGGTTTCACTTTAGTGAACTTTGAAAAGATTGGCGAGAAGGGTGAACCATTCATATTGGCATCACAGATGAAACAAATATTCTATATTGATGATCCTGCAAATGATAAATGGTCTGTTGTTCTTCATGGTAAAAGATAGTTCATTGAAGATCCTATAGATGAAGAAGAGTACTATGATAAATATGATGACTCCAGTCCATTCTCAGTTGGTTTGCTAACTCCACAAAATATTGAAGCTAATGATGACTTATATGTATGCAGAGATCACAATGAAGGATTGTTAATTGATAAAAGATCACAATTTTAGAGGCATGCATGTTTATATTTTTTTATTGAAGCTAAATGTTTTCTTTTTTAATATCAATATCATTTTCTGATTTGATGTTTCATTATCTTCTAGTTAATACAAATGCTAAATGTTGTGGGAGGGTCGTAAGGAACTATAGGACCAATCTCACCCGAGATTACATACGCGATAGTGAGAATAGGTTCTTGATTGATTCCAATTCTAGACATTGATCAGTATTTCACTAACTCTAAACTAATAATTTTTGTTTGTATTCTCTTTGAAAAATAAATATAGTAGTTTGTTACCCAAAGAAAAACAGATGAATTCAAGGTATTAAGGGCCACTCCCAATTTAATTAATACATGTTTTTATGTATTCACCTATTCAAGATTAACCTTTAGTGTTACTAACCAAATCAATGTGCTAACTAACTAGGCTATCAGCGATGCTCAACGAGCAAGCATCCCACACTAAGGTTATATAGATATATAGGCAGCAAGCCATGAAACAGCAAAAGAAGCCACAATGAAGAGAAGCAGGATACATATACAATACATAAAGTGCAGCACGTACAAGTGTTTCAGATTCATATAACAACATGACAGACTAACACATATATAGTGCATAACAACAACAGTGCCAAATTTAGATACAACACTAGCTTAGTACATATATAGTGGGACTACAATGATGAGTTAACAGGAGGACAAACATATTTCACCACGAGTTAACATTGAAGAAGGTCTACTAACCTACACTGAGCTAAACAAGTTTATCAGTACTAGCCTAAGGCACAAGTACCATTCGTCGGGACAATGATGGTTGTGGAAGCTTAGTGGCCACTACACGTTCAACTGGACAGTGGCCACTAAGCTTCTACGACCATCATTGTCCCGACGAACGGTACTTGTGCCTTAGGCTAGTACTGATAAACTTTTTTAGATCAGTGTAGGTTAGTAGACCTTCTTCAATGTTAACTCGTGGTGAAATCTATTTGTCCTCCTGTTAACTTGTCACCTTAGTCCCACTATATATGTACTAAGCTAGTGTTGTATGTAAATTCGACGCTGCTGTTATTATGCATTATATATGTGTTAGTCTGTCATGTTGTTATATGAATCTGAAACACTTGTGCGTGCTACACTTTATGTATTATATGCCGCATTGGACATCGATACTGCATTGGTTGTATGCACTTGTGCGTGCTGCACTTGTTATGCCGCATTTGACATCGATACCATATATGAGGTATTATATATAGTCTCATTAGTTAGTATGAAATATATCAATCTTATTTTTATATTATTACTTATATATATACATCATTCTCTTTGCAGGTGTTTAAAATTGACCACACTATAGGTAAATACTTAAAATATGTACATGCTCCATACACGATGGAAGTATTAAATGAATTAAGAGAAGAATGGGCAAAAACCATTCAAGCAGTGGGGACTGTAAAATATAATTGGGATGCTGATAGTGATGTTGAATGATATTTTGTAAATGAATATTTTTGAATGTTTATACATATCTGAATGTTTATACATGTATTTGAATGTTTCTACATGTGATAATGTGAGAATTGAATTGATGTCTGAATGTATCTACTTGTGTGAAAAATATATCTGTTGATTTTGCAGGTTTGTGGCCTATTTGTTGGCTGATATCAATGTATGTCGTAAACCTACAATTCAGAAAACTGAACTGCAGGTTCTCATCCTACTAACTAGCCACAACAGGCCTACAAACTGACAAGAAAAAAAATTTAAAACATAGGCGTCAGTTATTTATAGAAAACCATCATCAAAGTCTTACAACGTCGGTTATTGGATAAACCCACCACCTAATGTGACAAACAACCCGATCATGCAGGAAAGCATGGCCGTGGCGGGAAATGGCGTCAGTTATTAGTATAAACTCGATGCCTATAGTACTTAACCCGGCTGTGCAGGGAAGCACAGCCATGGCGTCTGGAAATATGGCGTCGGTTTGTATTGGAAAACTGACGCAGAAAGTGTCGTAGATGGCACCCTTTTTATGGCACGAACCCTTTTGGCGTCGGCTTACTATACCTAACCGACGCCTATAGGTGCCCTACTGGAACGTTTGCGGTGGTGCAAAGCCTTTTGGCATCGGTTATAAAACTGACGCCGAAGAGTTCGACCTTTAACGACGCCCATATAGGCGTCGCTTGATAACCATCGCTAAAAGGGATTAAACAACCGACGCCAAAGACGTGTTTTGTAGCAGTACACATATTGATGAGGAATGGAATGTTCTAAAATGAAGACCTTTGTGGAAATATATTTAAGGGAAGACATAGATTTTCCTATGTGATAGGAATAGAGATCTATAGAGATAGTTCTCGAAAATCTCTTGACCTAGAAAAGTGAGAGCATACATTAGCAATTTGTATTGAAGGGTTCAGTATACATAGATTCAGTAGGAGAAAACTTGTCCATGTTACATGGAGTTAGTATCCCAGAGCCAAGTGTCCCAATTCTTATAAATAATGGGAACACAAATAATAGATATGGATCTATCATGTATGTAATCATCCTGTTATCTTGCATGTATGGACATAGCAAGAATAAAATGCATTTATCATCTTGTATGTAGGACATGAAAATATGATATGCTCATCCTGATAACTCATATGTGGGACATGATGAGTGGATGTTGGTCTAGTTCTAGTAAGGGTTACTGGAATACCATGAGAACTTGATAAGTACTTGAGAAGTACTAGTTCTATGGAAACAAGGAAGGGTTCACTGTAAAGAGTTACACTGATGCAAACTTCTGAAAAGGACATAAAATTTATTGCAAAATATATATGGGATATATAAAAGTGAATGTGTGTTAAAAAATGGAAACGTTCTAATAAAGCCATTTTAAAAGGAAATGTCGAGTATCCATATGTAAGAGAACATCAGTGGATACTATATGGATCTGGGAGTTCATAAAGATGAACTTATAGATATATCGATCATTGATGATAAGTAAGGAGTGCTTGGTCATGCAATGAGGCTAAAGGTTAGCAAAGGAATATTGGATCGCATATTACGGCAACTCCATCTCATACATAAGACGTACACCGAACAGATGTGAGACATGCAATAATACCGACTTAGGCAAGGCATTGTCATAACTCACTCTGTTAGCACTAGATCACAATAACAAGTGGGACATGTTTGAAGATCACTAAGAATATGATTCTGGGGTGATTGTCTCACAGTGCAAGTGGGAGTCTGTTGGTATGTATTCCCTGAGAGCCAATCATGGGATGATTGGTAGGATACATTAATATTGATTTCATAAACATCAAAGGCAAGCTTCCAATTCATTCTGGTTCTGTTAGTTGTGAGATAATGACAGAACATATTGAATATCTAGAGAATGACAATACTCAATGACATATGCCTTCAAGTACATGACTAAAACGATGAGATCATACGAATGTTAAGAGTTTGTACATTCTTGTTATGTCCCTAGTCGGATGTCATTGTGGAAGGTTGATAGACAACAATGACACACAAGACTAGATTGTGTATTGTTTGATGACAAAATCTCATTAGTCATGATATAGTGATATCAAACCAAGCACATAGGTACTTGTTAAAGAACAAGTGTATCAAACAGACCCACCGTGAGAGTGACACATGGAACCATGACTTGGTAGTCATAGTCAACTCTCGCAGTGATGGTGGTGAGTGTGATTCTTTGACCTCAAATCACTACACTCAACACATGTCGTTGGGTACACTTTCACATCATCAAACACAGTCCTAAAATATAGATTTTTATAAAGGTGATGATTGGGTGACGTTGATACATGGGCCTTTTGAGGGGTGAGTGATAGATATGGGATTTGTCCCTCCTGAGGGAGTTTGATTTCCACGACCACTTGATGAGTAGGACTGAGAAAGGCATGCACATGCATGTGTGAATCAATATGTGATATTGATGTCACAAATATCTCATCCAGTCTGCTCTGAGATCAAGGAAGTTAATGAACGTCGAAAGCATGATTGTTCCATGCCTTGAGTTCATTCGGGATATTAGTGACAAAGGAATTATACATTAACTATAACACCATTCATGGATTGTAGGATTTAAAGTTGTTCTCCAACTTTCCTTTTCACTTGGGTAACACCGATGTGAGACTAGGCACCGCTCTTTACTTGTGAAGTCATAAGTGTTATGGACTTTCACTGCCTACGTGAAATGGGCCTTCAGGGTCACACACATAGGATTTAACCTATAAGAGGATTTTATCCATGAATGATGTTTAGATTGTTTACTAAATGTGTTTAGTAGTTCAATTAATCATTCAATCAATTGACTTGACTCAGAATCACCAAGTTAAAGTGTTGGATTAACTGATTTGGGTGTCAGATTGATTGAAAACTACATTGACTGATTTTTGCACAACCTGGACTGCCAACCGATCAGTTCAAGCTATTGAATCGATCGGCTTAGGGTCAAGTGAGATGATCGGTTCAAACTATTGAACCGATCGGCTCATGGTCAAGTGACACGACCGGTTCAAGTGTTGAACCAATTAGTTCAGCTGGACCAAACGAGCCAGTTTGGGAAAGTTAGGTTGGGGAGAAAATATTTTCCTTTCACTGGTACAATTCGATTCGGACAAGTATTGATCTTTGGCTCAATTGGAAATGGAAAGAGGAAAGTCAAGTGGGAACTACTCTAGGAAGTGAAATGACCGGTTCATGAATGAACTGATTGGTTTAGCTGCCCAAACGATCGGTTCATGAGATGAACCGATTGGTTTAGTCCCCAAACAATCAGTTCATTTGTGAAATGAATGGTTCACTTTCCGCAGTGTATCAATTCATGGAAATTCTAGACCCTTCTACTCCCACTTTAGTCCCGCATTGCCCGGGGCTGAGAACCCTGACCTCTCCTATATATAGAGGGGTACTGGGGGTTTCTCAAAGCACAACTCAAAACATCAGTTGCTTTGCAAAGTTGTCCTCTCTGGTTGTGGTAACCGAGAGAGCCCAAGAAAGTGTTACCCGACTAGGGAGGCACTGTGAGGGAAAGACAACTACAAGATGATAACTGATAGTGGGAGAGTGTGTCGATGACTAGTACGCCAACAGAAGGGGATGACTCCTTCTAGTGTCCTATAGGACAAGAAGACTGGAGTTCCCAATGGTCCATGTGGACTACTACAGAGGCGGGAGATTTCTGTCGCTTGGAGGGCAGCCGTCAATCTGTCAGTCTGGATGTGACCAGGAGATGCATAGACATCGTACAAGACTGAAGGTGAAGACCGCGCTAGCCGTGAGGTAACGTCAATGAGCAAGCCTCGGGACAAGGTAGCCTTTACAAACCACTCTTCCTATTGTATAGATGTTGACGATACCTCTTTGGGTTATCGGTTTGGGGAGAAATTTTTTATTTCCGCTGCCATCTCTACCTCCCCTAAAACCCAACACTGCATAATCATTGGAATCACACATGATCTCAAAAGGAAGAGACTAGTCTAGGGTGTAGAGGATGACAGTGAAGATGATGGCTTCGTCGAGAGTGATGAAGCTCTTCATACATTCAAAGTCAAAGATGAAGTCAAGATTCTTTTGGATAATTTTTGTAGAAGGTTTAGTGATCTTGCTGATGTTGCAAATGGACTTCCTACAAAATCTGGCATGTCCCAAAAATTGGCATACTTCTTTGATAGTGGTAGGATGATATAACTTAGAAATCACTTATGTATTTTTCTTATCAACCGCGTGCCTCTATATCTAACACGATGTCTTTGAACAATTCTCTCCTTCACCATGAAGTAGAATTTTTCCCAATTAAGCACCAAAT
This sequence comes from Alisma plantago-aquatica, assembly GCA_963693085.1. NCBI lineage: Eukaryota > Viridiplantae > Streptophyta > Magnoliopsida > Alismatales > Alismataceae > Alisma > Alisma plantago-aquatica. The sequence continues at coordinate 612,814,048 of OY856413.1, forward strand.
GTGCTTCTTCACAATGTTCTAGGACTAGGGAAAGATGATGTAGGAATGCATCACAAGAATCTCCTAGGACTGAGAAGTCATCCATGAAGATTTCCAATATCATCTCAACCAAACTAGTAAAGATAGAAAAAATGTAGCGCTGGAAGGTGGTAGTCTCGTTGCATGATCCAAAGGGCATTCGTAGAAACAAATATATGCCATAGGGACACATGAAGGTAGCCTTTGCTTGATCATTCTGGTGGATGGGAATGTAATATAATACAAAGTATCCATTCAAGTAATAGATGAATTCCTAATATGTATGTCTCTCTAGGACTTGATCAAGAAAATAAAGTGGTAAGTGGGACTTCTAGGTTGCAACTTTGAGCTTATGATATTTGATGTACATGTGCCACTCGGTTATAGTACGGATGGGGATAAGATCATTCTTCTCATTCAAGACTACTGTAGTGCCCCCAATCTTTAGCACTACTTACACACGACTCATTTATGGTGAATCAGGTGTGGGATAGATGATTTTAGGAAGTAGAGTCTTTAATACCTCCTGACACACAACCTCCTTTAGAACTAGGTTTAACTTGCGTTTAGGCTCAACAGAGGGTTTTTCATTGTCAGTCATGTTGATTTTGTGCATGTAGAGGGCTTGTCTTACCCTATTTAGGTTAGTCATTTTGTATCCTAACACGTTCTATGTGTCTCTCAATTCTTTCAACAAACTATCTTCTTGCTCAGTAGTGAGATCTACATTGATGATTATTAGCAAGACCTTTTTCTCATAGAGGAAGACATATTTTAGCCCCTAGGGTAGAGGATTCACCTCTGGCACAATGGGATCCTTGTATTCTTATTCAATTATGGAGGTAGATTTGAGCTCTTCAAACTTAGCTCAGGGTATTCTTTGATGCTGTCTAGGTGAAAAAGAATCATCTCCACCTATTCATCATTCAGTTCATGGGTATGTTTATGCTAGTTTCATGATCTCATACTCCTTCATTAGGTACTTTCCATTGAGAAGAGGTTTTAAGAATTTCATCCATGAGGGGATTTTATCTAGAGTATCAAGGAAGGGGATGCCAACATGTAGCTTCTTCATCACTTCCTAAAACTTCATGAATCTTAACGTGAGACATGTCTAAGCTAGACAGTTTTGGTATGGAACATGTGGCTTGTAGAAAGGCACCATTTGGGAAAGTACAGAAGATAGGTGTAGCTTGAGATGTCATCTCAAGATTATATGTGATGCTCCTCTTAATAGTGGATATATCACCCTGCCTTAGCTCTTCATTCACTGGTTCAATAATCGGGTGGCTTCATCATCAACGTCATCTTAAGGATCATGTCACTTTTTTGCTTATTAGGGTTGGTAGTTCTAGTAGAAAAACCTAGAACGTGCGGCAACAACCTTTAGTTGTTGTTCTTGATGCTTGGGGCTTTTCCTTGGTTGAAAGGTGAAGGTACCTACTAGAGGGAGAAGAGATGTCACAATCTACACAATTTGAGCATCCATATATTGTCTATACACCTTTTGGCTTGCCAATATCATCTCAAGAGCATCTAGGTGACCTTGATCATTGGAGGTAGGCATGTTCTGCTAGTTTCCCTTCCCTAGAAGAAGTTTTCCTTGGTTGTTGTAGTGCTACTTATATGTACTATAATAGTTTCTTTGCTTGAAGTTTTAGTGGTATTTTCCAGGGTTTAAACCATTATGGTGATAGTTACAATTATATTGGACACTAGGAGGACCCTGAACTTGGTTCTATCTGGCCCTTGCTTGAGTTTATGTTTGTTAGATTCTCCTTTTGGATTGACTTACAGAAAACCTAGGTGGTTTCTCAATGGTTGGGGTCATATTAGCCATGTACTAGAATTGAGTTGACAACATTTACTTCTTTAAGGAGTGGGATGCTATTAAATTAAGGCTGGTCCATGTTTAGTGTGGCTTGATAGAGGTGGGTGCCCTCTAGACATTGAAGACCTCTTAACCTTTCTTGGCTTGAAAAGAGGATTGGCCTCTCTATCCATTTCAAGAGAGATGATACAATGTTGTCTTATTTGAGGTCAATCATCTTTAAATATTCAACAATAGCCTTCATCACAAGTTTGTCCTTTACCATGGCCACCTTGAGAACACCTCTCTTCCATGATGAAGCCCAATTAGATTGGATTTCCATTCCCCTACTCACAACTTTCCATGCTTCGTACAAGATCTGCCACATGAAGTCTCCATTAGAAGCAAGCGCCAAGGAACTATTTGAGGACATCATCGACTCCCCTATAGAAGTGCTTGATAATTCATGAGGAGGCAATTTTCTAATAAGGGTATTTAAACATTAGCTCCTTGTTCAAAGAGGGATTTGTTTGGAAGCTATTAAAACTAAGTTATCTTCCCTTAGTTTGGAAGCTATTAAAACTAAGTGATCTTCCCTTATATTTAGTTAGTGAGAGTGGATGGGAAGAACTACTTATAGAACTTGTTCTGAAGATTCTCCCAAGTGGTGGTGTTGTGATCATTGAGTGAGTTGAACCACTTTTTCAGTGAAGGAGTGATATAATAGTTATATCTTGATGACTTCCTAAAAAATGCAGACTTTCTTTTTCAGCCCAGAAAGATCTATGAACCTTTTTATTGGTCATGTGATTTCTCATTGGCTCTTTCTGCATGCAGAATGATTTTCATCAATGTTACCTATTGCATCTTTATTTTGAAATTTTGGTCCTAGATTGCATTGTGGAAGAGTGGGTTTTTAACATCTACAACTTTAGTAATAGAGAACTCTCATAGATATCTTTGTTATATCACTTATTCAGCTGCTCATAACTCCACTTCCACACTATCTCTAGCCTCAACTAGGAGTCTATCTCTCTTTGTGGTGAGTTTTGTTTTTTCATTTACCAGTTGATCCCCTCTACTTCCATATGGGATTTGCATTTGCAAAGGATACTGTGGTAGGTTCTTTCAATCTTAAGAGTGAAATTTTGCAATGGATTTGATGCTCGAAGAGTGTAGCATGCATAACAAATGTCAACTAATAAGTGGACACAACCAAGATTGGATTGTTGAAGATTAGTTGAATTCAAGATGACTGTCACTGTTATAAATAGTAAGGTAAAAATCCAAACTAATTCAAGTTATTTATGGACTCTAAAATGTGATGTTGGATTATTTCACAACCAAATTCACCTAGGGAAAAATCCCTAGTTTTTTTACCCAAACTAGTACAATAATGACCACCCACAAGTGGATGAATATAATCATATCATAGTATTAGGATTGAACCCACATGACAATGTAATAAAAATAATATAATCATGACAACTAGTAAGAATTCACACTTATCACAAAATGTGGTTTGTTTGTTGGTTATACTAAGATTTAAAATTATCAGAGGGCTAAATTAAGGATTGACTATCAGAATATGGAAAGACTGGGGTAGATGGATTTTTCCACTACTAATAATCATTCACTCTATCATTAAATCATAAAAAACATGAACATGCCTATGTTGAGGAAAATTAAGTCCTCCTTATGGTGTTAGGATTAAAACCTAACAGACATTACTCTAAGCTTGTCGTCAGGTTATCTAGAGATCATTTATGTATCACCTCTGAAAACACCTATATGAGGGTCTCATCAAGGGTTTAACAAGAGTCGATTGACATCCTAGAATCTAGTTTTAAAGTTCTATACACCAAATATCTACTAAACATGTAAACTTGATGATTACACAAGATTACAAGCATAAAAAGATTGATTCAAAACAAATAATGGTCCATACAATAGTATATGTAGTAAAGATTACAAAATTAGGTAGCGAGTCTACTCCCCACACTCTAGCTATAGGAATACTTGTTCATCAAAGTAGTAAAAGGGTAACACTAGAAGAAAGGAAGGGAGACATGATCACCGTAGACAATGAAGTAGCATTCATGTTGTTCACAAGAATGTCTTTGAGGCTGGGGAAGACAATAGTCGACAAAGCAGCAAGACCTCACCTTGATGTTCTTTGCAGAGGGATTTGGAGGTGTCATCTTCCATCATTGATGCAAATATGTTGTTGTGGAGAAGGGGCGGTGGATGCATGATGGTGGTGATTGTCCACTAATGAAAATATGGATTCCTTGGTAAAGCCTCTTTGAGGTAAAAAGTTTCAATCCTGCAAGGAGCGAAAGCATTGTTCGCCGATGAGGATGGTCGATGGGATATGGTGAGGGATTAATAGGACTGAATTTGGCATCCTAGAAGCATTAAGGACATATCCCCTTTTGTAGATGTGGTGGCCTTGTATTTATAGTGGAGGCTAGGGGTTGGGACCCTTCCTATATTCCTTGCACTTAAGTATCAACCACCATGGATGCAAAGGGGAAGCAGAAAGAGGTTAACAAAAGGTGTCTCTACTGTAAAGATTCCCATCGATGTTGGGAGCATCGGTGGAGTAGCATAGACATTCAATCAAAGGTTGATTCCAGGATGAGCATCAGTGGGTGGAGTGTACCTGATCGTCAGTTTGGAGAGGCAATCACTCCACCGATGTTTAGTGTCTTCCCAACAATCAGAGAGCATATCATAGGATGGTCTTCTATGGGATGACAAGGAGTTTCATCGGTTTGTGGTCATGGTCAACATTGGTGCTTGAAGTCCAACCAACCATTCAGTGATTGGAGTCAGACCGACCATCGGTGTGTGGGCACCAGATGACCATTGAAGTGTGGGCAAAGGCCGATCATTAGAGCATTGCTACAGGTCGGTCACGGAAGGTTGACTGATAGTAATTCTTTTTTGATAAAAACCCTCCTTGTGGGATTATTGGTGTGTGTCTTAAGCTTTGTGTTGATGAAGATGTTGATCAATGACAACATCAACCAATGAATGGATGGGTCAATGAAAATGTGGTCCATTTATCAAAAACGTGTGGGTCCCTCTAATCCTTTAGTAAGACCATCGTATCCTGTATTGTTGTATGTATATAATGATGCGCAACCCTTCCATGAAAACCAAGGATTTGAACAAAATCCTATAAAGTAACACAAAATTATGACAACCAAAATGCTAACTAGTTCTATAGTAAAATGATTGAAATGAATATATAACTAAGTTAAAAGTGTAGAAAAATGCATTCATCAACAATGACAGAAACTATATGCTTGTTTTATGTCCTCAATACTTGCACACCTTGATCACGTTCTCATTTTTTGTTTTATTTAAACCGACCATATAAAATGCCTTTTGAAATCAAAATTTTAATCCCAATATTGATTTTTGGGTGACATTTGAGGTGCCTAACATCTTCCTCAGTCATAATAGGATTGTCAATACTATATTTTTACATGTCTAATCAGCCCTTGGATGGAGTCTTTTTTGGTCTTTCTATGTTTTCCTATTGATTTAAATTCTCATCAATCATTTTCCTTTTTTATCTCATAAAATAAGGTGGATGTTGCAAATTCTCTGATCTTTTTTTAGTCTTATAAGATGACATTGGTTTTTCATATATTTTTCTCCATGGGTAAAACACTATGTGACACAATGTTTCTCTTACATTTTGGAAGTATCAAGAGTTGGTGGGCCTCCATAGAAAGAAACACGTTGGTACAATGACAAACTAAAATAATCTACTATACGTAATTGTAATATCTATAGGAGATTAACGACATCATGATACAATGCAACATTCTAGAATGACAAGAAGCAAACAAGGAATTGAGAAAGTTGTCCAAGTGTTTAGATGTAGACTTTTGGAGAGATAAAGAAAAATTTGATACTTCTAAAGAACAAAAAGTTATGTGTCTCACATAAAAGAAAGAAAATGTAGATATTTTGGGAAAGTGAAATTCATCTAGAATGAAGATGGTGAAGTATTGACTGATACTGATGTTTTAAGAATCAATGGGAAAACTACTTCCATAATATTTTCAATTGATATACTTTAGATAATATCAAAGATCCATTCGATATGGGTATAAGAGATATCACTTTCACTCATTGAGATATAAAATTAGAGATCAAGAATTCTCTAGAAAAGATGGAAAAGGGGAAGTCAAAAGGAACACACAAAATTTGCCATTTATTATGGGAAGAGTAATGGGGGAGGATTTATGTTGTTAGTACTTCTATTTGATAAGAATATAAGGGGAGAAATAATTAATAAGAGAAGAAATTGTATTATAGTACCCATATATAAGATAGAGTGAGATACTTTAAGATACACATACTATGGTCATGGAAAGTTGATGTGCAACATTACAAAGCATTATGAGAGGATTATAGAGAAAACACTAAGCTTTATTTCATTTTATATTAAAAAAAATTCCTAAGAGCTAAAAAGTGTTATTTATTAAATGTATAGTGGTGAAGTATATAGGAAACACAAGATATTTGCATGGTTTTCACTGATTCATATAACATTCAAAGAAGTGTGTAGGTAGATATGGAAAAAAAGGTTATTCCAATCCAATACACTAATTCTAACTAAGGCATACACAATAGCTTGAATCTGAGTGGTATGTGATGTGGCCCTATTTTAGGGCTTCATCCTGTGTCTTATTACACTTCAGCCACATCTAATATTGTTAGAATTTACTTCATTTCCCTTCCTATGTGTATTACCATCAAAAGCACTTATGGACGTTATTTGCATGTTTTTCAGGTACTAGAACCATGATTGGGATGGAAAAGAGAGAAGTAGGGTGATGCTAGGGTTCCTTCAGACATAGAGGAGTCCAAAGAATGTCCTAGATCTCCCCCAACCTACCTGTAGTGGCCAAGGGTTAGATAAAGAAAAGATGTCCATGGATCTTGAAGTTTAAAGCTCAAAGTGTATGCAAAGCCGCAAGCACAGGCATGGTGACATGGAACAACCATGCTGCCAATGAAGAAATCATAGTAGAAGTTTCAGTTTTGAAGTAGGTACAACAAACAATCCATAATAGTTGTGATGTTACCAACCCACCACAGTCATGCAGCCCACTATGGTCGTGCTGTCACTAACCCACCATGGTCATGCTGCCACTAACCCACTGCAGCCATGCCACCCAGCATGGTCATGCCACATATCACCCACCACGACCATGCTACCTAGCCACCACCACAAATATTCTACCCAATACAGTTGTGCCAGTAGTCCCCCAAAACCAAAAATTCAACTATAACTTTTTCCATTTCCATATCATGGCCATTCCACCCCATTATGGTTGTTCTACCTACTACCCACCACAACTATAACTTCATAGACTTAAAAGAGGGATCTGTTTGGAAGCTATTAAAACTAAGTGATCTTCCCTTATATTTAGTTAGTGAGAGCGGATGGGAAGAACTACTTATAGAACTTGTTCTGAAGATTCTCCCAAGTGGTGGTGTTGTGATCATTGAGTGAGTTGAACCACTTTTTCAATGAAGGAGTGATATAATAGTTATATCTTGATGACTTCCTCAAAAATGCAGACTTTCTTTTTCAGCCCAAAAAGATCTATGAACCTTTTTTATTGGTCATGTGATTTCTCATTGGCTCTTTCTGCATGTAGAATGATTTGCATCAATGTTACCTATTGCATCTTTATTTTGAAATTTTTGTCCTAGATTGCACTGTGGAAGAGTGGGTTTTTAACATCTACAACTTTAGTAATAGAGAACTCTCATAGATATCTTTGTTATTTCACTTATTCATCTGCTCATAACTCCACTTGCACACTAGCTCTAGCCTCAAGCAGGAGTCTATCTCTCTTTGTGGTGAGTTTTTTTTTTCATTTACCAGTTGATCCCCTCTACTTCCATATGGGATTTGCATTTTCAAAGGATCCTATGGTAGGTTCTTTCAATCTTAGAGTGAAACTTTGCAATGGATTTGATGCTCGAAGAGTGTAGCATGCATAACAAATGTCAACTAATAAGTGGACACAACCAAGATTGGATTGTTGAAGATTAGTTGAATTCAAGATGACTGTCACTGTTATAAATAGTAAGGTAAAAATCCAAACTAATTCAAGTTATTTATGGACTCTAAAATGTGATGTTTGATTATTTCACAACCAAATTCACCTAGGAAAAAATCCCTAATTTTTTTACCCAAACTAGTACAATAATGACCACCCATAAGTGGATGAATATAATCATATCATAGTATTAGGATTGAACCCACATGACAATGTAATAAAAAATAATATAATCATGACAACTAGTAAGAATTCACACTTATCACAAAATGTGGTTTGTTTGTTGGTTATACTAAGATTTAAAATTATCAGAGGGCTAAATTAAGGATTGACTATCAAAATATGGAAAGACTGGGGTAGATGGATTTTTCCACTGCTAATATCATTCACTCTATCATTACATCATAAACAACATGAACATGCCTATTTTGAGGAAAATTAAGTCCTCCTTATGGTGTTAGGATTAAAACCTAACAGACATTACTCTGAGCTTGTCGTCAGGTTACCTAGAGATCATTTATGTATCACCTATGAAAACACCTATATGAGGGTCTCATCAAGGGTTTAACAAGAATCGATTGACATCCTAGAATCTAGTTTTAAAGTTCTATACACCAAATATCTACTAAACATGAAAACTTGATGATCAGAAAAGATTACAAGCATAAAAAGATTGATTCTAAACAAATAATGGTCCATACAATAGTATATGTAGTAAAGATTACAAAATTAGGTAGCGAGTCTACTCCCCACACTCTAGCTATAGGAATACTTATTCATCAAAGTAGTAAAAGGGTAACACTAGAAGAAAGGAAGGGAGACATGATCACCGTAGACAATGAAGTAGCATTCATGTTGTTCACAAGCATGCCTTTGAGGCTGGGGATGACAATAGTCAACAAAGAAGCAAGACCTCACCTTGATGTTCTTTGCAGAGGGATTTGGAGGTGTCATCTTCCATCATTGATGCAAATATGTTGTTGTGGAGAAGGGGCGGTGGATGCATGATGGTGGTGATTGTTCACTAATGAAAATATGGATTCCTTGGTAAAGCCTCTTTGAGGTAAAAAGTTTCAAGCCTGCAAGGAGCGAAAGCATTGTTCGCCGATGAGGATGGTCGATGGGATGTGGTGAGGGATTCATAGGACTGAATTTGGCATCCTAGAAGCATTAAGGACATATCCCCTTTATGGAAGTGGTGGCCTTGTATTTATAGTGGAGGCTAGGGGTTGGAACCCTTCCTATATGCCTTGCACTTAAGTATCAACCACCATGGATGCAAAGGGGAAGCGTAAAGAGGTTAACAAAATGTCTCTCTACTCTAAAGATTCCCATCGATGTTTGGAGCATCGGTGGAGTAGCATAGACATTCAATCAAAGGTTGATTGCATGATGAGCATCAGTGGGTGGAGTGTACCTGATCGCCAGTTTGGAGAGGCAATCACTCCACCGATGTTTAGTGTCTTCCCAAAAATCACAGAGCATATCATAGGATGGTCTTATATGGGATGACCAGGAGTTTCATTAGTTGGTGGTCATGGTCAACATTGGTGCTTGAAGTCCAACCAACCATTCAGTGGGTGGAGTCAGACCGACCATCGGTGTGTGGGCACCGGATGATCATTGAAGTGTGGGCAAAGGCCGATCATTAGAGCATTGATACAGGTCGGTCATGGAAGGTTGATTGATAGTAATTCTTTTTTGATGAAAACCCTCCTTGTGGGATTATTGGTGTGTGTCTTAAGCTTTGTGTTGATGAAGATGTTGATCAATGACAACATCAACCAATGAAGGGATGGGTCAATGAAAATGTGGTCCATTTATCAAAAACTTGTGGGTCCCTCTAATCCTTTAGTAGGACCATCGTATCCTGTATTGTTGTATGTATATAATGATGCGCAACCCTTCCATGAAAACCAAGGATTTGAACAAAATCCTATAAAGTAACACAAAATTATGACAACCAAAATGCTAACTAGTTCTATAGTAAAATGATTGAAATGAATATAAAACTAAGTTAAAAGTGCAGAAAAATGCATTCATCAACAATGACAGAAACTATATGCTTGTTTTATGTCCTCAATACTTGAACACCTTGATCACATTCTCAGTTTTTCTTTTATTTAAACCAACCATATAAAATTCCTTTTGAAATCAAAATTTTAATCCCAATATTGATTTTTGGGTGACATTTGAGGTGCCTAACATCTTCCTAAGTCATAATAGGATTGTCAATCCTATATTTTTACATGTCTAATCATCCCTTGGATGGAGTCTTTTTTGGTCTTTCTATGTTTTCCTATTGATTTAAATTCTCATCAATCATTTTCCTTTTTTATCTCATAAAATAAGGTGGATGTTGCAAATTCTCTGATCTTTTTTTAGTCTTATAAGATGACATTGGTTTTTCATAATAGGATTGTCAATCCTATATTTTTACATGTCTAATCAGCCCTTGGATGGAGTCTTTTTTGGTCTTTCTATGTTTTCCTATTGATTTAAATTCTCATCAATCATTTTCCTTTTTTATCTCATAAAATAAGGTGGATGTTGCAAATTCTCTGATCTTTTTTTAATCTTATAAGATGACATTGGTTTTTCATATATTTTTCTCCATGGGTAAAACACTATGTGACACAATGTTTCTCTTACATTTTGGAAGTATCAAGAGTTGGTGGGCCTCCATAGAAAGAAACATGTTGGTACAATGACAAACTAAAATAATCTATTAAATGTAATTGTAATATCTATAGGAGATTAACGACATCATGATACAATGCAACATTCTAGAATGACAAGAAGCAAACAAGGAATTGAGAAAGTTGTCCAAGTGTTTAGATGTAGACTTTTGGAGAGATAAAGAAAAATTGGATACTTCTAAACAACAAAAAGTTATGTGTCTCACATAAAAGAAAGAAAATGTAGATATTTTGGGAAAATGAAATTCATCTAGAATGAAGATGGTGGAGTATTGACTGATACTTATGTTTTAAGAATTAATGGGAAAACTACTTCCATAATATTTTCAATTGATATACTTTAGATAATATCAGAGAGCATATCATAGGATGGTCTTTTATGGGATGACAAGGAGTTTCATCGGTTCGTGGTCATGGTCAACATTGGTGCTTGAAGTCCAACCAACCATTCAGTGATTGGAGTCAGACCGACCATCGGTGTGTGGGAACCAGATGACCATTGAAGTGTGGGCAAAGGCCGATCATTAGAGCATTGCTACAGGTCGGTCATGGAAGGTTGACTGATAGTAATAGTTTTTTGATAAAAACCCTCCTTGTGGGATTATTGGTGTGTGTCTTAAGCTTTGTGTTGATGAAGATGTTGATCAATGACAACATCAACCAATGAAGGGATGGGTCAATGAAAATGTGGTCCATTTATCAAAAACTTGTGGGTCCCTCTAATCCTTTAGTAGGACCATCGTATCCTGTATTGTTGTATGTATATAATGATGCGCAACCCTTCCATGAAAACCAAAAATTTGAACAAAATCCTATAATGTAACACAAAATTATGACAACCAAAATGCTAACTAGTTCTATAGTAAAATGATTGAAATGAATAAAAAACTAAGTTAAAAGTGCAGAAAAATGCATTCATCAACAATGACAGAAACTATATGCTTGTTTTATGTCCTCAATACTTGCACACCTTGATCACGTTCTCATTTTTTTTGTTTAAACCGACCATATAAAATTCCTTTTGAAATCAAAATTTTAATCCCAATATTGATTTTTGGGTGACATTTGAGGTGCCTAACATCTTCCTCAATCATAATAGGATTGTCAATCCTATATTTTTACATGTCTAATCAGCCCTTGGATGGAGTCTTTTTTGGTCTTTCGATGTTTTCCTATTGATTTAAATTCTCATCAATCATTTTCCTTTTTTATCTCATAAAATAAGGTGGATGTTGCAAATTCTCTGATCTTTTTTTAGTCTTATAAGATGACATTGGTTTTTCATATATTTTTCTCCATGGGTAAAACACTATGTGACACAATGTTTCTCTTACATTTTGGAAGTATCAAGAGTTGGTGGGCCTCCATGGAAAGAAACATGTTGGTACAATGACAAACTAAAATAATCTATTAAATGTAATTGTAATATCTATAGGAGATTAACGACATCATGATACAATGCAACATTCTAGAATGACAAGAAGAAACCAAGGAATTGAGAAAGTTGTCCAAGTGTTTAGATGTAGACTTTTGGAGAGATAAAGAAAAATCGGATACTTCTAAACAACAAAAAGTTATGTGTCTCACATAAAAGAAAGAAAATGTAGATATTTTGGGAAAGTGAAATTCATCTAGAATGAAGATGGTGGAGTATTGACTGATAATGATATTTTAAGAATCAAAGGGAAAACTAATTCCATAATATTTTCAATTGATATACTTTAGATAATATCAAAGATCCATTCGATATGGGTATAAGAGATATCACTTTCACTCATTGAGATACAAAATTAGAGATCAAGAATGCTCTAGAAAAGATGGAAAAGGGGAAGTCAAAAGGAACACACAAAATTTGCCATTGATTATGGGAAGAGTAATGGGGGAGGATTTATGTTGTTAGTACTTCTATTTGATAAGAATATAAGGGGAGAAATACTTAATGAGAGAAGAAATTGTATTATAGTACCCATATATAAGATAGAGTGAGATACTTTAAGATACACATACTATGGTCATGGAAAGTTGATGTGCAACATTACAAAGCATTATGAGAGGATTGTAGAGAAAACACTAAGCTTTATTTCATATTATATTAAAAAAAATTCCTAAGAGCTAAAAAGTGTTATTTATTAAATGTATAGTGGTGAAGTATATAGGAAACACAAGATATTTGCATGGTTTTCACTGATTCATATAACGTTCAAAGAAGTGTGTAGGTAGATATGGAGAAAAAAGTTATTCCAATCCAATACACTAATTCTAACTAAGGCATACACAATAGCTTGAATCTGAGTGGTATGTGATGTGGCCCTATTTTAGGGCTTCATCATGTGTCTTATTACACTTCAGCCACATCTAATATTGTTAGAATTTACTTCATTTCCCTTCCTATGTGTATTACCATCAAAAGCACTTATGGACGTTATTTGCATGTTTTTCAGGAACTAGAACCATGATTGGGATGGAAAAGAGAGAAGTAGGGTGATGCTAGGGTTCCTTCAGACATAGAGGAGTCCAAAGAATGTCCTAGATCTCCCCCAACCTACCTGTAGTGGCCAAGGGTTAGCTAAAGAAAAGATGTCCATGGATCTTGAAGTTTAAATCTCAAAGTGTATACAAAGCCCCCAGCACGGACATGGTGACATGGAACAACCATGCTGCCAATGAAGAAATCATAGTAGAAGTTTCAGTTTTGAAGTAGGTACAACAAACAATCCATAATAGTTGTGATGTTACCAACCCACCACAGTCGTGCAGCCCAGCATGGTCGTGCTGTCACTAACCCACTATGGTCATGCTGCCACTAACCCACTGCAGCCATGCCACCCAGCATGGTCATGCCACATATCACCCACCACGACCATGCTACCTAGCCACCACCACAAATATTCTACCCAATACAGTCGTGCCAGTAGTCCCCCAAAACCAAAAATTCAACTGTAACGTTTTCCATTTCCACATCATGGCCATTCCACCCCATTATGGTTGTTCTACCTACTACCCACCACAACTATAACTTCATAGACTTCAAAGAGGGATTTGTTTGGAAGCTATTAAAACTAAGGGATCTTCCCTTATACTTAGTTAGTGAGAGCGGATGGGAAGAACTACTTATAGAACTTGTTCTGAAGATTCTCCCAAGTGGTGGTATTCTGATCATCGAGTGAGTTGAACCACTTTTTCAATGAAGAAGTCATATAATAGTTATATCTTGATGACTTCCTCAAAAATGCAGACTTGCTTTTTCAGCCCAAAAAGATCTATGAACCTTTTTTATTGGTCATGTGATTTCTCATTGGCTCTTTTTGCATGCAGAATGATTTGCATCAATGTTACCTATTGCATCTTTATTTTGAAATTTTGGTCCGAGATTGCACTGTGGAAGAGTGGGTTTTTAACATCTACAACTTTAGTAATAGAGAACTCTCATAGATATCTTTGTTATTTCACTTATTCAACAGCTCATAACTCCACTTGCACACTAGCTCTAGCCTCAACCAGGAGTCTATCTCTCTTTGTGGTGAGTTTTTTTTTCATTTACCAGTTGATCCCCTCTACTTCCATATGGGATTTGCATTTGTGAAGGATCCTATGGTAGGTTCTTTCAATCTTAGAGTGAAATTTTGCAATGGATTTGATGCTCGAAGAGTGTAGCATGCATAACAAATGTCAATTAATAAGTGGACACAACCAAGATTGGATTGTTGAAGATTAGTTGAATTCAAGATGACTGTCACTGTTATAAATAGTAAGGTAAAAATACAAACTATTTAAAGTTATTTATGGACTCTAAAATGTGATGTTTGATTATTTCAGAACCAAATTCACCTAGGGAAAAATCCCTAGTTTTCTTACCCAAACTAGTGTAATAATGACCACCCACAAGTGGATGAATATAATCATATCATAGTATTAGGATTGAACCCACATGACAATGTAATAAAAAATAATATAATCATGAAAACTAGTAAGAATTCACACTTATCACAAAACTTGGTTTGTTTGTTGGTTATACTAAGATTTAAAATTATCAGAGGGCTAAATTAAAGATTGACTATCAAAATATGGAAAGACTGGGGTAGATGGATTTTTCCACTGCTAATAATCATTCACTCTATCATTACATCATAAACAACATGAACATGCCTATGTTGAGGAAATTTAATTCCTCCTTATGGTGTTAGGATTAAAACCTAACAGACATTACTCTGAGCTTGTCGTCAGGTTACCTAGAGATCACTTATGTATCACCTCTGAAAACACCTATATGAGGGTCTCATCAAGGGTTTAACAAGAATCGATTGTCATCCTAGAATCTAGTTTTAAAGTTCTATACACCAAATATCTACTAAACATGTAAACTTGATGATCAGACAAGATTACAAGCATAAAAAGATTGATTCTAAACAAATAATGGTCCATACAATAGTATATGTAGTAAAGATTACAAAATTAGGTAGCGAGTCTACTGCCCACACTCTAGCTATAGGAACACTTATTCATCAAAGTAGTAAAAGGGTAACACTAGAAGAAAGGGAGGGAGACATGATCACCGTAGACAATGAAGTAGCATTCATGTTGTTCACAAGCATGTCTTTGAGGCTGGGGAAGACAATAGTTGACAAAGCAGCAAGACCTCACCTTGATATTCTTTGAAGAGGGATTTGGAGGTGTCATCTTCCATCATTGATGCAAATATTTTTTTTTTGGAGAAGGGGCGGTGGATGCATGATGGTGGTGATTGTCCACTAATGAAAATATGGATTCCTTGGTAAATCCTCTTTGAGGTAAAACGTTTCAAGCCTGCAAGGAGCGAAAGCATTGTTTGCCGATGAGGATGGTCGATGGGATGTGGTGAGGGATTCATAGGACTGAATTTGGCATCCTAGAAGCATTAAGGACATATCCCCTTTTGTGGAAGTGGTGGCCTTGTTTTTATAGTGGAGGCTAGGGGTTGGAACCCTTCCTATATGCCTTGCACTTAAGTATCACCCACCATGGATGCAAAGGGGAAGCGGATAGAGGTTAACAAAATGTCTCTCTACTCTAAAGATTCCCATCGATGTTGGGAGCATCGGTGGAGTAGCATAGACATTCAATCAAAGGTTGATTCCAGGATGAGCATCAGTGGGTGGAGTGTACCTGATCGCCAGTTTGGAGAGGCAATCACTCCACTGATGTTTAGTGTCTTCCCAACAATCAGAGAGCATATCATAGGATGGTCTTCTATGGAATGACCAGGAGTTTCATCGGTTTGTGGTCATGGTCAACATTGGTGCTTGAAGTCCAACCAACCATTCAGTGGGTGGAGTCAGACCGACCATCGGTGTGTGGGCACCAGATGACCATTGAAGTGTGGGCAAAGGCCGATCATTAGAGCATTGCTACAGGTCGGTCATGGAAGGTTGACTGATAGTAATCGTTTTTTGATAAAAACCCTCCTTGTGGGATTATTGGTGTGTGTCTTAAGCTTTGTGTTGATGAAGATGTTGATCAATGACAACATCAACCAATGAAGGGATGGGTCAATGAAAATGTGGTCCATTTATCAAAAACTTGTGGGTCCCTCTAATCCTTTAGTAGGACCATCGTATCCTGTATTGTTGTATGTATATAATGATGCGCAACCCTTCCATGAAAACCAAAAGATTGAACAAAATCCTATAATGTAACACAAAATTATGACAACCAAAATGCTAACTAGTTCTATAGTAAAATGATTGAAATGAATAAAAAACTAAGTTAAAAGTGTAGAAAAATGCATTCATCAACAATGACAGAAACTATATGCTTGTTTTATGTCCTCAATACTTGCACACCTTGATCACGTTCTCATTTTTTTTGTTTAAACCGACCATATAAAATTCCTTTTGAAATCAAAATTTTAATCCCAATATTGATTTTTGGGTGACATTTGAGGTGCCTAACATCTTCCTCAATCATAATAGGATTGTCAATCCTATATTTTTACATGTCTAATCAGCCCTTGGATGGAGTCTTTTTTGGTCTTTCGATGTTTTCCTATTGATTTAAATTCTCATCAATCATTTTCCTTTTTTATCTCATAAAATAAGGTGGATGTTGCAAATTCTCTGATCTTTTTTTAGTCTTATAAGATGACATTGGTTTTTCATATATTTTTCTCCATGGGTAAAACACTATGTGACACAATGTTTCTCTTACATTTTGGAAGTATCAAGAGTTGGTGGGCCTC
Source organism: Alisma plantago-aquatica (assembly GCA_963693085.1). Classification (NCBI taxonomy): domain Eukaryota; kingdom Viridiplantae; phylum Streptophyta; class Magnoliopsida; order Alismatales; family Alismataceae; genus Alisma; species Alisma plantago-aquatica. Next base: position 612,830,887 of record OY856413.1, read on the forward strand.
CATGGAAAGAAACTTGTTGGTACAATGACAAACTAAAATAATCTATTAAACGTAATTGTAATATCTATAGGAGATTAACGATATCATGATACAATGCAACATTCTAGAATGACAAGAAGAAACCAAGGAATTGAGAAAGTTGTCCAAGTGTTTAGATGTAGACTTTTGGAGAGATAAAGAAAAATCGGATACTTCTAAACAACAAAAAGTTATGTGTCTCACATAAAAGAAAGAAAATGTAGATATTTTGGGAAAGTGAAATTCATCTAGAATGAAGATGGTGGAGTATTGACTGATAATGATATTTTAAGAATCAAAGGGAAAACTAATTCCATAATATTTTCAATTGATATACTTTAGATAATATCAAAGATCCATTTGATATGGGTATAAGAGATATCACTTTCACTCATTGAGATACAAAATTAGAGATCAAGAATGCTCTAGAAAAGATGGAAAAGGGGAAGTCAAAAGGAACACACAAAATTTGCCATTGATTATGGGAAGAGTAATGGGGGAGGATTTATGTTGTTAGTACTTCTATTTGATAAGAATATAAGGGGAGAAATACTTAATGAGAGAAGAAATTGTATTATAGTACCCATATATAAGATAGAGTGAGATACTTTAAGATACACATACTATGGTCATGGAAAATTGATGTGCAACATTACAAAGCATTATGAGAGGATTATAGAGAAAACACTAAGATTTATTTCATATTATATTAAAAAAAAATTCCTAAGAGCTAAAAAGTGTTATTTATTAAATGTATAGTGGTGAAGTATATAGGAAACACAAGATATTTGCATGGTTTTCACTGATTCATATAACGTTCAAAGAAGTGTGTAGGTAGATATGGAGAAAAAGGTTATTCCAATCCAATACACTAATTCTAACTAAGGCATACACAATAGCTTGAATCTGAGTGGTATGTGATGTGGCCCTATTTTAGGGCTTCATCCTGTGTCTTATTACACTTCGGCCACATCTAATATTGTTAGAATTTACTTCATTTCCCTTCCTCTCTGTATTACCATCAAAAGTACTTATGGACATTATTTGCATGTTTTATAGGTACTAGAACCATGATTGGGATGGAAAAGAGAGAAGTAGGGTGATGCTATGGTTCCTTCGGATATAGAGGAGTCCAAAGAATGTCCTAGATCTCCCCCAACCTACCTGTAGTGGCCAAGAGTTAGCTAAAGAAAACATGTCCATGGATCTTGAAGTTTAAAGCTCAAAGTGTATGCAAAGCCCCCAGCACAGACATGGTGACATGGAACAACCATGCTGCCAATGAAGAAATCATAGTAGAAGTTTCAGTTTTGAAGTAGGTACAACAAACAATCCATAATAGTTGTGATGTTACCAACCCACCAAAGTCGTGCAGCCCAACATGGTCGTGCTGTCACTAACCCACCATGGTCATGCTGCCACTAACCCACTGCAGCCATGCCACCCAGCATGGTCATGCCACATATCACCCACCACGACCATGCTACCTAGCCACCACCACAAATATTCTACCCAATACAGTCGTGCCAGTAGTCCCCCAAAACCAAAAATTCAACTATAACATTTTCCATTTCCACATCATGGCCATTCCACCCCATTATGGTTGTTCTACCTACTACCCACCACAACTATAACTTCATAGACTTCAAAGAGGGATTTGTTTGGAAGCTATTAAAACTAAGTGATCTTCCCTTATATTTAGTTAGTGAGAGCGTATGGGAAGAACTACTTATAGAACTTGTTCTAAAGATTCTCCCAAGTGGTGGTGTTGTGATCATCGAGTGAGTTGAACCACTTTTTCAATGAAGGATTGATATAATAGTTATATCTTCATGACTTCCTCAAAAATGCAGACTTGCTTTTTCAGCCCCAAAAGATCTATGAACCTTTTTTATTGGTCATGTGATTTCTCATTGGCTCTTTCTGCATGCAGAATGATTTGCATCAATGTCACCTATTGCATCTTTATTTTGAAATTTTGGTCCTGGATTGCACTGTGGAAGAGTGGGTTTTTAACATCTACAACTTTAGTAATAGAGAACTCTCATAGATATCTTTGTTATTTCACTTATTCAGCTGCTCATAACTCCACTTGCACACTAGCTCTAGCCTCAACCAGTAGTCTATCTCTCTTTGTGGTGAGTTTTTTTTTCATTTACCAGTTGATCCCCTCTACTTCCATATGGGATTTGCATTTGCAAAGGATCCTATGGAAGGTTCTTTCAATCTTAGAGTGAAATTTTGCAATGGATTTGATGCTCGACGAGTGTAGCTTGCATAACAAATGTCAACTAATAAGTGGACACAACCAAGATTGGATTGTTGAAGATTAGTTGAATTCAAGATGACTGTCACTGTTATAAATAGTAAGGTAAAAATACAAACTAATTCAAGTTATTTATGGACTCTAAAATGTGATGTTTGATTATTTCACAACCAAATTCACCTAGGGAAAAATCCCTAGTTTTTTTACCCACTAGTACAATAATGACCACCCACAAGTGGATGAATATAATCATATCATAGTATTAGGATTGAACCCACATGACAATGTAATAAAAAATAATATAATCATGACAACTAGTAAGAATTCACACTTATCACAAAATGTGGTTTGTTTGTTGGTTATACTAAGATTTGAAATTATCAGAGGGCTAAATTAAGGATTGACTATCAAAATATGGAAAGACTGGGGTAGATGGATTTTTCCACTGCTAATAATCATTCACTCTATCATTACATCATAAACAACATGAACATGCCTATGTTGAGGAAAATTAAGTCCTCCTTATGTTGTTAGGATTAAAACCTAACAGACATTAATCTCTGCTTGTCGTCAGGTTACCTAGAGATCATTTATGTATCACCTCTGAAAACACCTATATGAGGGTCTCATCAAGGGTTTAACAAGAATCGATTGACATCCTAGAATCTAGTTTTAAAGTTCTATACACCAAATATCTACTAAACATGTAAACTTGATGATCAGACAAGATTGCAAGCATAAAAAGATTGATTCTAAACAAATAATGGTCCATACAATAGTATATGTAGTAAAGATTACAAAACTAGGTAGCGAGTCTACTCCCCACACTCTAGCTATAGGAATACTTATTCATCAAAGTAGTAAAAGGGTAACACTAGAAGAAAGGAAGGGAGACATGATCACCGTAGACAATGAAGTAGCATTCATGTTGTTCACAATCATGTCTTTGAGGCTGGGGAAGACAATATTCGACAAAGCAGCAAGACCTCACCTTGATGTTCTTTGAAGAGGGATTTGGAGGTGTCATCTTCCATCATTGATGCAAATATGTTGTTGTGGAGAAGGGGCGATGGATGCATGATGGCGGTGATTGTCCAATAATGAAAATATGGATTCCTTGGTAAAGCCTCTTTGAGGTAAAAAGTTTCAAGCCTGCAAGGAGTGAAAGCATTGTTCGCCGATGAGAATGGTCGATGGGATGTGGTGAGGGATTCATAGGAGTGAATTTGGCATCCTAGAAGCATTAAGGACATATCCCCTTTTGTGGAAGTGGTGGCCTTGTATTTATAGTGGAGGCTAGGGGTTGGAACCCTTCCTATATGCCTTGCACTTAAGTATCAACCACCATGGATCCAAAGGGGGAGCGGAAAGAGGTTCACAAAATGTCTCTCTACTCTAAAGATTCCCATCGATGTTGGGAGCATCGGTGGAATAGCATAGACATTCAATCAAAGGTTGATTCCAGGATGAGCATCAGTGGGTGGAGTGTACCCGATCGCCAATTTGGAGAGGCAATCACTCCACCGATGTTTAGTGTCTTCCCAACAATCAGAGAGCATATCATAGGATGGTCTTCTATGGGATGACCAGGAGTTTCATCGGTTGGTGGTCATGGTCAACATTGGTGCTTGAAGTCCAACCAACCATTCAGTGGGTGGAGTCAGACCGACCATCGGTGTGTGGGCACCGGATGACCATTGAAGTGTGGGCAAAGGCCGATCATTAAATCATTGCTACAGGTCGATCATGGAAGGTTGACTGATAGTAATTCTTTTTTGATAAAAACCCTCCTTGTGGGATTATTGGTGTGTTTCTTAAGCTTTGTGTTGATGAAGATGTTGATCAATGACAACATCAACCAATGAAGGGATGGGTCAATGAAAATGTGATCCATTTATCAAAAACTTGTGGGTCCCTCTAATCCTTTAGTAGGACCATCGTATCATGTATTTTTCTATGTATATAATGATGCACAACCCTTCCATGAAAACCAAGGATTTGAACAAAATCCTATAAAGTAACACAAAATTATGACAACCAAAATGCTAACTAGTTCTATAGTAAAATGATTGAAATGAATATATAACTAAGTTAAAAGTGTAGAAAAAATTATTCATCAACAATGATAGAAACTATATGCTTGTTTTATGTCCTCAATACTTGCACACCTTGATCTCGTTCTCATTTTTTGTTTTATTTAAACTGACCATATAAAATGTCTTTTGAAATCAAAATTTTAATCCCAATATTGATTTTTGGGTGACATTTGAGGTGCCTAACATCTTCCTCAGTCATAATAGGATTGTCAATTCTATATTTTTACATGTCTAATCAACCCTTGGATGGAGTCTTTTTTGGTCTTTCTATGTTTTCCTATTGATTTAAATTATCATCAATCATTTTCCTTTTTTATCTCATAAAATAAGGTGGATGTTGCAAATTCTCTGATCTTTTTTTAATCTTATAAGATGACATTGGTTTTTCATATATTTTTCTCCATGGGTAAAACACTATGTGACACAATGTTTCTCTTACATTTTGGAAGTATCAAGAGTTGGTGGGCCTCCATAGAAAGAAACATGTTGGTACAATGACAAACTAAAATAATCTATTAAACATAATTGTAATATCTATAGGAGATTAACGACATCATGATACAATGCAACATTCTAGAATGACAAGAAGCAAACAAGGAATTGAGAAAGTTGGCTAAGTGTTTAGATGTAGACTTTTGGAGAGATAAAGAAAAATTGGATACTTATAAAGAACAAAAAGTTATGTGTCTCACATAAAAGAAAGAAAATGTAGATATTTTGGGAAAGTGAAATTCATGTAGAATGAAGATGGTGAGTATTGATTGATACTGATGTTTTAAGAATCAATGGGAAAACTACTTCCATAATATTTTCAATTGATATACTTTAGATAATATCAAAGATCCATTCGATATGGGTATAAGAGATGTCACTTGCACTCATTGAGATACAAAATTAGAGATCAAGAATGCTCTAGAAAAGATGGAAAAGGGGAAGTCAAAAGGAACACACGAAATTTGCCATTGATTATGGGAAGAGTAATGGGGGAGGATTTATGTTGTTAGTACTTCTATTTGATAAGAATATAAGGGGAGAAATATTTAATGAAAGAAGAAATTGTATTATAGTACCCATATACAAGATAGAGTGAGATACTTTAAGATACACATACTATGGTCATGGAAAGTTGATGTGCAACATTACAAATCATTATGAGAGGATTATAGAGAAAACACTAAGCTTTATTGCATATTATATTAAAAAAAATTCCTAAGAGCTAAAAAATGTTATTTATTAAATGTATAGTGGTGAAGTATATAGGAAACACAAGATATTTGCATGGTTTTCACTGATTCATATAACGTTCCAAGAAGTGTGTAGGTAGATATGGAGAAAAAGGTTATTCCAATCCAATACACTAATTCTAACTAAGGCATACACAATAGATTGAATCCGAGTGGTATGTGATGTGGCCCTATTTTAGGGCTTCATCCTGTGTCTTATTACACTTCAGCCACATCTAATATTGTTAGAATTTACTTCATTTTCCTTCCTATGTGTATTACCATCAAAAGCACTTATGGACGTTATTTTCATGTTTTTCAGGTGCTAGAACCATGATTGGGATGGAAAAGAGAGAAGTAGGGTGATGCTAGGGTTCCTTTAGACATAGAGGAGTCCAAAGAATGTCCTAGATATTCCCCAACCTACTTGTAGTGGCCAAGGGTTAGCTAAAGAAAAGATGTGCATGGATCTTGAAGTTTAAAGCTCAAAGTGTATGCAAAGCCCCCGGCACGGGCATGGTGACATGGAACAACCATGCTGCCAATGAAGAAATCATAGTAGAAGTTTCAGTTTTGAAGTAGGTACAACAAAAAATCCATAATAGTTGTGATGTTACCAACCCACCACAGTCGTGCAGCCCAGCATGGTCGTGCTGTCACTAACCCACGATGGTCATGCTGCCACTAACCCACTGCAGCCATGCCACCCAGCATGGTCATGCCACATATCACCCACCACGACCATGCTACCTAGCCACCACCACAAATATTCTACCCAATACAGTCGTGCCAGTAGTCCCCGAAAACTAAAAATTCAACTATAACTTTTTCCATTTCGACATCATGACCATTCCACCCCACTATGGTTGTTCTACCTACTACCCACCACACCCATGTTTCCCAACACAGTTGTTCTACCAGAAAACCTAGTAACAATTTTACACTGCATTTCCTATCCTACTCTCACTTGACCTAGTGCTTCCTTACTACCTATATATACTTGGGTGGTGGCTGAAGCATGAAGTTATCCACTCTTAAATTTCTCTTAGCCCATCCTATCACCCTAATATCCATTCCCCCTCCATTTCACAACTATTCCATCATGTTTAACCCAAAATCCCTTCCATTTAGGGTTTTTAGCAACGTTCCACCACACATCCATGCCTTTCCACCTTGGAGGAGGGAGAAGCTCGAATTACTTCTATGAAGCGGTGGAGAAGGAGGAGTCTGCATTGAGCTACCATGACTTTCTACTCCTCTATTCATTCTTGTTTCTCCATTTCTATATTTTATTGTTCTACGAGTAGATAGGCCCCTTAGGTAGGATGTTTGGGGTCAAAATGTTACCTTGATACCATGTTGGGGGAAAGTGATATGTAAATATTGTAATTTTGTTTGCTAATGATTATGTTATATTTTTTAATCATATGCACTAAACTTCTTTTTGGTTTGTTCTTGAAATCACCTAAGATTCTTGGGAAATTTCTTATATGTAGCTAATTTGTGAATTGCTCCTAGGTCTAATTAGTGGATTCCTAGATAGCCATTCAACTTCCTACATGCTAATCAATTCTCCTACACCTAGAGAAAATATCAATGTATCTAGTATAGAAGAATTGATTGTAATTAGCTTGAAACCTTCTCCCATTACTACCATCGACCCCTAATTACCCTGAGAGTTTATATCCTCGAAACCTAGGCTGGAATCGATCCTAATTGAATTCCACCTATACCCTAATCCAAGTGAGCCTCTTAAGTGTGGGTAGGAAGTCATAGGGACTAGTTCTACTATACGCACCCTACCCCATCCATGACCAATCAGTAGTTCTGTGCAATTGATTAGCATCTATCTTGATGTTTGGTTTGGTAATATAAATGAAACAACAATTTTTGCATGTTATAACCTCACTCAAGTTGATAACTACATTCCCCCAAACTACTGAAACTTACCATAATTGTTTATAACCCTAATTTGTCTTCTTGATTAGCTACTCATTACTTGTTTAGCTTTTAACTTGCTTAGTTTGCTTCTTGTCTTGATCTTTCCTTGTTCTTGCTAGTATAGGTCTTCAATTGACTTTTAGTCCTAATTTCTAGTTTAGTGTAGTGATAGATATCTTCTTCCATATCTTAGTGTAATTTTCCTTTTCTTTGCTTATCCTTTCTTTCTTTGCTCATTAGAACTTAATTATCTGGGGTTAGCTTAGGTTTTTATTCTTGTTCCTATTTAATTGCTTGTGCACCATTATTGTAATCAATCAAAACCACCTTCAAATCCTTAAAACCATAGACTTCACATTAGGAACCTAGCCCAAAACTAACTCATCTCTAATGCCCCTTTTCTCTCTTTGGTTGGACCCCTAACTTGCCTCTTTCCTTTACTTTTACATGACCTTGTGCGCTTGCGGGTTAGTGTGTTAGTTTAAGTGAGTGTGTTAGTGTAGATACTTGCTAATATCAAAAGATCCAAGTCTGTTCGAGCCTTTATGTGCATCTAATCAAACTTAGTTAATTTAGCTACAAACCAGAGTTAGGACAATTGCACCAAGCTTTCTAGAGTAGTTGTCGGGTATAGAAAGTGCCATTGCTCCCTAGTAGTTGTAGTGTGATCTCTCCCCTTAAGCATTGTCTCTTTCCAGCATTCTTGGTTGTGTTTGATAGATGCACCAATCATTCTGGTGTCATTGCTGGGGAGAAAGACACTCGGCCTAGCTAGTTATATTAGCTTTGATATTTTCCTACTACCCTCACCATTGTTATTCTTTATGTTGGTATGTATTCCCAAAGATCCAATCATATGATGATTGTAATGGCATAACTTGTAATGATTTGATTACTAATAAAGGCAAACTTCCAATTTATTATGTTCATTCTATTTTGAGATAATTAAATAACATAATAAATTTCTACATAATGAAATTACTCGATGATGTGTATCTTCAGGTTGAGGACCTGAACATTGAGATCATATGAATGTTAAGAGTATATGTATTCTTGTTATGTCCCTGATCAATTGTTATTATGGAAGGTAAATAGAGAGAAATGACACATAAGATCAGAGTGTGAGTTGGTTGATGACATAATCTCATTAGTCAGGATATGGCGATATCAAACTAAGCACACAGATACATGTTATAGAATAGTGTATCAGATAGACCCACCATGCAACTGACACATGGAAACCATCACTATGGTAGTCATAATCATCTCTCATAAGGATGGTGGTGTTTGTTGTTCTTTGACCTCAAATCACTACACTCATCACATGTCATTCGGTATGCTTTGACATCATCAAACACAATCCTAAAACATGGGTTGTTATAAAGGTGATGATTGGGTGATTGTGACACATCGGGGCTGACTGTGAGTGATAGAGATGAGATTTGTCCCTCCTAAGGGAGTATGATATTCAAGGCCTCTTGATTAGAGAGAGTGAGAAATGTGTGGCCACACACATGTGAATCAATATGTGATATTGAGCTTACATATATCTCATACAATTTGATCTGGTTCTAGAAATAATATTAAATAAATATGAGGATGATTGTTCCATGCCTCTAGTTCAATCTAGATATCAGTGACAAAGGAACTATACAAAAATTTTAACGCCATATACATATTGTAGGTTGAAGTTGTTTACCAACTTTCCATTTGTTTGGGTAGGAATGATGTGTGACTAGACATCGCTCATTGCTTGTGATGTCATAAGTTTTTATGGACATTCACTGCCAATGTAATAGGAGCTCATCTAGAAGAGGATTTTAACCTTGAATGATGATTAAATTGATTATTAAAGTATTTAGGTATTCAATTGATGCACCAAATCAGCTGACTAGACTACCAAATGATCAATTAAAGTGTTGAGATAGCCATTTCGAGTGTCAGGCTGACTATATTATGCATTGGTTGGAATTTAGTTTGAGCCAGCTTGCGAGATGCCCGTCTTGCTTGTGTGAGATGCACATCTTGCTTGTGTGAGACACCTGTCTCAAGTGGTTCTAGATTCCTATCTCATTTTCACCAAATGACCATTTTTGGGGGTGCGATTCGATTGCATCTACGATTGGTGTTGACGTCATGATGTGCACTAATTGGAATTGAATTTCCTACATATGTAAAAAATTGGGAAACCACAAAACAACCATCTCATAGTCTGATACGACCGTCTCACGTGCCAGATGACCATTTGGGTTTCCAGACAACCATTTTAGTTGTCGCAGGCTGTGAAGTTTCCAGAATTGTTGTGAAAAATTGAGATCTTCCGGTCCCTTCCACACCTATATAGATTGGGAACCTTGATTGTGGACTCTACTATAAATATAGGGGTATTGGGGGCTTCCTAGAGCAGAGCACAGACAATTTAGAATCACTTGGTCTAAAAATTGTTGTCCTCTCTAGTTTAGGTAACCAAGAAAGCCCAAGCAAGTCCAACCCAATTAAGGAGGGATACTACGGGAGAGAAACAACTGAGGATCATTGTTGTGGGAGAGCATGATAGTGAGTAGTACACTAGTGGGAGGGGCAACTCCTTCCTACCCATTTGAGTAGGATGATGAGATTTCTAGTTGGTCCATGTGGACTTCTCTAGAGGCGAGGCAGACTTTTCTCGTTGCTAAGGAGGACGATGTCAGCTAGCAATTCGTGATGAGAGGAGTTGTTGTAGACGATGACGTTCAAGTCTACTATCCATGGTGGAGCTATCACATGAGTTCCTAGGAGCTGTACAGATACAATCCAAGATAGAGTACACATCTACATCAATGAGGATTGTCACTGGATTGCTCTAAGACTAGGTATATGTTTGTGAAACCATCATTTCCATTGCACAGTTATTGACGTAATTCGTTGGTTAATGGGAAATATGTCATTAATTTTTTTTTGTTTCCTATCTGATGTTGTATTTCCCTACAGTGGTATCAAAGCCACATCAATTAATTATGTTTTAGAATAATTGATATGATCGTATCTTGTCTTTATCGAGTTTAATTATTTCATGTGATGCAATTCTTTAAATTGGTTGATGTACACGTCCAACTAATCATGACATCATAATTCAAATGAATATATATATATATATGAAATTTACATGTGTCGCCCTAAAAGCAAGTTTTGATGGTGGATGTGTAGCATGGTTATGGCCATTAAGCCCTATTATATGTGCATGATTGTGTGTTTGGTTAATGCTATTTATCTCAGTCTACAAACTAAGTCTCTCTCTTATTTTCCTGATGTAAAAGTATTATTTTCTTCTACCTTTGCTCCCCTCAAATTTAACTTGAGGTTTCTCCGTAATTATGTAAAAGTAGGATAGTTTACTTTCTTGTTTTGACAAAGAAAAAATATCCAACCAACCACATAGAGGAGCTGAGTAGACTGACTGGAGGGTCCGAGCCGATCGGCTGGTGGGGCCGAGATGACCTTCTAGATGGGCCGAGATGACCGACCGATGAGATGACTAGGAGCCTAAAGGACTAGAAGTATCGAGCGTTTGAAGGAGCCAAATGATCGAATACATGACGACCTACCGATCATATGGAGGAGCTAGACAACAGGCTAGTGGTGACCAACCGACTGACCAAGAGGCGAGTCGAACAGTTCAAAGGTTGAACCAGTCAACCCAGATTGGAAAGCATGGATCTTTATCAACAATAGGTTTCTCCATATGATGTAGACCTAGATTATGACAATTCCTTGTCGCTCTAAGGATTTACATTAGGATGGCCATAAGAATCAATTTTTAATTATTTCATGTTTTATTTGTGGGTTATAGCATGTATAAGATATGTACTATATATATGTGGTGATTGGTTGATGTATATGTATTCATACAAACTCCCTCAAATAAAATATTAAGTCTTAGATGCTTTCCACCAGCAGCACACATGAAAAGCTTGATCAAATAAGCATGGGAACGCCCTAGCATGGTGCGTCATCTATCTCGTGGAAGTGTGATGGTAGATATGTGGGTCTTCCCTTGTAGGGTGCATAGTCTATTATGTTGTCTTATGGGTCAGGCTTAACTAGTTGATCTTAATTGGATTAAAAACCTAGAAGCATACAGATGATCAAGGACTAAGAATTGTTCTTATCATCTATCAAGAGTTGCATGTGATGCAATTTGAAAAAGTTGCCTACCTCATAGAATCAAGTTGTGAGTGACAACCCTAGATGGCTCATGATTTTGATGAAACTAGGATCTTGGCCCATTAGAATATTGTACATTGCAATATTCTAAATCAATATTGGGGGCTATCATTTTAAATAAAATAGTGGGAAAGATATGTAATTAAATACCTAATAAACATTGACTTTTCAAATCAAATCAAATCAAAAAAATGGTTTTTGACAAATGCAAGTTTTCTCTTATAGATTCAAATGGAAAATACTCAATCATCGCAATCGAATGAATTAAACTAGATTTATTACCATAATTGGTGCAAGACCTTGAGAAGCGTTCTGCATGTTCATGAAACATCACTGTTAGTATCCACTCCAAATTTGCCTAAGACTAACATAGATGTTTCTTCAAAGCATGCCAATGATGTTTTGAACATCAAGAACCTTATGTTGGGTTGTATGAACTATGAGTTGCATAAATAACTTGATAAGCATGAAAGGTATAATGTCTTTAAGGTGCTAATTTTAGTGCAAAATGATATAGGAAGATCTAGTAGAACCTCATGTGCTCAATATGATTGGGAATATGAAGCATATAGGTAGACTAGGATTTCCTTTCGGTCAAGAGTTAGCCATGAATATGATTTTGCAATCGTTGCCTAAATCATATAGCCAGTTTATCGAGTGTTATCACTTGAGTAACATGGTTGGACAGTTGTTAGAGTTGCTTAACATTTTGATAAGTGTCAAAGAACAAATTAAGATGGACAAATCAGTGATGATGATCAGCATAGTTGAGTCCAAGGATAAAGGCAAGTCCAAGAAGAATTTTATGGTTAAGCTGAAGTCCAAATCTTCTGCACTCAAAATAAGAAGGATAAGGGAAACTAGGAAGATGAAGTAAGGGATTGAGATATCTACTTATGGTATATAAAGTATTGAGGTTAACTTTACTACTTCCTGATCATGGGTACTAGATACCAGATGTTAATCACACATTTGCTCAAATGTGAAGGATCTAAAAAGAAGTAACCTTTACATAAAGGTGAGGTAGAACTGTGAGTTGCAAATGGCACAAGAGTTGTGGCCAGTGCAGTTGGAACCTATGAGTTATATGTACCAAGTGGGCTAGTAATAGAGATAGAGAACTGCTATTACATACCTACCATTAATAGGAGCATCATATATGTATCTTGTTTGGACAAGAATGGATTTGAATTTCTTATAAAGAATGGAAGATGTTCTATTAGTAAAGATGGGATCTTTTATGGTAGAGCCCAATGTCTTATGGTATATACTTGATAGATCTAGAGACAAGCATATATAATGTCACGAACGTCTCGTGAAAACAAGATTAACTAATGCGGAAGCATTCATCAAGCAGTGGATTAGCGAAAATCACTAAAAATTAAAACTTTTTGCAAAGAGATCCACACATAGGAAATTTTTTCCAACAAATGCCATTGTATATCATATACATTCTATTTCAAACGTACATATCATGTACCATCTTTTTCCAGAGACTACATCATCAGCTGCCTTATAAACATATATGCAGGCAGCATACAAATCTCGAGGCATCAAGCCAAAACCTCATACTGATATATCAAAAACACTGACTAAAAACTCCGAGGACCTGAGAGTACAAAGACGACACATAGGACTACTATCTATATGACTAGACAGATAATATCTCCACCTGAGATCTTATTGCTATCCAAGCTGTTGTTGTTGCTGCTTCTCTTTCCCTGTTATAGGGTTTCTGCTCTTCCTTTCATGCATACCTAAAAATGTTTCCCACGGGGGTGAGAAAATTGTAAATTGCCCCAGCGAGAGATATAACTCTCCTCCAGAAACATTGTTATAGAAGATTATGAAATTAAACTGAGCAGGGGTTACTTTTACATTAATAGGCAGAATTATTCTTCATAGAACAGAATAAGATAATCTCCATTTTCAATAAGAACATTGCATCTACCCATGGTAGACTCATAGTTCATCCATCTACTTGTAATGAATACAACAGATATGAATAATCATCAATGAACTATAGATATATAACAGAAATATAACATCAACCAAGTTCTCTAGCATAACTTATTAACACAAATGCTACAAAGAAACATGATACTTGTTACCCAAGCATCACACATGGCTCACAAGGCCATTCATATCTTGTCACCTCTCACTAGGCAACAACTTATTCACATGGCTCACAAGGCCATTCACATCTTGTCACCTCTCACTAGGCAAAAACTTATTCACATGGCTCACAAGGCCATTCACATCTTGTCACCTCTCACTAGGCAACAACTTATTCACATGGTTCATAAGGCCATTCACATCTTGTCACCTCTCACTAGGCAACAACTTATTCACATGGTTCATAAGGCCATTCACATCTTGTCACCTCTCACTAGGCAACAACTTATTCACATGGTTCATAAAATCCGTACACATTGTTACTTTTATTAAGCAACAACAACATCAACGCACAAAAAGCCAATCAACATTTATTATATAAATGTCACATCCCAAACTTGTCTATATTCATCATCTCATCATACCTGCATGGTTATTAGGCATGATAACAGTCATACAAGATACTCATCACATCATGTGATACAATAGTAACACCATCATTCCTTAACCAGGAATTAGGGTTCACAATCAAACATGGCTTATCATTCCCTTTTCCCCAAATTAGGGTTAGGGTTCCCCATTTCTCATTAATTCAGACCCTCTTGAGTTAAACAACTTTATCTTGTATTAATGTATTTGCCCTCTTAATACATTCCATCACAGAATACTCACCCTTAGCATATAATGCATAGGCCACACATTAGAATTGTCCAACTATCTCACATGATATGGACTTATCTTAGTTTAAGGCATAACTTTATTATAAAGTTGCCTATAAAGAATCGCAATGATACACCCTCAACTAGGGTTTCACAAGGATACACCCTCAACCATGGTTCACAATGAAATACCCTCCACTAGGGTTTCACAAGGTTACACCCTCAACCAGGGTTCACAATGATACACCCTCCACTAGGGTTTTTGAAGGATACACCCTCAACCAGGGTTTATAAGGATACACCCTCAACTAGGGTTTCACAAGGATACACCCTCAACCAGGGTTCATAAGGATACACCCTCAACTAGGGTTTCACAAGGATACATCCTCAACCAGGGTTCATAAGGATACACCCTCAACTAGGGTTTCACAAGGATACACCCTCAACCAGGGTTCATAAGGATACACCCTCAACTAGGGTTTACTAATCATATATTGGATCCATGCATTTGTTATGCATTATTGATTAGTACCATTAAGGGTATCTCTCACCTAATTACATTAGGTTTCCAAAAAGGTTTGATCAATTGGACCTTCAATGACATGAGGTATCCAATTGAATTGGGGTTTTCAATGTTGATTCCTTCAATCATTGAATTCATGGAACCAATCATCAATTGGACCTATACTCATACTTCAATTGAGTTTAATAGGTCAACCTTAAACTGATTTGACCCTCAATTGATCATCAATTAGGGTTTGATTCAATTGAATTAGGGTTTGGAATCGAAGATCCAACAACACTCATCAATGCAAGATTGGTTACTTTGAAACTATTGAACCATTATCCAAATTGGGTATGACCTGACCCAAAACGGTCTTGAGGTCGTTTGGATGACCTCCAAACGGTCTTGAGACCGTTTTCCCATCATATCACTCAAATACAAGCCATCCAATTAAGGTTTGGATCATTGGATTGATCACCAAATCAGCATTGCATTGTATAACAGCTTGGTACCTTTAGACCTTCAAACACCTAACCATACTCAACCCTAGACCTCCAAACGGTCTTGGGTGACCACAAAACGGTCTTGAGACCGTTTCGATGAGCTACAAACGGTCTTGAGACCGTTTGGCCCATCCAACCTTTGTATTCTAGTGAAAAATCATCATGGATTGGTCTATCGAGTTGATCAACAAATCAGCACTACATTGCAATATGATTAGTACCTTTGGACCTTCAATTGGTCAACTATACTTGACCCCAGACCTCCAAACGGTCTTGGGGTGATCCCCAAATGGTCTTGAGACCGTTTGGGTGATCCCCAAACGGTCTTGAAACCGTTTGGGCTAATCAACCCAAAATCTCAACTTAACTCATTGGAATTTCAGCACTGTTTTCAATTAGGGTTTGCCTAATTGAGTAGCCTTAAACTCATAATTCCTCGGGAGTTAATCCCTCAAATTCGGTGAGTCATTAGACCACATCATTAGGAACAGTAATACCAAACGGTCAACACTTGGTCAACGCACTCAAATGGTCTTGACACCGTTTGCCCAAAAAGTTCAATTAAATCAGATTGAAAATCAGCACTTAATCCAATTAGGTTTCCCTAATTGATTAGGCTTCACCTCACGATTGCTTTGGCGTTAATCCCTCAAATTTGGAGGGTTATTAATAAAAATAATTATGAACAGGAATCCCAAACGTTAAATGCTTGGTCAACCATCTAAAACGGTCTTCAAACCGTTTTCTCAACCAGGTCAAGTTAATCAGGTTGAAAATCAGCACATAATTCAATTCTATTGCCTAATTGATTGGCCTTCAAATCTCGATTCCTTTGGAGTTAATCCCTCAAATTTGGAGGGTTATCAGCCTACGGAATTAGGAACAAAATTCCCAAACGTTCAACGCTTGGTCAACCATCTCAAACGGTCTTGAAACCGTTTTCTCCCAAACGGTTTCAAACCGTTTGCCCTTAAACGGTTTGCTGAAACCGCATAGCCAATCAAATTAAAACGATTTGGAGTAGCTATCAAAACGGTTTTGCTTGGTAATTTTCTTTGTATAAGCATCTAGGATGATTTCATCATCCCCTTCCTTCGAACAACCAAGAACAGCAACCTTTCTTGATGGAAATTGCAGCAAAGAAACAAGAGTGTATCAAATTGAAGAAATCAGTCAACAAAGCATAGAGAATTGATGCAATAGCAATGTTTAAGGGTTTGAGTTATAAAACCCGCCTCCAATTGAGATCTAAAGCTCCAACATCACGCCATTAATGGTGGATGAATCTCTATCAACTCCACCTAGGCTCGTCCTCAAGCTTTTGATTGCAAAAGTTGGCTAGGGTTGAAGAGGAGATCGAAATAAGAAGGAATCCATAATTTATTTTCGATTTCCACCATGAAATCAAGGAGAACGAAGGTCAAGGGCTTACCCACAGGTTGGGGACGTCCTCCCTGCTCCTCCCTAGCTCCTTGGTCGGTTTTTCAAAAAAGGGGAAGAAGAAAATCCGAAAAAGGCCATGGTTTGGGTTTGGAAATGGCACTTTTATAATGAAATTGATGAGAGAGAATATGCCTTATAAAAATCCAATTAATCCAAAAATTATGGCCGCCTCTTCCCCCTCAACTCCATGGATACTAGGCATATCCCTTTGCCTTTAATTCTCCTTCATTATCCTCAATTTAAAGAAAAGCAAATTAAGCACCTTAATGCTTATTATATTAATATCCCATATGTGAGTGGAAATTACTTTTCTTTATAATAAGGTGAGTGGAATTTCACCTACTTAAGATATTTTCGTTCCTTATCTTGGCAAAGGAACGTCCATACTTATTCAAAATCAACCCAAAACATTTTGGTTGAAAGCCCTTCCTTTATTTTTATTCATTTTTGCCCTAAATTGAATTAGGGTTTCAATTAGGATTAAATCTTGATTATTTTAATATCAAGATTCTCTCTCCTCCATCTTAATTCAAATGAGAAGTAACTCTCATTTTCTTTACTCTACATGATTCCAAGAAACATTAGGGACTTTATTGAAGTGGTAATTTGCATATTGAACCCTAGATTTTGGGTAAATTGCACTTTTCACCAAAACTAGGTTTTAATGCACAACATTGCTTTACAAGCTTAATCTTGGTGCCCAAGCTTGTGGAAACCATACCACTACATCACATTCATTATTATGATTTCTTAACATTAGAGGAACATCTTATCATGCAACATTTGCAAGTTAACCCCTCGACTTGGGTAATTTGCACTTTAGTTTAAAATAAGCAAACATTGCTTCAACATTGCTCAAACAGGACCAAAATTGAAACATAAGTTTCTTATGAGGCCTAATTACTTTTTCCAAGATAAGATTAAGAATCTACTCAACCTTATTAGGCAAAACATCTAGGTTTAATTCATAACCCAGGTCAGGGATGTTACAAATTATAAACCCCTAACAAGGATTTCGTCCTCGAAATCCCAGGAAAAGGAGGGACAGATTATTCATTAATCATGCCCTCAAGTCTCCACATATCATCTTAATATCATGGAGATATCATGAACTCTGTGATTCCATACAAAGATCCTTTCATTAATTCAACCTCATCAATGTTTATTGTTTATGCAAGGCATAAACCCCTAACATATGATGTTCATATCATTGAAAAGAAGAAGCATAAAAGAGCATACTTCTATCATCACCCAGGAATATTTACTAAAAGAGAAACATATATATCTAATAGAGATAATTCATTCGGCAATCCACTGAGTAAGTTCACTAAGTATCCACAGAGCAAGTTCACTAAGTATTCACGGAGAAAGTTCACTAATTATCCACGGAGCAAGTTCACTAAGTATTCATGGAAACAAGTTCACTAAGTATTCACGGAGCAAGTTCACTAAGTATTCACGGAGCAAGTTCACTAAGTATTCACGGAGAAAGTTCACTAAGTATTCACGGAGCAAGTTCACTAAGTATTCACGGAGCAAGTTCACTAAGTATTCACGAAGCAAGTTCACTAAGTATTCACGGAGAAAGTTCACTAAGTATTCACGGAGCAAGTTCACTAAGTATTCACGGAGCAAGTTCACTAAATATTCACGGAGCAAGTTCACTAAGTATTCACAGAGCAAGTTCACTAAGTATTCACGGAGTAAGTTCACTAAGTATTCACGGAGCAAGTTCACTAAGTATTCACGGAGCAAGTTCACTAAGTTTGTTGAGAATATCCACATAGCATGTTCACTAAGTTTGTTGAGAATATCCACATAGCATGTTCACTAAGTTTGTTGAGAATATCCACATAGCATGTTCACTAAGTTTGTTGAGAATATCCACATAGCATGTTCACTAAGTTTGTTGAGAATATCCACATAGCATGTTCACTAAGTTTGTTGTTGGGGATGTCACATAGCTTTCCCTCTTTTGTTTAGGGTTGGAATTGCACAAAGCATCTTCCTTTATTGGAATTGCACAAAGTATCTTACTTTATTGATTCCATATTTCTTATTTCTGATACTCATTTGATTGTATCAGAATGACTGCTTGATCAGGGCAATCAAAAAGATATCAATCTAATGAGTTCCATACTTTCCTTATCTTCAATAACCATATACCTGGCCAGGGTACATAAGTATTGAGATTAGGTAGTATGTACTTTATTTACTATCATATTCCTCACTTTTCATACCATTATACACACAGGATTTTCCATCTCTAGATTTTCTTCAGGCATCATTTCTATATCTCTCTCTTGCCTGCTCCCATGCACCTTTTCCTAGTGCAACATTGCTTCTTCCTGCAGCAACCTCCTCATGTGACCCAGTCATCTTTAAGTTCTTCTTCCCTTATATGAGCAGAAGGCACTTTCAGATACACTGGATGACACCAGAATAGAATCTACTACCTTAGTCCTATGTCTCTGTAGACTCAGCGAACCTAGAGCTCTGATACCACTAAATTGTCACGATCGTCTCGCGAAAACAAGATTAACTAATGCGGAAGCGTTCATCAAGCAGCGGATTAGCGAAAATCACTAAAAATTAAAACTTTTTGCAAAGAGATCCACACATAGGAAATCTTTTCCAAAAAATGCCATTGTATATCATATACATTCCATTTCAAACGTACATATCATGTACCATCTTTTTCCAGAGACTACATCATCAGCTGCCTTATAAACATATATGCAGGCAACATACAAATCTTGAGGCATCAAGCCAAAACCTCAGACTGATATATCAAAAACACTGACTAAAAACTCCGAGGACCTGAGAGTACAGAGACGACACATAGGACTACTATCTATATGACTAGACAGACAATATCTCCACCTGAGATCTTATTGCTGTCCCTGCTGTTGTTGTTGCTGCTGCTCTTTCCCTGTTCTAGGGTTTATGCTCTGCCTTTCATGCATACCTAAAAATATTTCCCACGGGGGTGAGACAATTGTAAATTGCCCCAGCGAGAGATATAACTCTCCTCCAGAAACATTGTTATAGAAGATTATGAAATTAAACTGAGCAGGGGTTACTTTTACATTAATAGGCAGAATTATTCTTCATAGAACAGAATAAGATAATCTCCATTTTCAATAAGAGCATTGCATCTACCCATGGTAGACTCATAGTTCATCCATCTACTTGTAATGAATACAACAGATATGAATAATCATCAATGAACTATAGATATATAACAGAAATGTAACATCAACCAAGTTCTCTAGCATAACTTATTAACACAAATGCTACAAAGAAACATGATACTTGTTACCCAAGCATCACACATGGCTCACAAGGCCATTCATATCTTGTCACCTCTCACTAGGCAACAACTTATTCACATGGCTCACAAGGCCATTCACATCTTGTCACCTCTCACTAGGCAACAACTTATTCACATGGCTCACAAGGCCATTCACATCTTGTCACCTCTCACTAGGCAACAACTTATTCACATGGTTCATAAGGCCATTCACATCTTGTCACCTCTCACTAGGCAACAACTTATTCACATGGTTCATAAGGCCATTCACATCTTGTCACCTCTCACTAGGCAACAACTTATTCACATGGTTCATAAAATCCGTACACATTGTTACTTTTATTAAGCAACAACAACATCAACGCACAAAAAGCCAATCAACATTTATTATATAAATGTCACAGCCCAAACTTGGCTATATTCATCATCTCATCATACCTGCATGGTTATTAGGCATGATAACAGTCATACAAGATATTCATCACATCATGTGATACAATAGTAACACCATCATTCCTTAACCAGGAATTAGGGTTCACAATCAAACATGGCTTATCATTCCCTTTTCCCCAAATTAGGGTTAGGGTTCCCCATTTCTCATTAATTCAGACCCTCTTGAGTTAACCAACTTTATCTTGTATTAAGGTATTTGCCCTCTTAATACATTCCATCACAGAATACTCACCCTTAGCATATAATGCTTAGGCCACACATTAGAATTGTCCAACTATCTCATATGATATGGACTTATCTTAGTTTAAGGCATAACTTTATTATAAAGTAGCCTATAAACAATCACAATGATATGCCCTCAACTAGGGTTTCACAAGGATACACCCTCAACCATGGTTCACAATGATACACCCTCCACTAGGGTTTCACAAGGTTACACCATCAACCAGGGTTCACAATGATACACCCTCCACTAGGGTTTCACAAGGATACACCCTCAACCAGGGTTTATAAGGATACACCCTCAACTAGGGTTTCACAAGGATACACCCTCAACCAGGGTTCATAAGGATACACCCTCAACTAGGGTTTCACAAGGATACACCCTCAACCAGGGTTCATAAGGATACACCCTTAACTAGGGTTTCACAAGGATACACCCTCAACCAGGGTTCATAAGGATACACCCTCAACTAGGGTTTACTAATCATATATTGGATTCATGCATTTGTTATGCATTATTGATTAGTACCATTAAGGGTATCTCTCACCTAATTACATTAGGTTTCCAAAAAGGTTTGATCAATTGGACCTTCAATGACATGAGGTATCCAATTGAATTGGGGTTTTCAATGTTGATTCCTTCAATCATTGAATTCATGGAACCAATCATCAATTGGACCTATACTCATACTTCAATTGAGTTTAATAGGTCAACCTTAAACTGATTTGACCCTCAATTGACCCTCAATTGATCATCAATTAGGGTTTGATTCAATTGAATTAGGGTTTGGAATCGAAGATCCAACAACACTCATCAATGCAAGATTGGTTACTTTGAAACTATTGAACCATTATCCAAATTGGGTATGACCTGACCCCAAACGGTCTTGAGGTCGTTTGGATGACCTCCAAACTGTCTTGAGACCGTTTTCCCATCATATCACTCAAATCCAAGCCATCCAATTAAGGTTTGGATCATTGGATTGATCACCAAATCAGCATTGCATTGTATAACAGCTTGGTACCTTTAGACCTTCAAGCACCTAACCATACTCAACCCTAGACCTCCAAACGGTCTTGGGTGACCACCAAACGGTCTTGAGACCGTTTGGATGAGCTCCAAACGGTCTTGAGACCGTTTGGCCCATCCAACCTTTGGATTCTAGTGAAACATCATCATGGATTGGTCTATCGAGTTGATCAACAAATCAGCACTACATTGCAATATGATTAGTACCTTTGGACCTTCAATTGGTCAACTATATTTGACCCCAGACCTATAAACGGTGTTGGGGTGATCCCCAAACGGTCTTGAGACCGTTTGGGTGATCCCCAAACGGTCTTAAAACCGTTTGGGCTAATCAACCCAAAATCTCAACTTAACTCATTGGAATTTCAGCACTGTTTTCAATTAGGGTTTGCCTAATCGAATAGCCTTGAACTCATGATTCCTTGGGAGTTAATCCCTCAAATTCGGTGAGTCATTAGACCACATCATTAGGAACGGTAATACCAAACGGTCAACGCTTGTTCAACGCACTCAAACGGTCTTGAGACCGTTTGCCCAAAAAGTTCAATTAAATCAGATTGAAAATCAGCACTTAATCCAATTAGGTTTCCCTAATTGATTAGGCTTCCACTCACGATTCCTTTGGAGTTAATCCCTCAAATTTGGAGGGTTATTAATAAATATAATTATGAACAGTAATCCCAAACGGTCAATGCTTGGTCAACCATATCAAATGGTCTTGAAACCGTTTGCTCAACCAGGTCAAGTTAATCAGGTTGAAAATCAGCACATAATTCAATTCTATTGCCTAATTGATTGGCCTTCAACTCTCGATTCCTTTGGAGTAATCCCTCAAATTTAGAGGGTTATCATAATACATAATTAGGAACAAAATTACCAAACAGTCAACGCTTGGTCAACCATCTCAAACGGTCTTGAAACCGTTTTCTCCCAAACGGTTTCAAACCGTTTGCCCTTAAACGGTTTGCTGAAACCGCATAGCCAATCAAATTAAAACGATTTGGAGTAGCTATCAAAACGGTTTTGCTTGGTAATTTTCTTTGGATAAGCATCTAGGATGATGTCATCATCCCCTTCCTTCGAACAACCAAGAACAGCAACCGTTCTTGATGGAAATTGCAGCAAAGAAACAAGAGTGTATCAAATTGAAGAAATCAATCAACAAAGCATAGAGAATTGATGCAATAGCAATGTTTAAGGGTTTGAGTTATAAAACCCGCCTCCAATTGAGCTCCAAAGCTCCAAGCTCACGCCATTAATGGTGTATGAAGCTCTAGCAACTCCCCCTAGGCTCGTCCTCAAGCTTTTGATTGCAAAAGTTGGCTAGGGTTGAAGAGGAGATCGAAATAAGAAGGAATCCATAATTTATTTTTGATTTCCACCATGAAATCAAGGAGAACGAAGTTCAAGGGCTTACCCACAGGTTGGGGACGTGCTCCCTGCTCCTCCCTAGCTCCTTGGTCGGTTTTGCAAGCAAGGGGAAGAAGAAAATCCGAAAAAGGACTTGGTTTGGGCTTGTAAATGGCACTTTTATAATGAAATTGATGAGAGAGAATATGCCTTATAAAAATCCAATTAATCCAAAAATTATGGCCGCCTCTTCCCCCTCAACTCCATGGATACGAGGCATATACCTTTGCCTTTAATTCTCCTTCATTATCCTCAATTTAAAGAAAAGCAAATTAAGCACCTTAATGCTTATTATATTAATATCCCATATGTGAGTGGAAATTACTTTTCTTTATAATAAGGTGAGTGGAATTTCACCTACTTAAGATATTTTCGTTCCTTATCTTGGCAAAGGAACGTCCATCCTTATTCAAAATCAACCCAAAACATTTTGGTTGAAAGTCCTTCCTTTATGTTTATTCATTTTTGCCCTAAATTGAATTAGGGTTTCAATTAGGATTAAATCTTGATTATTTTAATATCAAGATTCTCTCTCCTCCATCTTAATTCAAATGAGAAGTAACTCTCATTTTCTTTTCTCTACATGATGCCAAGAAACATTAGGGACTTTATTGAAGTGGTAATTTGCATATTGAACCCTAGATTTTGGGTAAATTGCACTTTTCACCAAAACTAGGTTTTAATGCACAACATTGCTTTACAAGCTTAATCTTGGTGCCCAAGCTTGTGGAAACCATACCACTACATCACATTCATTATTATGATGTCTTAACATTAGAGGAACATCTTATCATGCAACATTTGCAAGTTAACCCCTCGACTTGGGTAATTTGCACTTTAGTCCAAAATAAGCAAACATTGCTTCAACATTGCTCAAACAGGACCAAAATTGAAACATAAGTTTCTTATGAGGCCTAAATACTTTTCTCAAGATAATATTAAGAATCTAATCAACCTTATTAGGCAAAACATCTAGGTTTAATTCATAACCCAGGTCAGGGATGTTACATATAACATAAATATCAAAAGACAAAAACTCAATGACTCAAACTAAACATACCTTTGGCATTGTCATATGGAGCACATAAATGAGAAGTACATATCCAGAGTCCATAAAGATGGTTATCTAGACTCTTTTTATTTTGGATCAATAGAGACATGTGAATCTTATTTGTTGGGCAAGATGACCAAAACTCCATTCACAGGTATCACTGAGAGAGCTAGTTATCTATTAGGACTCATACATACTGATGTGTGGGCAATTTTTGAATAAATTCCAGAGGTGGTTATCAGTACTTCATTACCTTCAATGATAATTTTAGTAGGTATGGTTATGTTTACTTGATGAAACTTAAGTCAGAAACTCTTGAAAAGTTTAGAGAGTTTATGAATGAAGTATAGAACCAACTTGGCAAAAGTATTAAGGCACTTCGATCCGATCGAGGTGGAAAATAGTTCAGACAAGAGTTTGAGGACCTTTTGATAGCTCGTGGTATTGTATCACAATGGACTCCATCTGGAACACCACAACATAATGGTGTGTCAGAAAGAAAGAATTACACATTACTAGATATGGTGTGATCAATGCTGAGTTTTGTTGATCTTCCAACTTCCTTTTGGGGGTATGCTCTTGGAACCACCACATTTGCACTAAAACTAAGTACCATCTAAGCCGATTAAAAAGACCCCATATGAGATATGGTATGGGAAGCGTCCCAGTGTGTCTTTTATGAAGATTTTAGGATGTGAAGCTTATGTTAGAAAAATGTTTTCTGAAAATCTTGGCCCTAAGTATGATGAATTTTTGTTGGATATCCTAAATAGACCAAAGGATAATACTTTTATTCCCAATCTTACGACAAATAGTTTGTTTCCAAAGAGTTTGTATTCCTAGAGAAGGAATTTATTTCCAAAGGAATCAGTGGGAGTAAAGTAGAACTCGAAGAGGTTCAAGACCAACAAGAAAATGTTGAACCAGTTGAGGTACATGAGGAACAAGGAGACTCACAAATTATTGTGGAATATCAAATTCCTCATTTGACACAAGAACCTCGTAGATCTAGTAGGATGCACCTTGAACCTGAGAGATTTGGATATATTGTGACTCGGGAAGGCAGTGAATTGGTCATAGATGATGAGACAATTACCTATCAAGATGATATTGAGGGACCAAAGTTTGAGAATTGGCATGAAGCCATGAGATATGATATGGAATCTATATATGCCAACAAGGTATGGACCTGGGTGGATCTACCTGAAGGGGTAAAACCCATAGGCTACAAGTGGGTCTTCAAGAAGAAGACCGACATGGATGGTAAAGTACACACCTATAAGGGTAGATTGGTTGCAAAGGGTTTCAAACAAGTTCAAGGTCTTAAATATGACGAAACCTTTTCTCCGATGGCAATGGTTAAGTCCATCAAGATCATGATTTCTATTGCATCTTATCATGACTATGAGATTTGGTAAATGAATATTAAAACTGCAATCCTTAACAAGAATCTTCTTGAGGATGTGTATATGACACAACCTGAGGGTTTTATAAATTCTAAGTTTGCAAATAAAGTCTCTAAGCTACAAAGGCCAATCTATAGATTGAAGCAAGCGTCTTGGAGCTAGAATCTTCATTTTGATGACACTCAAAGAGTTTGTCTTTGTTCAAAATGCATATGAATCTTATTTATATGAGAAGGTTAGTGGGAGCATGATCGTATTTCTCATATTGTATGTATATGACGTACTATTGATGGGGAAGGGCATCCCTACTTTACAAAAGTGAAAAACATGGCTTTGAAATACATTTTGTATGAAAGAGTTGGAAGCAGCATCCTAAATCTTAAAGATAGAGATCTATAAAGATAGATCAAGAAGGATTCTTAGACTAAGTCAAAGAACATATATTTACAAAGTGTTAAAGCAGTTCAACATGGAGAAATCAAAGAGAGGAAACCAGCCCATTTTAAATGGAGTTACCATCTCTAAAGTTTAATGTCCCCATTCTTATGAAGAAAGTGAGAGCATGAGTATGATTCCATATGGATCGGTAGTTGGATCCATCATGTATGTGATGTTGTGCACCCATCCAGATGTCTCATATGCTTTGAGCATGACAAATAGATATCAGTTAGATCCAGCAGATGGTCATTAAACATCCACGAAGAACATCCTCAAGTACTTGAGAAGGACTAAGGATTAGTTCTTGGTCTACGACATTGAGGAATAGTTGGTGGTAAGAGGTTACATAGATGCAAACTTCCAGACTGAAAAAAATGATTACAAATCACAATCAGGATTTGTGTTTTTCCTAAACAATGGAGCTGTAAGCATGAAGAGTTCCAAGCAAGAGATAGGTTTGATTCTACAATAGAGGTTGAGTATATTGTTTCATCGAATTTAACAAATGAGGTTTTATGGATCAAAAAGTTCATTTCATAACATGAGGTCGTTCCAAGCATCAGCAACACAATTGAGCTATATTGTGACAATAATGGAGCTATTGCACAAGCTAAGGAACCCAGATCGCATCAATGCTCAATGCATATACATAGGAAGTATCATCTCATACGAGAGATCGTACATCAAGGAGATGCGAATATTTGTAGAGTACCAACTAAGAACAATGTTGTTGATCCCTTGACTAAAGCACTTTCACAGCATAAGCATGATGGTCATGTTAGACCACTTAGAATAAGATTTGTGGGTGATTGGCTCTAAGTGCAAGTGAGGGTCTATTTGTATGTATGCTCATAGAGCCAATCATATGATGATAGTAATGGCATAAAAATTAAATGATATGATTATAATAAAGGCAAGCTTCCGATTCACTCAACTTATTCAGTTTTGAGATAATGAAATAACATAACAAATGTCTAGAGAATGATATTACTCGATGACGTATGTCTTCAGGTTGAGGACCTAAATAATGAGATCATACAGATGTTAAGTGTATATACATTCTTGTTATGTCCCTGATTAGTTGTTATTGTGGAAGGTAAATAGACAACAATGACACATAAGATCAGAGTGTGCGTTGATTGATGACAAAATCTCATTAGCCATGATATGGTGATATCAAACCAAGAACATAGATACATGTTAGAGAACAGTGTATTGAATAGACCCACCATGATACTGACACATGGAAACCATTACTATGGTAGTCATAGTCATCTCTCACAGTGATGGTTGTGTTTGTGGTTCTTTGACCTAAAATCACTACACTCATTACATGTCATTTGGTAATCTTTGACATCATCAAATCAAATCCTGAAACATGTGCTGTTAGAAAGGTGATGATTGGGTGAATGTGACACAAGGAGACTGATTGTGAGTGATAGAGATATGATTTTTCCCTCATAAGGGAGTATGATACCCAATGCCTCCTGATTAGAAAGACTGAGAAATGTGTGGCCATGCACATGTGACTCAATATGTGATATTGATCTTACATATATCTTAGACAATCTACTCTAGTTCAAGAAACAAGATTGAATAAAAATGAGAATATTGTTCGATTCCTGTAGTTCAATCTAGATATCAATGACAAAAGAACTATATTGACACTATAACACCATACATAGGTTGTACGTTGAAGTTGTCCTCCAACTTTCCATTTACTTGGATAGAAATGATGTGTGACTAGACACCACTCATTGCTTGTGATGTCATAAGTTGTCATGGCCATTCACTGCCAACGTAATATGGGACATATAGGTCACACACATAGGAACTCATATAGAAGAGGATTTTAATCACGAATGATGATTGGACAGCCAAACAATCAGTTAAAGTGTTGAGACATCCGTTTGGAGTGCCAGGATGATTATATTATGCATTGGATGGAATTTAGCCTGACCTAGCCTGTGAGACGTCTGTCTCACTTTTGTGAGATGTTTGTCTCGAGTGGTGTGACTCTCCCTTCTTCTATGCAACAAACGATCATTTTGGGGGTGCAATTTAATTTCATTTAGGATTGGTGTTGACATCATGATGTGCACTAACTAGAATTGAATTGCCAACATATGTACAAAACTAGGAAACTATGAAACGACCATCTCACGTGATAGAAGACCGTCTGGGTTTCCATATTGTCGTTTCAGCTATCGCATGTTGCAAAGCTTCCAGAATTGTTGTGAAAATTTGAGATCTTTCGATCCCTTCCACTCCTGCACAAACTGAGAACCCTGACGCTGACCTCTACTATAAATAGAGGAGTATTGGGGGCTTCCCAGAGCATAAAACAGACAATTGACAATCACTTGCTCTGATAATTGTTGTCCTCTCTGGTTGTGGTAACCATGAGAGCTCAAGAAATTCCTACCCGACTAGGGAGGGATAGCTATGGGAGAGAAATAACTAAGGATCATTATTGTGGGAGAGTAGACTGGTGACTAGTTCCTTGTCTGTCCTAGTAGGATGACAAGGGTTCTTCTTGGTCTGTGTCAACTTCTCTAGATGGGAGGTGACCTTTGCTCATCACTAAGGAGGACAATGTCAGCCAGTATTTAGTGAGGAGAGGAGTTGTTGCAGACGACGACGTTCAAATTTGTTGTCTGTGGAGGAGTAGTCAGACGAGTCCCATTGTGATGAGGAGATACACAAACATCGTCGATGATAGAGTGCACATCTACATCGATGA
Source organism: Alisma plantago-aquatica (assembly GCA_963693085.1). NCBI lineage: Eukaryota > Viridiplantae > Streptophyta > Magnoliopsida > Alismatales > Alismataceae > Alisma > Alisma plantago-aquatica. Next base: position 612,859,925 of record OY856413.1, read on the forward strand.
GGATTGTCATTGGACTTTCTCTAGAACTATGTATATCTTTATGAAACCATCCTTTCCATTGCATAGTTATTGACATGATCCGCTGGTTAATCAAAAATATATTAGTAAATTTTTTGTTTCCTCTACCTATTTGATATTGTATTTATTCTTTATTCTTTGTATTATTTGAGAATATTTCTTTGCTAACTTGTACTCTTTTATTTAGTTGTGCCTTGTACAGGTGATAAGAAACATTTGGAAGACAAGATGGCAAACCATAATGAACCTCACAAGCTACTTCATGCATACTTCATACCTACCAACTACAAATTGCCAATTGTTGATTGAGCTTCTAAAATTCTAGGGGGTAATTATCCATCCCTCCAGGTCTTCTTGGGCTCCTATCCATCTTCTATGACTCATAGAGTGGGAACCACTACAAGCACTTGGATTCTTTTCTTGAAGTGTGTTCTACCTTTAGGACATCAAAATTCAGTGATGATTCAATGAGTTCGGCCATGTTCTTATTCTCCCTCAAAGACAATGCTAAAAATTGGTATGACTTGAGAATAGACATCATGAGCTGGGGAGACATGAAAATGCCTTTTTAAATCAATTCTACTCCATTGCAGGGATGACCCAAATGTGGTGTTCCATAGTGAGTTTTAGTCAAGTGGGTAATGAACGATTCCATGATGCATGGGAGAGATTCCAAAAGATGTAGAGAGAGTGTCCCCACCATTAAATCCCTTTATGGAAGCTTATTCTAGCCATTTACTCTGGTATATCCCCAATGGATCAAGCTACAGTGGATTCTTCTTGTAGAGGAGCTTCTAGGGCTAAGCCACCTGAGGAAACATGGAACTTATTTGATTAGTTGGTCGAAAATTCAAGGATCTGTGCTTCTAGCATGATTAATGATGGTGATCGACCCTTTTGTTTGACATCTTCATCTCCTAATGATTCAAGCCCACAAATGATGAAGATTCTTGGGGAAATGGTGAGCTTTATGAAGAACCAAGTGTGAAGTGTTCCTTTTCACTTGGCTAATTTTGTTGAGTTCTTTGGTGAAGTGAAGTTACCTCATTCTCAAAGCAACCCAGAACAACAAAGTCCAACATATATCTCAAGGATTGAGGAGGAAGTTCTCTCTAGATCAGAAAGCTTTGATGATGTGCAAAATAATGTTACAAGGCTTGAGGAAAAAGTGGAGCAACTCTCTTTAGTACTTGATCTTCAAGCAGGAGCAAAATTGTCCTCCCAACCCATAATGAATTCCAACGAATCAAGTGGACCAACGATTCCCAAGTTTTCTATAATCCCCCCTGGAAGTCCAACCCATGTATCACTTTCAAGCCCATCCAAAACCTTATATGCCTATGTCATCTGCATCACCATAACCATCACACCACTTCAGCTACCACCCTCAATTTTCTTCTCCACCTTAATTCCAATACTAAGGGCCACCTCCACCTCCTGCATAGCCACAACCCTCTCCCCCTTTCCACCATGAGCAAGGTAGTGGCGTGATAGTTCTAAGGAGTGGAAAAGTCACTGAGAAGCCCAAGATTTAATTCAGCAATGACCGTGTGAGCCAAGGGTATGTTGATGAAACAATGCCAGAGAGACCAAGTGGTGATATTGTGATTGAGATTGGTGAAAATAATATTGTAACACCTCATTTTGAGCATGTGATATCATGTGATCCACCTCACACTCCATTTTTAGGTTCGACAATCCCTAGTGTTCCATCTCATGTCATGCCACAAGAAGGGCATATTACAAAAGCAAATGAGACACCATTCCTTGAAGCACTAGATGAGCCCCCGATAGTCGAAGGATGGAAAAACATAATGCTAATATTATAGATGTTTTGGTAGTTGAAGGTGAACATTCCTTTGTTGGATGACATAAAACCAATCCCATCTTATGCCAAGTTTCTCAGAATCTTGTGTACTATCAAAAGGAAGTCAATGGGGAGGATGCCTAAGAAAATAAAATTGACTAAACAAGTGAGCTATATCATGCAACACTCACTTATCATAAAGAGGAAAGACCCATGAGCCCCACTCATACCTAGATACATATGGGGACATCCTGTATAACCATCCCTACTTGATTTGGGATCTAGTATGAATTGGATGTCATAGGTTGAGTTGGAGTTAGGAAATTTGAATTGGCAAATTGCACTCTCCATTTTGCAGATTGCTAAAGTACCTAGAGAAAGAGTGGATAATAGTTTTGTGATGACAAAAAAGGAAAGGGAAGCAGTGTTCTCGACAAATTTCATTGTTCTTGACATGGATCTTGAAGATAGGAAGATTTCCATCATCTTCGGAAGGCCATTCTTATATACAGTTGATGTTGAGATACATGTGCACAATGACAGTCTCTTTCATGGATATGAATATAAAGATCCATATGTCAAAGATCCAACCTATAATGAATGGAATGAGGATGTTGACATTATCACTTAAAGAATCCAGCTAAATGGGACAAGGAACATCTATAGAATGCAAATGAGGGATATATCTATTGCAACAGAGGATACACGATGGCTCAAAATGATTGATGGATGGTGAGAATAACACCAAGTCTGGATGAAGGCAATAAACTTAGTGCTAGTAGGAGGAAACCCACCTAGGTTTAAGATTTTTGTTCTCAAAAAACCCTTTTTTGTTATACTTTTATTTTTCAAGAAACATACACTCACATGATTTATACTTGATAGTTTTTATTGTTTGTGAATCACGTAAGGATAGGTACATTAGAAGGAGGATAATGGATAGAGGATCCAACCAAAAAGAAGATCAAGAATGAAAAGAGGATTGCAAATCAATATAAAAGATATAGGAAACTGAACAGCATGGTCATTCTACACAGCATGGTCGTGGACCTGGGAAGCTTAGAATGATCATTCTGCATAGAACAACCGTGGTGGATCTGTCCTACTCACATAACACCTTGAGATCTCTCTCCCCTCTTAGAATTTTTCTACCATGACTCCATGCCCTCTACCCTATTAACCTAAACTTCTATTGCATGCTAAGGACAACCTCATTTAAAAGTTTGGTGTGGTAGACCGGTAAGCCCTTGATTTACCTCATTTTCCTCCATGTTCCTTGTTCTAATTTTTTAGTCAAGATGATCAAGTTGTATAATCAACTCTCATACTTGTCTTTCCATACTTTGTGTGCTTGGTTACAAACATGCATATCATATAGATTAATTTCATCCTTTTTGTGTAATTTTTCAAAAAAATTGCTCTGTTTGTCATGCATTGCATATCATTTAGATTTTTTTAATTCTTTCATGTTTGTATCTAGAATTTTATTATTTATTACTTTATGTTTCATAATGAAGTCTTAGATGTGATTGAAGGCAATTTGGCATTATTTTCACCAATTTTGCCCAAATTTAGAATTTCTTGCCTAAAAGTGTGTTTTGACCCAATCTCTACTGTTTGGAATGAGAATGTTGACCTTTGATAAATCCATTCTATATATAATGATCTATTTCTAAATGATTTTAGGTTCTTGAGTTTTTACATGTGAATCACCTCTTTCAAGATTGTCAATTGCTTGGTTGAATTGTGATTTAAGCAAGTCACAAATGCTTAGGGTTTGTCGAATTTCATGGTAAGAATGTGATTTTCATTTTTCTCATTCATGTGGTGTGTCATTTCTTGATGAAGTCATTGGAGTAATTTTCATGCAAGAGATCTCATGTTAAAGCCTGCGCTAGTGACCCCTCTTTGACTCACTATTCCTTCATCATTTCTTACCTCTTTGTTTCATGAAAAGATGCAAAAGAGCACATATTATCCTTGGTCACCTCCAAAAGTTGGGTGATCATACCTACATCCCTCCACTTCACTCTTACCACCATGTTAACTATTGCACCACAAACGAAAAAGAAAAGAGAAAGAAAATGCAAAAAGAAAATAAAAGATGCTCCTATGTAATAACACCTAAATAAAGAAAAGATGAGTGCTCCTATGTAATAGAACTACAATCTCTAACTGCTACCCCTTTCGTCCCTTTTCATGCCTATCAACATTGAACATTAGCCAAACATTGAAGAAAATCATTACATGAAACTAGCGTCCCCTAAATAAATGCCTTAGTAGTGACCTATGCTACAAATTGTGATGCCAATCTCATTTGCATGGCAAAACCCAATGATCTAAAGACAAAATCTGAAAAAGTAGATGATAGCATCATCACATTCCTATTTATCATATTTTGTATGTGTTCTAAGAGGGAAATTGAGTCATCAATTAGCACACTGAAGATATAAAAGGGAAAGGGGAGGAAATGGTGATGGTTGGCTTCACACGCAGCCCCATGCTTACAACCTTTATGTGTGGCCGCATCAAAAGCTGCATGGCATGCCTTGAAGTTTTCACACCATTCCCAGTCAATGGAGAGACACCAGTAAGATCAACACAAGTGTGCTTTTCATTAGCCCAATTGGTATACTTAGTGTGCTTTGACATATGAGATGAACGCATGAAGGTAAAACAACAGTCTAGTCATTTTTTATTGTTTTCATCATGAAATGGTTTACCCAGAGCTTTATGAAAGTCATATGGATTGATTGCGCATTCGATAACCTATACTTGAAGTTTGTATGCCCAGTGCTTCAATAAAGATTGGTTTGTGAAAGAGGAGAGGAAAGAGGTGGAATACATGTACTTAGTCATCATTGAGGTCATTAAGTCAATACACATTTGTTGCAATGCATTTGTCATTTTCTATTTGTTGAAAAAATTGAAGAGAGATTGAGTTGAAGCATACTTGTCTGTAAGTTTGGGGTGGTGATGCAACCCTATTTTTGGACTTCATCTTGTCTCTTATTGCACTTCAGTCACATATAATCTTGTTACAATGCACCTCATTCGTCTTAATATGTGTATTACTATAAAATGTAGTTATAGACATTCTTTGGGTATTTTTTAGGTGCTTTGACCACACTTTGGATGGACGGTAGAAAAGGAGGGTGATCCTAGAATTCCTCCAACCATGTAGGAGTTTAGAGAAGGTCATAGAGCTCCCCTAACCTACCCCTAGTGACCAAGGATCAAGCTAAAGCACGGAAGTCCATGGATCTTGTAATTGGAGATCAAAGTGCATGAGAGCCCCCCAGCACAGCCATGGTGATACAAAACGGTCACACTGCCAATAAAGAAATCATAGTAAAAATCTCAATTTTCAAGCAGCTACATCAAATCCTCCCCATGGTTGTGTTTCCCGTCATGGTTGTTCTACCACCAACCCACCATAGTTGTGTTGCCACTAACCCACCACACTCGTGCTACCCAACACATTTGTGCCACATATCACCCACCATGGTCGTGCTACCCAGCAAGGTCGTGCCACCTAGCCTCACCAGGTGATTCTACCCAACACATCCATGCCGCCTGTCCACCAATACCCAAAATTCAACTATAACTTTTTCCATTTCCTCAGCATGACCATTCCACCCCACCATGACTGTTGTACCTACTACCTACCATGATCGAGCTACCAGAAAACCTAGCAACATTTTGCACGTCATTTCCCATCCTACCCTCACATGACCTAGTGCTTCCCCACCACCTATATATACATGGGTGGTGGATGGAGCACGAGGTTAGCCACTCTTATCTGCATCATAGCCCATCATGTCACCACCTCATCCATTCCCACTCCATTTCACCTTCATTCCATCACCTTCCACCCGAAACCCCTTCCATTTAGGGTTTTTGGCCACTTTCTACCACATATCCATGCCTTTCCACCTTGGAGGAGGGAGAAGCTTGAGTTGCTGTTCTACGAGGTGGAGAAGGAGGAGTCTTCATCGAGATATCATGTCTTTCAACTCATCTACTCATTCTTATTTCTCCATTCTTATTCTATGAGTATCTAAGCCCCTTAGGTGGGATGTTTGGGGTCAAAAATGTTACTTTGAAACCATGTTGGGGGAAAGTGATATGTAAACATTGTAATTTAGTTTGCTAATGATTGTGTTGTATTTTTATCTCATTTCCCATAAATTGCTTTGAGGTTTGTTCTTGAAATCACCTAATATTCTAGGGAAATTACATATATGTAGTTGATTTGTTAATTACCCCTAGAGGTCCAATTAGTGGATTCCTAGATGGATATTCACCTTCCTACATGCTAATCAATTCTCCTACACCTAGGTGAGAGATCTAAGTATCTAGTATAGAAGCATTTAGTGTAATTAGCTTGGAGCCTTCTCAAGGCTAGATGGTGGTGGTGTGGGGTCTACAACATCATTTCCACCTCCCATGACTACCCTTCACCCCTAATTACCCTAAGAGTTTCTATCCTAGAAATCTAGGCTTGACTGGATCCTAATTGAATTCCACCTAAACTGTCACGTAATGAGACACCCCGCCACACCAAATGAGATCATGAAAGACAAACCACATTATCATTTACTAACCAAACCATCCTATGCCTAGACCTGAGAGTATAGGGATGACTCTAGGACTCTAATACTATTACCAACTATCTAACCTTCTTCTCTATTGCTCTCCAAGCTCCTTCTCCTTAGGACCATGATCCTGACCACACTGTAGACATTCAACTAAAAGGATGTGGTGACCTATGAGGTGAGACCCATGTCCCAGCAAGAGATACAACTTTCAACCAACGATATTGATTACAACAAATAACCTTATTAAATAGGATGAGCAGATTCAACTAAATAAGCATGTTAAGTTGGTTTAGTAATCTGTAATAGGTAAAACATGTCTAGGACTGTATATAGGGAAATAGGTAAAGCTACCACTTCCCATATAGTTGATTTCTCTTACCGTATTATATAACAACTAAACATTATAAGAAACAGGGTAAGGTCTAACATCCAATTTGAAGCGTGTTTAACCCTAAATAGATTTACTACAAGGCTGGATTATGTCTTTTATTAAGCCTTGACGAGTTGAGGTATACCACTCAACTCCAACTAACCACTGCTAAGTCAAAATCAGTTCCATACAAGATCTACAGGAGATGTTGAATCCTAAGATCTCATCCACCCAGAGACAGTATGAGTCTGCCACAATGACACATAAGGTCAAGCTGCAAAACAACATAGTCCTCTCTTGGTATATAGATCATGACACTAGTGAACAACCTAGTCCACCTTTAAAAGGTCACGATACTAGTGAAACCAGGGCATACAAAACCCAACATCTGAGGTAAAACCGTTGTTGTCCTCAATCACATCATATATACTGAACTTAAGAAACAATCACAACCATTCTTCTGCCAAGGTATGACCAAAACCATTCTTGTGAACATGTTTATGCTGAAATATTATACAACTTTGAGCTTCCACTAAAGGAGAACTCATTTCACCATCCAGTGAGTCATGGAAATGGCAAGGATCTATGGAATATGGCACTGCATGGTTAGGGTTTCACTTGATTAGTTAAGTTCATTCAGGTGATTTAAGGCTGCATTAAACAAGTTACATATAGACCCTAAAAGAGTTCTACAAAAGCATGGGTAGATTACAACCTCAGTAGATATAAATGTATTAAGTATAAAGATTTTCACATCACCATAGGGTATTGTTTCATTGTTATACATGGATCCATACTCATCTATATGCCATCATAGGATTCCAATCCTTATCATATCATAGCTAAATCCAAGGTCATAATACCATTCACATTGTTCCCTGTAAGAACATCATTATCTTTCCATGTCTCAACAAGGCTCATCATTCCATCACCACACATGTGCCCACACATTTGCTACACAAGTTGATACAACTTTGCATTTAAAATATATAATTTTCATAGAACAACAAATTAAGGTTACATCAACATAGAGAGAGAAATCACTTCATTATCATACTAATCACACATGAAGCTAAATATTATCATCATTTACTTGTATTAGTGTTAGGTTCTTTGAGGATACTTGCATTAACATTGTAAAACAACATTTTACTTAAAACCTTAGGTTGTATTCATTCAAGAGCAAAGGAAAAATTATTAGATAACGCATAACCAAGCTCTGAAGGAATTAGGATTACAAAACAACCCTTAAAGGTAAACCCTAATTCTTATCATCTCCAATAATCACGGAAGCAATTACGTCAAACATCGTGATCATGGGATCAACAAGACATGGAAACCATATAGATTTGAAAACATCATTGACCACTTAGGGTTAGTGGTGTCATCGACCACTTCAGATCAACAAGGTTTGTGACCACTAAAATTAGAGTTTACCACCTTCACCGACTACTGAGGTTACCATCTTTGGCGACCACTTAGGGTTAGACACTTCATAAACCTCTAGGGTTAAGTGACCTCATCGACTACTGAAGACATTAGCATGGTGACCGAAGAAAACATGGAACATTGGTGACTGAAGAGAACCATGAAGCTATGGTGATAGGAGAGAAATTAGGGCATCGTTAACCATTATGAAACCAAATCTTCATCGACCACATAGAAAGGAAATTAACTTTAGCGACCATATAGGTGAATCTTAGCAACCACATAAGATGCAAAATAACAACAAAGTCAATGCCATGAGTTTGCACAAAGAAGTAAAGGCATATGAACATCTTAAGGTGTCATAAAAGACTAAAGATCAGCAAGGTTGACGACCAATGAAATTAGAGTTAACCACCTTCCTTGACCGCTGAGGTCATCATCTTTGGCGACCAGATTGGGTTAGCCACTTCTGTGACCTCTTGGGTTAAGTGACATCATCAACTTCTATTGACATAGGTATGGCTATCGAAGAAAACATGGAAGACCGAAGAGAACCATGAATCTGTGGCAACATAAGAGAAATTAGGGCATTGATGACCATTAAGAAACCAAAGCTTCATCGACTGCATATTAGTGGCCATATAGGTGAATCTTAGAAACCACATAAGATGCAAAATGACAACAAAGTCAATGCCATGAGTTTGCACAAAGAATTAAAGTCAGATGAACCTCCAACGGGTACCATATCAAGGAGGAAAAGCAACTTAAAACCCTATAAATCCAAGAACAAAACCAATTATTTGCATATGCATGCAAGCACCAAAACTTTTATCACCAAGGTAAACTCAAGAACAAAAGTTAGGGTTTGTCCGAGAAGAGTTATCTACTCAAGATCACCATGTAATAATAAACCCTAGATGCAAGGTACTGTCATTCTACTTGTAACCACATTTTAGAGCAAGAATATGGCATGCAAGGTAGAGGTAAGCAATAATAGTGGAGAAAGATATATAACTCGCCTTAGAGTTGATGTAGAAAACTCCAAACGGTAAGGTAGCTTGAAGGGAAAGGGGAAATAAACCCTAGCTTGACAACTCCTCTCATCCAACCAAGATCCACCTGTAAGAAAGAAATAAACCTTAGATCAAGGAAGCAAGAAATAGAGCAAACTCTAGGTAGAAAGGCAAGGAAGAGAAGTTCTTCAAGCTCTAACTCAAACACTACCATGGAACACCATGGGTTCGGCCAAGAAGAGAAAAAAGAAGGGTAGGGAAGAAAGGAAAATGTAGGTAAAGAGGGATATCTCACTTACCAAGACCAAGAACAAGAGAAAGGATGCACGAAACGATCACAAGAAGGGTAGATTCAAACCTTAGCTCAGCATGCAAGGAAGATTGGGCTTCTTCTCCTTCTTTGGCACCTCCTTCTTCACCAAGAACCATGGGGACGAGATACAAGAGCAACCAAAGAAGAAGAGAGAGATGGCTAGGTGTGAAAAGAGCTTATTTTCAAGCATAGAGAGGGGTTAATATAACTTAGGTTTGGAGAGAGAGAAAGGGGGTTAGGTGTCATGCTAAACATGCCATGTGTCTAAATGATCTCGTCCATGCAAACACCACACTCATGCATGAAACTAGGGTGATAAAACTAATAAAGCCATCGATCCCACTTTTCTACGAAAACATAGCGACTGATGAGAAATCATAGCGACAAAAAATGATCAAAACATAGTGATCGCAAACAAACTCATCGACCCTCAATACATGAAAAAGTTGGTGACCGAAGAGAGATATTAAATCTCATAGATTACAAACTCTAGGTGGTTCACAAGAAACTTCATTGGCCCCTAAAACCAAGGACTCAAGAAACTTGACAATCTCAAACTAGGGTTCAACACCTGAGGTCAAACATCCACTTCATTCATCCATGCAAACCCGAATCTAACACATGAGTTGTCACCACTCAAACCAAGGTGTGAAAAGGCTCCCCAAATCTCAACCAAAACCCACATGATGTGAAAACATGTGATTCATAACAATCATGTGACAAACTATAAGAAAATCCAAGATATGGGTAAATTGCAATCAAGTCCAAAACAAGCACATATATACATAGCTAGCTCAAATTGTGTCCAAACTAAACCAAACATGAAACATAAACATGTCACATGATATAAAAGCACATAACAAGATTTGATTAAGATTTAAAGAATATAATCATGCTAATCAAGCATATTCAACCAAAAAGGCAAGGTCTGGGGTCGTACATAAACCCTAATCAAGTGAGCCTAGCAAGGGTGGGTAGGAGGTGATTTGTACTAGCTCCCCTATACACACCTTACCCCATCGATGTCTAGTTAGTAGTTTAGGTCAATTCATTAGCATCTACATTGTTGTTTTGTTTGGTAATCAAATGAAAAAGTAGTGTTTCCATGTTATCACCCCCAACTCAATTTGATCAGTACATTCTCCCAAACAGTCCACACTTCCCATGATTTTTTTAAAACCCTAATTTTTCTTCTTGCTTAGCTTGTATTTACTTGTTTAGATCCATACTTGCTTGGTTAGCTTCTTGTCTTGATCTTTCCTTGTTCTTTCTAGTTTAGGTCTTCAATTGCCTTTCTTCCTAGTTGCCACTTTAGTGTAGTGATATATATCTTCTTGCTTGCCTTAGAGTAATTTGCCTTTTGTTTACTTCTCCTTCCTTTCTTTGATCATTCGAAATCCATCATCTAGGGTTAGATTAAATTTTAATTCTTATTCATTATTTAATTGCTTGTTCACCATTGCTATAATCAAGCATAACCACCTACAAACTCTTAAGACCCTAGACTCTACAATAGGAAACTATCCCAAAACTAACTTAGCTCTAGTGCCCCATTTCTCTCTTGGGTTTGACCCCTAACTTGTTGCTTTCCTATACTATAACACGACCCTATGCACTTGTGAATTAGTTTGTAGTTTAAGTGAGTGTGTTAGCGTAGGTCCTTGTAAATATTGAAAGATCCAAGTGTGTTTGAGCCTTTAGGTGCATCTAATCAAACTTAATTGACTTAGGTGCAAACCCAAGGCTTGGAAAATGCACCCGGTATGATACAAGAAGGGGCGAGTACAAGTGTTTCATTATAGCTTGGGTGCATCAAGGATAGAATCTGAGTCCATATTATCCATTCTTGTTACATATGAGTTGACAAAGTATATTCAAGATGATATTTCTTGGAGTATATTATTTGTCAATTCTATCATTTTAGTTGATGAAATTGAGAAAACCAAACCACAAAATTGAACTTTATAGAAATGCCTTAGGATCTAATGGATTTGGGTTAGACAAATGAAAAGTGAGTACATTTATCACAATTATATCCAATCACTATTGTGATAAATTTTTATAATCTTTTTGGATCCATATGAGGAAGATGAACACCTAAATAAACTTGAGAGATATTTTATAAATAGAATTATAATCCTTACAACTTGGTGAGAATATGCCCATAACAAAGTTGAATGGGTTAGATGGTCTATGTAGTTGAGCCAAACATGGATAGGAATGAGGCCTATATGAACATGCCCCACTATACTCTTCAATTACATATTTCTTGTCCAAGGCATGGATTCAAAGAAGTATATTATTGTATCTACAAAAGTAACTTAAAATGAAAGTTCCTAGGTAGCTCATCACACATCAAGAATGTTCATATTATTAATTTAGTGTTCTTCTATATAATTTTACCTTCTACATAGGATCCTTGTTGTTAGTGCATGACCTCTTCCTCTGTTACCCATCTTCATTCCCGATCTAGATACACCCATATGGTACCACTAAAGAAAAATAGTGCCTTGTTTCATACATAATGGTACCTTGAGGTGATGATAATTGCAATCCTATTGTGTGGGTCTGGCTTGTAGGAATTCAAAGGATAGGGCTCAACACCCTCACTCCCATTATTGGTGGTGAAAACAAACTCCTATCCCAAAAACCTATTCTAATTGATCTCGTACACTTGCAGGTCAAGACCAACAATAGGTGGTTTGAAGCTTAGAGTGTATTTTTCTTGGGACTTTATTCCTTGAGGTTTGGCACATTCTCTCTATTTTCCCGTCAACTTGCGTGAAATTCCCATAGGAAATCATATACTCTCATCATTAAAAAAAAGTGTGCATTAATCAATCAGTGGAACAATATCCATCATTGAACTGATGTGCATTTCCTATAAATCCATCATGTTTGTAATTAAATCAGTTATATTCTTGAACTTGGCAACGATTAGAGATCCACATGATTATCAACAACTTATAATTATTTAGTTTATTAGTTTATATTTTACTTCAAATACCAAAACAAAATGCATTCTCAAAGATATGAGGATGAGTATCAAAAAGCATTACGATTTTATCAAACTATTTGTTTATGTATGTTCATCCAATTATGTGAACTTTCAGGAAAAAAGGAAAGTCAAATGATTTGTTTTCTTAAATAAACAGAGAGTCCTTTAAGTCAACTCATGTGTTTATATCCACATAACGGTGCTCTCCATGCCCTTGGAAAAAGAAATGAAAGGGAAAACATCTTACTAAGGGTACCCATTGAGACTGTAATGGTGTACCACATAGAGGACATGGATTGAATGTGAGAGGAATTGAAGGCAGTATGTTGTTGTGTTATAATGTGTACTAGTAGCAAATTGTAGGGTTGAAGCAACTTCCCTTGCCTTTTGTGCTTCATGCATGCAATACTTGGTTGAGTTGCTCTTTCACTAGTGACTAGAGGACAAGATAAGAGAGGAAATTGAGGGTGGGGGAACAGAGGCATGGTTTATGGAGTGGATATTTGTAGGTCACATTTCAGAGTGGAGAGGTAAATCATATATTGAAAGCGTTTTTTTCAATGTGATGCTGAGTATGTTAATGAAGATTGGAGTTTGAAACACAAACTAGTCTATAGCACCAAAACATATAAATTCACTGATTGAATGATTTCACGTCAACGAGCGGAATTGTTGATGGACATGTTCTCTTGCCCCGGCGCATTGAACTGCAGTTCCTTTTTTTATTCAAATCATCGGTTTCTCGTTGGCGTGTAGCAATTCCAACAGCTCATTGTTGCAGGAACTTAACATTCAAATGCCGGTATGGTGTCTTGAACTTAGTCTTTGACCTCCAGAGGAGATTCATTCTCAGATAGTATACAACTACTATAATGTTTGGTTAGTATACTGGGATGTCATGTTTGAATACCGGGAAGAGCAGATTTTCTGCTCATTTTTTATGAAGTTCCACGAGGAATCGGCAGAACTACTATAGGCGACCATTCGTTGGTTTGTTCACAGGTCCTAATCAACTTGACATAACTAACACACGCAGCGCATGACCATCGTATCGGTTGGTTTGAGGTTCGATTTCATCAATCAAGAACACATTTTATGCTGTTCCATCGAAAGCATTTCCAAAAACGCCACATCCCCCTACATGACCGCTATGCTCCAACAATTAGCTCATCAAAGCACAAATATCTTTGCGTTAAAATGCCACACTAGTATAAGCGGAGAGATAACAGAGAGTGGCAGTTCTTCGTTAGAAAAGTAAAGGCAGAAAGGCAACTTACATGGATAACAATTGACAATACAGTGGGTGGTGGTGCATTGGTTGTCCGGCTTTTAAAGTTTTTTGAATGCAAATTCAGAGCAGCATCAGCAACAACAGCAACAACAGCAAGACGCCACCAACTTTCAAATGGAAAGGTAGTGATCGAGAAAGTACCATGCTGCTGCTTCCGCCACAGACAGAAATGACTTCAATTGGCTGCTATGGAGGGCAGGCGAGGGGAGGAGAGAGGTAAAGCGGATGCGATTATTTAGAGAGAGAGAGAGAGAGAGTTCTTTATTACTGTTCCAGAAGCTCTCCCTTGAGCCTCAAGAAAATCTCTTGCTTGAACTTCACTAAAAGCGGCTCTAGTAAAGTAAACCAAAATCTGGTCAACGGTTTCTGCCTTCCAGATCAAGAAAAGCAGAAAACAAAACCAATTGACTTCAATCTAATTATCCAAAACCGGGCGAAAGCATCTTAAAATATTCAAGAATGACAATGTCAATCACCCTACGTAAAAGTCAAAGCAGAGCATTTGGATACAGAATCACTACTGGTTTTGGCCTGACATTGTCAGTAGTTCCTGCAGCAGGCCAAAATGAGTTCTGACCCCCTACAACCATGTCGGTTCATCCATAGTGATTAGAAGATCTAGCTACATTGCTGCTTAGCTCCGCAAATAGCTCCTGTGGTTTGCTTGTGATCCAATCTGGTGGTAAGAAGCAAAAGAGTAAGGAAATTGGGACCTCCGCGCTTGAGTTCGGAACTAGAGTTTACACAACAAAAACAGAACTTAGATATGTGTATGGGGCACCTCATCAGATAGAATAGATCTTGGGTTTATGTTGAGATCGCTCGTGTTTAGTTTGCCTACTAGAGAACAGAATGAATAGAATTCCCCGCCGCTATTCTAATAAAATGAAATAGTTAGACGGTAATGGATGAGAGATCCACCATCTAAAGAGTGTTATGTGCCTCGACGAATTATGACGATACTATTGTAGATCCGGTCCAAAATTAAATTAGATTTTCGTCAACCCGTTTAAGGGGGTGCAGGAGGCAAAGCTCCCGCGGTATGGTACATTTCAAATTATGGATCTGAATAGGAATTTGATTATGGTTCTACATGTATCCTGTATTATATTTACGTAGATGGCAGTCGTCATACTCATGGTGTACTCTGCCTCTTTTGAGAGTGCTCCTCTTTATAATCACTTCTTTAACATAATGAAAATCTCGCCCCCTCTCATGGAGTAGGTGTTGTTAATTTTGAATTAAGTCGTTACGTGCAACAGCGACAAGTGCAATTAAGTTATCAGATTAGGCCGTTTCAGATAAGAAAACGTAGAATAAACCAATGCAGGAGAACAAAATAAATAAAGTTATGATCAAATCAGGTCATTCGTTGAGAAACGAACGTGTTGACCCGGTACGAAACTGAAGAAGAGACGTAAGCAGCACATCACCAATGCAGCTCAGCAACCGCAAGAACCACCGCCTGACAGGCTGCGTCTTAGAAGGAAAGGAGATGAACTTGCTACATCCAGGAGAGGGTCTCCACGTAGCACCATGGAAGCGATGGAGCAAAGAGAGACACCAGCTTTAGGGTTTGCAAACATGCTCAAACGGTTGACGTCTATGTTTCGAAAGATATATTTAACCCTAATGACCAGAGGCCTATTTATAGCCTTACATGCCCCATTAATCATATTCATGTTAAGACGTGACCACTCAGTTGCTCTTGTACACATTAAGGAAAATTCCACAAAAGAGACACTTTCCAGTTATGATTAATAAATCCAAATAGGAAAGAAATAATTAATTACATTGTTTTATCGTAGTGCAAAAAGAAGACGGAAGACAGAAGACGTTCTCCACAATCTACAATCCACAATCCACAATCCACAAGCTCGAGCTTGTACCCAGCCCGGCCCGGCTAGGCCATGTGAGGCGAGGTGTGGTGTGGCGCGCGCGCACGTGTGTGCGTGCGTGTGTGTTGTGGTCACCATATCCACCAAGGAGGTGAGTATACCCTCATCCTAGGACCCTTTTGGACACTAGTGCCCCATGTGATCATACATATAATGACCACAAAAGTTCTAGGAGTGAGCAATATGGGATAAAACATCTTTGTCGTTTGCACTAGAGACAAAACTACTTTTCTCACATGTGCTAGCTGCACTACATTGGGCTTAACACATGATATATATATGGCTATAGCAGTCATATATCTAACAATCTCCCACAAAGTCTAATGTGTAGTGTGCTCTACCATTCAATCCTCCATACTATGCTTTCAGCAGATACCTTTCGGTTTGAATCTACCTGAGTTATCCAACTGTGATCCTCGCAGGAACTAGGTGAATAAAAGTCTTGAACCTGAACCTTGGGTACAAGAGTATAGGTTGGTAACACCACAATAAAGACATGGTTGTAAAGAAAAAAATGCATTAAGGTCATGCATATAAAATTTTATATCATGATTGATAATAGAGAACAACTCAATTCTCCTATTGCGGTCTAGACAACATCAATCATTTAGTTAGAGTCTCAAAGGATGTACTGCTAACATCCTGTCCTAAGACTTGACACCATTCAGAGACTAATCTCTTACTAACTTGTAGTCATGACACTAATAGGTTTCCTAGGAGATAGACACACAGATGCCTGAAGCATCAAAGTAAATACATAGTGTCATCCAATTCACCCGACAGCTTGTTATTACCACATTGAACTCAATTTGTGTGATCTCTACTCTATTGGGTTGGGTTGCTACTACCTACAAATAATGAGGGGTTTCAGTCCCATCCCCATCCTGAATATTTCCACTAAAGCTAGGGTAAGACCTTTAGTGAAAGGATCAGCTGCATTTTCTTTGATACCGACGTAGTCCACATCCATGATCCCATTAGACACTAAATCCCTTACAGACTTGAGTCTGACTTGGATGTGTCTACGCTATTTTTTATTATACTTGTGATTCTTTATCTTAGCAATAGTTGTAGTGTTGTCACAGTGAACTGAAACTGCAAGAAGCGGCTTTTTTACAATAGGTAAACTGGACATAAGTCCATGTAGCCATTCATCTTTCAATCCAGTTTTGTCTAAAGCACACAACTCTGCCTTAAAAGTAGACCGAGATAATATGGTCTGTTTCTTAGACCTCCATAAAATAGCTCCTCCTCCAAATAGGAATACATATCCTGAGACACCATTACTCCCAGAGTTTATGGCAATCCAGCTTGCATCACTATATCCTTTGACAATAGAAGGATGTTTGCCATAATGCGGCCCAAGGGAACAAATTCCCCTGATATACCTCATAACTCTGTCAAGAGCTTCCCAATGGGTCTTGTCGGGACAACTTGTATATCTACTTAACTTACTCACTACAAACACAATGTATGGACGCGTGTTGTTCATAAGATACATCAAACTTTTGATAATCTAAGAGTATCGTAATTGAGATAGTGGAACCCCAGTCTCATTTTTGAACAAGGCCTTGGATGAATCATATGGAGTCTTAATAGGTTTACATGATGTGTACTCAAACCTCTTCAGTATCTTCTCAACATAGTGAGACTGAGAGAGAGTTATACCATCCGTAGACCTTATGATTTTAAGCCCTAAAATCACATCAGAGACACCCATATCTTTCATCTCAAACTTGCTACAGAAGAATGTCTTTGTCTCATTGACTACTTTCATATCGGAACCAAACAGTAGGATATCATCGACATATAAGCATAATAAAATGAAACCATCATTGATGATTTTATAGAAGAGACACTTATCAAATTCAATAGAAACAAATCCATACGATGATATCACAGAATCAAACTTCTCATGCCATTGCTTAGGGGCTTATTTCAAGCCATATAATGACTTAACAAGTTTATACACTTTGGACTCATTCCGATGACCCACAAATCCCACAGGTTGTTCCATATATATCTCTTCCTGAAGATCACCATGTAAGAATGTGGTCTTCACATCCATCAGATGGATACAAAGATTACAAATGGAAGCCAATGCTATAAGCACTCGGATTGTGGTCATACAGGAAATAGGGAAATAAGTATTAAAATAATCTATTCCTTCCTCTGTGTGTAACCCTTAGCAACTAAGCTAGCCTTATACTTATTAATTGTCCCATATGCATTATGTTTCTTCTTAAAGATCCATTTCAACCAACTACAAAACAATTAGGAGGAAAATCCACCAATTCCCAAGTTCCATTCAAGAGAAATTATTGGATTTCATCATTAACGACTTCTTTCAAACTTAGCTTCTGGAGATTCCATAGATTGTTTGAAAGTTACATGATCACCCTCAACATTGTAAGTGAGAAACTCACTTCCAATGTCCTTGGATGTCCTAGACCATTTACTTCTCCTTGGTTCAACTATTTCTTTAGAATCATCAGATTCAGAAATAGCTTGTTAGAGTCACCCCCCCATATTTGTCATCCTTTCCACGTGCTTGGGAATGGAACTTATGGTGAATGAATCCTCTTAAGATACTTCATTGGGCACACCAGATTTCATGGGAAACACATCCTCAAAGAATGTAGCATCATGTAATTCCACACTTGTATTGAAATCAATGCCAGAGATATTAGATTTTACAATCAAGATTTTGTAGGCATAACTTGTCTCTACATACCCTAAGAATATGGCATCAACCGTTTTCGGTCCCAATTTCTTCCTTTTGTTTTTCACGGATAAGTACCTTAGCAATCCACCCCTACACTCGAAGGTATTTGAGGCTTAGTTTTTGTAGGGACCCACCCTTCTTGATCAGCATAAATACCAACCATTAGGGATAATCCCAAAACCTAAACCCAGATTATGAAATAAAATAGTGAATTCTCGACAAAGGCGATTAAATAATATACGAAAAAGATAAATAAATTTTTCCTTTTTCTTTCTTTGCTCATAAATCAATGTCACATCAAGGACGCACATTCAGATATCACAAATCATATTCAACTCCATTAAATCCAAAATCAAATCTTGTTCTCATATGCGGTTCAGTTTACATCAGATACACGTACATTGATGAACAAACTTAATCTATAACCCATCTCGGGAAAGAGAGAGTACAAGGACATTCTAATCTGTCTAGATTATGCTATTTATATCTTTTTTATCACAACCTCTCCACTGGATCGCATTATACCTAAAAATATTTAAAACAACCTCATGAGACTCATATAGAGCCCCAGTGAGTGGATACCTCCCACTCAAGCTAGGTACATGCATCAGCATCAGATTAAGTATAATAAACTTAATAAAAACATGCAGATATTGAAAAGTCTAGCAGATAGTTCTATCATGAGTCAAATCTATCTTGCAATGGTAATCTAATCTAGCAAATAATGTAATCACTTAAACCAATTATAACTTTGAAACTTCTTTTAGAGCATGTCTGTGAACAAATCAGTAGATACTTCTAGTTCTAATTAAGAATCTTACTCCATGAGTAATAAGTCAAGTTCTAAGCATTTTGAATCAATACATAACAACAACTTTATCTTTGTGACACTCCACCATCCAGACTAAGAACACATCATGTAGTCCTGAAGTTGAAGTACAATTAAAATATTTTGACCAAACAATACTATCAAATAGCAAGCAGTCTAACTCATATTCAGAATGTTAATAAATCCCATCATTTATAACTTATCAACATGACATATCATAATTGAAATAGAAAATGTCCATAGCAACATGATTACTTTCTACAACAAGAAGCATAATCAACAATGAAAAATCATCAAGTAACAATACAAGGAATGTAACAACCATTCAAATCATGTTCTACATGGCTTATCATCTTTTATTAATTTGCCCTAAAACTACTTGGCTTGTACCTCACCAAGTAGAAGTTGCCACGCCTGGTTCTCGTGTCAACGACTCACCATCACTATCTTAGGGTTTATTTGGCCACCCTAAGATATCAACAACAGACACTGGCCACCTCAGGGTTGCCTAAAGAGGCTCACTTCCTCATCTCGAGTACACGAGATAGGAACCGGCAAAATAGTATATCACATATTACAACATTTCACATATTTTATTTCAACAGTCTATTCCATCTGGACATAGACTTTCACAACAAGGATTTAGGGTTGGAGCCACTCCAGATGACTCACTCCTAAATCTTGGTAGCCTAACCTTTAAGGTCTCGATCCACAATCTAGAAATCCTTCTCATAATTCATTGATTACTACAAGGAGATCCATTTTGTTTCCCCAATGTGGTCCTCGGGGGAAACTAACGGTGTTCAGGGCACCTAGCTAGATGTTTCATCATTTTACTTGTTGTTAATCTCTTTTACTCATCTCAAAAGAATTCAAAACATCATATATCATATAGGTGTATTCTTCCATAACTAGAATATCATGAAACATATTAAGCTTATCAAGAAAGACAATGATTAAAGTAAGAAGCACAATAAATCTATAGATTGCAACACATGTGATTATTTTATCGTCTACATCATCTCATAGAAATCATCAACAGTGGGTTTCTTCCCGAGACATAATCTTATTATCCATAATTTACCCCATCATGGTTTTATCATCATAAGTGAACTTTCAGCCCTAGACATAATATCATTATGCAATATTTACCCTTACCAGGGTTTCTCAATGTATGGTGTGCATATTAAATTCAATTTCAACATAAATCTTATCATTTCATTGTATATCACAATTCTGAACAAATATTAGCAGAAGCATTAGAACTAGTAATAGTAAAAGCATACAAATATCATGATTCATTCCTCATACTCAGAATAGATTTATCATACAAAATATACTTGTTCCATCCAATATGAATAGATGCTAATAAATTTCATGCATATACATGCATAATAGACATAGTTCTCTTCTTCTTTTATTTCACATTCTTCATATGCGGTTACTAATCAACACATGTTGATTATCATTTGAATTCCATCAAAATAGTTCATTCTCATAGTACAAGTATTCTATCAAACAGTCACAATACAAGAACACATTCTTGTAAATCAATTCAAATACAATTCAAATACTTGAGTTTCATCTTTTAGTTGAATTCAACAAAACTTTGTACATCTCTTACTCCCCCATTTGAGATTGTCATTCACTAGCATCATCAAACTCATCCTTTTAGGGTAAGAGTTACATTCTTAGAATCATCTACTAATTCCTATCTTTTTCCATCATTTTATACTCAGTAGTCTCAACTTGTTTCAATTCATGTTCATTAAATTATCTATACCAATCTTTCTTGATTAAATTTACATATGATGCTTCTCTTCTACATAACATTTATCAAAGTACAATTCTTAGTATATTTCATTTAATTTTGGTTAATTCACATGTAATTAAAATAAAATATAAAATACTTCAACATACTATCTTCATTAGTTTCATTTTTATCTTGCAATCACCATTAAGTACATCTTGTTCATATTGTCTCTTATATTTAGATAAGTGTACCTTGTCATTTACTACTAATGTCATTCCCATAATCAATAATGATCATTCTTTATTATACTAAAACAAATGCATTGGACTTAGATGATATTAGTAAGACTCATCATATTCAATTGAAGTATTACTACTTTCAACGTCAACATTTGATCACATTTACAACATCATATACAAGTTCTAGATTTATCACTCGTAATCATCTTAATAATAAACTTTTTAGGATTTTCAAGAATTCATTCCTTAGTTCAACATATCATAGGAATCATATCATTCAGTAATCCAATCATGATTCAAGGGTTCATTAGGGTTATTCACAAACATGGAAACCCTAGTTTCCATTTTCACACATTTCATTTGATCAATCGTAAGTATACATTGATTAACTAACTCATTTGATTCACTTACTCAACACAAATCCTAATCATGATATGCGGTCATTCAATTCCATTAACATTCAACAAAACACTCATATAATACAATCTAGTACAATCCAAATATGATTTTATACATGTAAATTCAATTCCAAGCATATCGGCCATTGGGCTGATTTTTAGGCAAAATTCACATGAAATAGCATAGTCATCTACCCATAAGAAAACCCATGGATCCTCAATCAATATATCAGGGACTAATCAAGTTCCAATCAATGAGAAATAATCAAAATTAGTAGAATCGGATCCCCCAATATCTTTCCCAAATCAAATCCAATCACATACATATACAAATAAGGTTTTTGATTATTTTAACCAGATAGAAGTAGGCTTTCAACATGAATATAGAACTTAGGAGTGAGAAAAACACTCACCTCCGGTGCCATGCACCATAAAAACGTAGGTCAACCTCTGAAGTTCTAGAAACCCAACCAAACTCTACCAAATAAATCCAATTCTTTCTCCTCTCAACTCGAAAACCCTAGAAATGGGGATTGGAAGAGAAAGAGTGAGAAAAGGGGAAGATTTGATGTGATTTCAAATCAAATCAGGGGAGGGATGGAATCTTGACATGTGAGAGAAGATTCACCATGAAATGCTATGCAAAGAAGCTAAACTTACTTGATTTCATCATATCTTGGATAAAGAAACCCTAGGTAAACATCTTCACCACTTTCTCTTCTCAAAACCCTAGCTCTCCACTCTCTCAAGAATTTTGTTTCTTTGATAGGAATGATGAGTTATGAGAGCTCCTTATGTGTTAGGTTAGTCATATAGATGAATTGAGGTGCTAGTGTCTCTTCGCCAGATGAATGTACAACTAGAAGTTTCCTTGCTAGTAGGATTGTTGGCACAGTTACAAGTGAAACCTACCTTGAGACAGTAGATTCATGATGCACAATAGAATGAAATTGTGATACATAATATCCGATCAAGGATTGGTAGTGAAAAGTGTGATGGCTTTCATGAGGCAGATGATGGTACAATTTGTTACCACAATAGGACAGTAGTTCCTGATGTGGATGGGTTGAGGAAGATGGTACTTGAGGAGGCTCACTCTTCCATGTATGCAATGCATCCTAGAAGTACCAAGATGTACCAAAACTTGAAAGACATGTATTGGTGGCCAGGTCTAAAGTATGATGCGGCAGAGTTAATTACCCAATTTGTCAGCAGGTGAAGGCTGAGCACCAGAAGCCTGTAGGGGCATTACAACCCTTGCCAATACCACAGTGGAAATGGGATCATATTATACGGACTTTGTGATTGGTCTTCCTAAGAGAACCAAGGGCCATGATTCCATATGGGTGATATTATACATATTGACTAAGTCAGCTCATTTTCTTCCAGTTCATACGAAATTTACAACAAAGAAATTGGCACAAATATATATTGATGATGTAGTCCATCTGCATGGCATTCTAGTGACTATAGTTTCTGATAGAGGTCCACAATTACAAGTCATTTTTGGGAGCGTCTACATTCAGCAATGGTAACACAGCTGAGATTCAGCACAACTTTTCATCCGCAGACTGATGGTCAGTCTGAAAGGACTATTCAGACTTTAGAGGATGTCTTGAGGGCATGTGTGTGGTAATTTCTTGGTAATTGGGATGTACCTCTGACTCTGATAGAGTTTGCGTACAAAAATAGCTATCAAAGAAGCATAGGTATGGCTCCTTATGAGGCTTTGTATGGGAGACGATGTCGGTCTTCTCTTTGCTGGTATGAGACATGTGAATATCAACTTTTGGGTCCCGAGCTAGTATAGAAGACTACATAAATCTTATGCAGATAATTGATGTAGACCACTTGAGTTCCAAGTGGGAGACAGAATATATCTTAAGGTTTCTCCTTGGAAAGGTGTGCTGAGGTTTGGAAAGAAGGGTATGGCTCCTAGATTTATGGGACCATACCCTATCCTAGCTCATGTTGGAAAGGTAGCATATAAGTTGGAGCTACCACTAGAGCTACATAGATTGTATAATGTCTTTCACATCTCTATGTTGAGGAAATGTCATCTAGATACTGACCATACAATCCAACCAGTAGAGGTTGAGTTAGATGAGGATATCTCCTATTTTGAGGGTCTTGTGTTGATCCTGGATAGAAGGGTGAAAAAACTGAAGAGAAATGATATATTACTAGTGAAAGTTTTGTGGAATCACTATGGCATAGAGGAAGCCACATGAGAACTAGAGAATGAGATGCGTAGAGAAAACCCATCTCTTTTTGCGTAGG
Source organism: Alisma plantago-aquatica (assembly GCA_963693085.1). Lineage (NCBI taxonomy): Eukaryota > Viridiplantae > Streptophyta > Magnoliopsida > Alismatales > Alismataceae > Alisma > Alisma plantago-aquatica. Next base: position 612,883,886 of record OY856413.1, read on the forward strand.
ATTTAAGGGTGAAATCCTTATTAGGGGTTTATAGTTGTAAGGCCCCTGAACTTTCTTAATGAGTTGAATGAGCTTAATTACCATAATTGAATGCTTATAACCCTAATATAACCTTTTTATATGTTTTGAAATCATTATACAAGCTTAAGTTTAAAATTTGGTCCAATTTGGACATTGTTCGAGCAAGTTATGCAAGTTTCTGTACATTTTGGACTTTTCTACAATTTACCCAATTGAGGGTTTTTCTTTGCAATTTATCACATACATTACGTTCCTTATATGTTACATTATAATTCTTGAGATTTTTGAGCCATGGGTCTCCTAGTTGAGCCATGTTTATCAAGATCTGATTCACATCACCTTTCTCATCCTTTTAAAATTTTGATTGTGTATCTCATGGATAAGATTATGACTCATCACATATTATCGTCCGTATTCATCAATTTCCTTTATGAAGAAAATCATCTAGTGTGCATCTCAGTTCATAGGTTTTTCTCAAAATTTCAAATTTCATACTCAAATTCAAACTCATTAGAGATTGTCTTCATAATCCATTAAACTTTCATCTTTCTTATATGAAATTCCATGTTTTACATAGGTTCCATATTGTATTATAAAATCCTTTTCTTTTTCACCATTTTACCGTCATTCTTCTCTTTTTCATCATGCATTTTATTATACTACCAAATTATGTTCATCTGGATACTTGGCCAGGGCATCCAGAAGAAGTACAGTAAGTAGTTCCATACTAGCTTAGCTCAATACCCAAATACTTTACCAAAGTATCTGGATAATGAGTTCAGTCAGTATGCACATCATTCAGATTATATTTAACATTCACATTATCATTGAATCCTAAATCCTATTGTCCTTGTAGACTCATCTAACCTAGGCTCTGATACCACGTTGTAGGGACCCACCCTTCTTGATCAGCATAAATACCAACCATTAGGGATAATCCTAAAACCTAAGCCCAGATTATGAAATAAAATAATGATTTCTCGAAAAAGGCGATTAAATAATATACAAAAAAGATAGATAAATTTTTCCTTTTCCTTTCTCCGCTCATTAATCAATGTCACATCAAGGACGTCACATTCAGATATCACAAATCATATTCAACTCCATTAAATCCAGAATCAAATCTTGTTCTCATATGCGGTTCAGTTTACATTAGATACATGTACATTGATGAACAAACTTAATCTACTGCCCATCCCAAGAAAGAGAGAGTATAGGGACATTCTAATCTATCTAGATTATGCTATTTATATCTTCTTTGTCATGACCTCTCCACTAGATATCATTATACCTAAAAACATTTGAAACAACCTCATGACACTCATATAGAGTCCCAGTGAGTGGATACCTCCCACTCAAGCTAGGTACATGCATCAACATCATATTAAGTATAATAAACTTAACAAAAACATGCAGATATTGAAAAGTCTAGCAGATAGTCCTATCATGAGTCAAATGTATCTTGCAATGATAATATAATCTAACAGATAAGGTAATCACTTAAACCAATTATAACTTTAAAACATCTTTTAAAGCATGTCTATGAACAAATCAGCAGATACTTCTAGTTCAGATTAAGAATCTTACTGCATGAGTAATAAGTCAAGTTCTAAGAATTTTGAACCAATACATAACAATAACATTATCTTTGTGACACTCCACCATCCAGACCAGGAACACATCATGTAGTCCTGAAGTTGAAGTACACATAAAACATTTTGACCAAACAATACTATCAAATAGCAAGCAAACCAACTCATATTCAAAATGGATATAAATCCCATCATTTATAACTTGTCAACATGACATATCATAATTGAAATAGAAAATGTCCATAAAAACATTGTTACTTTCCACAACAAGAAGCATAATCAACAATGACAAATCATCAAGTAACAATACAAGGAATGTAACAACCATTCAAATCATGTTCTACACGGCTTATCATCTTTTATTAATTTGTCCTAAAACTACTTGGCTTGTACCTCACCAAGTAGAAGTCACCACGCCTTATTCTTGTGTCAACAACTCACCGTCACTATCTTAGGGTTTAGCCGACCACCCTAAGATATCAACAACAGACCCTAGACAGCTCAGTGTTGCCTAAAGGGGCTCACGTCCTCATCTCGGGTACAAAAGATAGGAACTAGCAAAACAATATATCACATATCACAACATTTCACATATTTTCACATTTCACATATTTCATTTCAATAGAGTCTATTCCATCTGGTCATAGACTATCACAACAAGGATTTAGGGCTAGAGCCACTCCATATGACTCACCCCTAAATCTTGGTGGTCTAACCTTTAAAGTCTCGATCCACACTCCGGAAATCCTTCTAATAATTCATCGATTACTACAAGGAGATCCATTTTGTTTCCCCGATGTGGTCCTCGGGAGAAACTCATGGTGTTCAAGGCACCTAGCTAGATGTTTCATCATTTCACTTGTTATTAATCACTTTTACTCATCTCAAAAGAATTTAAAACATCATATATCATATAGTTGTATTCTTGTGTAACTAGAATAACATGAAACCTATGAAGCTTATCAAGAAAGACAATGATTAAAGCAAGAAGCACAATAAATCTGTAGATTGCAACACATATGATTATTTTATCTTCTACATCATCTCATAGAAATCATAAACAGTGGGCTTTCTACCTGAGATATAATCTTATTGTCCAACATTTACCCCATCAGGGTTTTATCATCATCAGTGGGCTTTCAACTCTAGACATAATCTCATTATGCAATATTTACCCTTATTAGGGTTTCTCAATGTAAGGAGTGCATATTAAATTCAATTTCAACATAAATCTTATCAGTTCATTGTATATCACAGTTCTGAACAAATATTAGCAGAGGCATTAGAACTAGTAACAGTAAAAGCATATAGATATCATGATTCATTCCTCATACTCAGAATAGATTTATCATACAATATATACTTGTTCCCTCCAATCTAAATAGATGCTAATAAATTTCATGCATATACATGCATAACAAACTTATCTCTCTTCTTCTTTTATTTCACATTTTCATATGTGGTTACTAATCAACACATGTTGATTATCATTTGAATTCCATCAAAATAGTTCATTCTCAGAGTACAAGTATTCTATCAAACAGTCACAATACAAGAACACATTCCTATAAATCAATTCAAATACTTGAGTTTCATCTTTTAGTTGAATTCATCTACGGTTATGTACATCTCTTAATCCCCCGTTTGAGATTTTCATTCACTAGCATCATCAAACTCATCATTTTAGGGTAAGAGTTACATTCTTAGAATCATCTACTAATTCCTATCTTTTTCCATCATTTTATACTTAGTAGTCTCAACTTCTTTCATTTCATGTTCATTACATTATTTGGACCAATCTTTCTTGATTCATGTGACACACCGATAACAAAAACATAATTTACTTAAATGAAAGCGTTCGTTAGCAGTGGATTACTGAAAATCACTAAAAATTAAAACCTTATTCAAAGAGATCCTCACTTCTATTCCGGGTGTTGCTGCTGTCCTTCACCTACTGAAGGGTTCCTGCCTCCTCGTCCGCGTCCACCTAAAAATGTAGATCCCACAGGGATGAGACAATTGTAAATTGCCCCAACAAGAGATATAACTCTCCGCCAAGCACATTATTATTGCAGTTATTGAATTAACACTGAGCAGAGGAATTATATATTTAACAGCAGATAGATCAATGTCTAAATAGATTAAAGCAATATTCTTATTCCGAGCATTTCAGCTATAACTTGATAAGTCAACATGATACTTATTTAGTGAGGAATTAAAGAACATGTATAACATTTATCCTTCTAGGATATGCTTAAGCAGGGTTACATCAACCTTCTCAGTCAGTACGAGATTATATGGCAGAGACATCATGTATCAAACAACAATTAGCTTGCCAGAGTTTATTGATATCCTTGCTATAGAGTTATAGCCGTAACATATACTCACTTCAGGCTTATATCACATAGCTAATGTCTGTTATTATATTGTGGAGTCATGGCCTGTATCCATACCCTTTTTAATGATGTTTTGGGATCTTAATCCCTCATCTCATCAGGTACATTTTTATTTCTTAACAAGTTCATCATCTTGATTATAGAATATGGGTATTCAGACCCTCAATTCATCATAGAATACTTGTTACCACTTATCAGGTAAATTAATACCTTCAGGTCATCTGACCAAGGTAATAATGATTCTTGTTACACAAGCATTCCACATAGTTCACAAAGCTCATATCACCTCTTGTTACCCCTTAATAGTCAACAAATCATATTATAGCTTATGAAGCCCATAAACAATTTTAATAATTAAAACATCGTATGTCACACAAGGCTCATTAATTTCAAGTTACCTCTCACTAAGAAACAAAGCATATGAAGGCTTATAAGGCCTATAAAACATTTTCAATATACATAGTATCATAGCTCATACCTGGCTATGCTCAAACATACCTGTATGATTAGTACTCATGATAATAATTATATCCATTATATATCAGTACCATGCAATACAAGGGTTTTCTTATTACATTCATAACTCATCACTCTGTATTTGATCTTCACATAGGATCACTCTGTGTTAGGATTTCACATAGCATCACCCTGTGTTTGGGTTTCACATAGCATTACTTGCATTAGGGTTTCACATAGCATCACCTTGTATTAGGGTTTCACATAGCATCACCCTGTGTTAGGGTTTGACATAGTATTACCTTGTGTTAGGGTTTGACATAGCATTACCTTGTGCTAGGGTTTGACACAACATTACCTTCTGTTAGGGTTTCACATAGCATCACCCTGTGTTAGGGTTTGACATAGCATTACCTTGTGTTAGTGTTTCACATAGCATCACCCTATGTTAGGGTTTGACATAGCATTACCTTGTTTTAGGGTTTCACATAGCATCACCCTGTGTTAGGGATTCACATAGCATTACCTTGTGTTAGGGTTTCACATAACATCACCCTGTGTTAGGTTTTCACATAGCATCACCCTGTGTTAGGGTTTCACATAGCATTACCCTACATTAGGGATTTACACATCATTACCCTGAATTAGGGTTATTATATCCTATTACCCAATTTAGGGTTAGGATGCACTATTCACATCAGATTAGGGTTTATCATGTCCTTTTTCACAAATTAGGGTTTACTGTAGCATTACATAACATCACTCTATATTAGGGTCACATCATTCCCTTAGATTAGGGTTTCACTCAGTATTGCCCTAAATTAGGATCAGGGCTCATCAACCTTCTCAATCAGGGATTCATGATCTCTTTATTAAGGATCATACCCTAATTACATACTCTATTCATGTTGAAAGTGTTGAGGTTTAATCATTACATGATTTCCATTCATTTAGGAATTCCTCTTTCTTTCATCCTCTCTAGGATGTCAATTATTTCAATCTTAATTGGATTAGGTCCAATCAACTTGAATGAAGGGTTGTCACAACATATTAAGTCATTGCTTTCATAAGCATCAAGAGTTAACCACTCAAAAGGTACTAATCATCCTAGTACCTCAAAGGTATAACCATTGTAATCACCTTTGTTTTACATCATTAATAATCAAGTAGTTAAGTGACCTTTATTCACATTAGATGTCCAAATGGTTTGACCAGTTGAATCTCAAATGGTCTTGGTCACTTAGACCTCAAACAGTCATGGTCACTTAGACCTTAAATAATCTTGGTCACTTAGACCTCAAACGGTCTTGGTCACTTAGACCTAAAACGGTCTTGGTCACTTAGACCTCAAACGGTCTTGACCAATTAAGTTCAAACGATTTGAAACAGTTTAGCCAAATCAAGTTGAAACCGATTGGGCATATAAAAACGTTTAGACAAAACATTTTGAAACCGAATGAACTTGGGTCTCCAAATGGTTCGAGACCATTTGGTCCCAAAAGGTCTTGATACTGTTTGATCCCAAATGGTCTTGAGACCATTTGGACTCAAACGGTCTTAAGACCGTTTGGTCCAAACCATCTCGAAACTCAAATGGACCAAAAGAAATCCATCAAATAAATCGATTTCAGGGTTTCACCTGTTGAACCCTCCTATCAATTGAAACATTGAATTAACCTCAATTGAACCATTGAATCACCCTTCAATTGAACCATCAATTTGGGTTTTAAAATTAAGAAACCATCAATTAGGGTTTTAACCTAATTAGATTAGGGTTTGAAATCAAGATACCTTCAATTGTTGACATTGTAGGACAAATTCTATTGAAATCATTGAATCACCAGTTAGCCATGTCATGACCTAACCTCAAACGGTCTTGAGATCATTTGGATGACCTCCAAAGGGTCTTGAGATCGTTTGACTAATCCCATCATTGAAATTTGTGAAATTCAATTAGGGTTTGCATCATAGAATCGATCATCAATTAAGCTATTGATTGTATTTCAATTTGATATCACTGGATCTTCAACCATCTAATCATACTTCATCATAGACTTCCAAATGGTCTTGGTTGACCTCCAAACGGTCTTGAGACCATTTGGGTGACCTCCAAATGGTCTTGAGACTGTTTGGGTTAGTCAAACCAAAAATTAAATCAATCAATTGAGAATTTCAGCACTCAACTCGATTAGGGTTTGATACTTGATGGACCTTTAACTGATGAACCCTTTGAAACCAATCAATTGTATTTAATGGGTCATGAACCATCAACATCAGCATATGAACTCCAAATGGTCAACTGTGGTCAACTATTCCAAACGGTTTTGAAACCGTTTGAAACCCAAATGGTCAACTGTGGTCAACTATTCCAAATGGTTTTGAATCCGTTTGGTTTCAAACGGTTTGATGAAACCATTTGGCTAACTTTATTGAAACCGATTGGACTCAAATTTTGAAACTGTTTGCAATAAATATTTGTGGAGGTGTGTGCTTATGATGATTTCATCATCATCAAGCTATAAACCCATGAAGCTTTCTATGATTTTCATGGTGATTGCATCAATCAATCAAATAAAATTTCAAGAATGAAGAAAGGATCAACAATTGATAGAGGTATGAAATCAATAATAACATTCAAGGGTTCGAGTTATATAACCCGCCTTCAATTGAGATTCAAAGCTTAAAACTCCACATATTTAATGGTGAAAGCAACAACTTTCACTATCCCAAACTCGTCCTTAAGCTTTGAGTGAAAAGGAATGGCTAGAATTGAAGATGAAATGGAGATAAGAAGAAATCATACATTGATTTTTGATTTCCACCATGGAATCAAGGTGAAAAGAGGTCATCGAGCTTACCAACAGGTTGTGGGTTGTCCTCCTGATCCTAAAAAGCTCCCTTGGTCGTATTTCAAGCAAAGAGTGGAAGTGGTTCCGAAAAAGCCTCTCAATTGAGTTGTAAAAGGTGTTTTTATAAGAAATTCAATGAGAGAGAAAATATTTTATAAAATCCTTTTAATTCTAAAAATGGTGCCACCTCTCCCCCATCAATTCCTTGAATTCAAAGCCATCTTCCCCTCCTTCGAATTCCTCTTCATTATCCATGAATTAAGGAAAAGCAAATTAAGCACCTTAAATCATATAATACTAATATCCCATTTTTGGTGGATATTACTTTTGATTTAACTAATGTGAGTGGGTTCTCCACTCACTTAGATATTTTCGTGCCGTTGCAAGTCACATGCTCGTCCAAACTTATCTAATTTCAACCATTACCATTTTGGTTGAAGGGCACTTCGATTAACATATTTATTTTTGCATTAATTTGAAGTAAAGTTCCAATTATGCTTAAATCTTGATTATTTTAATATCAAGATTCTCTTTCTTCCAAAATGATTCAAATGAGGCGCCCCTCCAAAATTATTTTCTCTACATGATTCCAACAATCATGAGGGACCCTCTTGAAGTGGTATTTTGCATATTGAACCATAGATTTTGGGTAAATTGCACATTACGCCAAAACTAGGTTTTAATGCACAAACATTGCTCAACAAGCTCTTTCTTGTTATTCATGCCCCTACAAGCCATACCTCTGCATCATTCTCATTCCTTTGATTCTTTAATACTAGAGGAACATTTCACCATGTAACATTTGCAATTTAACCCCTCAACTTGGGTAATTTGCACTTTAGCCCAAAACAAGTAAAACATTATTTCAACATTATTAAAAAAGGACTAAAATTGAAATATAAGTTCCTCTTGAGCGTTAATTACTTTTTAAGAGATAAGAGGAAGCATATAATCAACTTTATTAAGCAAAACATATAGGTTTAAGCATAACCCAGGCCAGGGATGTTATAAATTATAAACCCCTAACAAGGATTTCGTCCCCGAAATCCCAGGAAAAGGAGAGACAGATTTTATTCATTTATCATACCATCAAGTCTCCAGATAACATCTTAATGTCATGGAGATACCATAGATATTTAATCCACACAAAGTTCTTCCACACATGGTTATTCTATGGAAATATTTTTAGCTTGGTAAACTTTTCCACCATAATTACAATTGTTCCTTCCATTAGTTCAACCTTATCAATGTTTATGTTTATGCAGAGCATAAACCCCTAACATATGATGTCCATATTATTTTATGTAACTAGATTGATTTCACAGTTGGCCAATATAGGTAACCAACATAAATCATCTATTATTTCTCAGGTACCATAATCCTTACTTTGGTATTCATCATATGTTTTGAGAACTCATCTCATTTTTATCATATTCATTTCTATGTTGTTACCACCGAAGGTATACATGCACAAGGTATTTCTTTCATTTTAGGACATTGCTTGTTCCATATATGATTATCTTGGAACCAAAGTCTAAAGCAACTGATATTTTCTACGTATCCAACAATGGATTATTTCTAATCCATATACATCAAATGTCATAATACTTACTTGATTGTCATGTTAATGAAAGGAAGAAATATAAAAGAACATACTCCTGTCATTACCCAAGGTTGTTTATCAAAGGGGAAACATATATATTTAATAGAGGTAAGCCACTCAACAATCCTTTATTTGTTTGGGAAAGTTCACTTAGCAAACCCTATGTGGCTGGGAAAGTTCACTTAGCAATCCATGATTAGTTGGGAAAGTTTACTTAGCAATCCCTATGTTATTTGGGAAAGTTCACTTAGCAATTCCTATTAGTTGGGAAAGTTCACTTAGCAATCCCTATGTAATTGGGAAAGTTCACTCAGCAATCCCTATGTTATTTGGGAAAGTCCACTTAGCAATTCCTATTAGTTGGGAAAGTTCACTTAGAAATCCCTATGTAATTTGGAAAGTTCACTCAGCAATTCCTATGTTATTTGGGAAAGTTCACTTAGCAATCCCTATGTAATTGGAAAGTTCACTTAGAAATCCCTATGTAATTGGGAAAGTTCACTCATCAATTCCTATGTTATTTGGGAAAGTTCACTTAGCAATCCCTATGTAATTGGGAAAGTTCACTCAGCAATTCCTATGTTATTTGGGAAAATTCACTTAGCAATTCCTATTAGTTGGGAAAGTTCACTTAGCAATCCCTATGTAATTGGGAAAGTTCACTCAACAATCCCTATTTAGTTTTATTATTCTCACTAGATTGTTTCAGAATGACTACTTCATCAGAGTAATCAGAAAGATAACAATCTAAGAGTTCCATACTTGCCCTATCTCCAATAATAATATACCTGGCCAGGGTATGCAAGTATTAAGATTAGGTAGTATGCACTTTATTTACTATCATGTTCCTCACTTTTCATATCATTATACACAGAGGATTTTTCATTCCTGGATTTTCTTCAGGCATCACTTCTATATCTCATCTTTTATCACACATATAAAAGAGATTATAAAGCATTTTAAGGAATACTGAGTAAAATGTAAATTCTCATCTTCCTTGTGTCCTTATAGGACTATTCAGAGGAAGTTCAAAAACAACTACTTTCTTATTTTTAACACATAGAATCATGAAATGAAATATCAGAATGAATCTATTTCATCTGACCTGTCATGACCTGAGGGTTGACTATTGCATCAGATTGATTCATTGCATAGAACCTCACAGTTGCTGGTTGTTGACCCGGTGCTTGATTGTTAGGTGTTGATGAACCAGCTTGGGATGCTTGTCCACGTCCTCTATTGTTACTAGAAAACTTCCTCCTTTGTGAGCCTTACTGACTTTGCCTTGGAGGTAGAGTCACCATTGAATTCCCGTCTGGACAATCCTTTGCTAGATGTCCCGGTTGTCTACATTGGTAATAGACCCTGGTCGCAAAATAGGGTCTGTGAGATCCAGTCACCGATGTTGATGCTATGCCGGGGGCTCTACTTGGAGCAATACTATGGTACCTACCCCTACTTGACGTCCATTGCGTCTGGGTATTGAATCTCGATGGTGCCTCCGATGTAGAAAATCTCAACTTCTTAAAACTTTCATATCTTTGTCCTTGAAACTGAGTGTATACCTTCTTACCACTGGTCTGTCGTTTCTCAATTTCAAACCTTTCTATCCTCCTTACCGACTCCACAAAAGTGGCAAACCTCTCCCTGTTCTCTAAAGTAGACACAGGAGTGGTCAGTTCAGTGTTCAACCCCTTCTCAAAATGTTGAATTCTTTCCTCATCATTAACTGCCATGTGCGGACAAAACCGCAACAACTCCATGAACTTAGCTTCATACTCACTAACGTTCATCCGTCCTTGTCTGATCCTCTCAAATTGAGAGATCTTCTCATATAGATACATCTTAGGGAAGTATCTACTGATGAATTCTCGTCAGAATACCTCCCATCAAACTTCTTCACCTCGCCTCTTGTCTTCTTCTATAATCCACCAGTGACCAACACTTCCTTTTAGGAGGTACACTACATGTCTTACCTTCTCGACTTCAGGAATATCAAGGATCCTGAAATCCTTCTCTAGCTCCGTCAACCACAAATCAACATCTACTCGATCATATGTACCAGCATAATATATGGCTCCAACCCGACAAAGTCTCTCAAAAGTTTTTCCAGCTCCCTGTCCCTCATTATGGGATGGTTCCCTAGGTGCACGTGGTGGCATCCTGTCCGCCATGTGTGTCATGGTCGCCATAAATTGGCCGAACAGGGTATGGAAGGATGGGTTTTCTATCATAGCTAGGTCAAACTGGGGATGTTCAGGTACTGGCTCCTCCCTAGCTTGATCCCTTGCACCTCCTCCTGGTGCAGCAACGCTTCTCTCAGCAGTTTGTTCTTCATGTGATCCATACATCTTCAAGTTCTTCTTCTCCTATGTGAGCAGAAGATACTATCAGATAAACTGGAAGACACTTAGAATAGACTCGACAACCTTAATCCTATGTCTCTATAGACTCAGTGAACCTAGGGCTCTAATACCACTAAATTGTGACACACCAATCATAAAAACATAATTTACTTAAGTGAAAGAGTTTGTTAGCAGTGGATTACTAAAAATCACTAAAAATTAAAACCTTTTTCAAAGAGATCCACAAAGGACAATTCTTTCGAAAAGAACCAAAGTAATTTGATCTCATTCTATTTCACTAGTACATATCGTGTATCATCTCATCTCAAGGATTACAACATCAATTGTTCTATTAAACTGTATACAGACAACATAAGAACATTGAGGCATCAAGCCAAAATCTCAGATCGATTCATTAAAAACTAACTATGGACTCCGAGGACCTGAGAGTATAGAGACGACACATAGGACTCTATTCACACATAAAAAAAACTTTATAGCCAGTGTCTCCACCTGAGAATTCACTACTATTCCTGGTGTTGTTGTTGTCCTTCACCTACTGAAGGGTTCCTGCCTCCTCGTCTACGTCCACCTAAAAATGTCGATCCCACGGGGATGAGACAATTGTAAATTGCCCCAGTGAGAGATATAACTCTCCACCAAGAACATTATTATTGTAGTTATTGAATTAACACTGAGCAGAGGAATTATATATTTAACATTATATAGATCAATGTCTAAATAGATTAAAGCAATATTCTTACTCTGAGCATTTCACCTATAACTTGATAAGTCAGCATGATACTTATTTAATGAGGAATTAAAGTACATGTATAACATTTATCCTTCTAGGATATACTTAAGCACAGTTACATCAACCTTCTCGGTCAGTATGAGATTATATGGCAAAGACATCACGTATTAAACTACAATTTGCTTGCTAGGGTTTATTGATATCCTCGCTATAGAGTTATAGCCGTAACATATACTCAATTCAGGTTTAGATCACATAGCTAATGTCTGGTATTGTATTGTAGAGTCATGGCCTGTAGCCATACCCTTTTTAATGAAGTTTTGGGATCTTAATCCCTCATCCTATCAGGTACATTTTTATTTCTTAACAAGTTCATCATCTTGATTATAGAATATCGGTATTCAGACCCTCAATTCATCATAGAATACTTGTTACCACTTATCAAGTAACTTAATACCTTCACGTCATCTAACCAAGGTAATCATGATTCTTGTTACACAAGCATTCCACATAGTTCACAAAGCTCATATCACCTCTTTTTACCCCTTAATAGTCAACAAGGCATATTATAACTTATGAAGCCCATAAACAATTTTAATAATTAAAAAATTGTATGGCACACAAGGATCATTAATTTCATGTTACCTCTCACTAAGAAACAAAGCATATGAAGGCTTATAAGGCCTATAAAACATTTTCAATATACAGAGTATCATAGCTCATACCTGGCTATGCCCATCATTTCAACATACCTGCATGATTAGTACTCATGATAATAATTATATCCATTATATATCAGTACCATGCAATACAAGGGTTTTCTTATTACATTCATAACTGATCACTCTGTATTTGAGCTTCACATAGGATCACTCTGTGTTAGGATTTCACATAGCATCACCTTGTGTTAGGGTTTCACATAGCATTACCTGCATTAGAGTTTCACATAACATCACCATGTATTAGGGTTTCACATACATTACCATGTGTTAGGGTTTGACATAACATTACCTTGTTTTAGGGTTTGACATAGCATTACCTTATGCTAGGGTTTGACATGGCATCACCTTGTGTTAGGGTTTCACATAGCATCACCCTGTGTTAGGGTTTGACATAGCATTACCTTGTGTTAGGGTTTCACATAGCATCACCCTGTGTTAGGGTTTGACATAGCATTACATTGTGTTAGGGTTTCACATAACATCACCCTGTGTTAGGGTTTCACATAGCATTACATTGTGTTAGGGTTTCACATAGCATCACCCTGTGTTAGGGTTTCACATAACATCACCCTGTGTTAGGGTTTCACATAGCATTACCCTACATTAGGGATTTACACATCATTACCCTGAATTAGGGTTTATTATATCCTATTACCCAATTTAGGGTTAGGATGCACTATTCACATCAGATTAGGGTCTATCATGTCCTTTTTCCCAAATTAGGGTTTACTGTAGCATTACATAACATCACCCTATATTAGGGTCACATCATTCCCTTAGATTAGGGTTTCACTCAGTATTTCCCTAAATTAGGATCAGGGCTCATCAACCTTCTCAGTTAGGGATTCATGATCTCTTTATTAAGGATCATACCCTAATTACATACTCTATTCATGTTGAAAGTGTTGAGGTTTAACCATTACATGATTGCCATTCTAGTAGGAATTCCTCTTTCTTTCATCCTCTATAGTATGTCAATTATTTCAATCTTAATTGGATTAGGTCCAATCAACTTGAATGAAGGGTTGTCACAACATATTAAGTCATTGCTTTCATAAGCATCAAGAGTTAACCACTGAAAAGGTACTAATTATCCTAGTACCTCAAAGGTATAACCATTGTAATCACCTTTGATTTACATCATTAATAATCAAGTAGTTAATTGACCTTTATTCACATTAGATGTCCAAATGGTTTGACCAGTTGAATCTCAAATGGTCTTGTTCACTTAGACCTCAAACGGTCTTGGTCACTTAGACCTTAAATAGTCTTGTTCACTTAGACCTCAAACGGTCTTGCTCACTTAGACCTCAAACGGTCTTGGTCACTTAGACCTCAAACGGTCTTGGTCACTTAGACCTCAAACGGTCTTGACCAATTAAATTCAAACGGTTTGAAACTGTTTAGCCAAATCAAGTTGAAACTGATTGGACATATAAAACCATTTAGACAAAACATTTTGAAACTGAATGAACTTGGGTCTCCAAATGGTTTGAGACCGTTTGGTCCAAACCCTCTCAAAACTGAAAGGACCAAAAGAAATCCATCAACTAAATCAATTTCAGTGTTTCACCTGTTGAACCCTCCTATCAATTGAAACATTGAATTAACCTCAATTGAACCATTGAATCATCCTTCAATTGAACCATCAATTTGGGTTTTAAAATTAAGAAACCATCAATTAGGATTTTAACCTAATTGGATTAGGGTTTGAAATCGAGATGCCTTCAATTGTTGGCAATGTAGGACTAATTCTATTGAAATCATTGAATCACCACTTAGCCATGTCATGACCTGACCTCAAATGGCCTTGAGGTCGTTTGGATGACCTCCAAAGGTTCTTGAGAACATTTGACTAATCCCATCATTGAAATTTGTGAAATTCAGTTAGGGTTTGCATCATAGAATCGATCATCAATTGAGCTATTGATTGTATTTCAATTTGATATCACTGGATCTTCAGCCATCTAATCATACTTCATCATAGACTTCCAAAAAGTCTTGGTTGACCTCCAAATGGTCTTGAGACTGTTTGGATAACCTCCAAATGGTCTTGAGACTGTTTGGGTTAGTCAACCCAAAAATTAAATCAATCAATTGAGAATTTTAGCACTCAACCTGATTAGGGTTTGAAACTTGATGGACCTTTAACTGATGAACCCTTTGAAACCAATCAATTGGATTTAATGGGTCATCAACCATCAACATCAGCATATGAACTCCAAACTGTCAACTGTGGTCAACTATTCCAAACGGTTTTGAAATCGTTTGGTTTCAAACGGTTTGATGAAACTGTTTGGCTAACTTTATTGAAACCGATTGGACTCAAATTTTGAAACCGTTTGCAATAGATATTTGTGGTGGTGTGTTCTTATGATGATGTCATCATCATCAATGTCATGCCCCAATCTCACATTAACCACAAACCACGAGATTAGGACGCGACAGGATGGGATTTACACGTAAGCCAACCACTCTTCACTTTTTAAAGCATTTTAAATTGATTAATAGAATAATCCGATTTATGCTGTAAAATGAAACTAAACAAACTGCGGAAGCATCTTTATTAAATTGAATAGCAATAAAAACAGAATCTACAACATATTACATTGTCCGACATAAAATAAAGCATAACAGATAATTTACATCTTTATACACATTCTCTCTCTCACTCACACCTTGTCCCACAGATCGAGGGGAAAGGACTAAGAGACCTCTAACTACTAACTACGAACCTTCTATCGACTAGGCGTAAGGATAAATCGATCCTTCTGATTTCCTGCTGCTGATGATAACCTGAAAATGTTTTGAGTAGAGGTATGAGCCTACTCGCTCAGTGAATAGCATTTCACTTAGCTATCACTAGACAACTCATCAGGTTTATAAACTGAAATTAAACATAATTGCAGAACTAAGCAAGGCAGTTCTAATAACATAACAGATTTACAGAATATAATCACATTTCCAAGCATCAACAGGTAATTCAGATAAATAAACAGTTATATAAATTTACTTTGAACCTACATGATTATTTATTCATTTTATTATTATGCGCTAAATATATGCAGTGTACTCTGCATATAAAGATCCGCAGCAAGTTCATGCTATGGTCCCACCGTACAAGACTTAGCGACACACCCGGGAAGTGCTAAGTCTGACTACTCGTCCTGGTCTGCACAGGACACAGGCTCT
Source organism: Alisma plantago-aquatica (assembly GCA_963693085.1). Classification (NCBI taxonomy): domain Eukaryota; kingdom Viridiplantae; phylum Streptophyta; class Magnoliopsida; order Alismatales; family Alismataceae; genus Alisma; species Alisma plantago-aquatica. The sequence continues at coordinate 612,899,816 of OY856413.1, forward strand.
ACGGCCTCATCGCACATCCACGTGTGCTGCACAACCACGTGTGCTCTCAACTCCTCCTTAAACCTGAGTACCCCGGCGGAGAGTCACAGGGTTACCTTTGCGACACAAGCACGAATGGTGTTAGATAACCGTGTTTTCTTTTGTTATCGCAGTGCCATCGTGACACAAGCACGATTGTTGTTAGACACTGCCTCTCTCTTTCCTCGTTTGTCCGTGACACCAGCACGGATGATGTTGCAACACGAGTTTCACCCCAAAGTTTCAGACCCATCTAAGGGGTTCTACGGTGTTAGGGCATCTAGGTCTATACTTGATTAACAAATAAACATTTAAACAGGAATATCACATTTCATGCATTTTGTACAATCTAAACATCACAAAAGCACCTATATATATTTATCATAAATAAACATGATTCAGAATCATTCATCCAGTTTCAATGCTAAACATCTATATTTGAAATCAGTTAATACATTGCAACAATAATACAGGAAATTTCATCATTTTCATTAAGCATATCACGTAGTTCAATTCTAATGAGTCTAACATACTCTATTGTATGAACTATACTGTTTAGAAGTTATATCAATTGATACAGAAGCAATTAAACGTTTAAATTGAGTTAAATATTGATTTCTAAATGAACTACTACTCACCCACTTCGGTGTGTTCGTATACACCGAAAAACGTCCACAACCACGCCTAATTCTTCCCTTTACCGCAGAGTGCACGCCGTGCACCTGGGCTGCACGCCGTGCACCTGGGCAGAAACTCGTTCTGCTATCTGTAACTTTGCACGCCGTGCAAATTGATTTGCACGCCGTGCAACCTGTGCAGAACAGAAAACTCATTGTAGATGAACTCGATTAAAGCCGAATCAAGGACTAACAACTACTGGTTTGTGCTTACGAACCTCGGACGAACTCAAGGTGGTTGATTTGATGTTGTTCTTTGCTCAGGATGGTCCTAGTTCAGACCTGCTGCTGCAAGTAGCCGTTTTCCATGAACAGGTTGAAGGGGAGCTCGGCTAGGGCTGAATTGAGGGCTATTGGCGGCGGATTCTTGCTCAAAGCTCTTGGCCGAGCTCGGAGCTACACTTTCCTGGAGCTTTGTGCTCCCTAACTGGCTCCATGGCCGCCCGCTGCAGCTAGCCGGCCAGCAACTACTGCTGCAGGTCGGCGCCGCCCTAGGCCAGGGTAGAGGAAGAGTGGAGGAACACTACTACAGAAGTGCCTTTTAGTGTCGGTTGTTTAACCCCCTTTGGCGTCGGTTTCTGAACGACGCCTATGTGGGCGCCGCTAAAAGGTTGGACACTTCAGCGTCGGTTAAAAAACCGACGCCTATTTAACATAAAGGCGTCAGTTTATTATAAAACACCGACGCCAAAAGGGTTCGCGCCACAGAAAACAGCGTCATCTAGGACGCTTTCTGCGTCGGTTATATACTAAACAACCGACGCAGAAAAGTGTCCTAGATGACTCCCATTTCCTATAGCGCGAACACTTTTGGCGTCGGTGTTCAACAAAAAACCGACGCTGTAAGTCTGTGCTGACGGTTATCGGTAAATAACCGACGCCTATATCTATTTTTTTTTTATAAATCTGTTTGCAGGCCTGCTGTGGCTGGTCAGCAGGATGAGAACCTGTAGTTCAGTTTTCTGAACTGCAGGTTTACGACATCCATTGATATCAGCCTATAAACAGGCCACAAACCTGCAAAATTAACGTAAAAAGATTCACACAAGTAGATACATTCAGACATCAATTCAATTGTCACGTTCATACATATAGAATCATTCAAATACATGTTTTAACATTCAGAAACATTCATTTACAAAGTATCATTCATCATCACTATCAACATCCCAATTATATCTTACAGTTGCCACTGTTTGTACAGCTATTGCCCATTCTTCTCTTACTTCATTTAATGCTTCCCTCGTATATGGAGCATGTACATTTTTTAAGCGTTTGCCTATAGTGTGGTCAGTTTTAAACACCTGCAAAGAGAATGATGTATATATATAAGTAATAATATAAAAATAAGATTGATATATTTCATACTAACTAATGAGACTATATATAATACCTCATGTATGGTATCGATGTCCAATGCGGCATGTTTGATAATCATCTGCATAAATCGCATCACATAGTATGCGCATGCCCAGCCATTGTCTTGTGTAGCGCACTATAAATTGAAACATACAAAATAATACAACTAAGCACAATTCACATCAATAATATATACATTGGAGTCGGGGAGTCGGGAACTTACTTTTACGTTCTCCCAAGACAATGGCTGGTTCTTTTTCCTTGGGACCTTTCCTCCAGCATTTTTGAATGCATCTAAACCCCTACATGTTAATATAACACACTAAGTTGCATAAGTAAATAGTAATGTAATAAAAGATGTTAACGGATATAAAAAATGAAATATTTCTCACCAGAATAATGCCATTCTCATTACGTGTCCAATTTTAGTGTTTAATGTACTTCCTGCGGGATCTAGATAATAAACAGTGAACGTCCCGGGGACAATAACTAGTAACTCCCAATGTCTACCACTAGAGGTAAAAAGTTAACAATTAATAACTCAAAATGCAAAATAATAATGGAATTTTCTTAAGTCCAAATTATAAATAAAGCAAACTTACTTGACATTGAATGGAGCTATTATTATCGTCTTCATTTGATGACCAAAAATTGTAAAAGCATCTATACAGTATTGTTGAACACTATCAGGGTCTTTAGCTACCATACTAATCAATGATGGAATCAAAAATCCCACATGATCATATGCAAATTGTTTGCAATGATCTTCGATTAAGTAGCTGCAAAACATATAGACGTATGCATTAATATATAAGAAACTAGATCACCGGATCTTACACAAGGTATATGGATGTATAAACAAGATCTCACCTTATCCATGTCTCTATCATTGATGTATTCAACCAATCATACATAAACAGCTCAATAATATCTTGTATAAATAAAGAGCTATCGTATGATTGACCTGCATAATCTACATCTAAAGAAACAATTATAGGGCAAAGTATATTATGTGCCCGTAGCCAACATGCCATTCCCCTACAAGCAGGACCTAACGGGTATTGTAGGTCAGTTGGAACCCAAGTTGGTAATGCGAGAATTGGAGGTGGAGGCCTAGGTGCTCCTGGTGTCTTCTTTTTAACCTGTATATATAATTTCAGATCAGTTGACATCATATATACACATTAACAGTCTAAATCAATGTAAATTTATCTTACAATTTCAGTCGTGTAGAGGACATCTGCTTTGGGCCACAATATGACCCCTCTTTCTGCCTCACCAAGTGTATCAATATCTGGGTGGGCATATGGCAACTCAACTTCCCTCCAATCGGGTAATACATGTATCGGGCTCACACGAATGTAGCCCTGTGGCATTGGAGTCCCATGAAACGTTGCCCCAGGAAGGGACTGGTAAGCTTGCGCCTCTGCAACAACATAGTTTTCCATTCTTAAGCGGCATGGCTTCAATGCCTACAAATTTACGTAAAGAATGTTATACATATATACATATCATCTTGAAAACATATCATCTTGAAAAGACTAGCTACAATGTCATAAACAATACTTACAGCAGACGTGTTAGGCGATGGGTCTCCAGGATTACTTGCAGTCTGTGCACCAGGAGAAGAGTGGGTCGGCATAGGCTGATTGGAAGCCTGAGATGCCTGCCACCGTAGCAATTCTTCCTTGACCTTCTCAGCAACCACATCGTTGAGCTTCTTAGCAACTATATCCTCGACTCTCTTATTCTCCTATACATGGATAAAACAAATATTAGCTTTTTATTAATGAATTTCCTTTTGCAGTAACATTATAAAAATAGAATATGTTACCTCTTCTTGAGAAAGTCCCGCTCTGGGTTTGCGCTGGGATGGCCCAAAGAATGCTTTGATGCCCACACCAGCGCCGGCACCTCTAACACGTACAGGATGCTCTGGGTTACCCAGAGCAACTGTCAATTCATCCCTTGTGCCCTGAGGGATGAACGTGCCTTGTTTCCTCTGCTCGTGCAGCTCCCGCTAATCACCATAAACAAAAATTGGTAAGTTAACACCACAAATAATCAATATTCAAATGATTGCCCTAAGAGTTGTATTTTACCATTTTTGCAGCCGCCTCAGCAGTTTCGGGCTTCTTTATTTCACCCTTCTTGTTTTTCTTGCCAGCTATCCAGATATCATGGCGAGGGAAGGGTGTGGCCGCAGACTCCTGAGTAGTCGCAGACTCCTGAGTAGCCGCAGACTCCGCCTGTAGTCTTTGGCGAACGCTTGCATAGCCTTTTGGACCCATAGCATGGTCATGTACATTCAGTGCACGCCTTGCTTTTTGTGCGTCACTGAGGGCCTAGTTAGTATGCACATTTATAATTAGGTTAGTAGCACTAAATGTTAATCTTGAATAGGTGAATACAATGTATATTAATTAAAATGGGAGTGACGCCTAATACCTTGAATTCTTCAGATTTTCTTGAAGCAACAAAATTGTCCCAATCTTCTTTGTCCAAGAAGTTCCATTGTTCAAGGACTGACTTCTTCTTCTTATCACCCTGTCTTATGTATTCTCTGTTCAGATTTGTCCTGTAATTCCTAAGCATCTTTCCAACGCGTTGCATCAAACTTTTACGATGCAACATCTCATCCAATGCAAACAGATTCTGTAAAATAGAAATGTTATTAACTAGTACCAAAAATATAATTGCAAATAATAGAATTTGTAATCTACAAAATAGAATTGCAAATAATAATAACTCACGCATAAATCTTTCCATATCAAGTCTTTCTTCGCCTGAGGAACTTTATGCCAATTATCATACTTAATACCACAATGGCTTCGAGTGACAACCCCAAGATAGTTTATAAAATTATTGCAGTTCACTCCAATTGCATTCCCTCCATTATCAAACTCCACAACCAATTTGGATCCACTGCCACTCAGCGCAAGTAACTTTTTCAACAGAGTGATACCCCTTTTCTTGTTAAGTTTTTGTTGCTGCGCATCAAGTTGCTCAATTGCTTCAGTGGGTAGCTGTGCATCATCAACCTAAAATTTGACAAAAATAAACACACTGAATTAAGCCAATATAGAAATACAGGATATATGACATAACTAGAAGATAATGAATTTTATAGAAATACGGGATATGTTTTTAGAACTTACGTTGGTATCCTCACCATGCTCGTCATGGACATCATGCTCATCATGGACTTCATGCTCATCATGGACATCATTCTCATCATGGTGAGCCATCTGAAAATTTCATTAAAAAGGAAAACATTTAGCATTTGTATCAACTAGAATAAGGAAAACATTTAGCATTTGTATCAACTAGAATAAGGAAAACATTTCTAGGCCAACAAACACATGTGATGTCATTCTTATATATAATAAATGTGTACCACCTATCCCATCCTTGAACACCTAATCTCACTAGTAAGTGTATAATGTGTATTGGGTTTTCAAGAAAATTTCGGCAGCATTTCCCCGCTGTTCTCTAAGTACATATGTACTTAGAGAACAAACGGGGAAATGCTCCAAAATTTTCTCGAAAACTCAATACACATTATACACTTACATCCTAAGTGAGATTAGGTGTTCAAGAACAGTCCCAAACTGGGGACTATCCAAGATTTACTCCTAATGAGTAAATCTTGGACGGGTTTCTAGGCCAACAAACACAATAATAGATATCTACAATGAAGCCGGACTCCATACAAACAGTATATAATTTAGTGATTGTTCATTCTAATTTATATCAATGTACAAGTAATATAAAAAACAATGATTGTTCACATTCTAGGCCAACAAACACATGTGATGTCATTCTTATATATAATAAATGTGTACCACCTATCCCATCCTTGAACACCTAATCTCACTAGTAAGTGTATAATGTGTATTGGGTTTTCAAGAAAATTTCGGCAGCATTTCCCCGCTGTTCTCTAAGTACATATGTACTTAGAGAACAAACGGGGAAATGCTACCAAAATTTTCTCGAAAAATCAATACACATTATACACTTACATCCTAAGTGAGATTAGGTGTTCAAGAACAGTCCCAAACCGGGGACTATCCAAGATTTACTCCTAATGAGTAAATCTTGGACGGGTTTCTAGGCCAACAAACACAATAATAGATATCTACAATGAAGCCGGACTCCATACAAACAGTATATAATTTAGTGATTGTTCATTCTAATTTATTTCAATGTACAAGTAATATAAAAAACAATGATTGTTCACATTCTAGGCCAACAAACACATGTGATGTCATTCTTATATATAATAAATGTGTACCACCTATCCCATCCTTGAACACCTAATCTCACTAGTAAGTGTATAATGTGTATTGGGTTTTCAAGAAAATTTCGGCAGCATTTCCCCGCTGTTCTCTAAGTACATATGTACTTAGAGAACAAACGGGGAAATGCTACCAAAATTTTCTCGAAAACTCAATACACATTATACACTTACATCCTAAGTGAGATTAGGTGTTCAAGAACAGTCCCAAACCGGGGACTATCCAAGATTTACTCCTAATGAGTAAATCTTGGATGGGTTTCTAGGCCAACAAACACAATAATAGATATCTACAATGAAGCCGGATTCCATACAAACAGTATATAATTTAGTGATTGTTCATTCTAATTTATATCAATGTACAAGTAATATAAAAAACAATGATTGTTCACATTCTAGGCCAACAAACACATGTGATGTCATTCTTATATATAATAAATGTGTACCACCTATCCCATCCTTGAACACCTAATCTCACTAGTAAGTGTATAATGTGTATTGGGTTTTCAAGAAAATTTCGGCAGCATTTCCCCGCTGTTCTCTAAGTACATATGTACTTAGAGAACAAACGGGGAAATGCTACCAAAATTTTCTCGAAAACTCAATACACATTATACACTTACATCCTAAGTGAGATTAGGTGTTCGAGAACAGTCCCAAACCGGGGACTATCCAAGATTTACTCCTAATGAGTAAATCTTGGACGGGTTTCTAGGCCAACAAATAATGTGTTGTCATTCTTATACCTAAAATCCTAGTTCTTCAAATTAGGGTGATTATTGATGTCTTTAAAAGCATGATTGGCAATTTAGGGAAAAGTTCATCATTTAAATTCCAAGCATTCACATGTGTGCATTACAGTTCATCATTAAGCAAGAAGGGTGATTAGGATTCTCAATATACTCAACAATAAAATAAGTTAAACATGTGTGCATTACAGTTCATCATTTACATTCCAAACATGTCACATGTGTGCATTACAGTTCATCATCAAGATATCTATAACTTACTTAAACATTCAATTATGAAGTAAATATACACTTAATTAAGAATAGCATAACACACAAAGTTGCAGTCAACATCATTATGTTTTGTTCTATCATGGACTATAAGATTGGTATATCACATATGTATCAGTACATTATTAAATAAACACAATCAGTAAATAACATTTAGCAAAAAATCCACTAGACGTGCAGCCTAGACGTGCCCTGGCGCCGCCCAAGCATCTGCCCAGAGGCCTATCGAGGCAGGGCACCTGGGCTTGGGACCCTAGGCGTGCCCTGGCACCTACTTAGGCGCTGCCTGCGTGAGTTCTAGGTTGGCGGCGGCAGAGAAAAGCATGGCAGAGGACAAAAAATGTGGTGAAGGTTTGTGGGTTACCTTGCACGAGGACAGCACGAGTAAAGCTGCTTCTACCGGCGGGGGCAGAGGTGACGACGACAGCACCGTAGCTGCTTCTACTGGCGGCGACGACTAGAGGAGAGCAGGGGCGGTGGGCAATGACCGGCGGCGACGAGCGGACAACAACAGTAGCAGGGGTGGCGGAGAAGAAGGACACCGGAGATGGGGCGCCGGAGAGAAGCGCCGGAGAGCAGCAGCAGCAGAGAAGCGCCGGAAAGTCGCCGCAATAGGGAAAATCGCCGCAATAGGGTAGCAATGAAACAGAAGAAAGGGGAAGAGTCGGGCGATCGCTGGGGGTTATAAGTTCCCAAATAGCGTCGGTTGTTTACAACAACCGACGCCTAAACATCTTTAGCGTCAGTTGGTTGAAACAACTGACGTCCAATTGGACGATATTTTCATGGAAATTTTTGGCGGGAACCACCTTCAGCTTCGGTTAGAGAGGGATAACTGACGCTGAAAATGACACTATTTTTTTTATCGAAAAATGGATTTCACGGGCGACTTTAAGCGTCGGTTGTTTATAAAAAAACTGACGCTTAATACAAAGCGGTACCCGTGTCTGGCTGGTCTTCGAATATAGACGTCGGTTTTGTTAAACAACCGACGCCTTATATGTTAGGCGTCGGTTTTCCTTAATAACCGACGCCCAGAAAAGCGACACTGAATGCTATTTCTGTAGTAGTGGAAGGAGAAGGAGAGGGTGATGGTGGCGTTGCTGGTCGGAGCTAGGGCTCAAGGAAAATCGCCCCATGGTCGCGCAATGCTTCTGCTGCTGGCTGGAGCACCACGCAGCAGGTGAAGGAGAAGGTTGGGCGCAGCAAGTGGTAGGGGCGAGGATGAAGAAGAAGAAGGGTGCAAGAAGAATAAGAGAGGGATGTGGGCGTTGCTGGTTGGAGCTATGGAGCTCGAATCGCCCTACCCTCACTCCTTGGCTACGGCCGAACGGCCTGCAGCTGCTTGGCGCCGCTCTGTGCGGGTCCTGTTCCATCGGGAAGAAGAACAGGAGAAGAGATAAGCGTGACAAGGGAAATAAAGGTTATAAAGTGGCCGACCCACTTAAAGAAGTAATAAATGGGAAAATTGCAGCCAAGTCCAAGGATTTGGAAAATCGCATAACTATTGGCTCGAATGTCCAAATCAAGCAATTCTTTTTGCAACGTTTTAAGCACGAGGTCCTCTACACCCTTAAAGCAAGAAATAATCGTAATTGGATGGTCTCACCTGATCAAAGCACTAAACACATCTGTGATTACTTGATTCAACTTAATGTACTAAATAATCAATATAGATATCATTAATTGCCTCGGGTGATTCAAACTCAACTATTGATTCACATATTTTCTTATCTTGATTATTCATGATGTTTAACAAAAACTTAGCAATAAATGAGGTGTTTCACGTAATTCGAGGTATTTATTGACTAACCTTGATATGGGTCGTAACAATCTCCCTCCCTTATAAGAATTTCGTCCCGAAATTCCTAAAAGAGAAAAGGAAACTTGTTACGCACATCTATCCCAAAACTCCCATGTGGTTCCTTCTAGGTTGTAGTTTTTCCACAAAACCTTCTCTAAGGTATCTCACGATTCGTGAGTTTCTTGATCCTCCGATCAATCATCTGTATAGGTCCCTTAACCTAGGACACATCTGATCTGATTCCAGATTGACCCACAAAACATTGTCTTTCCAGAACTGTTATAACAGTATCTCACTTTATGATAACTACTGAGAAATTATCATACTATACATGCAGACAAACTTTTAAATTCTTAAATAAACCGAATGTATGTCAATTTGGTACTAAAATAAAATCATGCAATTTAACTGTTAAACATCATCACATCTCATAATGAAAATTGATATCAATATACTTGATTCATCGTACACCCTATCCTTAGGGTTTCATTTGCCTTATTCATTCATCACATGCCAACACCCTACTCTTAGGGTTATCTCATTCAGTAATCACATGGCAACACCCTACTCTTAGGGTTTCCATTATCTCATCTGTTTGATTGCAATTCAATTCACAATACGGTATCATTCTAAAACTGGCAGCGCGGTATATTCAAAATCATTGTAATTACTGAGTAATCTTTATATTATGCATGCAGGCAGATTAAAAATTCATAAATATCCCAAACTCAAATCAAATTTTGACACATACATACTGAATTCATGTAATTGAACATCCTATTACATCAATAAGAGTAATTTACTTCACCTATAAGAAACCATCTGTAATATTTATCAATTGTCTGCAATTTCTCAAAGTACGTGCATATTAACCAAATTCCTGGTTTATGCACCACATAACTCAATTAAGAGTTATTTACAAAACATAACACAAATAATTTATAGTACTTGAGAATTTCTAATGATATCTCAGAGAAATGTGCCAATTCATGTAAATGTTAAGTCTCACACATTAACATAACAGGAAGCATGCAACCAGGTTTATTTGCATATTTTAATGCTATCTTACTATCTTGAAATCATGCACCTAATGATTTACCAAATCTGTGTTTTCTGGGTTCATACTCAAACCGTACCATTATCAGTGATGCATTTCTAAACTCATTATGATATGATTGAAACTGGATTACCAGGCAACTTAATCATTTTATCCATGTATCTTAGTCAAGTTTCGAGACACCAAAGGTTGACTTAATATGAAGAAAGTGAGCAGACTAAATTAGTCTATTCACAATCATTCGTATCAAATCATAACCTCTAGGTGTCCTGGGTAATCTTACCACAAAATCCATTGTGATAAAATCCCATTCCCAATCAGGCATAGAAAAGGATTACAAGGTAGCTATAGATTTCTAGGGTTCAGCCTTAACCTACTGGTACACACTACTTTTAACCATGTACTCTGCTACATTCTTCTGCATATCTGAGCATTCATTTCAACTTCTTGGGATTCATATACATCTTAGTGTTTTCCTGAAAGCATAGCATACATCAATACATACACTTCCATAAAAATCTTTTCTTTCAGCTTTTCCCCTTAAAGAATTTTACACTATCTTGAGATACACACAACATGTCATGTTAATACAACACCTTATCATCATAAAAACTTAAATTGTAGTCTCTTTTCCTCCTATCATGTCATGCATAGTATGGTTTAACTCACTATCACCCTATTGTAGTTTCTTGATCTGATCATAAGAAGTAAGCTTAACTTACATCTATACAATCAAATCACTCTGTGTTATTACCCCTAAGTCTAAGTTCAACTTCCACATTTCTACTAGCAGGTCTCTATTGAAACCTGTCATAGAGAATGCATTAGCTGTTGAACTTGACTTTCTGCTGGAAACATCATCCACCACATTCTCTTTACCAGGGTGATAATCTATTGTCACATCATAAAGATAGTGACACCATGTCTTTAAAACATGAACTACATCAACTATCTTTAGATCATAATCGAATAATACTCCGCTTTCTATGTTACTTACTTATTGTTACATTTTAGGTTTATGTCTTACTCATTCCTCTAAATCATTTCATGTTGTTCATGTACCGATCAGATTATCTACTTCAAAACCCTAGATCACTATCAAAGCCAGTTTACTTTTCATAGAACAAATCTCAAGGTCTTATTTAACAAAGATACTGGTATACAAGGTTACATCACTAATGATGTCACTTAAACTATTACAACTTTAACCATTCTAGGGTTTTGGTCTATATCAGTAACATAGCTTTATTGTGTGTATGTGTGATCGATTATATAAATCAAATTGAGTTGCTTGGGTCAATAACATATTAACCCAACACTCAACTTTAATTACATTAGCTGAAAATTCAGTTTTCACAATAGTTTCTGTAATTCGTTTATTAAACTGCTAACAGAAGCTCCAAAAATTCTGAAAATTTTTATATGTTGTGCCTAATAACGTTTTAGACCTCCAGTAAAAATTTGAGATCATTTCAAGTTATCACTAATTAATTAAAAATCAAACAGTGCGCTGCTATATAGCAGTCTGCAGCAGATTCGGTCGAGTTGCAACTCGACCGACACCTTACTGTAGAGATCAAAAGTCATCCAAAAATTACGCCAAATTAATAGAGTGTCTAAAATTTGTGATTTTCAAACACAGTTAAAATTTGATATCAATTAGATATATCAATAAAAAGATAAAATTCAATTACCACACTGCTATATCATTCAGAAAATGTGGTCGGTCGAGTTTGAAACTCAGCCGATGAACAGGTCAGAACATTCTTCAAAAATTCTGATATCTTCCAATGTTGTTCACATTTTATATATCCAAATCATATCCCAATTTTAGCCAAATTAGAGTTACACATAAGATACTAAAAATCATTTACTAAACACTTTACTTGTCAAATTTGTATTTATGTATCATCAAAACTCTGTTTTGGGCCGATTAGGGTCTATGCTTCTCAAGCCCTAATTCTCAAGATTAAAGAACATTTAGACTTCTTATCTTAGTTAAAACATTCTAGTGTATATACATTCTCACTATATTACGGGTCTAAATCATCCAGAGTCTATTCTTATATTACTGTTAATAGGAGTCATTAGATCCCAGTAACGCATCCTGCCAGCCGGACCAGGCCGAACCTGTAGTCCTGAAGCCAAGAGCTACTCGAGATTAATCAACCCCTATTAACCTTAAACATGTGGAAAGAATATCCACTTAGGGCAACTTACTTATACATGATTTTGGATCTACTTTAATACAAAGAAAACAAACATTAAACAATTCACTTCATGTCACAACAATATAAAAGAATCATTTTTACTTTGCAAACTGAAAATTTCATTTCATGCATATAAAAGCATTTCCAGTGATCTTTAAATCAGATAAACAATATAAAGTAGGAGTTATATCACATTCCTTATTTAATCTCTTACTCCTACATTAATTTCTTATTTCTTAACCCTAAGATTTCTAGGGTTTCTCTCTAGCCTATCCTTCCTCTGTATACCTGGCCAGGGCATCCAGAGAAGAACAGACAGAGTAGCTTGATACTGGTCAATCTAAGTATTCATACACCTGGCCAGGGTATCTAAACACTCAGACCTTCCAGAGCTAAAACTCATCATTCATTATTCGTCTTACTTATAACCTTATCTTTTGACCCTAATGATTCTTAACGACTTATCTTAAGCTCATTACTTGATTCTCGTGACCACATCCTCTCCCTGCTATCTGCAATTGTATAACAGAACACTTCCTGTTAGAAAATTACAGATAGAAGAAAGACACCTAAGCTTTAATCCTATTGGTCTCTTATCGTCCCCTGACCTTGAGTAACTATGTACTCAAACCAAAGCTCTGATACCAAAAATTGTCACGCCCCAATCTCACATTAACCACAAACCACGAGATTAGGACGCGACAGGATGGGATTTACACGTAAGCCAACCACTCTTCACTTTTTAAAGCATTTTAAATTGATTAATAGAATAATCCGATTTATGCTGTAAAATGAAACTAAACAAACTGCGGAAGCATCTTTATTAAATTGAATAGCAATAAAAACAGAATCTACAACATATTACATTGTCCGACATAAAATAAAGCATAACAGATAATTTACATCTTTATACACATTCTCTCTCTCACTCACACCTTGTCCCATAGATCGAGGGGAAAGGACTAAGAGACCTCTAACTACTAACTACGAACCTTCTATCGACTAGGCGTAAGGATAAATCGATCCTTCTGATTTCCTGCTGCTGATGATAACCTGAAAATGTTTTGAGTAGAGGTATGAGCCTACTCGCTCAGTGAATAGCATTTCACTTAGCTATCACTAGACAACTCATCAGGTTTATAAACTGAAATTAAACATAATTGCAGAACTAAGCAAGGCAGTTCTAATAACATAACAGATTTACAGAATATAATCACATTTCCAAGCATCAACAGGTAATTCAGATAAATAAACAGTTATATAAATTTACTGTGAACCTACATGATTATTTATTCATTTTATTATTATGCCCTAAATATATACAGTGTACTCTGCATATAAAGATCCGCAGCAAGTTCATGCTACGGTCCCACCGTACAAGACTTAGCGACACACCCGGGAAGTGCTAAGTCTGACTACTCGTCCTGGTCTGCACAGGACACAGGCTCTACGGCCTCATCGCACATCCACGTGTGCTGCACAACCACATGTGCTCTCGACTCCTCCTTAAACCTGAGTACACCGGCGGAGAGTCACAGGGTTACCTTCGCGACACAAGCACGAATGCTGTTAGATAACCGTGTTTTCTTTTGTTATCGCAGTGCCATCGTGACACAAGCACGATTGTTGTTAGACACTGCCTCTCTCTTTCCTCGTTTGTCCGTGACACAAGCACGGATGATGTTGCAACACGAGTTTCACCCCAAAGTTGCAGACCCGTCTAAGGGGTTCTACGGTGTTAGGGCATCTAGGTCTATACTTGATTAACAAATAAACATTTAAACAGGAATATCACATTTCATGCATTTTGTACAATCTAAACATCACAAAAGCACCTATATATATTTATCATAAATAAACATGATTCAGAATCATTCATCCAGTTTCAATGCTAAACATCTATATTTGAAATCAGTTAATACATTGCAACAATAATACAGGAAATTTCATCATTTTCATTAAGCATATCACGTAGTTCAATTCTAATGAGTCTAACATACTCTATTGTATGAACTATACTGTTTAGAAGTTATATCAATTGATACAGAAGCAATTAAACGTTTAAATTGAGTTAAATATTGATTTCTAAATGAACTACTACTCACCCACTTCGGTGTGTTCGTATACACCGAAAAACGTCCACAACCACGCCTAATTCTTCCCTTTACCGCAGAGTGCACGCCGTGCACCTGGGCTGCACGCCGTGCACCTGGGCAGAAACTCGTTCTGCTATCTGTAACTTTGCACGCCGTGCAAATTGATTTGCACGCCGTGCAACCTGTGCAGAACAGAAAACTCATTGTAGATGAACTCGATTAAAGCCGAATCAAGGACTAACAACTACTGGTTTGTGCTTACGAACCTCGGACGAACTCAAGGTGGTTGATTTGATGTTGTTCTTTGCTCAGGATGGTCTTGGTTCAGACCTGCTGCTGCAAGCAGCCGTTTTCCATGAACATGTTGAAGGGGAGCTCGGCTAGGGCTGAATTGAGGGCTATTGGCGGCGGATTCTTGCTCAAAGCTCTTGGCCGAGCTCGGAGCTGCACTTTCCTGGAGCTTTGTGCTCCCTAACCGGCTCCATGGCCACCCGCTGCAGCTAGCCGGCCAGCAACTGCTGCTGCAGGTCGGCGCCGCCCTAGGCCAGGGTAGAGGAAGAGTGGAGGAAGGAGAAGGAGAGGGTGATGGTGGCGTTGCTGGTCGGAGCTAGGGCTCAAGGAAAATCGCCCCATGGTCGCACGATGCTTCTGCTGCTGGCTGGAGCACCACGCAGCAGGTGAAGGAGAAGGTTGGGCGCAGCAAGTGGTAGGGGCGAGGATGAAGAAGAAGAAGGGTGCAAGAAGAAGAAGAGAGGGATGTGGGCGCTGCTGGTTGGAGCTATGGAGCTTGAATCGCCCTGCCCTCACTCCTTGGCTACGACCGAACGGCCTGCAGCTGCTTGGCGCCGCTCTGTGCGGGTCCTGTTCCATCGGGAAGAAGAATAGGAGAAGAGATAAGCGTGACAAGGGAAATAAAGGTTATAAAGTGGCCGACCCACTTAAAGAAGTAATAAATGGAAAAATTGCAGCCAAGTCCAAGGATTTGGAAAATCGCATAACTATTGGCTCGAATGTCCAAATCAAGCGATTCTTTTTGCAACGTTTTAAGCACGAGGTCCTCTACACCCTTAAAGCAAGAAATAATCGTAATTGGATGGTCTCACCTAATCAAAGCACTAAACACATCTGTGATTACTTGATTCAACTTAATGTACTAAATAATCAATATAGATATCATAAATTGCCTCGGGTGATTCAAACTCAACTATTGATTCACATATTGTCTTATCTTGATTATTCATGATGTTTAACAAAAACTTAGCAATAAATGAGGTGTTTCACGTAATTCGAGGTATTTATTGACTAACCTTGATATGGGTCGTAACAATCAAGCTATAAACCCATGAAGCTTATTGTGATTTTAATGGTAATTGCATCAATCAATCAAATAAAATTTTGAGAATGAAGAAAGGATCAACAATCGATAGAGGTATGAAATCAATAATAACATTCAAGGGTTCAAGTTATATAACCCACCTTCAATTGATCTTCAAAGCATCAACCTCCACATATTTAATGGTGAAATCAACACCTTCCACTATCCCAAGCTCGTCCTTAAGCTTTGAGTGAAAAGGAATGGCTAGAATTGAAGATGGAATGGAGATAAGAAGAAATCATACATTGATTTTCGATTTCCACCATGGAATCAAGGTGAAAAGAGGTCATGGAGCTTACCAACAGGTTGGGGGTCTTCCTCCTGATCCTCCAAAGCTCCCTTGGTCATTTTGAAAGCAAAGAGTGGAAGTGGTTTCGAAAAAGCATCTCAATTGAGTTGTAAAAGGTGTTTTTATAAGAAATTCAATGAGAGAGAAAATATTTTATAAAATCCTTTTAATTCCAAAAATGGTGCCACCTCTTCCCCATCAATTCCTTGCATGCAAAGCCATCTTCCCCTCCTTCTAATTCCTCTTCATTATCCATGAATTAAGGAAAAGCAAATTAAGTACCTTAAATCATATAATACTAATATCCCATTTTTAGTGGATATTACTTTTGATTTAACTAATGTGAGTGGGTTCTCCACTCACTTAGATATTTTCGTGCCTTTTCAAAGCACATGCTCGTCCAACCTTATCTAATTTCAACCATTACCATTTTGTTTGAAGGGCACTTCGATTAACATATTTATTTTTGCATTAAATTGAAGTAAAGTTCGAATTATGCTTAAATCTTGATTATTTTAATACCAATATTCTCTTTCTTCCAAAATGATTCAAATGAGGCTCCCCTCCCAAATTCGTTTCCCTACATGATGCCAAGAATCCTGAGGGACCCTCTTGAAGTGGTAGTTTTCATATTGAACCCAAGATTTTGGGTAAATTGCACATTACACCAAAACTAGGTTTTAATGCACAAACATTGCTCAACAGGCTCTTTCTTGTTATTCAGGCCCCTACAAGCCATACTACTGCATCATTCTCATTCCTATGATGCTTCAATACTAGAGGAACATTTCACCATGTAACATTTGCAATTTAACCCCTCCACTTGGGTAATTTGCACTTTAGCCCAAAATAAGTAAAATATTATTTCAACACTATTCAAAAAGGACTAAAATTGAAATATAAGTTCCTCTTGAGCCTTAATTACTTTTCAAGAGATAAGAGGAAGCATATAATCAACTTTATTAAGCAAAACATCTATGTTTAAGCATAACTCAGGTCAGGGATGTTATAATTCACTTTACATACAATGCTTCCCTTCTACATAACATTTATCAAAGTACAATTCTTAGTATATTTCATTTCATTTGGGTTAATCCACATGTAATTAAAATAGAAGATAAAATACTTCAGCATACTATCTTCATTAGTTTCATCCTTATCCTACAATCACCATTAAGTACATCTTATTCATATTATCTCTTATATTCTGATAGGTGTACCTTGTAAGTGACTACTAATGTCATTCCCATAATCAACAATGATCATTCTTTATTATACTAAAACAAATGCATTGGAATTAGATGATATTAGTAAGACTTGTCATATTCAATTGAAGTATTAATACTTTCAACTTCAACACTTGATCACATTTACAACATCATATACAAGTTCTAGTTTTATCACTCATAATCTTCTTAATAATAAACTTTTAGGGTTTTTAAGAAGTCATTCCTCAGTTCAACATATCATAGGAATCATATCATTTAGTAATCCAATCATGATTCAAGGGTTCATTAGGGTTATTCACGGACATGGAAACCCTAGTTTCCATTTTCACACATTTCATTCATCAGTCATAAGTATACAATGATTAGTTAACTCATTTGATTCACTTCCTCAACACAAATCCTAATCAGGATATGTGGTCATTCAATTCCGTTAACATTCAACAATACACTAGTATAATACAATCTAGTACAATCCAAATATGATTTTATACACGTCAATTCAATTCCAAGCATATCGGCCATTGGGCTGATTTTTAGGCAAAATTCACATGAAATAGCATAGTCATCTACCCATAAGAAAACCCATGGATCCTCAATCAATATATCAGGGACTAATCAAGTTACAATCAATGAGAAATAATGAAAATCGATATAATTGGATCCCCCAATATCTTTTGCAAATCAAATCCAATCGCATATATATACAAACAAGGTTTCTGATTGTTTTAACCAGATAGAATTAGGCTTTTAACGTGAATACAAAGCTTGGGAGGGAGAAAAACACTCACCTCAGGTTCCATGCACCGTAAAAATGTAGGTCAACCTCTAAAGTTTTGGAAACCCAACCAAACTCTAGCAAATGAATCCAATTCTTTCCCCTCTCATCTCGGAAACCCTAGAAATGGGGATTAGAAGAGAAAGAGTGAGAAAAGGGGAAGATTTGATGTGATTTTGAATCAAATAAGGGGAGGGATGGAATCTTGACATGTGAGAGAAGATTCACCATGAAATGCTAGCAAAGAAGCTAAACTTACTTGATTTCATCATATCTTGGATAGAGAAACCCTAGGTCAACATCTCCACCACTTTCTATTCTCAAAACCCTAGCTCTCCTCTCTATCAAGAATTTCATTTCTGTGATAGGAATGATGAGTTATGATAGCTCCTTGTGTGTTAGGTTAGTCATATAGATGAATTGAGGCGCTTAGAACAATTTCAAATAAGCCCTTCATTATATTTTTAATTTGCTCAGACTAGTTGGTCAGCTGAGTTATAAACTGGACCGACACCACACTTTTTAGAACTCAAACCTCATCCAAAAATTATGAAACTTTATCCCAATTTCTAAAATCTAGTTTATAGTAAACAATAAAAAATTAGATCATTTGGAGTTACCAATAAAGAATTAAAAATCAAATACTACACTGCTATATTGTAGTCTGCAGCATGGTCAGTAGAGTTTGTCCTTCACAGAACTCGACCGATACCCCTCTCTGAAGAGATAAAAAATCATACAAAAATTATTCCAATTTAGTAGTATTTTTATAATTGATTTTTCAAACTATAGTTATAATTTGAAAATAATTGGATATACCAATAAAAAGATAAAATTCAATTACCACACTTCTATATCAATCTAAAAATATGGTCGGTCGAGTTTGAAACTTGACGGACAAATAGCTCAGAAGATTCTTCAAAAAAAATTATATTTTTCAATAGTGTTCACATTTTCTATATCCAAATCATATCCAACTTTGAATAAAATCAGATTTAGATATAAAATACTAAAAATCATTTAGTGAGACACTATAGTTATCAAATTCTATATTCATATGTTATCAAAACCCTAATTTGGGCCGATTAGGGTTTCCAAATCTAATCCTAATTATGTGAATCAAAGTATGATTAAATGTTATTGTTGTATTTAAAACATCAAAACTTAACTACCATCATTAATCAAGTTTTAAACTATGATCAACTTAATTAAACATGCAATCATCCAAGTAAACCCTAATTAGATGACTAATTTGAAAATAGGTGATTACAATTTTCTTCCTCTCCACAACTCAAACGGACTACTCTCTACATGTTTGTGGGGAATTCTACTCTGAATATGGCAAGCCGTATTCAAAGGTTCCCCCCACATGAAGTTGGGGAGACCTGAGGTTTGGAGTAAAGAATTTACCATATCTATAAGGGTTCAATTTTTACGTTCAGCTATCCCATTAGATTGTGGTGAATACGGAGTGGTAACCTCATGAACTATATCATGTACTTGGAAAATTTCCAAAAATAAATTCGAGGTGTACCCTCCTCCCCTATCAGACCTTAATCATTTAAGTACTTGCTGATTTGAGTTTCAGCTTCTTTCTTATAAATTTTAAATTAATCCAATGCCTCATCTTTGCTTCTAAATAAAAATACATAACAATATCTACTATCATCATGAATGAAAATTATAAAATAACATTTTTCATCCCTTGTAGCAATACTATTAAATTCATAGATATCCATATGCACTAAATCCAATATTTCTGAATTTCTATTCACAGAATGAAAAGGTTTCCTAGGTAATTTAGCCTGCACATAGATTTCACATTTGTTATTGCTAATTTCAGATTTAGGGATTAAATTTATATTCATCATGCATTTCATTGAGCCAACATTCACAAGTCTCAAACGCGCATGCCAAACATCAGATGATACAAGATTCAAGCATAAAGAACTATTATCATTCAAATTTAAAATAGAATTTCAAACATGTTCTACAAGAATCTTAAACAAGTTCGGCATATCACAAAGATACCCCTTGCCAAAAAATAAAGAATCTCGAACGCGTGTAATAATAACTTTATTACATTTACAATCTATTATAAAACCATCTCTAACTAAAATTACGCCACTAATAATATTGTGTTGTATTGATGGATCATGTTTGACTATATGAATCGTCATAACCTTTTCTGAAGGAAACTTCAAGTCCACCCATCCTTTGCCTTTGACTTCTATAGTGCTGGAATCACCCAAAGTTACAGATCGACCTTTAGAGGCCTGATAAGACATAAACAAGGACTTGTCAGTACACAGATGCACATTAGCCCCAGTGTCTATAATCCAATATAGTGGTTCAAAAATGGAAATAACTTCAGGTTTTATAGAAGCGTACCCATCATTAAGGTTCAAGGTTGCAGTGCTCATGTTGACCACAACCTCCTAAGTTGCAGATGCGGCAACTTTCTTAGCATTCTTTGAAGGACAATCCTTGTTCCAGTGGCCAACCTGTCCACAAGTCCAACAAGGTTTGTTCTTTGATTTCTTCTAGATCTTGGCATTAGGTTTAAATGAATACTTATATGTCTTATCCTTGTTATTAGTAGTAGTAAAATTAATAGTCGCATTAACATCCGTTGGTACTTTGATAGTCTTCTCTTTCAGATGCTCTTCCTGAATGTTGATATCCATCATGAGATCGTTCATTGACATGTTTCCTTTGCGGTGTTTAAGATCCATGCCAAACGACTCCCAAGATTTTGGGAATTTCTCAATGATTGACATAGCTAGAAATTTTTGAGGAATTGTCATGCCCGCATCAGCGATCTCTTGCACCAAGAGTTGAAAATCATGTGTTTGATCAGAAACAGATTTACCCTCAGACAAATGAAACTTAAGAAATTTTGTAACACAATATTTTTTAGTTCTCTGATTCTTAGTATTGTATTTCTTTTCTAATACTTTCCAGGAACCTTAGAAATAGTAGCAGGTGGCTTAGAGTATGAGTCATACAGTTTGTTGTTTAACGCAAACATAATCAACCCTTGGCACGTCTTGTCACCCTTCTTCCATGTTACAATTATATTAGCATTATCAGGAATAGTTTCATCTACTTTGGGTTCATCTTCTTTTATATATTGATCATATTCTACCATGTTAAGCTATATTTACATCCTACTTTGCCAACGAGCAAAATAAGTTCCAGTAAATTTTTCAAGCATACTGGACATATCAATTTTTTATGCCAGAAACAACCATAGCTAACTAACGACAGATTTGATTTCTTTAAGACTGTTGTCAATTTTGAATTAAGTTGTTACATGCAACAGTGACATGTGCATTCAAGTTAACAGTTTAGGTTGTTCCAGATAAGAAAACATATAATAAACTAATGCAGGAGAAAAAATAAATAAAGTTAGGATCAAACTTAGTCGTTCATTGAGAAATGAATGTAATATACTTAAAGAAATCAATGTCTTGCAACTTTTTTGGATATGCATCGTTCTCCCAGTCGACCCGGTACGAACCTGAAGAAGAAACGTAAAAAGTGCACCACCAATGCAACTCAACAACCGCATGAACCACTGCCTGAAAGGTTGCGCCTTCGAAGGAAAGGAGACGAACTTGCTACATCCAGGAGAGGGTCTCCATGTAGCACCACAGAAGCGACAGTGGCAGAGAGAGACTCCAACTTTAGGATTTTCAAACATGCTCGAACGGCTGACGGTTGTGCGTTCAAAAGATGTATTTAACCATAATGACTGGAGGCCTATTTATAGCCTTACATGCCCCAGTAATCCTATTCCTGTTAAGATGCGACCACTCGGTTGCTCTTGTACACATTGCAGAAAATTCCACAAAAGAGACACTTTCTAGTTAAGATTAATAAATACGAATAAGAAAGAAATAATTAATTAAATGAATAATTAATTATGTAGTTGTATCATATTGTAAAAAGAAGACAGAAGACATTCTCCACAATCCAAAAGCCACAAGCCCGAGCCCGTGCCTGGCCCGACCCGGCGAGGTGAGGCGAGGCGTGGTGTGGTGCATGCGCGCGTGCTTACGTGTGTGTTGTGGTCACCATACTACCCACCAAGGAGGTGACCATACCCTCCTCCTAAGACCCCTTGGACACTAGTGCCCCATGTGATGCTACATATAAGGACCACAGAAATTCTAGGAGTGAGCAGCATGGGATAAAATTTCTTTGTCATTTGCACTAGAGACAAAACTACTTTTCTCACAGGTACTAACTGCACTAAATTGGGCTTAACCCATGCTATATGCATGGCTATAGCAGCCATATATCTAACAGTAGGTCATCCCAACTGAACCACACGTAAATCATGTATTCTTTGATTAAGTGATCATTTGTTTCTTCTCATCTTGTTATTCCGCCGAACTCGTCGTATTCTATTCGTTCGAAATCTTAACAACGTGCATGACCATTGACATTGTCAATGTAACATCAAAAGAAAATATGAGAATTACAATACTATGGTTGCTTTTGGAGTATCGTCCCACCACCGGCATGATAAAAAAAACCTGACCAGACATTTTAAAGTGATGCTTGATATGTGGTTTGGAAGGCAAATAACATGCCACACAATATAAGTTAACCATAAAACCTCCTAATAATTTACCGCTTGAAATCCTTGCGGCACAAGACAAATTTATTTGCCGTGGATGCTTATTTTTCATAAAATTCTTCTAACTGTTTGTTGAATACATACCAATTTATTTACGTATAGGGCAATAGACTTTGTCCAAATAACC
The DNA here is from genome assembly GCA_963693085.1 of Alisma plantago-aquatica. NCBI lineage: Eukaryota > Viridiplantae > Streptophyta > Magnoliopsida > Alismatales > Alismataceae > Alisma > Alisma plantago-aquatica. Next base: position 612,922,796 of record OY856413.1, read on the forward strand.
AAAGATTACTTACATGAGTACCAAACAACTGATCAATTTATCCACGATAAGTAAACTTATGAGAACTATATGAGAACTATGTACCATACGCTGCCTATTTAAAATATAAGAAACTAAAAGTAGTAAGAAAAAAAATATATATATAGAGTCAGACTAGAATACACTCGAGTGTATTCAGAGCAGAATACACTCAAGTAATTTTTCTTGATGTAATGTTTTTTTTTAAATCTAATCCATTGGTCTTCTTAATCATCTTGTGAATAGCTCAGACGTAAAATTTGAGCGCATTTGGACATTTATAGGTCATGTTATAAAGACCGTAAAAATTATGCATTTCAAATTAGTTGCGCGCGTCGATTTTGTTGCCCTTAGATGAGTGACTTACACTCATCCAAATATGTTCAAAATTTGTATGTAACCTAGTTATAGTATGACCGTGAAGATCAATGATTTATATTTTACAAAAAATAGTCTTGATATGCAAACACACTTAATGTATTCGTGCGATTTGTACACTCGAGTGTATTCTAACCTCTCTCTCTCTCTCTCTTTCTATATATATATATATATATATATATATATACATATATATATATATATATATATATATATATATATATATATATATATATATATATATATATATATATATATATATATATACTATTTTACCAATCTAAATATGAGGACTCGTCTCTATCCTAGTAGTGTATACAAGTGAGGACTCTGTTTCAGTCTTAGCTCGTCGCGACTTGTGCTCTCACATAGCGAAAGGAACCCGATAAAATATCCTTAGGGCAGAATTTCACGCAGCGGAAGAAAGTCGATAACTGTCAACGAATTCTGCATGTCGTTCTTCGTGTCTTCTATCTGTACGTAGATCTTTGGTACCATTAAGATGCAGTTTGTTCTCGTTTGTAAACTTAAACTACACTACATGAGCAGTCCTCCTCCACCGGGTTCCTGTAGAGCTTCTGGATTTTTGGGACTAATATGATCCAAGGGTTTCCATTGTAGGTGAAGCATGCAAGGAACCCTAGGTGGTCCTCCATGCAAGGCATAACTTGCAGGAGCAGTTGTAAGTTCGTCCACTACTCCATTGCTGCATCTTTTCCATCAATCATAGGGATAAGCTTTAATTGCCAGGCAGATTGCTCCCATCTGCATGTCCGTGGTTCATCGTCTTATTTCGGTTGCGCACATCATCCAGAAAGAGCGGTTCCACCTACAGGGAAGTCTTCCTTTTCATTGCATCCAACTTCTACCAACAATATGCACCGAGTGGCATGACTGTCTATCCTAATATATCCTGCAATTTGTTCGTCATTGATCGATTTCTTCTTTATCCGCATACTTAGATCCAAAAGAGTTGTTAAATTCTGACTTTAATATGCTCTGTCACAATTACTTACTCTTCGTTATAATGTCTTTCTTTTTTTTAATCAACCCAACCAGTCACGTTGGTCTCGATATTGTGATTCAATATACGCGGAAATATTGTTTTTTACTAATAAAATACCTAGAGATATATCTCGGTGTCTTTTACCTCATACGGCAAACATAGATTTTCTAAAAGCGTTACACTTGTTTCTTGATACGTTCTCCTCTCTCTCGTTGGAATTTAATCTATTGCAACTAATTTTGGATGAAGTTTTATATTGTACATGTTTCTTCTCGAAACACAACCGAACTGTCAGCTACAAAAGGTCAAGAAGCAATTTTTGTCTCTCTGAAATGACACAAAAAGACAAGGCTCCTGTGCCATCAAATGATTAAGCTATCCAAAATATCGAAAAGCCATTCCCTTATGTAATCCATCATCGACTCTTTATAAGCTATTCAATGGGTTCTATGAATAAATATTTCAGCAATGATCTTAAAATGTAGCTAAAAGATAGAAATTTCCTGTATGTTATATGAGAAAGTTAGATTTAGTATTTTGCAAACAATGTTTTCAATAAAAAGAAAAGCGTTATAAGGTATTGACTCGTCGTTGATTGAACCTAATGTTAATCTAACAATTTTTATATCACTGTTTACCATCCATCCATTCATCCATCTATATACCCGAGTACAAGGGTATAGATACGATGTGGGTACAAATTTCGACAAAACGGATATACCTACTCTAATTAAAGAGATAAGGTTAGGAGTATGATTGTCTCCCCACCTCACGATCCATGGTTATATTAAGAAACCATCTGGCAACGTACATCACATGATGTCTTAATTCCAAAACCCATGAACCTCATTTCTTTGAGTGTGTGTGCAAAGGTCAACGGTCAGGATGTGTTTCAAAAAATTGGTTTTATGATGAACTCTGTTGTGTTTGCTATCCTATTTTAATACCTAAAAGCTCATACTCTTTGTTATTTGTACTTTTCTTTTCTTAGTTAGTTATGAAATTAAGGTGTGAAATCAGCTACTTCAAGCATTATGACCCGGTTCACGAGTTCCTTCTCTATAAGTTTTTAATCCACCTTCCTATGAGCTAATTTTGTTTTAAATTGTCTCTCTGGATACCTAAATTGTCTTTGTCATTTACAAGTACATTGCAATTGTCATTTGGATACTAACTATTTTCCCATAAAATATTAATACCTGGTAACAATGCTCGCCTTTCTATCTTAGTAGAAGAGCTATAATATTAAACTAGATCTTGAATGCTTAGCCAATGTCATCCACATAATGAATTGTATTCTAAATAATATAGTTTTTGATAAATTTTGTTTCTTTGAAAGTGGTTGGTAATATGATATAAATATTTATGTATTAGATAGTAATTGAACTTCAAATTGATCCTAAAGGCAGTTGAAGAAGATTGACAACGCCAACGACACAAAGCTAAAATTTGTGAATGATATAGACTGCTTGGCCAGACAATACATCCATAAGTTGAGCATGTGAAGTAGTTAAGATGCAAACATCATGCTATATTTGATTCATTCATTCTTCTCAAAACATGTAAGAATTTCTTATACTTATCCTAGACTACTTCCTCTGAACAAAGTATTTAGTCATGTTTATTAATTTAGAAAGACCTACACATAATATTTATGTTTACATAACATAAATTACTATATTACTATATCATGAACCTGATGATATGTTATAATATATTTAACATTATAGAGTAACATCGAACCACTTCTAATTCAAAAGGATTATTCAAATTGCTTGCCACAAACATCAATTTGTTGTCATGTTTTTATTAATGGTATATCCTCCATTACAGTAGGTCATCAACCTCCATATTCAAGGTAGTGACCACCAAAAGATTATTTTCTAAGAGACAAATCATTGTTCCAAATATTAGGATAAGAGTTTCTCCATCAAATAGTACTCAAAGACATATTGCTAGCACATATAAAATATTTAGGAAACAAAAAGTAGGTTGAATAGTGACTGAGAAATACTACTTACGATATTCATATATCATGTAGGTAATAGCCATGAATTGATATATCTTTTAAATGTAACCATTTACTTTTCATATGTTTATCCATTCCCATATGTAGTAGGGTAACATAACAAAATGGAGTTATAGTATACATTTAATCTCTATATATAGTACTATAATGTGGATACTTTATGTGAAAATATATTTAAAACTTGGAAGTCTTGTTATTTTTCTTTTCATGTATTAACAATAAAAACCAAAACTAGAATTATGTTATTCATATTCACACATATTGTTTTAGTTTTTGTAAGAATATATTTTCTTTGCAAAACCTCTGTTATGAATTATATATATAAAATAACATACCTTAAGTTCCATACAAAGATGCAATGTGACATTATATTTTTCTTTATTTCTACTCCAATATGTAGTCTATAAAATGTGATATTATTATTCATCCTTTCCAAATTAAAAAATTACACCTATGAGGATTGAAACCAATACATATGTATACACACAAGGAAATATATCAAAGTTGCATTATAGTATACTCCTTATTACCCATGTTAATTTTAAAAAAGCACACATTATAAAAACATGCTCAGTGTTAAATTTTCATTATAATATGAAATAATCATTTTCCATTACTTTCCATTGTTACAAAAGGGTTAGTTAAAAGTTACAAACTCATCTTTTCCCTTATTTTCTACTCTAAGTGACCATGAACACTTAATTATAGAGATGAAAATAAAATGGTAAGTGTAGACTAATCATGACGAAAATGTATCAAAAGTGTCATCTGTTTGAGACAAAAACAAACTACAATATACAAATATTAAAATGTTCTATCAAAAGTGCATATATATATACATATATATGGGTATATATTTAATACACGTGTGGGTAACTAACTTTAGTTACCTGTGGATCTGTTTTGTAATAGAAAAGTACCTATTTGTAATGAGACAAACAACATTTGTAATGAGATGACCAAATTTATAATACAAACACTCATTTTGTATTACAGCGTAAACTGCATCATAAATATCATTTTTACTGTAGTCAAACGTGTAATACAAAATGAGTGTTTGTATTACAAATTTTGTCATCTCATTACAAATAATGTCGGTCTCATTACAAATATGTATCTTCCTATTACAAAATAGATGCACGGGTAACTAAATAAATAAATACATATATATATATATATATATATATATAGAGAGAGAGAGAGAGAGAGAGTCAGGCTAGAATACACTCGAGTGTATCCGGAGCAGAATACACTCAAGTAGTTTTTCATGATGCAATATTTTTTTTGAAAATCTAATCCGTTGATCTTCTTAAACATCCCGTGAAAAACTCATACGCAAAATTTGAGCACATTTGCATATGTATAGCTCATGTTATGAATACCGCAAAAATTATGCATTTCAAATTAGTTTCGCATGTCGATTTTGTTGCCCTTGGATGAGTCACTTACACTCATCCAAATGGGCTCAAAATGTGTATGTCGCCTAGTTATAGTATGACGGTGAAGATCAATGGTTTACATTTTGCAAAAAATAGTCTTGATATGAAAATACACTTGAGTGTATTCTAGCCTGACTCTCTCTCTCTCTCTCTATATATATATATATATATATATATATATATATATATATATATGTATATATATATATATATATATATATATATATATGCAAAAGTGTGAAAGAATTCTATTCATCCTATTTCATAGTGGGCAAGAAAAAGTTCATGTGTATAAGAGGAACCGACTAACTACAAAAAAGGATCCTCAACTCAAGACCAAGACCATGACTTAATGAAATAAGAGTTTCTATGTGTCCTCAGCCAAGACTGTTTCCCATCTTAAATAAGCTATATCCCATAACTCTAACATAAACAAACCCCTCACAGGGGGAGGCTTGGATCTGAGGTCTCTAAACAAGTATGGTTGCTCTAAATCAGCCCTGTATAGAGCCAGTTGGATAGCTAGTCAACTTGCTTCTCAATGGATAAAGACAGTACGATAAGATCTAGCCCGCACAAGACTGTGGATTCTCTGAAGGTTTTTCTTCACCCTCCATGGAGATGGTGAGGTCCCATCCAACAAGGAGATAAGATGTCGATCATCATATTCTAAGATCACTCCTGCCTGGGGGAACTGCTTCAACCCCAAGACCGACTTCGGCTTCCTTTACGAGGCATTCTAGGTGGGAAGACCCCTGGCTAGGGCTAGAGAAGTCGGCAACAATGTCACCACTATAAGTCCTTATGATGCCTCTAAAAATCCTACCTTTCACGCCCACCCCATCCCTCTTCCAAAAAATGTTGGCCTAAGACATCCTATCATCGGGGTCCACCTATAGGTGGGGCAAAGAACAAACCGTAGGATCTTAAGGTGTGGAGAGAAGCTCATCTCTCTCCAAACTCTATCATTTCACCATCAATCCCAAGGAACTTGGAGTGTGTTTTCACTGATAGATTGGCGCATACAACAAACACTGCTTGAAATCCTCTTGCTATCCATTCTCCCACCATAAAACCTACTCCCACATCTATCTGCCCATATACACCAAAGGATGGTTAGGGGTAACCAAAACGAGTTACATATGTAATAAAAGAAAGCAACATATGTTAGTGATTGTAGTGATCACTGAGGTGTGCAAGATGTAGTCTTTAAGAATATTTCTATGATTCTCGATGATGACCATTGTTGTAGCAGACAAGGAGCAACATTATTAGTATACAATAACAGTTGGCACAATGAAGTGTGTACAAGAAAATTTGTTGTCAGGGAACAACTTTTGATCGTCGGTGATGGAGCAGACAATATCTAGAAGAAGCAAAAGAAATAGAGAAGAACAAATGTCAGAGATATGTTTTCGACATTTATGGAGTCGACATAGACTTAACTTTGGAAAATCACTCCCACAATCTGTTTAGAGGAAACACATGATGTAAACATGATGAATGTATATTCATCTTAATTTTCATCATACTTTCAATCTAGTTTACCATTTAGATTTCTAATTTTTCTTTAGAATTAGATTTTATTTAGTCTTTCTTAAGGTTATGTTAAATTTCTAAGGAATTTGATCCAATCCCTTAATTTTCAATGTAGTTTCCAACTTTATTTCCTACACACCAATGTGGGAAAGATGGTTCTACTAATTGACCATTAAGCCTGAATAAAATTTTAATTTTAGAAAGGATTTTTTGTTTCACTGGTTGATGATTTTTAGCGATCAATAGATTCAACAATGGAGGCCCATTTAATCACGGTAATAGCCCCTCTCCCACACTGAAGTTTACACTAATTGAATTATCATCAATTTGTCCATCTAGTATTTCTATTGGTTCCTCCAAAGACTAATCAAACTACAACATACACATCATCAATATGTGTTTCCATCAATCCATGCAAAATGATGGTCACCAACCAATGACTCTACAAACACATGATTGCATTGCCCGATCCCCTGCCAACCGCTGAGAAGCTTGTAAAGTCATCAACTAGTGGAAATTTGTTGTATAGCTATCAATGACATGTTTGTGTCCTGCCAACTGATGGAACATTTGTATGGTCACCAATTGATGGGAATTATGGGAGTCGTGTGAACTTCTCATATGCATCCCACCACTCTCCTTCATTCATGACGTGCAACACCATGACTCCATTGATTGTATGATTACAAAGCCTGACTAAAAGTGTATATATACAAGACCTTGTACCCATGGAAAGGGTTTCCATCTTGACACTGCTACGGTGTCACAATCCATACTCAACATGTATCACTATTTTCCATCGACGATTTCCATCGTTTGATGACCACATCAACCAATAATGACTCCACCTATACCAAGGCTCTAAGGTCCCAACTTTGAAATAGGTCACAACTAACGACACCCCTTCACTGTTGACGATAAACCACTTCCTGATCCTTCTATGGTGACATCCAAGTCCGCAAAGGAGGTAGAAGAAACCTTCAAGAGCACCATCAACAAATGTCAAGGAGTGATATTTTTGTTATGTTGGACACCATCATTGCTATAATGAAGACATGAATCCACACAAAACAGTTGTGCATCCATCTTCTACTATGATGTTGGCACATTTCTTCTTCTTTTATGTTAATATTATTACTATTACCAAGAGCGAGCAGTCATCTTGTTAGGGTACGGGGATTATGCCTGCTGCCCATTTTTGCTCTTTTCTACTAATGTTATTTTTAATAAACACTACCTCCAATGGAGAAATAATGATTGCAAATCCTTTTTGGACAACTATTTATTTATATTTACCATATTGTGGATATAGAGAATATTGAACCTAAAATATAGAATATTGTTTGTTTCATGTAAATCCTTGGTGAGAATTTCATATGGGTGTTATAGGAGGTGATAGATAATGATCTCTAGATAATGCAACGACGTTCTTGAAGTAATATATGTCTAGTTTGAAAACTATTGCCAAAGTATGGATTCACCCGACCTCGACATATGTATTCTCATTCTTATTATGATGTAGTAAGAGAGAAAATGTAGGCAACATTGGTGAAACCCATCCACCCTAGTATTTCCATCCATTTGATAAAGTAGAACTCTAATTTGACAATTCGATCATTGAAATTTTAGTATAATAGAATAATATAACTCTTATGATAGATAATAGTTTTTGTGTGTTTGTCAGACTACTACTTAAAAATATTATTTTCTGGTTGATCCTTACTATGATGTGATACGATTTAACTGATGATGGTGGGATTTTCATACAAGTAGTTTAGGTAAAATTTAGGGATATCTTTTTTTGTTATGAACCCAACTCTACTATTTCTTTTTTTGAATTTTTATAACTTTACAAGTAAGGACTATGCACAACTTGGGGATACAACCATCCACCAAGAAAGTTAACCAAGGCATAACCAAAGAAAGAAAAAAATATACACAAAGGCCTCATTTCCAATCAAAATAGAATAAAAAGACACTTGACAAAGGACCCCAGGCATAGCCAAACTATTCAGAGAACATGTTAATATCATTCAGAAAGAACCTTCAAAGTTGTTGTTCACTTATCTCACTTTCTTAGTGTACTATATTATTCCTTTCTCTTCCACAACCAATGTAGTATACAAAGGCAAGTAATAGTCTGCAAACTTTGGAAAATGCACATATCTTCAATAGAATCAGGCTTTCTAACATCCAAGGAGACATTGGCCCACCCCCAAGTATAAGAAGCGTACTCACAGTTGAAGAAAACATGCCTAATATTCTCCTTACTCCTCTTACAAAGAAAGCACCTAGAAGCTAGACTGATGCCCAATCGCTTAATGTGCCTGTATGTTAAGACCCTTTGATGATGAACTTTCCATCCTAGAACCTGAAAACTTCTAGGACACTTAAAATTCCATATCCATTGAAAGTAAGGTTTAGGATCAGCTTTGGATCAAACAAATTCTCCGAAAACTCTTAGGTTAACATTAGCCTACCAGCAAAGAAGATATCATCAACACAATTCTTAGGAAAAGGAAGACTTTTCAGAAGTTCATTTTGCCTTGCATGAAGCCTAGATTTTTCAAAGAACTAGCTACCATTTCTTATCAGTTCACAAACCTTTGAGTTACTATCCAACCCCAACTGGATGATGCACTGTCTTCCCAGAACTTCAGTGAGGAACTTAGCTCCAGGGAGCAATACATTTTTCCAAATGGAGACACTAGAGCCATAACCAATCTCAAAAGCAATAAATTTCCTCAAGACATGTCTCTTAGAAAGGATCCTCCTAAAAATCTAGGAAAAGGAATCATTGATAGCCAAGGACCAAAACAAACTCTTAATTAAATATTCTCATGTATCCACTTAATACAAATAATATCCCTCTTCTTGGATATATTCCAACCATTAAATAGGATAGTAGCTCTAACAGAATCCCTAATATTCTTGAAATTCAAGCCTCCTTCAACTTTTAGCTTAACAATATCACTCCATTTGACAAGGTGAACCTGGCATTTAGATTCAGATCTTTCCCGGACAAAGTCATGACAAATCTTCTCAATTTCATCACAAATAGAACAAGGAAAATAGAAAATTGAAGACCAAAATTGGTGAATAGCTAGTAAAGTATACTGAGTTAGCTCAACTCTCCCTGCCATGGACAATTGCTTCACTTTCAACCTTCAAGCTTCCTTTTAACTTTATCCAAAAGTGGAATACAATGTACCTTAGTTAATTTACCAACAAAAAGAGGAACTCCAAGATACTTATGAGGGAGAACCCCTTCATTAATTCCTAGGATGTAACAAATCCTCTACTTATCAACACCATTAATAAATATAACACATCTTTTTTCCTTGTTAATATTCAAACCAGTCCAAGCAAATAGACTATTGAGAACCCTTTTGATAGCAACGTCACTTTGATCATTAACCTAGAAAAGACCATAAGGTCATCAAGAAAGATAAGATGTGACACAAGAAAATTGGATGAAGGTTTGAGAGGAACAAGACTGCCATTTTCGATCTCTTTGTCAAACAGAAGAGAAACAACCTGCATAACTAGAACATAAATATAGAGGGTCAAAGGATCTCCCTGTCGAACTTTGTTACTAGGTTTGAAAGCCTCATTGGATTCACCATTGACCAACACCTCATATGAAGTGGTGTTGAAGATTTCCTTAATCCATATAATCCAACAAGGGGGGGGAATTCATAAGGCTAAGAATACAAAACAAAGTGTTGCAAGACACAAAATCATAAGCTTTTGAAATATCAAATTTAATGCACATTCTAGGCTTGCCTCCTTTCTTATTAAAACCATGAATTAACTCATTAGTTAAGAGCACAACATCTTTTATGCTTCTACCTCTGATAAAGGCACATTAGTTGCAACTTATAACAGAAGGTAGCACCCCTTAAAGCCTATTGGTCAGAAGTTTCAAAATAATCTTATAAAAAATGTTGCACAAGGCAATAGGCCTTAAGTTCCTCATCTCACTTGAAACCTTATCCTTTGGAATAAGAGAAATGAAGGTATGATTAGCTCATTTTAGCATTCTACCAGAATTGAAGAAGCTTAATTTAGCTTCAACATCATCTATACAAATGATACTCCAACAACATTTGAAAAACTTCTCATTAAAACCATCTGGCCCAGGACATTTATCAACATTCAAGTTTCTAATTACTTCAATGATGTTTTAATAGAGAAACATCTGTCAAGAGCCATCTTATCCACCTCTGTGAGTTTAGGGAAGTACATATTTCTCAAAATACTAAGATCAACTACATGACCATTATTAAAAATGTTAGAACAGAAGTTCACTATATGACTTTTAATGACAGTTGCATCAAAACAAATCACACCATCAATAGTAAGAGCCTTTATATGTTTTAAACTTCTCCTTACTTTAATTGAAGAGTAAAAAAAATTGAATTTGAGTCACCCTCCTTTATCCAGCTAACTCTAGATTTTTTCCTGAAGGAAGATTCCTCGTGAGGTTTAGCTAAAAAAGCTACCTTCCTCCTTTCAACAACTTCCTCTTGGAAATAAACATTTAAAGGACCAAAATCTAGCTTAACTTGAGCCTCAAATACTAATAACTCCTTCCTTTTAGAAACATTAGAGAAATTACCAATTAAGTCTTTATTCCATTTAGAAAGATATAACCTCAGTTTCTTGAGTTTGGAGTAAACTTTGAAAATAGAGAATTCTACCTGACACATTAGACCAACTTCCTTTAACTATCTCAAGGAAACCTGACTTATCAGACCAAGCATTAATGAATCTAAAGGGAGTTTTGACTTTGACTCTCTCACCAATATCCCAAGTCAAAATCTTGTGATCATTAACTATAACACCCCTCCTTATGAAATATAATACAATTGAGTGGAATATTTTATCTTCAAGGGGTATGTCACATTTATTAAATCACAACAAATAAACACATAATTCACCATTGAGATTCATATATTGTTCTTTGAATAGGAAACTATAATTGAGTTCTATGACATATTTAAACATTTATAAACATGGGAAACTATTCATAAAGATAAACATGATTGGAGTGCCTAGTAAGGATGGCACCCCACCAGTTTGCTCTTGAAGGTCTTGTAGTCCTTTCTTGCTCCTCTTCAGTCCTTAGTTGCTCCAAATCCCGGGGACATCACGTCCCCAATCATGTGAAGGGGGAAAATAACACATCAGTAAACGATACTAACACATTATAACATAAGTAAAAATAAAGTATACTTGACATGTAAGAAAAAGTTGACATGAATTGACTATAAGGATTCCTGAATAGAATTCTTGAATCATTATTAACATGATAGTAAATGTATGCATCCCTCTATAACGCCCCCTTAGGAGCACATGAGTGCTAGGAAAGCCCTTGATGCTAGGAAAGCCCTTAACGACCCCTTGAGGTCTATGATTCGGGAGCATATAAAGACTATTTCGATTTCAATTAACTTTATCATTAACATGACAATAGCATTCACATAACCATGACTCTTGAACTTAACATGATGGGATTTCTCCCTCTTAACATGATGTCTTAACATGATGGGATTTCTCCCTCTTGATCATTAACATTGATTTCATGACTCATAAATCATAAAACTTAATCATAATGAACATTTTAACCATAGGACATAACATATATCAATCATCAAATAATAATATAGAGTGATCATGCCTAAAACATGAAACTTACAATGATAATGTCTACTTTGTACTTAACATGCAAACAATCATAAGTACATGTGATCAGCAGCATGACCCATTTACCTTGAAGCAAAGTTGAGTCTAAGATGGTCTTCTTGATCCTTGAGTCAATTCTAGGTCAACTTCCCCTTATCTTGATTAGGCTCTAAGTAATGAACATAAACATCATTAATCAATACCTTGTATTGATCTTAGGTTGAATTAAGGTGATTAGGGTCTGGGTGCATTAGGGTTAGGCTTACTGATTAACATCACTCAATTAAAAAAACTTGGTTCACTTAGATTATATTTATTACATGTAACACATAATTAGTGTTTCATGGGTCCAAAAAGGGTTTCTATTAAAACATCAGAATAGAAAGGAAAATCATAGCTAGAAAACATAAATTCGGATTCCTCTCAAATAATTCATTCCTATGGCTATTTATTTGCATTTTTCTGAGCATCCTATGATTTACTAAGAATTTTTGACAACTAACCAATCAGAGAGCATGAAAACAGTATGTGTGACATCATTTAAATCGGTGATAACCGTGATGTAAATAAAATGTGAAATACCAATAGACTATAGTGTGCATGACACCATCTTTGAAATAACGAGGGTAAAATTGACATTTTATCATAAATAAAAAATCGTGCATCAGCTATATCAAGGTGCGTTGAAAATACCAATATGCCCTTGCGATTAGATTTATTTGATTGAACTGGCATGGGCATCAGGGTTATTTCATCACCCAAGATCTTGTTCCCTTGGTTATGGCATGAGGCGCTACCTAGAGGTGCACCTTTGATCCAAAACTAGGACCAGAGCATCTGTCCCAAGCTATTGAGGTCCCTAACACATTCGACGAACCAAGTCGAGGCCATCGAGCCATATAGGAGGTTGTCACACCCCTAACTTTTGAGACCTAGAAAGTACATGATTAAGTTATGAATGAAATCAATATAAGATATATTTATGGTTATGATACGATTTCCATCTAAATGCCATGATATATGGGCATAAGAGGAAAGACATGTAGAATATATCTTTTGCGCAATTTGAGTTTTTATAATACTCCTAAATTTTAGAAAGTTATTATTGAGGTGACAATTAAAATAGAATGTTGGACGAAGTATAAGGAGTCCAGTTCATGGCTTGAGCCTTAGACGTAGCTTATGTCTTCATGTTATGTAAGTAAAGAAATATTAATCACATATGTCATATATGAGCTTCAATTGAGAAATTATATTGATTTAAGACTTATTTTCATGATTTGGAATACAATTAAGCTCATGGACCCTTTGAAATACTAAGGGATGGGTGATATGCCCTAGAGCCCAATTCCAGCCCTATTGGACCAATTAAGTTTTACAAATATATCCTTAGAGTACAAATTGAGAATTAAGTATTTTGTGTTCATAATGAATGATCAAAATATTTTTAAAAGAATAGTAATTAGAATATAATATGGTGGGAGAAATTTTAGATAATTATCATGTATGTAGTGGCCAAAGGAATTAAAATAGTAATTATGTATTATTTACTCAAAAGACAAGTATGTGGTGGTTGTGAGATTAATTGTGATGTAATATTTTGCTAAAGATAGGATACTAACAATATGTAGATAATATTAAAATGTAAGATCAAACAGAGTCATGGAATGGGTTATAGGAATATTTCTAGAAACTGGGCCTTTTTGCAAAAGAAAGGAAAAAAAGGGGAATAGGACCCTAGCCCAGCGCAGACCGAGAGCAGGCGCTCAGGTGGAACAGATCACAGATAGAGGTCTAAGAAGATGGGGTCTCTCCGCCCAGATCTAGGTTTTGTGGTTTTAAAGACCTTTGATCCTTGCGAACAAGGGTCGGTCACATCCTATACTAGGGCTTCGACGCGAATCGAGAGGGGTAGAGAGAAATATGGAAGAACAAAGAAGGTGGAAGGGGAGCACAATGGGGGTGGCTCTAGGGTACAGTTGGAGCATCATTTGGAAACCATCGAGCCAGTGAAGCATGGACAGAGATGAAGAGGAGAGGCGTCGACGGCCAGGGCAACCTCTGCCCGATTTGTTTCACCAGCCAAGATCATGACATTCATCGTGTGAATCAATGGGCACAGTGCCCTATTCTTATGGAAGAAACAGGGGAGAAACCCCCTTTTTGATCGGGTGAAGAAGAAGACTACCCATATCGGTGCTTATTCCTCTCAGCCGTCGGATCAATCTTGAACGGTTAGCATCATTTTGATAAAGTCATTCTTTGAAAATTCATATCTTGAGCTACAGATCTCGGTTTGGGACAAACAAGGTACCTATGGAAAGCTCTTCGAGTGTAATATCTTATAAAAATAGTTCTAGAGTATGATTTTGATGTCTTCTATTTATTATATTCTGGGAGACAAAACTATATGATTTTGATGTTTTTCCAATTAAAAATAGTAAACGTCGTTAGAAATTCATACAAAATTTACTGAATGTGCATTTTGATATGTTTAACATTAATTCAGATTCTTATATTTCATATATGAAGTTTTAATGATGTTTTTAATGTAAACCCAAATTAGGGTATTTTGGGTATTTCACCCATGATATCATTTTTAAATGGCCTGATATTTTGATCATTCCTACATTATATGAATACTTTTCTAGAGATTTGATGAAGTTTATTGTGCTATTATATTAGTATTTAGTTTTAGATGAGTATCCATTATGAAAGAATAATAAATGATTATCTTGAGACAATAAGTGATATTTATGCCTAATTAAGTCTAATATTATTTATCTGAATAGTTTTTAATTTTATTTCATAATAGATTCAAGTAAGATTAGTATATATGACTATGTTTGAGATTTTCTTCTTATATGATCTATATGTTCATATTAGTACATAAGATGATTTATGTCTTATTTGATTATAAAGATAATATTGATTATATAGTAAGAGTTTTGATTTAATTTCAACGCCAATATTTTATGATGAGTTTAGACTAAAGTTATGTATATTCTAAATAAGATTCCTAATTTGTAGGTTACAAGTTTAGTAAGATGGGCTTTTGAGATTTAGAAATAGAAAGATGGAACATACACTTGGACTAATGGAACTATGATGATATCCAGGTTATTAAAGTTATGGAACTTAGAATTGAGACTTCCTTACCGATGCCATCTATACAAGAGGTAAGTGGTCCATGCCCATGAGTTCTCATGTTTTAAGTTCAATATGTTTACATATCTCATGATAAGACTGTTATAATTTATATGGTTCAATGTTCTAAGATTTTAATGCAAACAAGAATATTCTCATATTTCTATCATTATGTAAGTTCAGATATCCAAAATCTCAAATAGAGACATGTTGCTCAAAATAGTTGTGACCCATGGACCAAGTACATGAGAAAGTTAAAGAATCATGTTCCTACAAGATCTCTTAGAAATGTTCGAAATTAATGAATAAGATTGTAGATAATATATGCAAGTAATGT
The DNA here is from genome assembly GCA_963693085.1 of Alisma plantago-aquatica. Classification (NCBI taxonomy): domain Eukaryota; kingdom Viridiplantae; phylum Streptophyta; class Magnoliopsida; order Alismatales; family Alismataceae; genus Alisma; species Alisma plantago-aquatica. Next base: position 612,938,377 of record OY856413.1, read on the forward strand.
ATCCATACTTAGTTGGTGATTTGGGATAGTTTTGCATTGAGAATTTAAGTACACATATGTTGTCAGGATTTCTCATATTTATAGGCATAACTATGTATTACGATTTCAAGCAGAAACTTGTCGTTAAGATTTCATACATATGTATAGATATAACAACTAGATTCCTTAGAATGAATAGCATCTAGAATTTAATTACAATATAAGAATATGAATTTTAGAATATTAGGACATGGTTTACTTTTAGAAATAAAGGTACTTTTGGGATCACAATGTATTGTAAAAAGGAGTTCATGATGGCATTATAAGATAATGACACATTAAGTTATGATTAGGTTGCAATACAATATTTCATAAGATTTCTATTTAGAGATTTAAGGTTTAATATGTGAGTTCATATGCAAAGTTTTAGGGTAACATCATATTTTATAAGAAGGATTGAACCATCTTTTTAGAATTGATATTTTTAGATATGTTGTACTTATGATATTTTCATAAGCTTGACTTAAGATACTTTGTATATTTAGTATTTCTATATTCATGTCAGATCCTTTCTCATAAGACATTAGACACATTTATGATATAATTGGTATAATGAAGTAATCTTACCAAATAAGAGTTTTCGAATAAGGTTTACCCAGATAATGAGATACATGTTCAAATCCAGCAATGAATTCAATTTAGAACTTAAGAATAAGAGATTTAGATTTAGACTTAGACTACTCACTGTGTGAGTAGCCAAATTTTGAATAAAGATACATGATATGGGTTATAGACCCAATCTCAATTATGTTGTAATTTGAAATACATATCCAAATTCCATAATAGATTCAGTTCACATTTGAAAGAGCAAAGATTTAGATTCAGATTTCAGATTCAAAACTAAGTACATGTTTAGTACTCAGTTTTAGATAAGTTCAGATTCAGAGTTAAGTAAAGATAGACTTAAGATAATTAATTCAAAACCTTCACATAATACATTATATAATAAGTCCTCACCAGAGAGTCCCGGGACAATTCAGAGGGTGTGTTGCGCCAGACACTACGGGTGTCAACAGAGGGCACATTGTGCCAACAGAGGGTGTGTTGCACCATAGAGGACACTTCGGTGCCAACAGAGGGAACGTTGTGCCAGTAGAGGGTGTGTTGCACCATAGAGGATACTTCGGTGTCACAGAGGAGGATTTATTGTATAATGGTGGCCACAAATAGATAAAAATCGTAAGTAAAAGATACTTAAGATTAGAGCATGCCTTTAATCTCATCCACGAGTGTGATGAGAGGGATTCAGTTAATATATTTATGATCCAAACACTTTGGTGTGGGCCATGAGATCCAGAGTATAGGTCTCCAGAAAAGATAGAGTACAAAATAAGAGTTTAAGAAATGAGAGATAATATGTTTCTAGATTTAATCAGAGTTAAATGTTCATTTCATATTGATGATGTTCAAGAATCTTTTGTAATATTTTAGTTCTTTAGCAATGTATATTTTAGAATACTCATGCCACTTACTCTAACGACTATTTTTCCCAATGCATTGTTGGGGACACGATGTCCGTAGGTTTTGGAGCAATTGAAGAACAAAGGGACCAGCAAAGGCCTAAGAGACTTTCAAGCTTGCCTAGTGGGGTGCCATCTACTTAGACGATCTTGATTATTGACATCTTTTTATTATGAACTTATGCATAAACATGATGTAGTTTTATGTTGACAAAAAGCTATATATGAATCAGTTTTACTAGTTTTGCAAAGTGTTTCATTTACTTTTATTGCAATGGTTATCCTGTTTGTGACACTCCCATAAAAAAAAAGTATTTGCTTCCGCTCATGTGATATAAAAATCTGGGTGTTACAGAGGTGTTGTTGTTCTCAAAGCTCGTCAGAATAACATGAAAACCAGGGAGTAGGCTGGAGATCCGAAACCAAAGAAGCAGACAGTACAAGACCAATCGAATGTCGTGGGATGTTCCTTGAGGCAAACTGAAGTTGATGGCTGTCAATTTTGTGTTTGGGGGTATCTAAGGTGGCCTGGTGATGACCACCATCTAGACCTCTGATCCTAGCTATAGGGTATGCTAGTTGGGATGATTGTGAAGTAAACAAACAAAATATAGGCGAAGGAGGAATGTTGGATATTCTTACCATCAAAGTAATTTTGTCATCGTTACTGAATCCTTGAGAACCAATTCGCAATCGCTGGAGAAGCAAACCGAGAAGGTCAGGGGGTCTCAGGGCACAGGAGGAAAAATGGAAGAGGAGGAGTGGAAGGTCTGGGCCGTCAAACATTCCTAGTGCCTTAGATGGGAAAGAGGGGTTGTGGGGGAGCGTCTTCGAGTCTAGGGTGGAGAGGTTGTGATTTCCCTAATTGGGCATTTTGCTCATATAGCACCAAGGCATGTGAACTATGGCTCATTGGGTGAGAGAGAGAGAGACAAAGCCAAAGCAAAAAAAACTTCACAAAACAGACCAGTAAAGAGGGAGAAATGATCAGGAGAAGATGGACCTGTGAAACTGTTGCTAACTCACGTGATGAGCGGAGGTTGATTACGGGCGATGGGCCGTCGGGTCGGGGGGATTGAATACCAATTGTACGATGAGTGTGGGTGATGAAAATCAAAATAAGGTGTGTGACAACATGAATAAAATGAACCATAGGGTTAATATCTTGTATTAAATGAAATAATATTCAAACTTAGGTCAAACTATATTCAAACCTCTCCTAAATCAATTGGAGGGTCAAACATGGGTTAAATGAGTTCAAATTTGAACCATATACTAAACTGAGGGTCTAGAATGTTATGATATATTTAGATTTTGGTTTTGTGCATGTTTGGCCCGTGATTTCAATATTATCTATTAATCTCGATATTAATGCATTAAAGGTAAGATACTTTTAAAAAAGGCTCCTAATATTGATTCATTGAGTCACCATTTAGAGTTATACCCATTCAATAACCATATGGTCACCTCCTTAACCTCTTCATGTGATTTATGGTCATCTTAGAGGAGAGAGAAAAGAAAAGAGGGTTTACTTGAGTCAAATGATACATAATGCATATTAAAAAGTGAAAATGAAATTGAGTCTCATTCTAAGCTTTTCTTATCCCATTTTCATATAAGGACAAACATTATTAGTATTTCTAAGTTCTAAATTGTCTATAAAATTTGGAAGGTTATAATTCTACCCATCATAAATCAAATTTTGTCCTCGAAATTTCCTAAGATACTACCCACCTTAGGGTTTTTGTTGTTTGTTCATTTAATGGAAGATATCATACTAAGATTTGCATGAAAAGGATTATATTATGAAAAAGGTTCATGTGGACATATGTTTAACTATTACATGATTCCTTATCTCCTCAACACATACTTTAGGATTTAAGAACATATCTTTACACTTTTGGCAGTTTCCTTCAACTTGGCATAACTTTCTATCATTAGACATAGGTGACTATCTACCTTTAGGTCTTTAGGTACTTCCTAAATTTCTAGATATGTGGTGATCAGTCACATACCCAGAGATGTGGGATCTTGATATGCTACCTCTCACTAACCTACTAACGTGCATGTCCCATACCACATGCATTAGGAAGAAAAGAGAATTGCATTATAAGGTATCATGCTTATGACAACCCTCTTCAATTCTCAATTGGATGGCCATAACCATTGAGCATGGAGAGTCTCTGTCATTAGCTAGGGTTAGATTAGTAATTGAAATCTAACTAGGTAAACATATATCTTGACATCTATATCTTCTTCTAGGGTAAAAACCAAATTCATTTTAGGTCATATTATCTTTACTTTGGGAATCTATCCTTAAACCATAACCTCATATCTTCACTGTAGGGATAGGTCATATGAATCAAGTTGCTTTTTGGTAGCCATCTATTTATTGGCTCTGATATAGTTGATGTAACACCCCTCCTTATGATATATAATACAACTGAGTGGAAGCTTTCATCTAGAAGGGGGATGTCACATTTATGAAATTATAGAAAATAAACACATAATTCACCATTGAGATTCATACATTGTTCTTTGAATAGGAAACTATAATTGAGTTCTATGATATATTTAAACATTCCAAAAATGGGAAATCGTTCATAAAGATAAACATGATTGGATCTCCTAGTATGTATGGAACCCCACCAGTTGGATCTTTAAGGTCTTTGAGTCCTTTCTTGCTCCTCTTGAGTCTTTAGTTTCTCCAAATCTTGGAGACATCATGACCTCAGCCATGCGAAGAGGAAAAACAACACATCAGTAAATGGTATTGGCACATTATAACATAAGAAAAATAAAGTATATTTGACATGTAAGAAAAAGTTGACATGAATTGACTATAAGCATTCTTGAATAGAATTCTTGAATCATTATTAACATGAACAATTGAATAGTAAATATATGCATCCCTCTATAACTCCCCCTTAGGAGAACATGATTTGTAGGAAAGCCCTTGATGCTAGGAAAGCCCTTAACGACCCCTTAAGGTCCATGATTCCAGAGCGTATAAAGACTATTTCGATTCTAATTAACTTGATCACTAACATGACAATAATATTAACATAATCATGATTCTTGAACTTAACATGATGGGATTTATCCCTCTTAACATTATGTCTTAACATGATGGGATTTCTCCCTCTTGATCATTAACATTGATTTAATGAGTCATAAATCATAAAACTTAATCATAATGAGCATTTTAACCATAGGGCATAACATATAGCAATCATCAAACAATAATATAGAGTGACATGATTAAAACATTAAACTTGCAATGATAATGTCTACTTTTTACTTAACATGCAAACAATCATAAGTACTTGTGCTCAATAGCATGACCCATTTACCTTGGAGCAAAATTGATTCTAAGATGGTCTTCCTGATCCTTGAGTCAAACCTAGGTCAACTTCTCCTTGTCTTGATTAGGCTCTAAGTACATGTTCTTAAACATCATTAATTAATACCTTGCATTGATCTTATGTTGATTTAGGGTGAATTAGGGTTCAAGTACATTAGGGTTAGGCTTACTGATTAACATCACTCTATTAGAAAAAACTTGGTTGAGTTGGATCATATTAATTACATGTAACACATGATTAGGGTTTCACGGGTCCAAAAAGGGTTTCTAATAAAACATCAGAATAGAAAGGAAAATCATAGATTAAAACCATTAATTAGGATTCCTCTAAAACAATACTTTCAAATGGCTATTTATTTGCATTTTTCTGAATATCCTATGATTTATTATGAATTTTTGAAAACTAACCAATCAAAGAGTAGGAAAACATTATGTGTGACATCATTTAAATCGGTGATAATCAAGATGTAAATTAAAGGCAAAATTCTAATAAAGACTATATAGTGTGCGTGACACCTTCATTGAAATCATAGGGGTAAAACTAGCATTTGATCATAAATCAAAATCATGTGTCAGCTATATGAAGGCATGTGGAAAATATCAATATGCCCTTGCAAAGATTTATTTGATTGAACCGTTGTCAGAGTCATGGTCATTTAATCACCCAAGATCTTATTCCCTTAGTCATGGTTTGAGGCGCTACCTACAGTTGCAACCTTCAATCCAAAACTGGGACCATAACATCTGTCCTGAGTTGTTGAGGCCCCTAACACATTCACTTTGCTTAATCAAGTCGAGTCCATCGAACCAACAAAGATGTGTTGTTGTGCTCACAGCTCATCAAAAAACATGAAAACTAGGGAGTAGGTTGGAGATCCAAAACCAAAGAAGAGGACAGTTTAAGACCAATCGAAGGTCAGAGGATGTTCCTTGAGGCAAACCGAAGTTGATGGCTATCAATTTCATGGTTGGGGTATCTGAGGTGGCTTGGTGATGACCACCAGCTAGCCCTCTAATCTTAGTTATAGGGTACGCCAGTTGGGATGATCACAGGGTAAACGGACGAAATAGAGACGAAGGAAAAATGTTGGATATGCTTACCATCACAGTAATTTGGTCGTGGTTACCAAATCCTTGAGAACCAACTCGCCATCACTGGAGAAGCAAATCAAGAATGTCAAGGGGTCTCAGGGTGTGAGAGGAAAAATTGGTAGAGGAGGAGGGGAAGGCATGGGCCGTAATACATTCCTAGTACTTTAGATGGGAAAGAGGGGTTGTGGGGAGCATCTGCGAGTTTAGAGTGCAGAGGTTGTGATTTCCCTAATTGGTTATTTCATTCATATAGCACCAGGGCATGTGAACTGTGGCTCGTTGAGTGTGGGAGAGAGAGACGAAGACAATGCAACAAAAACTTCACTAATGGATCAGTGAAGAGGGAGAAACAATCGGAAGAAGATGGACTTGTGAAACAGTCACTAACTCACGCGATCAGTGGAGGTTGACGGAAATTATTGGGCCGTCAGATTGGGGGGGATTAAATATCAATCATACGATGAGCAAGGATGATGAAAATCAAAATAGGAAGCATGTGATAGTGTGAATAAAATGAACCATAGGTTTATTTTCTCACATTAAATGAAACAATATTCAAACTTTGTTTAAACTATATTCAAACCTCTCCTAAATCAATATGAGGGTCAAACATGGGTCCAATGAATTCAAATTTGAACAATATACAAAATGGAGGGTCTAGAACATTTCTATATAATTAGATTTTATTTTTGTACATGTTTGGCCGATGATTTCTATATTAGCTATTAATATCAATATTAATGCATTAAAGGTAAGACAATTTTGAAACATGCTTCTAATATTGATTCATTGAGTCACCATTTCGAGTTTAACCCATTCAATAAACATATAGTCACCTCTTTAACCTTTTTCCTATGATTTATGGTCATCTTGGATGAGAGAGAGAAAAAAAGAGGGTTAACTTGAGTCAATTGATACATAATGCATATTAAAAAGTGAAAATGAAATTGAGTCCCATTCTAAGCTTCTCTTATCCCATTTTCATATAAGGACAATCATTTGGTTTTTTGCCTTAAAACCTCACAACTATTATTATTTAGAAAAACTTAATTCTATATTCTAAATTGTTTATAAAAATTGGGATGTTACAATAACAACATTGGAATGAAGGAATCCTATGAACTCAGAAAAAGCATCCATGAACTTATCATTATAAAGGTTTCTATCAATATAAGAAGTAACAAACTTATCACTAGACTGATGGTTGTGTGAAGAAAAACTAGGCCCATCAAGACTGAGCTTGAAGAGACTACAGTTAAGAGTGCAGTCATTTAACGCTTCCATAGACTTCTTAGACGGAGGATCCCTTCCTATATTCTCATCTTCTTTCCTAACCACATTGAAATCCCCCAAAATTATCCTAGGAAGATTCCTACTAGAATCAATCAACTCAATATCTAGCCAGAGGTGAGTTCTATCACTATTAGGATTATACCCATAAAATACAGACAAAATCTTCTATTATCACACAAAACCTCAAGATGAACTAACTAATCAGTCTCATAAATTTTCCTCAGATTGCAGTCAGTATCCTTATAGAGAACCACAATTGTACCTAATACATAGGAGTTATGACTAGAAAGCCACTGAAACTTGGCAAAAAGTTTCCCCATAAGCTTACTGATCTTCATTTACTAACTTTGGATTCATTCAAAAGAACAATGTGAGGCCTGAACTCACTTATTTTACTCCTGACTGAAGAGGCCTTAAGATTAAGCCCTCTCTCATTCTAGGAGAAAATACTAAATTTGTATATCCATTTAAACTATTTGAAACTGGTATTTCACTAGCTAGGGACTTGTCCACCTCTGATCCAACAGGTTCATCACCAGCTACCTTCAAGTTGTCAAACTTGTTAGAGAGTGAGGTGTGAATTGTATGTTTTAAACCTTTGATAGCATTTGGACCCTTCTTGCATTTATCCTTAGCTTTGATCTTTTTGTTTCCTTTTGGAACTTCAAAACCAGACTCATCAGTTGTAGAGTCAACCATGGAAGGAGGAGTGGAAAGATCCACCACCAACCCCTGCATTGAAGAAAAATCTCCCTCTAATACATGAAAAGAGTCATAAAAGGAATCCTTAGGAACATAAAACTCATCCTCTTCATTACTAGTAGCTATATCATCAATAGCGCCTCTCCCACTCAACATTGCAGACTAGATATTCCCCTCACGAGTCTCCTTTTTGACTGAAGAATCTTCAGAGGTAACAACTAAGTCTGGATGTTTAGAACTTCCCTCAGAAACCTTCTAGACAGGTTCAGTAGGAACTTTTTTTACCAAAGGGATTCCCTTTGCAATGGGATTCCCGTTTCCATCAGAATGGACAAATAGATTACAAATAGAGCAAGCATTCTACATTCATTCATATTCAAAGTTAGTCAGATGGTACACTCCTTTGTCGCTAGAGACTTCTAACTCCATAGGGAAAGTCGTTCAAGCACAAAATAAGATTTGAATCCTAGAAAACTCCAAGTTCCTCATCTCTGAAGTTGCCTTGTCTACACGAAGAGGATTCCCAAGATAAGACCCTATTCTAAGAAACATCCTCATATCCTAAAGCTTCAAAGGTAGGTGATGAATGTGAACCCAAACTAGCACATTAGATAGCCCGAATCTCTTCAATGATCCCTTTGGCTTCCACTTCATCAGGATTAATGGTTTGCCTCTGACAAAGTAAACTCCATTGTACAACACACTATCCATATCTTTAGAATCTAAGAACTTAATAAGAAAAAACCCCTGGACATGGTTCATGACTTCAATGGAGGCCATCAATATCCAGATCTGCAGTAGATATCTTTCTAATGTAGGCAAATGTGGCTTTGGACTGAATATGTATCCATCTAGACAATGTTTCCAACACTCTGCATTCTTGCCTGCCTCCTCCTCAAGTACATATGCTTCAGGTCTTGCACTTCAATATCAACTTTCCCCAAAGAAGTGTCATAAACTTTAGGTTTCATCAAATCTGCCCATGACTTAGCAGTGAAGAAACTAATAGGAATGTTTGGATCTAGAAATTCCTTAGTATCTAGAAATAGCATGGAGGATCCATTCTTGTGAGTAGATTGAGATTCACCCCTACCTCTGGCTTACTTGCCTGCGCACCGATAATCACCAAAGACCAGCACAGGGGGATTCCTATATTCAAAATCTTATAAAATCTGTATATATGGTTAATCTTTCATTAGAATTCAATGCCATTTGTCCATATCTCAAAAAAAAATATGAGATATTGAATATTTAATAAATATGTCATTAAAAATTAATGATTGGGTCAAGATGCAAAAATGTGTCATATGCATTCTCCTACAAGGAGCTCCTAGGCCTGAATTTACACCCTCTCCCTATGTGTAGGACATGACATGAGTTAGTGTATCAAGTTAAAGGATTTATGTATTGCATCAGTATAAACCCACTTGATTTTTACTACAATGCACATGATGAACATCTCTTCTCATTGTAGTCCAAAATTGTAATATGGACAAGGATCCATATAAAGGAGGCATTTAATTTCTGAGTTCTCCCTTGTAGGATCAAAATTCACTTGGGCTTTACAATACCACTCAATATACAAAAATACCCCACAAATTTAAAATAGGACATAAAAATTAAGATGAAACAATTTAAGAAAATGACAAGTTTAAGCTATGGTGGATCCTTTTTCTTGAACCAAAACATATAGTTTATTTAGAGGATAAGTGGAATATGTTCTTGAAACACTTTCTTCTTTATTTAGTTAGAGGCATATCACTCACATGACATTCATTGAGTCATTTGTCAGACTTATTGTTTGATACATTGTGATTATGCACCAGTTAAGAATTTTTGTAAGTGCTTTAGGAACTGGGATGGCCCCACCTCATGCCCATATAGTTAGACTTTTAGTAAGTATATGTTAGAATCATTTACACAACCAATAAATGTTATAAAACCATTAATAACAAGAATATATTCAAATAATCACTGTATAACATCTTATACGTCATAATAATGGCATACAAATATTTGCAATACACTGAGTCACCCAATGATTTTTTCATGGGACCTCCTTCTTAGGACTTCCATTGAGGACAGTTTTCTTTCTATCACTTTGACTTACGATATGGGCAAAATTACATTATCCTTGATGTATGTCTCACTCCATTTGACTTAGTTTTAATAGAGTATTAGCCAAGTTCAACCATAATTTAACATAATTTATAAAGATAATGGTATCACTACAGGTCGTCTCACAATGTTATGACATGGATGAATGTATTTTCTCTTTTCATTCCAAATTTTTCTTTAGGTCCTTCTATAGAATCTAGATGATCACAATATATAAAAATTAATTCATTAAGTTTCTCTTATAGGGGAAGATTTGTTAGAACATGTCTTAGCCATTCGGTCTTTAGTTTCAGCCTTTTACAAGGAAACAAACATTAATTCTATAGTGAAATGACTTATATATGTTAGGTTGATACATTTCTTAGATAAATTACCTTCACCTAAAGTGAAGATGAAACCACTAGTGGGTTTTAGTCATCTGAATCATGGAACCTAATTAGAATAACAATTTATACTAACACTTTTACGAAAACCACACCAGACAATTCCATCATCAATTTTTCCTTTTTGGTATCTTAAAACCCCATGTAGAGCTTTCTAATGAGCCTTATTTGGATGTTGAGTAAAGATAGTTGATATCCCAACTGCATTTGCTAGATCTAGACATGTGTAATTCATTAAGTACATTAGGCTTCCAATTTCTTCTGCATATTTGAGTTGTCAGACACTAGTATTTTTATTTGACTATATAAATTAGAAATGTATTGACTAGTTTGTAGAAAAATATTAAAAATTGTGTGATGATTTATTGAAAATAATGTTCTTCAGATAGAAGATGTAATCATCTTTGAGAAGTTTAATATCCAAAAAAAACATTAGCTTCTCCCATATATTTCATGCCAAAATAGTATCCAAATAAATTCCATTGTTGTGTATATCACTATTTTTTCCAAATATAAGCATTTTATATACGTAAGATCATTATAATACAATTTTAGTTATAAACCTTGAAATGTATATATTTTTCTTTTTAATTTATAAAGAAACCATTTTTTTTGAGAGCTTATAAAGAAACCATATAATATAAGGACTTCATTAAAATTTCTTGTGGCATTATTTGAATCTTGTCGCAAGTGATAGAGAGGCCTGATAAATCTTCATACCATGTTTTCTTTTGCCAACATCATTTTGATCCATAAACATTTCTTATTTGAAGTATGCATTCAAGAATGTAGCCTTAACATTCATTTCATGTATAATTAATTTCACTATTAATGCCAAAGAACTTGAAATTCTAATTTTAAAAATTCTTCTTACTATTTACAATTTATTTAAATAATTAATATCATAATGTTGTTCATATAAATAGGTAACTAATCCAACTTCATATTTATCTATAGGCCCATTAGTTTTTAGTTTACTTTTCAATATATATTTACATCCTATGGGTTTGAGAAATATGGAAGATAGACTAACTCCCATGTTTGGTTCAATAACATTGATCCAATCTCATGATTAATTTCTTCTTTCCATAACGAGATATCAGATGAATTAATAGCATTATTATCGACCAGGAAGTCACAGAAGTCGTTGTCCATATTACTTTCATGATGTTTATTCTAACTTATGCATAGTTATTAGTATTACATGCATTTGATACTTGCTCTAAATGATCATAAGAAGGATTAGAAGAAGTTTCTTTAGGAGTTTTCCTAAGAAACACATGTTTAATGGATAATGTAATTTTCAATTCAATAATAGTATTTCTATCTAAAAATAGTTGTTTCTTTAGAATTTTGCAACTACATGTTTCATATTTGAGCATATCATATAAAAAATCCATCAAAGCTCTTAGGTCTAAATTTTTCCTTCTAAGGGTAGCTAATAGTAATATAGATAAGGACCCCCACACCAGCATATATTTTACATCAGAAAGGTGTCTTTCTATAATTCAATTGATTCTTATTCACTTCGTACTAGGGTGCAATTTTGAATGAAATTAGATGAAAGAATTGCTTCCTCTCACATGTTATTGGAAGATTTTGACTTAACAAATAAAGAACTATCATTTTGTTAAGAGTTGTAGTTTTATTTTCAATAATTCATTTTGATTGAGATATGTATGGATGGGTATATTCATGTAATATACCTTGATTTTCACATAGACATTACAAGGAGAACTATTACTAACTACCCCTATCGTAAAGAACATATTTATTTGCCTATTAGGTTGAACTATTTCCATTCTATTCTTTACAAATATTTCAAATTCTTCATCTCTTTAATAAAACAATTATAACTTTATATAGCATGATAAATAAGTTACAAAAACAATGTATGATTGTTTCCCACCTCTAGACAAGATGTCCTTTAAATCTTCAATATTTGTGCTCAATGTCCCAATGCAACAATTGAAGACATGGTTTCTCGGCTTTGGTTTTGGCGCATCCTTGGAGTTTATTTCGAAATCAACAACCTATACATTTTTGCAATCCAAGATATTTTATGTGTTTTCAATATATATAATTTACATGTCCAAACCTATGATGTCACATATCTAAGTAATTAAGAATATAAGTAGAAATAAAAATGTTATCAATAGTAATGCTTGGTATATTTAGAGAAAATAGACCACATCAACAATAACATATCCTCATAAAATCGTTGACTAATTAGGGCTTTTTTTATTTCAAAACAAACTTCGTTCGAATGATCCACAAGTCGGGACACATAGATCATATTGATCCTTATGTTGGCACATGTATCGCATCCTTCAATCTAGTTGTCTGTTAATACATCATCCAATGTCATTGTATTTATCTTATGATCTAATTATCCTTATAATTTTCCTAAGAATCAAGCAATATTTCAATTAAATAACTTAAAATGAAAGACTCGGGAGGTTACCTTTTGTTTAATCATCAAGAAATATTTGAAATTTAATCAAAAGTTTTATTTTTTCTCATCATTCAGATCTAAGATATTTTCAACATTAAATTTTGGATATATTCATCTTTTAGAACATATTATTTCTGTAAGAATTTTTCATATTTCATATGTTTTTAACTGGAGAGTATGTATCTGACCATTGAATAGAAACGATTTCTATTCAATATCTAACCTTGAATCTAACTAGAGAGTGTAATGTTCTTTTTCTATAGCTTTTACATAATCCATCATTAATGATGTTACAAGGGTTGATGGAGTTTTGAATATTTTCATTATGTTAACTATACAAAACTATACTCTTAAAAGTGTTGTATGAAATAGTGGGTAGAAACACAAGAAAACAAAGCAATAAAATGTTACCAAATGCGGTGGTCATTGAGACTTGCACGATGCATTGTCTATAAGAGTGTGTTCTCCCTTATTAATGATGAAAATAAATGCAATATCTATGGAGTGGTTACCATGTTATGATACAACAACAATTGACATTTTGAATCATACACAAGCTAATCATGTCATCAAGGAAATGGCTTATAAACGTTCTTTTAGGGATGTTAATGGAACTATTTGTTAATGGAACAAATAGTAATCATCAGTGGAAAGAGAAAAAGGGAAAAGGGAAAATGTGAGTGCTTTTAATTTTTAGAACCTTTAATGGAGTTGACAGAGACATTATATCATTAAAAAATAGAATATGTGGTTAATGGGAAACCTTTAAAACCAGAACAAGAAACTAGATGTTCAAAGAGATATTGCATATGCCAAAAATCAGTGTGTCAATTGGAAAAACCAAGCCAAGACCACGCCCCCACAAAGATATCCCAGAAGGATGGATTTGGACCCCCCCCAATGTGCAAGATGCAACATGAAATAACAAGCTTGGGTAAAGGGTTTCTAGACATGACCGATAGAAACCCAGTTAGGTTTGACCATTATGAGTGTGCAAATACATATCTCATTTTCCTCCTCAATTAAACTATAGATAATGATCCATGTAAAGGAGGTAGGAGGTTTTGGAAATCGTTCGTGTGGGACTAAAAATCATCTTTTTCTTCAAAATATCACTCAATACAACATGTACTACTAAGTACAAGAAATATGATTTCAAACTTATGATCAAGATGCAATCCATGTTTCAATCAAATGTAAAATGTACTCTAAAAATTGAAAAATAACATCCTTAAGAAATTGTTATTGTTTATTTCTTTTAAGCTAGGGTATTTGAATCTTGTATTATTGTTTATTTTATTCATCCCTACTTATATGTCATGCATATATAATAACATTGAAGATTCTACATTTATTCACCTTTAGCATTATTTCTGATGACAACCAACCAATACACTTGAATGGTTTCATACAAAATGTGTATTTTGAATATATGTAGTTTAAACATGATTCATATAAAGTGTGTAATAAATTAAATTATTGTAGCATAACACCTTGTACCTGCAATAGTGTAGGTTACAAGTAGTATTGTGTTATGGCAAACCCATAGAGAACTAATGGCATTTTAGAGTTTATCTTAACTATTTGAAATAAGAAATTGGGTTAAAAGATAGTTGGCATGATTTTGTTTAGAATTGAATTGGATATGTCAAGTTAAACCAAAATTCCAAGGCATGTGACAATCAAAAATTGAAGAGGCATACGAGAAAAGGTTGTATTTAAGCACTCAAACAAGCAATAAATTTTAGTTCACATTAAACACCTCAATTGTATGGATATTAATTTGATAAATTCCTTTGAACATTCTTAATTTCTTTTGACTAGAAAGAAATAGGATTTATACAATATGTGATTGTCTCCTTATGAGTTCATTATAGTAATTTTGGTCTTACCATACTCACACATTCTCATGTGTGGAAAATAAGATGGAGGCTTATGAGATGCTTCTATTTGACAAACCTTTCTCTTATATATAGGAGAGGGGATTCTTACAAGACGAATCAAACAATTAAGGTCCAAGTATAATTGGTCCCATATACATAATAAATAGATTAAATAATAACTCTAACACTCACCCTCAAGATGGACCATGGACAAAACACATGTACATGCAAATGTAGAAAAATGATAACACTAGACCATACTAAATTTTAAAATACAATAGGAAAAACACTTAAACACTCCACCTAAAGAAGATAGTATGTAGTCAAAAATATGCCTTCTCCCTGTAATGGAGATAATAGTAATGAAGAAGCAGTAAAAGTTGAGAGGACCCCCTAAAATTGATAACCGCATATTAGTGGGAGCAATCAAAATAAATTTCTAACACATGAATGGGCGTCTGAAGCACACTTTGTGGTGGATGATATTTATAGAATTCATGATCATCATTTTCATCATGGTAGTTCTGCATTAAAAACACCAAAACCAAAATGATGCAAGGTAGTTGGGAATAACAGCACAATTGTAGGAATATTGGTATATAGAAGGTTGGAACATGTTGGTGACATGATATTATTGGAAATATGTACTATAGGATGTCTCAACAAAGCATGAATGAATATGCAAAAACTATACATATTTAGATGAATAATCTTATATATCTGACATGGACATGGCTTCCTTTTTCCATCTTCTCTTCTCCATCTCATCTCTCCATATACTCATCTTCCTCTCTTCTCCCCCTCATGCCAACCACAGAAAGGATCATAAGAGTGGTTGGGGTGAAAAGTAAAAAATAATGGTAGTGGTAATAGATGTGTATGAAAAAAAGTGGAGGAGGGTATCAATAATGAGATTTAATGTGCTACATAACCTGATAAAATAGAACTAGGTAAAAAAATAATTGGATCTTTTGTGACCCGATAATCTAGATTTGTTTGCCCTTAGAATCAAAAACTGGCCCAATTAGAAATACGTATAGTATTTACAGGGGGTAGTCATAGAAATAGAGGGAGATAAGGTATGTGATATAGCATTTTTGGTGGTAGTGGGAAGTGGTGGGTAATCACAGTTGGGGTTAGGACTGGTGGGTGAAGATAGCAGTTGCAATGTAGGATGGAGCAAGAAGTGGTGGGTGGCTAGGTGCATCATGGCAGTTTGGGGGTGGTGGGGTAGAACTAGCAGGTAGGGAGGGGTGGTAGTGGTGGCTTCTATGGGTGGGAAAGCCTTTGGTGTCTTGAGGGGAAGTAGCAGGTGGTAGTAAGGACTCAAGTAGTAGCAGAAAATTCAAAGGAAAGGGTGGTGGGGGGAAGCTAAGGTGATGGAGGGGATGGAGGTCAGAGGTAATGGAGGTCGATGGGTGGTGGAGGTGGGGAAGGTGGGGAAGGTGTTGGAGGTCGATGGGTGTTGGTTGTGATGGTGATGAGGAGTGGGCCACGATAGGATGGAGAGAGGAGAGGGGGTGGGGTCTTAAGATTAAAGGGAATCAGACACGTCTGATATCGTATAGAAAAAGAAAACCATTATTTCATATGTCTAAAACAAATACAATGCACTCTCTTTTATAAGAAAACATAGTAAGTCAGAAACATAACTAGGAAATATGGGATAAAGGAAAAGCTAAGGGAAAGGCACGTCTAAAGCATATAACAGAACACACAACACGAATAACACATAACAAAACCCACAACACAGCATAAAAAATATATATTTATACTTCCCTCAAGGTGGATCATAAATGTCAAACATGCCCAATTTGTTCACCAATGTAGCAGAATGAGTCTTGGAAAGTATCTTGGTAAAGATGTCAACATCTTGATCTTCTATCTAGAAATAAGTAGTAAATATACGTATAGAGAGAATAGAGTCACAAACAAAATGACAGTCCACCTCTATATACTTAGTGCACTCATGAAACGTTGGATTTCTGGTAATAAAATTGGAGGATTTATTGTCACAGTGCATAGGGATAGGGTTAGAATCATAGATATCAGATTTTGTACGGAGTCCTTGAACCCACATTAATTCACAAGAAGTATGAGCCATAGTTATGTATTTTACTTCACCACTAGACTGAGCAACCACAATTTGTTTCGTGTTGTGTCACATAACTAGATTTTTAATAACAAAGGTGCAATAGCCAGAGGTAGATTTCCTATCACATCTACTACCGACATAATCAGAATTAGAATATCCAGTGAGTTTATAACACCCATATCTTCAATACTATAATCATTTCCCTAGAGAAGTTTTTATATATTTAAGGATATGACAGACAACATCCCAATGACATTGTCAAGGTTTATCCAGATACCTACTAACAAGTACAAAATCAGTAGTAATATCAACTCTAAACAAAGTAAGATAAATAAGTTTACCACCCACTCTTTTGTATTGGTGGTTATCAGGATAGGGCGGTGAATATTCATCATTCCAATTGGTATTGCAATCCAGAGGAGTACTAGTAGGTTTAGTACCAAGCATTCCCATTTCCATGAGTAGGTCTAGAACATATTTGTGTTGTTAAAGACATACACCAAAAGAGTATTAGAAAACTTCAATTCACAAGAAGTATCAGAGTTTACAAAAATATTTAGTAATAAAGTATTGTTATAGTTATATTTTGTTAGCAGCAATACCTTCATAATTAGTACCACACAGAATTATATCTTCGACATAAACAATAAGGATAACAAGCGCAGCACTGGTCTTTTAAAAAAAAAAGAATGATTTGAATGTGAGCCCCGATATTGAAACATGAAAAGTATCTGAACCATGCCCATGGACTTCGTTTGAGGCCATATATCACCTTCTTGAGTCGAATTTGGAACAATATCCTTGACTAATGAAACTAGGTGGTTGCTCCATGTAGATTTCCTCATGTATGTAACCAGATAGGAAGGTTTTTTAATATCAAGTTGAAAAAGGGGCCAATCCTTATTCACGGAAATAGATATAAACACTCTTATAGAATTGAGTCTGGAACCAAGAGAAAAGTTTTTCAAAGTAGTCAACCCATAGGTTTGAGTGTAACATTATGCTAATAATCGAGCCTTCTACAATTCAACTGAACCATATGGATGATATTGAAAATACAGATCCAAGGATAGCCAACAGACTAACAATTATCAAGATGATCAACAAGATCTCAGGTTTTGCAAACTCGAAGGGCAGTCATTTCAGTTTTCATAGTGTGATTCTAGGTAGGATATTGAAGAGCTTGTGTAGAATTATTTGGTACAACAATAGCATTTAGAGCATAAGTAAAGAAAGCAAAGCTAGCATCAAGATTAGTGGAAGAGAAGAAATTACTAGTTGGATGTTAAGTGTTGGAACAAACACCTTTTCATTGACTAATAGGAATATGTAGCCCAGAGAATACCTAGGAGGTGTTGTGATATGGCGAAGAGGGAGGGATTGGTTGTTGAGGGGCTAGGGAGGGGACTGTAACCTCAGGGTATTCTCATGCACACATCTTCAGTTACTCAGTGTGATTATGCTACCACCTCAGGAAGAGGAGAAGGATCCAACAGAAAACCAGATAAAGAAGACCCCTAGTCATAGTAGTATGGCATGTGTTCAAAAAATACAACATCTACACTAACAAACCATTGTTGTTTGACATGATCATTACACCAATATCCTTTTTGAGTTCGTGAATATCCCAAAAAAACACATTTTGTGAAGTTGGGGTCAAGTTTAGATATCCTAGGGCAGAGATTCTTAACAAAGCACTTGTTGCCAAATATGTGAGGAGGTACTAAAAACAAAGACACATCTGAATACAGATGAGAGAAAGGGACTTGATTAAGAAACACAGAAGAAGGCATACATTTAATTAAGTAGCATGTTTTAGAAACAACTTCAGGCCAGAAATGTTTAGGAACATGATAACGAAGGAGAATGGTACGTGCTACTTTAAGAAGATGATGGTTCTTCCTCTTAGCCACACCAGTTTTTTTGGTGTGTAAGAGCAAGAGGTATGATGAATGGTGCCCCAAGCAGTACAAAAAGATTCACAAATTGTTGCATAATTCTAAGGCACTATCAGTTTGCAAGATTTTAACGATTGTGATGAATTGGGTATGGTTCTTAGTGAAAAATGGGGTGAGAGTTTTCAAAATATTACTATGATCCTTTTAAAGAAACAATCATGTTTCCCTATAATAGTCATCAATAAAAGACTTAAAAATGAGAAAGATAGATCAGCTAGTAACAAAATTGGGCCCCTAGATATCAGCATGGAAAATACAAAAAAGATTTTTACAACTAATATATTTCTTCTTATGAAAAACAACTCGAGTTTGTTTGCTAAATTTTTAGGATTCACAGAAAAATTGTCTATCATGAATATCAGGAAATAGATGTAGTTTTGTAGCAGAAGGATGCCCAATATGGTAGTGTCATTGCAGACCAGTCACAGAAGATGATAGTAGAGAAATAGTAGTTTGTAGAACGTCCAGGTAGTACAATCCATAAGGTCATTCATGGCCCAAACCAATCCTCATCCTCATTCAGAAATCCTAAAACACACAAACCCTCATGATCACAAGTGATTGAGAACTGAAGGCTCTTAACTATTTTACTACAGATAAAAGATTAAGTAGAAATCTTGGCACATATAAGATAGGTTCTAAAAGTAGATTTTTAGATAGAAATATACTACGATACCATGTATTGAAAAGTGAGTCCCATCCTCTATTATCACAGGAGGGACTCTAGTTGATTTTTATAAGGAAGTAAAAAGTTCAGAACATCCAAAAATACGAGTTGGTGTTCTTGAGTCAAATGACCCATTTATTTTTCCCATAAGTATTTTGGGAAAAAATAAAAGAGAAGAACTTCCATATTAAGTAGGTATTTGTGAGGATAGATAAGCCTAAAGGAGTTTTTCACACTCTAAGAAATCCACTCAACTTTGGGTTGAGTCAAACTTGAGGAAGTAGGAGTTGAATCTTCACAGGCATCAGATGAGACATGATATGCCTTAGCAGGTGTGCCATGTTTTTCCTAGTAGCGGTCCTCATTGTAGATCGTGTGCCGACAGGAGTTGCATAAGTGTTGGGAAGTAGGAGGTTGAGGTTGACTTCATCCAGATCTAGAAGGAGGACCACACATAGGAGTACCAGTAAAACGACCACCTTGACCACGACCACGGCCACATCTACATCCTCGACCAAAGTCATAGGAGCGGACTGCAAGGAACGAATGATTAGAAGAAGTAGTAGGTAGTGAAGACATAGAAGGAAGGCATTTAAAATGCTTGAGAACATCCCTTAGTGTAGGTAAGGGATCATTGGATAAAATTTTAGTCAACTACTCCAAAAAATGAAGGAGGAAGTCTAGCAAAGAATTGAACCAACTGGAGTTCATTGCATTGTCACGAAACTTCTTTGATGTCAAAAGAAAGGGGGATATAATACATATTCATCCCTGAATGTGGAACATTCTTTGTAGTGGTCCTCGACATATCCATCAATTAAATACTCCTTTTTCACCAATTTATTTGACGATTTCAAAGAATTTCTCTAGATTTTATCGGTGAGAGTACATGTGGGATAGGTTATCCCACTTAGCTATAGCATTCTGAAGATGAAGGAGAGACTGACTCATCTTCATTTCAACACTATTCACCATCCATGTCAAAACTCTAGAATCATCTTTGGACCACTGAGCATCGACCTTCTTGTCTTTTTCATCAGTCATAGAATCATGAGGGATTTGTAAATGAATATAAATATGGGAATATCCCCCAAGACTTTGACATATAGTTCAAAATACACAGATCGAATATTATAGTTCAATCCATCAAGCTTCATGGTCACATCACACAAAGACTGAAAAGGATCTATAGTTTCTATAGAATATAGAGTGATGACGTGCATTGGAACAAAGTAGTAACAATAGTAGTAGTAGCTCTAGATCAGTAGATCTGACAAACCCATATAGGGGTAGTAGAGTGAAGAAATAGATCTGGATCAATAGACCCGACAAACTCGTATAGGGGTAGTAGAAAGCAGCAGATCTTTAGAAAACCCGCATAAGGGCTAACAGAGAAGAAGGAATACCTACACCGCTATGGCATGAGATTTACTCCACCATGTGACATAGGAAGATAAAAAAGGTGGTACTTTTATGTCTTCAACGTGCTATTTTTGGATCTAGATGGCAGAGATTAAGAGAGGTCGATGGGGTGGAGGTTGATGGGATGTGGGTTTATGAGGGGTGGAGGGTGATGGGGAGAGGTTTATGGGGTGGAGATAGATGAGGTGGAGGTTGATGGGATGGATGGTGATGGGGAGAGGTCATTGGGGTAGAGGTAGATGGGGTGGAGATCAATGGGATGTAGTTCGATGAGCGGTAGAGGATGATGGGGTGGAGGTAGATGGGGTGTAGGTCAATGGGGTGTTGGAGGTTGATGGGGTTGGAGCTTGATGGTGATGGGAGGTCGACGGGGTTGGTGGAGGTTAGAGAGGTTATAGGTAATGGAGGTCTATGGGTGGTGGAGGTGGGGAAGGTGGTGGAGGTGGTGAAGCTTGATGGGTGTCGACTGTCATGGTGGTGGGGGAAGAGTAGGTGATGACAAGATGGAGATAGGAGGGGGGGTGGGGCTTAGGATTAAGGGGAACCAAACACGTCTGATACCATATAGAATAAGAAAACCTTTATTTCATATGTCTAAAACAAAGACAATGCACTATCTTTTATAGGACAAGAGAGTAAGTGAGAAATATAACTAGACAATATAGGTAAAAGAAAAGATAAAGACAAGACAAGTCTAAACCACATAAAAAATGCATAAAACAACATAACGCATAACAAAACACAAAAAAGAACATAATTCATAAAGATTATGTACAAATAAAGACAAATCATGTGTATAACTAAAAGAGCATAAGTGTACAATATAAAATAGAGTGGTCAAGTGTAAAAATTACAAATCGTTCACCTCTAAGAATGAAGAATAAGTAGAAACTAATGGTGCAATAACTAATTTACCACTAAATAAACAAATATGGGATAATGCGGAGGAGTAAGAAGTTTAGAAGAAGAATGAAATGAGTGGTAATTCTATCATCTAGTCATAATGGAGAAAGTCCACATGTTATAATTTCATTCAAATTATTTTTCTTCCTCTGATTTATTTTTGGCCTCCTTGTCCTTCTCCTCACTTTCCTTGTTAGTCTATGGTGTATTACTGTAGTTCTCTACTGCACTCAAGCCACAAAAACTTATTTGGAATCAAATGGGTTAATTCATTTGAAGTTGTAAAAGTTTGTATATATTTTTTATCTATAAATTGTCCAACTCAATGTGTGTTGAGGTAGTTATGGCATGTCCCAGTTGTCTCATCACTAAGTAAATAAAAATTGGGACTTAATTACATATAACACAACACGTCAATTGGTCGATGCATCATGTCACTTTGATTCACTTATTGGGGTAAGAATTTATTAGTTGATAAGTGACACATCACATCACTTATTTCTAGTGCATGATGTTATTATTGTTGTGTCACATGATATGTTTGCCTATTGGCACAATATGTCAAAAAATATATGAGAATTTCATTGACTTTTCCCAATCATTCTAAAGATGTATTTGAATAGGATTGGTCCTTGATGAATGTATAATACATTTCAGTTGAACTCTAAATGAAACAACAATAATTCATCCTAAGATGATACAATTGTGAAATATGAGCTAACTAAAAGCATATTTATGATAAAAAAATAGGCTAAGTGCATAAATAATAGTATAGAAATATGGTATAAAATGTGTTTAGCAACGCTCACTTGTTTTAACAGAGATAAACTTAAACAAATTTATGTAGATAGTGGGATAAGATTTGGTATAGTCGACTAGTAATTCATCCTTATGTAATTGCTCCCTCTTAGGATTATGAGAACATGGGAATATCCAAAAAATGACATAATATACAAATGTAACATCCAAAAATTATAAAACTTTGTATCTTTGTTATGCTTGAGGATAGTAGATCCTAAATAACTAATAAATGAAGTCATCAGATGAATTTGGCAGTGTCTAGTCCAATTTTAGATCATTTAGATGCTAAAAGCTATAGAGGGGTTAATTATAATTATATCTTAGATGTGTAACGACTTGTAAAAGTTTTTCTAGTAATAATATATCATAACCTTAGGACTCGATAAAAGTTTGATAGAAAACATGTTCCAATAAATGGTATGATCCTTTGGGCTCAATTGTTATGACCGTATTTGAGATTATTTGGTAAACTATGATTTACCTAAGTGATTACATGATTAATTAAATTGATCATTTCTTAATCATGACTAAGGATTATGGTTCAATTATAATAGGTTAAATCTAATGAGAACTCTAAGCTTGCCTTTGTTTTGAAAAACTAGGGTTTGAGAAGTATAAACCTTAGTCAACTGAAATTAGGGTTTTTGTCCAACATGCCTATGTTGGAATGGAATGGGTGAGGTGAGAAAAGGATAATACAAATGATAGTTGGAGACTTGAGTAGAACGGACATGGTGGGCGACACGGCCGTTTAGGATTGCTGGTGGCACGGGCATTCTAGGCAACACGTTCGTTTCAGAAGAATTGAAGTATTGGCTACTTTTTGTACTCAAATCTGATGAAACCAAATGCCAACAGTCGTGGTAGGTAGCACGGATATGTTGGTTCCATCTTATCACAGTCGTAGTAGCTTGCACGGTCATTCTACGGGTCTAAGTTATCCTACTCTTCAATTGATTGATTTGCAACGTATCGTATAGCAGTGCACTGTTTGATTTTTAATTATTTATTGGTAGACTGAAATGTTTTCTAAATTTAACCAGAACTGTGAAGCTCAATAATAAAATAACATGCTAAATCTTAGTAGTTTTGGGAGGAGGTTTGTCCTAAGAAATAAATGATTTACAATAACATTTTAATGACAGAAAATTCGACTGAAATAAAAGAAGTGTAGTGCAATTCACCCAATCCCCTAAATTTCTCTATATGAGCAATCTAGAACCTAAGGAGCTCGCATATATCGTGATCGACTCTAGAGAAAAAAATTTTCTAAAAGAGAGTAGAGTTAAGGTTTTGAGAGGAGAAAGCGGTGGGGATGTTTACCTAGGGTTTCACTATATGAGATATGATGAAATCAAGTAAGTTTAGCTTCTTTGCATAGTATTTCTTCATGAATCTTCTCTCAAATGTCAAGATTCAACCCCTCCTCTAATTTTAATTGATATTATATCAAATCTCTCCTTTTTTCACTCTTTCTCCATGGATATCCATTCTTAGGGTTTTGTGCGTTGAAAGGAAGAAGAAATTGGTGATCTGCAAGAGTTTTGCTATGCATTTGAGAATTTCAAAGAAGGGTTGAGTTTTAAGGTGTTTTCCAACCTTAGAGTGAGTGGGTACTTCCTTTAAATAGTAGATTGCACGAAATTTGATTAAATCCACCATAAATCTTCAATCTTCAGGTATGCAATAACAAACCCTTAATGTTTTTTAGTTCCAGCTTGTGCAAAATGGTTTGGAGATAAATTTTGTTCATGATATGATGAATTCAAAATGATAATAATCATATTAGAAATGGACTATGATCATATAGACAAGCATTCCTAAATATTTTACAGAAGATAGAACAATATACCAAATTCTAGGGTTTTCAGTATGTCTGAAATGTGTTGTATAACTGAATAAAGAAGTTTGCCTATTTGAGTCTCCTTGTTTATGAGTCATTATTGCTTTTGAATGTGTAGTACATATATGTCAGATATTATCTTGTATTTCATTTCTTTCTATCATTGTTTTATTGATATCCCAATGAAGAGGTTGAAACCTTAGATGTTTGGAAAGTTGAAATTTTGTGAATAGACATCAGGAAATTCTACTGATTTGATTCATTTATCATTATATGTTCATTTATTCGAGCTTATTCTTGATGCATGATATTTCACTAAATGGATTGAAAATCCTAGTTTAATTCATCCAGGGTTTCATATATATATATATATATATATATATAATATAATATATATATGGGCTTATCTTTAATACCCGGCGGGTAACTAATGGGTAGCTACCCGGCAACACTTCCTGATATTTTTTTTCATACTTCCTGATTTTTTTTTATTTTCGCAATTGTAGAGGAACATTTTATCAAGCTCTCCAAAATATTTGATCAAAAAATAATATCATTCCCCCCCCCCAAATCATAAAACCTGTCCATATATATTACTGACTGTATATATGTATATATATATACACACAC
This sequence comes from Alisma plantago-aquatica, assembly GCA_963693085.1. Taxonomy (NCBI): domain Eukaryota; kingdom Viridiplantae; phylum Streptophyta; class Magnoliopsida; order Alismatales; family Alismataceae; genus Alisma; species Alisma plantago-aquatica. Next base: position 612,963,485 of record OY856413.1, read on the forward strand.
ACACATATATATATATATATTTTTTTTTTCACACTTCCTGATATTTTTTTTTATTTTTTTTTCTCAATTGTATAGGATAATTTTGTCTAGCTCTCCAAAAAAATTGATCAAAAAATAATATCATTTGCCCCCCCAAAATCAAAAGATCCGTCCATATATATTACTGACTGTATATTTTCTGCGCAGTTACTCTTTTTCACTCAGAGTTACTCCATCATACCATATAGATACTCTTGCTATTTAGACGGGTTACTCCAGCATACCATATAGTTACTCTTTTGACCCGAGTTACTCCCGCGGGTAGCGAAAAGTCTGGCTACCCACCGGGCAACGAATGAACAGCCTATATATATATATATATATATATAGAGAGAGAGAGAGAGAGAGAGAGAGATAGAGAGAGAGAGAGAGTCAGGCTAGAATACACTTAAGTGTACAAATCGCACGAATACGCTCAAGTGTGTTTGCATATTAAGACTATTTTTAGCAAAATGTAAGCCATTGATCTTCATTGTCATACTATAACTAGACTACATACAAATTTTGAGCCCATTTGGATGAGTGCAAGTCACTCATCCAAGGGCAACAAAATCGACACGCGAAACTAATTTGAAATGCATAATTTTGCGGTCTTTATAACATGACTTATAAATGTTCAAATGTGCTCAAATTTTGCGTATGAGCTATTCACAGCATGTTTAAGAAGATCAATGCATTACATTTTTGAAAAAAGTATTTCATCATGAAAAACTACTTGAGTGTATTCTGCTCAAAATACACTCGAGTGTATTCTAGCCTAACTCTATCTCTCTCATTATATATATATATATATATATATATATATATATATATATATATATATATATATATATATATATATATATATATATATATATGTGTGTGTGTGTGTGTGTGTATGTGTGGGGGTTGTATGTGAATTGTTAAAAGCAGTCTTTTATCAGTAAAACAATATGTGCATAAAGTCCTTATGTGAGTTGTTAGATATGTGAATGAAGTGAATTATGTAATGAGTCTACTGAAATCCTAATGATAGGGTATTCACTGAAACAAGTGCTTTCAATTAAGTGTTCTTTAGTGATATAAGTGGTATTGCATAGTTGCTTAGTCTACAATGCAGATTATTGATCATTTATGAAAAGGATTGTTTATAAGGTTCAATTAAGAAATGTTGATTTGATGATTCAATTATGAATTTAAAGAGTGAATTAGACATTTAGTTGCCCTGAGAATTGTAGAATCCTCATAGAAGGCATGCATTGTGAGGAGGAAATGTGCTTCCCGACTGGAGTTTTCATGTAGGTCAAGGTAAGCCAAAGTGCACCCATAGGGTGTGCGGGTCTAGGCTAGTGAGGCAGGACTCCTTAAATGATTTGTATCCAACACCAACTGGTGTGCCAATGGTACCTGAGATATGAGTTGTGGTGATCAATGGACATCTTCAGTAGGTCCAATAGAGCACAACTCACCACCTGAGTAGCCAGGATGAGAGGTGGAGTTTGAGATATCTGGCCACTCCCATTAGCCACCGAGAGCCAGATGTGGCGATTCCAACAGTAGATGTGGTATTGAGACTACAGACTTTGGATCCCAGGCATGCTTCTAAGTCTTTTACAGTAATATTTTAGCTTTATGTGATACTTTGACATGTTGCAGTACACCTCATGTGTGTTTAGGGCATAATAATATGAATGAGAAGTTAATTAAGTGTGTGGAGTCATTCGACTATTCTTTGGATCTTTTGGAATTAATAGTTTACTTGTTATTGTTTAAGAATGCTCAGTAATTGGTTAACTATTTGAAGTTATCTATAGTAACATGTCACACATATGTTTGTGAATGCTTAATCACTTTATAGATTGCTTCTGTTCTGCTTAATATTAGTTGTTCAATAATATATCTATTATTATACAAGTGCTTTAATCTATTTCTTTGAAATACTATTCACTGACTGAATAGGCTCACTCATCTACTCACAAATTTTTTCAGGAAATCATGTGGAAATTCTAGAGTACATCTGCCAAAGGAGTCAAGCATCAGATTAGTTATGTTTAGTCAATCCATGTCACTCTAGGTCCTTGTAGAGTAGTGGGAGAGTTGTAGATGATGTTGTGTAACTGTGATCCCTTAATAAAAGTGTATGTATATGATTATCATGTCGAATGTATATGGAAGTAGTGACAAGTAGAATGAATGTATAGATACATATCTTTATTGTTGGTATCACATTAGAGTAATCAAGTCTTAATTTTCCTTGAAAAGTTGTTTATGTATTTGAATGTAAGTGAAAAAAGATATTGAAATGGGAAGAAAAAAGTTAAGGGTGTTGGTATATATACCCATAGAGCCATCTCGTGTGATTCCATGGAGTCAGATATTAATTAATCAATTAATATGATTATTTGGTTAATTAATTCTAGAATATTCAAATTAATCCACGAGAATTTTAATTATTGCAGTGTTTCTGTTTAGCGATGAGTTTAGGAAACCCTACCACCTTTCATCTCCTATTTAAAGGGGCTTGAAGGTCGATATCTTTATAACATATTGAGAGAGGTTTTTCACTTTACGCTCATGTATGTAAACCATGTCCGTCATCATCCTCACGAGAGAAAGGAGAGCACCGCAACGATAGCACGTTGCCACACAAAGACTACTCCTTCCTGCCGACTTAGGCAGTGCAATGTGGAGTTCTAGTCCATCCACATGGACGAATTAGAGATGTAGACATTGAGACGCCTACATTCGGAAGACATAAATGACCATCCATATGCGCTACGAGCAGCATACACAATCACACGAAAGGAGTGCCACTAGATCTTCTCGCGATGCACTTGGCGAATGGGAGAGAAGTATCGTCCGTCAAGGCCAACAATGTTGCACACCATCGTGCAGAAGGACACCACTGGACTTGCTCCATGATAAGGTATATCCCGTGAACACTCCTTCTAAATACACTATCTTTGATGAGATCCTATTTTGGGTTGCGTGGAAATTTATTTTTGTTGCTTCCGTCATGCATGTTTTCTCCACAAAACTCAATAGTGGTATCAGAGCTGTGTCGATCTACGGTGTATTTGTATTCATTTTGATATGATCGAATCGATGCATATTGTTTTCTATGTTGCATATGATGCGAATAAAAACTGTTAATGTGCAAATCTAAACCTAATTCCACATACGCCATAGGCTTCTATTTTTGGCATTTTGGATGGGGTCAACTATGAAATTTTTTTGTTTTCCTAAGTACACAGAAGTAAAATTCTGTAGACCTTTCAGGAGCTCTTCCCATGAGACCCCATGAGGGGTGGCCTCCCCTCGACCCTCGCACAGGGGAGTTGCCCCTATGTACCCCACATATTCTGCGTGGGAGTCAAAATTTTAATTAATGGGGAATGTCCCACATTAAAAGTACAACAATTTTAATATGTATATACATATATGTATATATACCTATGATATCATACACATCGCCTGTAAAATATGTTTTATGTGGTGAATGCATGCATGGTTATGGCCTAGTATCCCCATTTGTGAATGTTGTGAATGAATGTTGATGTCAATCTTGTAGATATGTTTGTTTGTGAATGCTATGGATGTATAATGGTTGTACGTGGATCCTTTGTATAAAGTATTCAGCTTGCATGTCGAGCCTCATATCTTATTTCAAAGTGTAATTAATTATTTCCCTTTATATTTGTACTCATATGATGTAATAGAGATAGGATTATTTTTAGTCTTTGTAAACTTGATGCAAGGAGGCCACTTGAAGATCTAACTCCAAGGAGAATCCATAGAGAAGCACCATGAAGATCCAATTCCAAGAAGCAACCTGAAGATCCAACTCCAATGAGCATCCATGGAGAAGCAACTTGAAGTTCCAACCTCAAGGAGCATCCATGAAGTTGTTCATTGTAATGCAGATCCTTCCAGGTTGATTCACAGGTGTTGTTGCATGAGATGTGTAAGACCTTAGGTGGGCCGTAATCCTCTGTTTCTCCAAAGGATTACAATAATATGGCCATAACTAATGTATTTGTGTTTGTGATTGCATATCTATCGTTTGTGGTTGTGGATATAGTAGTATGTGATACGTACTATAAGTATGTGGTGTTTGGATATGTATATGTATTAATAAAACCTCTCAATTAATAATATTAAATTTTAGTTGCCTTTCATAAAGCAACACACATGAAAATCTTGATCGACTATGTGTGGGCACACCTCCATGTGTTACACTGTCTATCTCATGAAAGTGTGATGGTGGGTGTGTGGGTCTTCCTCTGTAGGGTGCACACTAATCATGTTGTCTTATGGGTTGGACTTAACTAGGGAACCTTGATAGGATCAAGTACCTAGAGGTACATAGATGCATCATGGCAAGGAGTTGTGCATGCTCATCTATCCAAGAGTTTCTTATGATGCAATTGGCAAAAGTTGCCTACCTTAGTATTTGGTCTTTGACGTTGGCATTGGTTGGGCATTGATCCATTTATTTTGGATCTTGGCTCACTAGAAGGTTGTACGCTGCAATCTTCTGAGTTGATAGTGAGGGCTATCAATTTGAATAAAATAGTGGGAGTGTAATTAATTAAAGGCCTAATTAATCTCATTTATCAAATCTTTACAAGTAAAAAAATTTTGGACTAAATGCAAACTTTTTCTTTTGTAGCAATCAAATGGCAAACAACACTCACACTTTCTCATTGTGATTGGTCCTTGAGAAGGACAAACTTATTGGAACCAACTTTCAAAACTAGTTTAGGATGCTGAAAATTGTTCTCACGTAGGAGCGTAAGCTCTATGTCCTTGAAACACCAAAACCAGTGGAACCCGCCTCAAATGTGCCCAAGGCTGAAAAGGATGCTTACAACAAGCACCTTGATGATGTCGTAGATGTCAAGTGCTTGATGTTGTGGTCAATGAACTACAAGTTTCAAGAGCAGTATGAGAACATGAATGTCATGGATATGGTAGCATATCTCAAGAACAGGTATCAACATCAAGCAAAATAGGAGAGATATGATCTATCCAAGGCTTTGTTCAGAAGCAAGATGAAAGAGGGAGACTCAGTTGGTACCCATATACTCACTTTGATTAGGTACGTGGAAAGCCTATCCAAGTTGGGATTTCCCCTTGGTCAGGAGCTGGCCACTGATGTGATTCTACAATCATTTCCTGAATCATATATTCATTTTGTCATGAACTACAACATGAACAATCTTGACAAGCCATTGTTAGAATTGTTGGGCATGTTGAGGATTGTTGAAGCACAGATGAAGAAAGACAAGCCCAAGTCTATGAAGATGATCACTAGGACAAAGGGAAAGTCAAAAGGCAAAGGCAAGAGTAAGAAAGGTTCTAAATCCGTGCAAAAGCCAAAGTCATTCGCGCTCAAAGCTAAAGGTGGGATCTCTAAAGAAGGCAGTTATCACCATTGTCACCAGGCTAGACATTGGATAAGAAACTGTCCTCTCTACCTAGAGGAACTGAGGAAGAAGAAGAAGGGGATAGAGATATCCACTTTAGGTATATATGTTATTGTGATAAACTTAAATACTTCTTCATAATGGGTACTGGATACCGGATGTGGATCTCACATATGTTCAAATATGCAAGATCTGATAAGAAGTAAGCCTTTACGAAAGGGATGCGGGTTGCTAATGGAGCAAGAGTTGTTTCCACCATAGTTGGAGTTATTAGTTTATCTTTGCCTATGGGCATTGTAATAGAATTAGATAATTTCTATTATGTACCTGCCATTAATAGAAATATTATTTATGTATCTTGTATGGATAAGAGTGGATTTGAATTTCACATTAAGAATGGAATGATTTCTAATGATGAGATCTTTTATGGCAATGTCCCTATGTCTTATGATATCTACTTGTTAGAACTTAAGACTTGCATATACAATGTAAATACTAAAAGTCTAAAACTTGACAACTCAAACAAAACTTACTTATGGTATTGTCGTCTTGGTCACATAAACGGGAAGCACATATCTAGACTCCATAAGGATGGTTATCTAGACTCTTTTAATTTTGAATTATTAGAGACATGTGAGGCATGTTTATTAGTGAAGATGACTAAGACTCCTTTCACTAGACACAGTGAGAGAGCCAATGATATTCTAGGACTCATACATACTAATGTATGTAGACCTTATAGATCAAATGCTAGAGGAGGTTATCAATACTTCATTGCCTTCCTTGATGACCTCAATAGGTATGGCTATGTATATCTTAGGAAACACAGGTCAAAAACTCTTCAAATGTTCAAGACTTTCATGAATGAAGTAGAGAAGCAACTTGGTAAGAGTATTAAAGCACTCCGTTCAGATCAAGGTGGAGAATACTTAAGCCAAGAGTTTGAGGACCTTCTGAGAGACCGTGGTATTGTATTAGAATAGACTCCACCTGGTACACCACAACATAATGGTGTCTCAGAAAGAAGGAATCGTACATTATTAGACATGATATGATCAATGATGAGTTTAGTTGAACTTCCAATATCGTTCTGGGGATATGCTTTTGAAACTGTAGCGTTTACACTTAACCGTGTACCTTCCAAATCATTTCAAAAGACACCATATGAGATATGGAATGGGAATCATCCCAATTTGTCTATGCTAATGGTTTGGGGATGTTAAGCTTATGTTAGGAAATAAATTCCTAAAAATCTTGGACCCAAATATAAAAAATGTTATTTTTTTGGATACCCCAACGAAACTCGAGGATACTACTTCTACACACCAACTGACAACAAAGTGTTTGTTGGTAGGACTGTTATATTTCTTGAAAAGGAAATTATTTCCAAAAGAATCAGTGGGAGGAATGTAGAGCTCGAAGAAGTTTGAGATCAACAAGAAAGCAGAGAACCTGAGGAGGTACATAAGGAACATGAAGACTCACAAATTGTTGTGGAATTTCAAGTTCCAAATGTAACACATGAACCTCATAGGTCTAGTAGGACATGACTTGAGCCTGAGAGATTTGGATTTCTCGTGACTCAAGAAAGTGACGAATTGGTCATAGCAGATGGGCCAACTTCCTATCTAGAAGATACTAAGGGACCAAAATTTGAGAAATGGCTTGAAGATGTGAGATCAGAGATGGAATCCATATACACCAACAAGGTATGGACCTTGGTGGATCCACCCGAAGGTGTAAAACCCATAGGGTCCAAGTGGGTCTTCAAGAAGAAGACTGACATGGATGGAAATGTTCAAACCTATAAAGTTAGATTGGTTGTGAAAGGATTTCATCAAATTCAAGGTGTTGATTATGACGAGACCTTCTCACCAGTTTCCATGGTTAAATCCATCAGGATCATGCTTGCCATTGTAGCTTATCAATACTATGAGATTTGGCAGATGGATGTTAAAACAACATTCCTTAATGGGAATTTACTCAAGGACATGTACATGACACAACCTTAGGGTTTTATCGATCTAAACGAAGCCAATAAAGTCTGTAAGCTACAAAGGTCAATCTATGGATTGAAGAAAGCATCTCAAAGCTAAAATCTACATTTTTACAAAGTAGTCAAAAAGTTTATCTTTAGTCAAAATGAAGATGAACCTTGTGACTACAAAAAGGTTAGTGGGAGGACAGTCATATTTCTCATATTGTATGTGGATGACATACTATTTATGGGAAATGAAATCCCTACTCTTCAGATGGTAAAAGGTTGGCTGGGGAAGACCTTTTCTATGAAGGATTTAGGCGAAGCATCCTATATACTAGGAATCAAGATCTACAGAGATAGATCTAGAAGGCTTCTAGGCCTAAGACAGAACACATACATTGACAAGGTGCTAAAGAAGTTTAGCATGGAGGGTTATAAGAGAGGTCACTTTCTCATGTCCCATGTGATTACAATCTCTAAATCCCAATGTCCTAGTTCATGTAATGAACGGGAACGCATGAGTAAGATTCGATATGCATCAACAATTGGATCTATCATGTATGCGATGGTATGTACTCGTCCTGATGTGTCATATGATTTGAGCATGACAAGATGGTATCAGTCAGATCCATGTGAATGTCACTAGACAGCCATAAAGAACATACAAAAGTACTTAAGAAGGACTAAGGATCAATTCTTGGTATATGGTGGTGAGGAAGAGCTCGTGGTAAAGGGTTACATGGATGCTAGCTTCCAAACTGACAAAGGCGACTACATATCGAAATCCAGATTTGTGTTTTGCCTAAACAACAGAGATGTGAGCCTGAAGAGTTCCAAGAAAGAGATGGTTGTGGATTTTACAATAGAGGCCGAATATATTGTCGCATCAAATGCAACTAAGGAAGTTGTGTGGATTAATAATTTTATTTCTAAACTTGGAGTGGTTCCAACTGCTAGTGATGCAATTGAGTTATTTTGTGATAACAATAGAGAAATTACACAGGCTAAAGAACCAAGATCGCACCAACATTCCAAACATATTCTATGGTGGTTCCATCTCATACGAGAGATCGTACAATGAGGAGATGTGAAGATTTGTAGAGTACCTACAGAAAGCAATGTGGATGACCCGCTCACAAAAGCACTTTCATAGTAGAAACATGATGGACATGTTCGATCACTTGGATTGAGATTCATGAGTGATTGGGTATAAGTGAAAGTGGGAATCTATTGGTATGTATGCCCATAGAGACTATCATTTGATGATTGTAATGGGATACTATGTAAATGATTTGTAATACTACATTGATCATATCAATAAAGGCAAGTTTCCAATCTATATGTTTGTGTTTTATATTGTGAGATGACCATAAAACTTATAGATGTCTATAGAATAATATACTCAATGACATATGTCTTCGGGTTGATGACCTGAATACTGAGATCATATGTATGCTAAGAGTACGTATTGTTATTTTGTCCCTAATAGGTTGTTATTGTGGAAATATACATAGACATCAATAACACATAAGATTAGAATGTATGTTGGTTGATGGAAGAACCTCATTATCCATGATATGGAGATATCAAACCAAATACATAGATACTTGTTAGAGAATAGTGTATCGGATAGACCCACCTTGAGAGTGACACATGGATACCATGATGGGTAGTTAGAGTCACATCTCATAATGATGGTGTGATTGTGGTTCCTAGACCTAAAGTCACTACACTTATCACATGTCGTTTGGTGTACTTTGACATCATCCACCTTGGTCCTGAATAAGGATTTTCATAAAGATGGTGCTTGGGTGCACTGTGACACATGGGGATGACTGTGAGTGATGTAGATGGAATTTGTCCTTCCTATGGGAGTTTGATATTTCGGCCACTTGATATGTGAGACTGTGAAATGCATGGCCATGCTGATGTGAGTCAATATGTGATATTGAGCTTACATATATCTCATATAGTCTGCTCTAGTTCAAGGAACATGGATTGAACAATGAAGAGGATAACAGTTCCATGACTGGAGTTCAATCTGGATATCAGTGACAAAGGAACTATATAATCACTATAACACCAATCATGAATGATAGGTTAATTTGTTCTCCAACTTCTCCAATCACTTGAGTGGCAATGAAGTCTTTCTAGATACCAATCATTGCTTGTGAAATCATAATATGATTATGAATATCATTTCCAATGTAATTTGTAGCCTACCAGGTCACACACATAGGATGTGTTGGAATAGGAGTATAATTGTGGATTTGATTGGAATTGTTCCGAATCACATTGATTACTAAAATGTTTAAGTAATACATTAAAATGATATTGGAATATATTAAAATGTTTGAACTAATTAGTTGGAGTGACTGGTTCTAAGTGCAAGTGGGAGTTTGTTGGTATATATGCCCATAGAGCTATCCCACACGATTGCATGGAGTCGGATATTAATTAATCGATTAATATGATTATTTGGTTAATTAATTAATTCCAGAATATTCTAATTAATCCATGAGCATTTTAATTAATGTAGTGTTTCTATTTACCAATGGGTTTAGGAAACCCTGCCTCCTTTTGTCTTCTATTTAAAGGGGCTAGATGGCTGATATCTTTATAAGATATTGAGAGAGGCTTTTTAGTTTACGCTCACGTACGTAAACCCTAGTCGACACTGTCCTCAGGAGAGAAAGGAGAGCATCGTGACACTAGCACATTTCTGCACAGAGACTACTCCTTCCTACCAGCTTAAGAAGTACAACATGGCGTTCCAGTCCATCCGTGTGGACAAAGTAGAGACGTAGACGCTGAGACACCTTTTTTCGGAGGACGTCAACGACCATCCATACGCACTACGAGCATCATACACCTCCGCATAAAAGGAGCATCGCCTAATCTTCCCACGATGCACTCAGAGAGCGGGAGAGAAGTATTGCATGTGTAGGACAGCAACGTTTCACACCATCATGTAGTGGGACATCGTCAGATTTGCTCCACGATAAGGTATATCCCGAAAACACTCCTTCCGAATACGCTATTGTCGATGAGATCCTATTTTGGATTGCATGGAAATTTAGTTTTTTTGCTTCCGTCGTGTGTGTTTTCTCCACAAAACCCACAAAGGGTGGTCTTTGTATAATGTTTAATCTTTAATTTATTCCCTAATCTCAGGATTAGTGGTAATCATGGGATGTGGGTGTAACATCTTAGTATCAGAGCTTTGGCTGAGTCGTTAGGGACCATTAGGAGAGAAAGTTAGAGTTATAAGTGTGACAATTAGGAGGTTCTATGTATATAGCTCTAGGAAGTCTGAGTATTTGGATACCATGGCCCCGTATTTAAATACTTAGGTAGACCAATATCAATAGATACTATGTCTATTCTTCTTTACATGCCCTGGCCAGGTATGTAGACAAAGGATGGACTAGAGAGAAACCCTAGAAATATTAGGTCTAGAAGACGAGAAAGTAATGACAAAATAAGAGCATAAAAATAGAATGAGATATGAAACTTACATTATATTGTCATTTTGATTAGATATTGGTAGAAATTGTTGTGTAACTATTTGGTACCCCAAGCCTATACTCCTAATGGCTACATAGACAATGGCGAGTCGACTAGGGAACCCTTCCATAGAATGGCACAATACCTCACATGGGAAATATATATTGAAAAGTAATAACAACAAGACTAAAGAGATAACAAGATGCTAAATGTGGAGATAAGAGATATGTACCCATTTCTAGATTCAAGTATACCCATTGGTGTTTCATTTTTGATCTTAGAGACTTGAGTGCAATGGATCTTCATGGCAACTACAAATTCAATAAACAAAATATATTAATGCTAAAGCACTTAGTACGCTATGAAAAACATGTAACCATAGTTTAAGAGTAATATAAAAGTTTCTTGCTAAGAAGCATCATATAAGGAAGAAGTAGAAATAGAATGTGAAGCACTTAGCAATATTCTTTTATAAAAAGTGTGTTTTAAGTGTATTTCCTTTATACTCAACAACATATCATGGCTGTTCACCAGCTTCCCATTAGAAGGGACTGTAACAGTGCTCAAGATTAGCCAACCCTTTTATTGACATGGTTCACCTTATCTTGATATCTCACGTAAGGAACCCAACGTTGTGCCCTTGCCCCGAGAACACAGGCAGGTGCACAAGGTTTGTATAATGGGTAAGTTCAATTATGTTTGAGGTTTGTCCAACATACTTTAAGCAAAACAAACATACTAATCATAGGGAACAAGTAGCCAACTAGCCAATCATTCATACGAGCGTACATACAAGCAAGACAATAACATTGTAGGGTCAAGAGATTAAGTGTACCTTAAGAGTTATGATTATTGACTAGGATTTCTAGGAATGATCCAAACCAAGTGAACCTCACAAAGAAAAGATATAGCATGGTGTCTTAGTTCAAAGGGATTTAGTTAATATAAACATGAAACATGTCATGTGGATGTTCTCCTAAACCTAGGTATCAAATTGTTCAAATGGGGTCCCATCTTGTCAAACATGCAAACATTGATTCAAGATAGTCTAAGCATTAACACTAAACCTTTGGTCTAGGTGAACCATACACATTACGAGTACTACAAGATGAGTATAAACTTTGATTTTATAATTGATAAGGCATGAGATCTAGGTTATCATCATGGTTTGATCATGCAAGACCACATTTAGTCGTATAACATCAATTCCATGTAACTAGGTCATAAATCCAAGTCATAGAAGCATTAGGTAGAAAAAGTTAGGATGTAGATCTAAAACATGATAGTTATACTAATTTAGAGTCATTAAGATGTTGTGGGCAGCATTAGGTTCTGATCTAGCAAGGTTAGAGCACAACAAAGAACTTATGCATTAACATCACATTAATAGTCACATGTATGTCATCAGTGTGTAAGAGTGTGATTCTTGAAATTCCAAGTTACACAGCCTCATAAGGACTGATTTTCAAGGTAAGCATAAAGGTTTGATGATTATAGACCATCATTGGTATAAGGAGTAAAGTTCCAAACATATAAGTACAAGACATCATATTTTAGGTTATAATGGAACTTAAGACAAATAGGCTAATAAAGCCAAACGTAACATTTGACTTTATTCAAACTTCACTCATCATAAGAAAAAGTATACAATTTTGAAGTCATGTGACATTATCAGTACACACAAGGAGTGACATTAAGGTCAAGATAGTCAGTTATGGTACATACAAAACGTTCAAGGCATCACCCATGTCAAGAGTGAAGTAAAGTTACTAATTAGGGATGAAATCATACTTTGGAGCATAAAGAATCATAGTTGTAGGATTTTATGACATTAATCATCATCAAAAGCTTCAAAGTAAGCATTTTTGGAGAAACATGATAGCCACAAGAAAGTTTAGGTTCCAAAAGTAGTTCCAATAGATAGTTTTCATTTTTCTAATCAAAAATCATATATTACATCATAAAATTTAGTTTAGGAACTAAGAAAATATGATGGTTTGAATATTAATGCATTAAAAGAGGGATTTGATGGCATGTACCCTTCATTGGGCTGAGGGAGAGCGAGAAGGAAGTTGGCTGGCTCAAATGCCCAAGCCCAGTGTGAGCCTCTTGGTGCTGACCAGACTGGTTGTTGTCAGCCACTCACGGACTCCCATGATGGGTCTTGAGGATGCCCACCACCACCCATTCAAATGACTTCTTGCATGCAAAAGAGGGAGAGGGACAGGGTCATCTTGCCCCTCAGATCAGCTTGGGCAGCTCAAAATCGTCCCTCCCTTATCCAGCCCCTTCACTTGCATGCATTTGATGTCCTGTGGTGGAGCGATGGCGGTCGGCTCAACAGAGCAAGGCCGAGCCAAGGTCTCAGGCCCCGCTGTCGAGCATGGACGAGCCACCCCAGCTCTAGAAGGTGTGACATAACTACTGTCGCGGGTCATGAGTCATGATTGAGGCTAGGGTAGAGATGTGCAAAACATGTTGGCGGGAGAGCCGCAGGAAGATATAAGTAGAAGGAGAGGGGTAAATAGGGTGCTAGGGCTGACAAAATGACAAGAAAATAGGGGAAGAGGGTTTGGGGAGGCGCTTTATAGGCAAAGGAAGTGGCAATTTGGGGATAGATGGCATGAAAAGGGTTACCAAAACATGGAGTACGTAGAGCTTTAGCATCATTTGCGCTGAGGAGCTTTACAAAGGTAGGAGAAAGCTTGTTGGTTGTTAGATGAAGTCTGAATCCGAGACTAAGGTATCCAAGGGATGATAATCCCTCACTCAAGAATCAAAGTTCATGATTGGTTAATGAGGGCATGGGCGGATCGCTAAGATGGCAAGTGGAAAGCTTGCTTGTTGGGCTGCTCACCCCATAAGGCCCATTAAGTCAAGAAGTTAAATAAAATCAAGGGTAATTGTGATGAAAAAGAGGAATTACAAAAGACCATAACTCAAGCTAGGATGATCTGATTGAGGTAATTTTGGGTTGTTGGGCTCAGAATTGAATCCTCTATAATGTGGGACACATTTCAAGGAAAGAAAATTCATTGAAGTGATTCAATTTTGATTGGAAGTCAATGATATATAATATTCATCAAAACTCAAATCAGAGTCTCAAACACATCTGAAGTGAATCTTAATCAAGGCTAACTTGTCAATTGAGCATAAAGTGACTCAAAGTCATCAAATTATGGGTGATGGAGGTTATTAAGTACATTAAGCATTCAAATGGGTCAAGAAGCATATAAATTGAATGAGAGAAGAATCCAGGTTATCATATCCTCTCCACCTTAAAAAGAATTTTGTCCCCAAAATTAAATCAAGTCATAAATCGGGTCTAAAAATTTCCCATTCAATCATCAAAATCGTCCTAGTATTCTCATAAAATATAATCACCAGTTACAATATCTATCTCATTTTGAAATCAAGAAGTTGAGTATGATGGTCAACACATAGTCACATGGATCATCAAATTGGGGAAGATCATCACAGAGTCCTATATTTGTAAAGATTGTCATATAGATCACCAATTTGGAGAGATCACATATTCGGTCAAACAAATAGAGTTCAAGAGCAAGGCATGACTTTCATTACCAAAATTTTAGGGTTCAATCTTCTACATTGGCCTAGGTGTGGTCCATGATTGAGATTTTTCATTTCAAAAATTCAATACCAACATCATATTTCACCATAGTGATTTCATGCTCAAAATAAATGGAAGGCCCCACCCTAGTCCACATGGAGCTCACCCTTAAGTCATAAATCAGGCAATTCATCATAGTCATCATTTCAATTTTGAGATTTAGAGAACATGAAGGTCATTATTCATATATCAATGGTGATCTCAATATCCAAATGGGATGATCATGGGGAATCAAGTCAAACCAAGATCAAAAATCATGAGTAAAGAATGTCATTATGCCATATCAAGAGTCGAGTTTGGACATAAATTTCATAGATCTGAACATCTCAAAACTAGGGATTAGATTCCTAATTAGACCTTAGGGGTGATCATTCATCCATATACAACAATCGAGTAAAATTTCAAGAAAAATTCAAGATATAAGCCACTTTTCGATATATCAATTTTGAGTCCATTATCATGGTATTTCAATGTTGATGAATGATCTAGACCTAGGTCTTCCTAGGAACCTAACCACTAACTATAGTCAACAATATCATATTTCAATATAGTTTTTAAATCGAGATTCAAGATCAAGTATCAAAGTCGTCATGGAATTGACCCATTAGAGGCTTAGGTCAAGAAATCAAAATAGTGAGAAAAGGGTAATATTTCCAAACTCTAAATAATCATTGAAGTGAAAATTTAGAGGAAATCACCATAGGGATATGACCTAGGTTAGGAGAGTCATAATTCACCTACCATCCTACCCTAGCACATTAGTCTATATCAATCATGAGTCATAAAGTATGTCCAAAATACGAAGAGTACCAACTATCGAATTGGATTTCATAATATCATGAGTCAAACATCCAGATCAAAATAGGGCAATCATACATCAAGGTCTTTCAAGATCAAAATCATAATAGAATTCCCTTCCTATCAAGATCAAGGTAAAGGTAGATTTTGGAAATCAAGAAGTAAAATTGAGAACTCGAGGGTTCGAGCATAATATGGCTAGATTAATGTATATGTCCATCATGTTTGTTTGAAATTGCTCTTACAAAGAGGAATAAAAATCAAGAGTGAAATACATCTTGTATTCAAGTCATCGCATCATGATCTGGGGGTCCAAAGCCATGGTCGTACCAGAGTATGCGGCATCATGCATATCAACTGGGCAAATTTTACTTGACTATGTTTGAGGTTTGATAAAAACAGGGACGACATATGTATAGTAAATAGGGACCTCATCAAACATGAGGTACAAAACATGAGTTACACCTTATTTGACAATATCAATAATTTACCTTAAACATGGAAAGCACTTATGTCCAAATGAGTAACATTGAGTTTTCATAAACTTTGCACATGAGTATGACATTTTCGCGAGTATTTTCTTACATCAAATAAGGTTTCCAATTTAAAGTCAGATCATGTCATTATCATCTTAAGAAACTTTCATGATTTCAAGTGAATTTTACTTTTTTCATGCATAAGCTACCCAAAATCGAGATTTCATGTGATTCATATTCATTAGAGAAGAATCACATGAGGAGATGAGAAACTACCTAATCATCATCTACTTGGGAGTCTTAGGTGGTCCTTAAAGAAAGGATGAGATTCTAGAAGACTCTTTAAGATTGGGGAAAGGATTTTAGTCCTTCTTGGGTTCTTAAGATGTGTTATGCCATAAACATATATAGAGGCCTATGTGTATTGCTCTGATACCATTTGTCATAGAACTATTTGTTACCCCAAGTCTTCACTCCTAATGGCTAAATAGCGAAAAGTGAGTGGAATGGGGCGTTCAACCTTAGAAAGGCACAATATCTCACATAGGAAATATATATGTAAAAGTAATAACAACAAGACTAAAGAGAAAACAAGATGCTAAACATGGAGATAAGAGATATGTACCCATTACTAGATTCAAGTATACCCATTGGTGTTTCATTTCTGATCCAAGAGTCTTGAGTGCAGCAGATCTTCATGCCAACTACAAATTCGAAACAAAACATATTAATGCTAAAGCATTAAGTACGCAGTGAAAACATGGCGACATTCTTTTATACAAAGTGTTCTTTAAATGTATTTCCATTATACTCAACAACATGTCATGGCCATTGACTAGATTCCCATAGTAAGGGTCCTTAAGCATGCTCAAGATTAGCCAACCCTTTTATCGACATGGCCCTCCTTATCTTGGCATCTCAAGTAAGGTGTGCAACCTTGTGCCCTTACCTGGAGAATACAGGCAGGTACATGAGGTTTGTATAATGGGAAAGTTCAAATATGTTTGAGGTTTGTCTAACATACTTTAAGAATAACAAACCTACTCATCATAGGGAACAAGTAGTTCAAACAAGTAACTAACTAGCCAAGCATTCATACGAGCATACATACAAGCAAGACTATAACATAGTAGGGTCAACAAATTAAGCGTATCTTAGGAGTTATGATTCTTGAGTAGGATTCCAAGGATGATCCAAACCAAGGGAACCTCACAAAGAAAAGATTTAGCATTGTGTCTTAGTTCAAAGGGTTTTAGTTAATATAAATGTGAAACATGTCATGTGAATGTTCTCCTAAACCTAGGTATGAAATAGTTCAAGTGGGGTCCCATCTTGTCAAACATTCAAACATTGATCCAATATAGTCTAAGCATTAACACTAAACCTTAGGTCTTGGTGAACCATACACATTATGAGTACTACAAGATGAGTATAAACTCTGATTTTATAATGGATAAGGCATGATATCTAGGTTATCATCATGTTTGATCATGTAAGACCACATTTCATCGTATAACATCAATTCCATGTAACTAGGTCATAAATCCACGTCATATAAACATTAAGTTGAACAAGTTAGGATGTAGATCTAAAACATGATAGTTATACTAATTTAGAATCATTAAGATGTTGTGGGCACCATTAGGTTATGATCTAGCAAGGTTAGAGCACAACAAACAACTTATGCATTAACATTACATTAATTGTGACATGTATGTCATGAGTGTGTAAGAGTGTGATTCTTGACATTTCAGGTTACACAGCCTCATAAGGACTGATATTTAAGGTAAACATAAAGGTTTGATCATTATGGACCATCATTGGCATAAGGAGTAAAGTTCTAAACATATAACTACAAGACATCATATTTTAGGGCATAATGGAATATAAGACAAATAGGCTACTAAAGACAAACATAACATTTGACTTTGGTCAAACATGACACTAATCATAAGAAAGAATGCTAAAATTTTGAAGTCATGTGATTATATAATAGCAAGAAGGGCTAAACTTTAAGCACCATTATAACACAAGAATGATGTTAGGGTTCGGGGGGAGAGGGGGAAGAGGCGGCGGCTGTGGTCGCCATGGCGTCGGCCTCGTAGGCTCCCGTCTCATCTCTGATTCCCAAGATGAGCAGCCCATGTCTGCGACGAACACTAGCCCCGATCATCCCGATGATGGGAATGTCTCCAGCGCACCTTCGGAAAACCCACGCCAACGGCGTCCAAATCGTATAAGGAAGCCATGGTTGGCTGGACTACATCTCGGCTTCCCTAACCCAAGTCCATCCGGACCTTCTCAAAAGAGAGGATATCAGACTCGATAGTAGCGGTAGCTTGTCGAAGATTTCTATCAACCCTAACTCCATCCCACCGCTTCTGGAGCCATGGAAGTATGTTGTCATCATCAAGGTCATCGGCACGACTGTGAACTTCAATGCTCTAATGAACAGAATATCCATCCTTTGGCAACCTACCGAAGAGTTCCGAGCCATTGATTTGGAGATGGGCTACTACATCATCCTATTGGAGAACGAGGAGGACTTCATCAAGGCCATGACAGGCGGGCCATGGATGATCTTCAACTACTACATGTCGGTCCATTCTTGGACGAAAGAGATTTGCCCATCAGATCCCATCCCACATCAACTCATCGTCTGGTTGAGGATCGTGGATTTACCTATTTACCTATTCCAAAACCTTCTCCTATCAAGTATTGGTGACCTCATCGGGAGAACGATCAAAATCGATACCATGACCCAACTAGGACACCGAGGCAAGTTTGCTAGGATCGCTGTTGAGGTTGATACGACGAAGCCTCTCCTCTCAACGATCGTGCTTGATGGTGAAGAATATCCCCTAGATTGTGAGAACTTCCCCACTCTCTGCATGAAGTGTGGGCGCCTAGGTCACGCAAAAGGTGACTGCATGTTTACACCGCGCTTCACTGAAGCGGTCGACCCTACCGTGCCGGCGACACCCCTCCTCTCGGGATGTACCTATACAGATGCCATTCATGTTAAGATGCCTCAAAGGCGACCCCATCCAAAGCAACAGGCCGCCAATCAGGTGACCAATGCATCTAAAGACAAAGGCCCTCCCAAGCAAGGTGACGTCGAGATGCACCAAACTGATAGGGACGACACCCCGCAGGAAGATGACTGGCAGGAAGTCGTAAGCCGCAAGAACAAGAAGGCCAAGAAGAAGAAGGCCAGTGGACCGCCACCAAGCAACTCGGACTGACTGCCCCTGGACTCCCAAGCACCTGCCCCTCCACCTCACCCATGTTCCCAAGAAGATAACACGGTGGTTACCCTAATCGACGATGAGACGGTCGAAGGGCGTACCTTCAACCACATGCTAGACAAGTTCAAATTCCAAGCCATCAACCCATCCTCTAACGTCGCTCCCACTAGTTTCAGTTGGGGCATGCATGAGGGCAATGGAGGGGTCATCCTACGCAACAGGAAGGTGATCTACCATACTGTCAGCCCCAACACAGAAAGGAAAAAAGGGCGACTGGCCCAGGCCCTTGCCAATGGTGCTGAGGACCAATCCTCAGTAAAGAGGTCACTGCCATTCAATGAAGATGAACCAGGAACGGACTCTCCAATGGGGTGTGAGGAGGAGACCTCAGGTCTGCTCGCAGCCATTCGGTGACCCCTCAACCCATCCTACCCCTACCTACTACTGTTTTTTAATGAACAACATATGCTACTGGAACATCCAAGGAGCTGGCTCCAAGGATAAATTAAACCTTCTGAAGGAATATAAATAAAAATATAGAATCAACATTCTCGCAATCGTTGAGCTGTGTTGTAGCGGACTCAAAGTGGATATCATCATTCAGAAATTGGGTTACACCTCGTCTCACAAGGTTGAGGCCCTAGGCATCTCGGGTGGCATCTGGCTGCTCTGGGATAAGCATAAATGTCAGGTGGACATCCTTCAAAGCCACTGGCAATACATCCATTGTTCTGTTAACAACTCGTGGTACCTCAAGGTTGTCTACGGAAACCCCAACCCGACCAAGTGTGATCTTCTCTGGCAGTGCCTCACATCGCTTTCTTCCACAACTGACGGGGCCTGGGCACTCGTAGGCAACTTCAATACTATGTTGGACCCTACGAAGAAACAAGGAGGTACAAGCTTCGATCGCTGCTCCAGTAACAAGTTTCACACCTTCATGCTGCTCGCAGGGCTCTTGGACATCAGATCCTCTGGCAATTGTTTCACCTACAGAAAGGGGTTGCTCCTGGAGAAGCTCGACATAGTCGTAGTGAACATCGACTGGTTGTCCATCGAAAATGGGATGACAGTCAGTGTTCTTCCTCTTATTCACAGTGACCACAACCCTATTCTTATTTCCAGACAACACTCGGTCGCACGCCCAACGCCTCATTTCATAACAAAAATGAGCTGGAGTCAGATCCCTTGCTTCAAGACGGACCTCCTTCCTTCTTAGGATAGCTCCTTACCCGTCCCAGAGGCCATCCAAGCTTTCCAACTGGCTACAATCAAGTGGGAGTCCAAGCGGATTCACCGACAACATAAATAGAAAAATGACATTCTCAGACACCTGGAGGCGTGCCAGGTATCTGTCCATTCTACTAGTGTTACTAACCATTTACTCTCCATTGATCTACAAGAGGATTACAACTCCATACTCCTTCGGGAGGAGGCGGACTGGCAACAGAAAGCCAATATTAACTGGCTCCAGTATGGCGATGGCAACAATAGATTCTTGCAATCCTACGTCAAAGCTCGACGCCACCACAACAAAATCTCGAGACTTCGCGATGAGAGGGGAGAGTGGGTTGACGACCCGACTGCCCTCAAGGAGATGGTATGCTCCTTCTTCCTGAATTTGCTGTGCACCCAGAGCTCCCCGCAGCCTCGGCGCTCTGCCATCACTGAGTACATCAGTGTCTTTCTGGGCATTCCCAATGACTACCCCTCCCTCGACCTTGCACCGGAGGCTAACAAGGTCAAGAGAGTCCTTTTCCTTATGGCCCCTGCGAAGGCCCCTAGCCCCGATGGCATCCACAATGAATTTTCCCAAACCAATTGGGCACATGTGGGCAGTTCCTTTGTCTCCTCAATTCGAGAGGCCTTTCTCACCGGCAGCTTCAACACTCAGCTCGCTAACTCACTTATGGTTCTTATCCCGAAGATCCCTAGTCCACAGATATGCTCCGATCTTAGACCGATTACCCTAAACAACTGTTATTTCAAACTAATCTCGAAGGTGATAGTAGAACGCATAAAACCCTTCCTCAATGACTGGATCTCTGAGTATCATTCTAGCTTTGTTCCAGGGAGGCGGATCAGTGATAATATCCTTCTGGTCCAAGAATTTATCCACTCCATGAAATCTAAGTGAGGCAAACGGAAATGGGTAGCCATAAAAATTGATCTTTCCAAAGCCTTCGACCGCATGAATTGGGCGTTTATCGAAGACACACTTATCAAAACTGGGCTTCCTAGTGCTCTCATACACCTCATTATGAATATTATTTCCTTTGGCAATACCTCGCTGCTTTGGGAGGGCAAGCCTTTAGAACCTTTCAATGCCTGCCAAGGTGTTCGACAGGGTGACCCACTGAGCCCCTATCTCTTTGTGCTCTGCATGGAGCGCCTTAGTCAAGCCATCACTGAATTTGCAATGAATGGTGATTGGGAACCAATCACCCTCTCGAAGGAAGGCATTCCCCTTACACATGTTATGTTCGCGGACGACCTCCTGCTCATGTCTGAAGTGTCTGACAAACAAGCTAAGAACATCAAATCTGTTATCCATGAGTTCGCAAGGCTCTCTGGGCAAGTTATTTCAAACGAGAAATCCCACTACTTCTTCTTGCCTAACTGTACTGTCAGGGAGAAGAATATCTTCTGCCAAAGACTGGTATCCCTAGTACAGACGACCTTTGGCATTACCTAGGTGTTCCCCTTCTGTACCATCGGCTTAACAAGCACACCCACGCCTCCATTCTACAATCCATCAGATCCAGGATGAACGGCTGGTCTGCACGCCACCTTTCCATGGATGGCCAAGTGACATTGGCCAAAAGCACGCTCCAAATGACTCCATCCTATACAATGCAAACAGTACGCCTATCACCTACTCTCTGCAATGATATCAACCGACAAATCAAGGATTTCATCTGGTCTGGATGTAGCGGACAGCGCAGACTTTCCAAGGTGTCTTGGACGAAAATCTCTTGCAGTAAAGAGTTGGGAGGCCTAGGCCTTAAGGGTGCCCGTATGTAGAATGAATCACTGATGTTGAAGAATGTATGACAATTTATGAACCACCCTTCATACCTTTGGGTTCGAGTGATGTGTGGGAAATATACCAGGAATGGGTCCATCCTCAAGAAACATGGTTCTACGGTCTGGTCCTTTATTAAATCTTACCTTCCCAAGCTGGAGAGCTTCTATCACAAAACCGTCATCTCTGGGAATTCCACAAGCATCTGGCATGATAAATGGTTACTTGGAAAATCTGTTATGGACCTCGCCCCATCCACTTCAATCCCAAATGAACTCATGGATCTCAAGGTCAGTAGTATGTCCCTTGAGGACGACACCTGGGACTGGGATTTTATCCATTCGTTCTTTCCACCAGCCACATGGATGATAATCTAAAATACCATGGCCCTAACAGAGAGTGACGGTCGGGATACTTGGTCTTGGCTGCTTGAACCCCATGGTGAGCTCTCGGATAGCTCAAACTATAGCTGGCTACACTCAGACATCCAGCACACATCTAATGTGAACTGGAAAGCGGTATGGTCCCTCCAAGTGCCCCTGAAGATACGGACCTTTCTATGGCTTCTGCAATACATGTCTATCCTCACCAATGCAGAGAAACTAAGGAGGCACATCTCCACTGATAGCTCTTTCCCACGCTGCCACAATTCCGTCGAGACAGCGGTACATTGCCTCAGGGACTGCCCAATCAATAAGTAGGTCTGGACTCATTTAGGTGTACCACCATCCTTCTTCTCTTTTCCTGACGAAGAATGGATGAGCCTCATCACCACCGGTGTTGGTAGCCTAGAAGAAAAGCTTGTTCGAAGCGTTGGAGCTTGGACTCTTTGGCGAGCGCATAATGAAGCAATTCATAACAGAGGACACCAACCACCTGCCTCCCAGGCAGCCTTCATCAAGCAACGAACTACAGCAATCCAACATCTCACCCACATTCAGAGCCTTACAAAACACAAGGTGATTAGGCCCTCACCCTTTCCTTGAGAGGCTCCACTCACATCATCTTCGTTGACACGGCCTTTCAAGCACACAGACTCAAAGTGGGATATGGCATTCAGATTATGAATGGGCAAGGATGTTGTATCCAGGGCTCTGGCGATCCTGGCTTAGCCTCCTCGGCAAAGGAAGCCGAGATGAAGGGTATTCTGAAAGCTTTAGAACTATGTAAGGCAAATGAATGGAGGAATGCAACCATCTTCTCAAACTCTACCACAGCTATAACATCTCTTCTCCGCAAACAATGTGGAGCCAACAAGCTCGAGCCTCTAAGGAAGAAGGAAGCTTCTATCCTGTCTTCCTTCCCTCATGTTCAGATCTCCTTTATGCCTCACACGATGAACCAAGTAGCCGATCATATTGCAAAACATACCATGTACTCCTTCCTTCCTCACTTCTTCTCTGGAGACAAACATCCCTGGTTGAAGTTGGATATCCATGTTTCTATCCCTCATTTAATGGTTGCAGTAGAGAGTGGCATGAATAATAACTAATCTCTATGGGGTTCTAAAAAAAAGGGCTAAACTTTACATCTTGTTTGAGATACATCATCCATACAGACAAGGAGTGACATTTAGGTCAAGATAGTCATTTAGTGTACATACAAAGGGTTCAAGGCATCACCCATGTCAAGAGTGAAGTAAATTTACTAATTAGGGATGCAATCATACTTTGGAGCATAAAGAATCATAGCTTTAGCATTTTATAGCATTAATCATCATCAAAATATTCAAAGTAAGAATTTTTGGAGAAGCATGAGAGCCACAAGAAGATTTATCTTCCAAAAGTAGTTCCAACAAATAGATCTCATTTTTGTGATAAAAAAACCATATATTACATCATAAATTTTAGTTTAGGAACAAAGAAAATTTGATGGTATGAATATTAATGCATTAAAAGAGGGATTTGATGGCATGTACGCTTGATTGGGCTGAGGGAGAGTGAGAAGGAAGTTGTCTAGCTCAAATGCCTAGGCCCAACGTGAACCTCTTGGTGCTAACCAGTATGGTTGTTGTCGACCACTCACAGGATCCCGCGATGGGTCTCACAGATGCCCACAATTGCCCATACAAATGACTTCTTGCATGTGAAAGAGGGAGAGGGAGTGGGTCATCTCGCCCCTCAAATCAGCATCGGGCAACTCAACATCATCCCTCCCTTATCTGAACCCTTCACTTGCATACGTCAAAAGTTTTGCGGTGGAGCAATGGTGGTATGCTCGATGGAGCAAGGTCGAGCCAGGGTCTCGGGCCCTATTGTCGAGCATGGACAAACTATCCCAGCTCTGGAAGGCATGCCATAGCTACTATTGTGGGTCGTGAGTCGTGATCGCGGCTATGGCAAAGACGACCAAAATGTGTTGGTGGCAAAACCATAGGAGGAAAGAAGGAGAAGGAGAGGGGGAAATAGGGCACTAGGGCCTACGAATTGAGAAGAAAAGAGGGGAAGGGGGTTCAGGGAGGTGCTTTATAGGCCAAGGAAGTGGTAATTTGGGGGTAGATGGTGCAAAAAGGGGGCACCAAAACATGGAGTAGGTAAAGCTTTGGCATCCTTTGCATAGAGGAACTGTATAAAGGTAGGAGAAAACTTGTTGGACATTGGATGAAGTCTGGATTTGAGGCTGAGGGATCCAAGGGATGATAATCCCTCACTCAAGAATCAAATTTCATGATTAGTTAACGAGGGCATGGGCGGATCACTAAGATGGCAAGTGGAAAGCCTGCTTGATGGGCTACTTGCCCCATAAGGCCCATTAAGGCCAGAAATTCAATAAAAATCAAGGTTAAATGTGATTAAAAAGAGGAATTCTAAAAGACCATAACTCAAGCAAGGATGATATGATTGAGGTGATTTTACATTGTTGGGCTCATAATTGAATCCTCTATAACATGGGACACATTTCAAGGCAAGAAAATTCATTGAAGTGATTCAATTTTGATTGGAAGTTAAAGATATATAATAGGCATCAAAACTCAAATTAGAGTCATAAACTCATCTGAAGTGACACTTAATCAAGGATAACTTGTCAATTGAGCATAAAGTGACTCAAAGTCATCAAATTATGGGTGATGGAGGTTATTGACTACATTAAGCATTCAAATGGGTCAAGAAGCATATAAATTGAATGAGAGAGGAATCCAGGTTATCACATCCTCCCCACCTTAAAATGAATTTTGTCCCCAAAATTAAATCAAGTCATCAATTGAGTCTAAAATGTTCCCATTCAATCATCAAGATCGTCCTAGTATTCTCATAAGGTATAATCACCAATTATAATATCCATCTCATTTTGAAATTTAGTAGTTGAGTATCATGGTCAACACATAGTCACATGGATCATCAAATTGGGGAAGATCATCACAGAGTCCTATATTTGTAAATATTTTCATATAGATCACCAATTTGGAGAGATCACATATTAGGTCAATTAAAAAGAGTTCAAGAGTAAGCCATGACTTTCATTACCAAAATTTTAGGGTTCGATCTTCTACTTGGCCTAGGTGGGGTCCATGACTAAGATTTTTCATTTCAACAATTCAAGACCAACATCATATTTCACCATCATGATTTCATGCTCAAAATAAATGAAAAGGCCCACCCTAGTCCACATGGATCTCACCCTTAAGTCATAAATCAGGAAATTCATCATAGTCATCATTTCAATTTCGATATTTGGAGAACATGAAAGTCATTAGTCATATATCAAGGGTGATCTCAAGATCAAAATGGGATGATCATGGGGAATCAATTCAAACCAAGATCAATAATCACAAGTCAAGATTTCATTATGCAATATCAAGAGTCGAGTTTGGACATAAAAGTCATAGATCCAAACATCTCAGAACTAGAGTTTGTATTACTAATTAAACCTTAGGGGTGATCATTCATCTGTATACAACAATCGAGCAACAAATCAAGCAACATTTGAGATACAAGCAACTTTTCGAGTTATCAATTTTGAGTCCATTATCATGATATTTCAAGTTGATGAATGATCTAGACCTAGGTCTTCGTAAGAATCTAACCACTAACTATAGTCAACTATATTGTATTTCAAGATAGTTATTAAATCATGATTCAAGATTGAGTATCAAAGTCATCATGGAATTCACCTATTAGAGGCTTACGTCAAGAAATCAAAATAGTGTGATAGGGGTAACATTTCCAAACTATAAAATAATCATCAAAGTGAAAATTTAGAGGCAATCACCATACGGATGTGACCTAGGTTTGGAGAGTCATAAGTCAACTATCACCCTACCCAAGCACATTAATGTATTAATCATGAGTCATCAAGTATGTCGAAATACAGAGAGTACCAACTATCAAATTGAATTTCATAATATAATGATTCAAACATGAAGATCATAATAGGGCAACCATACTTCAAAGTCTTACAAGATCACAATTATGATCGAATTCCCTACCTATCAAGATCAAGGTAAGGGTATATTTTGGAAATCAAGAAGTAAAATTGAGAACTTGAGGGTTCGAGCATAATAGGGCTAGATTAATATGCATGTCCATCGTGTTTGTTTGAAATTGAGCTAACAAAGAGGCATAAAAATCAATAGGGAAATACCTCTTGTATTCAAGTCATCACATCATGATCTGGGGGTCCAAAGCCATGGTCATACTAGAGTATGTGGCATGATGCATATGAACTGGGTGAAGTTTTCTTATCTATGTTTGAGTTTTGACCAAAATAGGGACAACATTGGTATATTAAATAGGGACCTCATCAAACATGATGTACAAAACATGAGTTCCACCTTATTTAACCATATTAATAATTTACCTCAAAAATGGAAAGCACTTTTATATGAGTAACAATGAGTTTTCATAAACTCTACACTTGAGTATGACACTTTTGAGAGTATTTTCCTACATCAAGTAAGATTTCCAATTTAAAGTCAGATCATGGCATTAACATCTTAAGCAACTTTCATGATTTCAATTGAATTTTACTTTTCCCATGCATAAGCTACCTAAAATTGAGATTTCATGTGATTCATAGTCTCGAGAGAAGAATCACATGAGGAGATGAGAAACTACCTAATTATCATCTACTTGGGAGTATTAGGTGGACCTTAAAGAAAAGATGAGATGCTAGAAGACTCTCTAAGACTGGGGAAAGGATTTTAGTCCTTCTAGGGTTCTTAAGATGTATTATGTCATAAACATATATAGAGGCCTATGTGTATTTCTCTTATACCATTTGTCACAGAACTGTTTGTTACCCCAAGTCTGCACTCCTAATGTCTACATATCCAAACGCGAGTGGAATGGGGTGTCCATCTTTAGAATGGTACAATATCTCACATAGGCAATATATATATGTAAAAGCAATAACAACAAGACTAAAGAGATAACAAGATGTTAAACATGGCGATAAGAGATATGTACCCATTTCTAGATTTAAGTATACCTATTGGTGTTTCATTTTTTATCTTAGAATTTTGAGTGTAGTGGATCATAATGGCAACTACAAATTTGAAACAAAACATATTAATGCTAAAGCAATAAGTATGCTATGAAAAACATGGAGACATTCTTTTATACACAGTGTGTTTTAAGTGTATTTCCATTATACTCAATAACATATCATGGCCATTGACCAGATTCCCATTGGAAGGGTCTGTAAGGGTGCTCAAGATTAGCCAACCCTTTTATTGACATGGTCCTCCTTATCTTGGCTTCTCAACTAAGGCGTCCAAACTTGTGCCCTTACCCCGAGAATATAGGTAGGTACATGAGGTTTGTATAATGGGAAAGTTTAATTATGTTCAAGGTTTGTCCAATATACTTTAAGCAAAATGAACCTACTAATCATAGGGAACAAGTATCTCAAACAAGTAACTAACTAGCCAAGCATTCATACGAGCATACATACAAGAAAGACAATAACATAGTAGGGTCAAGAAATTAAGCATACCTTAAGAGTTATGATTCCTTAGTAGGATTCCTAGGGATGATCTAAACCAAGGGAACCTCACAAAGAAAAGATATGGAATAGTGTCTTAGTTCAAAGGGGTATAGTTAATATAAACATGAAACATGTCATGTGGATGTTCGCCTAAACCTAGGTATCATATAGTTCAAGTGGTGTCCTATCTAGTCAAACATGAAAACATTGATTCAACATAGTCTAAGCATTAACACTAAACCATAGGTCTAGGTGAACCATACACATTATGAGTACTACAAGACGAGGATAAACTCTGATTTTATAAATGAGAAGGCATGATATCTAGGTTATCATCATAGTTTGATCATGCAAGACCACATTTAGTTGTATAACATCCATTCCATGTAACTAGATCATAAATCAAAATCATAGATGCATTAGATAGAACAACTTAGGATGTACATCTAAACCATGATAGTTATATTGACTTAGAGTCATTAAGATGTTGTTGGCAGCATTAGGTTCTTATCTAGAAAGGTTAGAGCACAACAAACAACTTATGCATTAACATCACATTAATTGTCACATGTATGTCATGAGTGTTTAAGAGTGTGATTCTTGAAACTTTAGGTTACACAGCCTCATAAGGACTGATTTTTAAGATAAGCATAAAGGTTTGATCATTATGGACCATCATTGCATAAGGAGTAAAGTTCCAAACATATAAGTACAAGACATCATATTTTAGGGCATAATACAACTTAAGTCAAATAGGCTACTAAAGCCAAACATAACATTTGACATTAGTCAAACATGACACTCATCATAAGAAAGAGTACTAAAATTACGAAGTCATGTGATTATATAATAGCAAGAATCGATAAACTTTCCATCTTGTTCATGATACCTCATCCATACACACAGGGAGTGACATTTAGATCAAGATAGTCATTTAGGTACATACAAAGGGTTCAAGGAATCACCCATATCTAGAGTGAAGTAAATTTACTATTTAGGGATGCAATCATACTTTGGATCATAAAGAAACAAAGTTTTAGCATTTTATAGCATTATTCATCATCAAAAGCTTCAAAGTAAGAATTTTTTGAGAAATAGGAGAGCCACAAGTGGATTTAGGTTCTAAAAGTAGCTCCAATAGATAGATCTCATTTTTTATCAAAAATTGTATATTACATCATAAAATTAGTTTAGGAAATAAGAAAATATGATGGTTTGAATATTAATGCATTAAAAGAGGGATTTGATGGCATGTACCCTATTGGACTAAGGGAGAGCAAGAAGGAAGTTGTTAGCTCAAATGCCCAGGCCGAGTGTGATCCTCTTGGCGATGACCATCCTGGTCACTGTCGACCACTCACGGGCTCCCATGATGGGTCTCATGGATTCCCACCACCATCCATCCAGATGACTTCTTACGTATGAAAGAGGGAGAGGGAGAGGGTCATCTCGGCCCTCAGATCGGCATCGAGTAGGTCAGTGTTGTCCCTCCCCTATCCCACCCCTTCACTCATGTGCATAAGAACTCCCTCAGTAGTGTGATGGTGATCTACTCGACAAATTAAGGTTGAGCCAGAGTCTCAGGCCCCGTTGTCGAGCATGGATGAGCCACCCTAGATCTGGAAGGCGTGTTGTAGCTAATGTTGAGGGTTGTGAGATGTGATCGTGGCTAGGGTAGAGACACCCAAAATGGGTTGGCAGTGGAGTCGAATGAAGAAAGAAGGAGAAGGAGATGGGAAAATAGGGTGCTCGGTCCTGTGAAACGAGAAGAAAAGAGGGGAAGGGGATTCGGGGAGGCACTTTATAGGAAAGGTAGTCACATTTTGGGGTAGATGGTGCAAAAAGGGGGCACCAAAACATGGAGTAGGTTAAGATCTGGTGTCCTTTGCACTAAGGAGCAGTACGGAGGTAGGAGAAATCTTGTTGGCCATTGGATGAGGTCTAGATCTGAGGCTGAGGGATCCAAGGGATGATAATCCCTCACTCAAGAATTGAAGTTTGTGATTGGTTAATCAGGACACGGGCAAATTGCTAAGATGGCAAGTGGGAAGCCTGCTTCTTGGGTTGAATGCCCCATAAGGACCATTAAGGCCAGAAGTTCAATAAAATCATGATAAATGTGATTAAAAAGAGGAGTTCTAAAAGACCATAACTCAAGCTAGGATGATCCGATTGAGGTAACTTTTGCATAGTTGGGCTCATAATTGAATCTTCTATGATAGGGACACATTTCAAGGCAATAAAGTTCATTGAAGTGATTCAATTTTGATTGGAAGTTAATGATATATAATAGGCATGAAAACTCAAATCAGACTCATAAGCACATCTGAAGTGACACTTAATCAAGCCTAACTTTCCAATTGATCATAAAGTGACTCAAAGTCATAAAATTAAGGGTGATTGAGGTTATTGAGTACATTAAGCATTCAAATGGGTCAAGAAGCACATAAATTGAATGAGAGAAGAATCCATGTTATCACATAAATGCTCTTATATGTTTGAATTTAGATATTCATTTTTTAGAATATATATGGTTCCTTTAGATTGTTGTATAGTAGAAATTCTCTTAGATGTTTGAATTCATATATTTAGTTTATAGAATATATGGTTCTTTTATATTGTTGTATATCATGAAGTTACTTCAGTTATTATTTTCATATTGTGTATCAAGTAGACTAGAAATTATCTTTGAATGATTTTTCCCTAAAAGGATATTCTTTCCTTATGTTTGAGTTAATTAGGAGCTGATTAATCCTGAGCAGCTCTAGGCTTCAGGACCACAGGTTCGGCCAGGTCCGGACAAAGGATTCATTACTGGGATCTAATGACTCCTATTAATAATGTACCAACTTTAGACTCTAGATAAATTACACTAAGATTGTAGTGGGAATGTACATACACTAAGATGTTGACATATAAAGGAAATGCATGGATAACTATGAATCAGTTGGAACTGATATCTAAAATCCAATTCCAGGGCTTCAGATAAGAAACCCTAAATCGGGAAGGAAGGAAAAGGGAGTATAGATTCAAGACACCAACTACATACAAAGCCAAGATTGAACTAATAACTTATGAGATATGGATCATATAATTGTGTAAAATGAATTGATGTACTCCAAAACAAAGGGAAATAGGAGAAAAAAAATTAAGTATACACCAACTACATAGAAGTGGAGAATTTTTAGAAGAATTAAAGTAAAGAGAACTAGATGAACATGTAGATTACAAGACTAGGATAAGAAACTTAGATTAAGCAAAGAGAAATGTTGGAAATGATGAGTTTTATTAAGGAATGAGGATTACATGATATAATTGAGAGTATGGAATGTGTACTTTTATTATGAAGTTTAATGCATTCATCCTAACCATCTTTGAATTCTAAGTGTCTATAGAATAAGATCCTAGTTTCCATCTGATGTACTCAATAAGTTCCTTGTGATGAAATGAAACTAATTTTCAAAAGAAGAACAAAGGTGCAACTAAACAAATGAATAAGTCATATTAGGTAAAGTATACTCAGAACATAAAATCCCGATGGAGAAGAGAAACTATGTTTGACCCCTTCATGAGTCATTTGATTTGAAACAAAGGACATGTAATGTATTAGACATAAGATGAAACTAGTAGGGAGAATAATTATTTAAAATTTCAACTTAAAATTTGTAAAACAATAACGAGAAATATATGGTACATGGAACATGTAATCATACAAGTGAATGAAAACATGATCATAAGAGATAAGTCAAAGTTAATAATGACATAGGGAAGAGTAGCATACAGGCATATGATGATAGAAAATAAAGAAGGGTTGAAACATGAGGGAGTAATATAGATGATAGAAGAGAGAGATTGGGAGATGTGAGAAGATGCCAAATAGTTTAGTCTTCTTAACAATAGTAATTATACCCAGATATGAGAAATGTGCTAAGTGAATACTTGAATATTGGAATTCTAAATCTTAAAATCACCTTCTCATTTGTATCCTCCTAAATGAGAGTAATGTGGTGATGAAGTGGTAACATATTGGATTCTAAATGATACAACCACCATGGTAGATATATCTATTGAATATAATGATGGCACAATATGGAATGATGATCAAACTCCAATAGGATCAATTAGGAAAGTAACCTATCAGAAAGACCAAGTAAGATAAATGAAATTCAAATGATAGGATAAGGAAGAGTTTAGTAAACTTCATGAGATCTTAAGTTTGAATTTCAGAAATAAGGAAGTAGTATCATATCACAACAAGATAATGTTAATGAATATGGATCTAATCCTTGAAAGTTAAGGGTTGTGGTAGTTCAAGTAATGTCACTTGTGATTTGACCTTGAACATTAACATATTTATAAAATAAAATTTTGATATCATCAATATGTGAAGAAAACAACAGTGATAATATACTTGGGTTTAAAGGTTGCAATGAGAAAGATAGATAAACAATATGGAAATTACTAAGAATGGAGGATAAGAAATAGATTTAAAATGTAAGAAGTGTGATTCGAACAAAAGGAGAAGTGAAACATGAGCAAACTGTGATCTAAAATAAATTTGTGTAGTGATAGCAAGGATGATGAATAATCCATTCTCATAATAGTGAAATTCAAAATACCAAGGTGAACTCCCTTTAGTGACTTTGATATGGTTCATAACAATAGTATAGATTGAACCATATGAATTGATATGGTTAGATCATATAGCTAATACTAAGACAATAGCTCAAAAGAGTATTATAGAATTGAAAATGGTTGTTTTTCTTTCTCTTTCCTAGTGATTGATTGTGACATAGAAAATTGCTTAACTATCATTTAAAAGTCTTGTTTTAAATTTGTTATGATTAGAAGAGAAACAAAAGACTCAATGTTGAAAAAATATTGACATATGAAATAAAAGAATGTGGTGATGTATAAGAATTCAGAAGTTTAAAAGAAACTTGAATGTACTTTTCATGTGTATTTATCTTTCAAGGATGAAACCTCTTTTAAGGGGGAAAGAATTGTTATGACCGTGTTTGAGATTCATTAGTAAACTAAGGTTTTCCCAAAGGATTACATGTTTAATTAAATTGATCATTTTTAAACATGATTAAGGATGATAGCTCAATTATGATGTGTTAAATCTAATGAGAACTCTAAGCTTGCCTTCGTTTTGAATAACTAGGGTTTGAGAAGTATAAACCTTAGTCGGCTAAATAAAGGTTTTTTCCAACACGCCCATGATGGGATGTAATAGGTGAGGTTAGAAAAGGACAATGGAAATGAGTGCTGGAGAGTTGAGTAGAATATCTATGGTGGGCAGCACGGTTGTGGTGGGTTGCTGGTGACACGGGCATTCTCGGCCACACAACCATTTTAGAAGAATTGAAGTATTGGACACTTTTTGTACTCAACTGTAATGAAACCAAAACACCATGGCCATCGTAGGAAGAAAGGCCATGATAGTTCCATGTTAGCATGGATGTGGTAGCTTGCACAACCATTTGGGGGGTCTAAGTCATTTTGTTCTTCATTTGAATGATATGTAGACTTCCATATAATAGTGCACTATTTAATTTTTAATTATTTATTGGTGTCTTGCACTGATATGAAATTTTTACCAGAACTCTAAAACTCATTAAAACACAACATGATAAATTTTTATAATTTTAGAGAAGGTTTGGCCTATGAAATAAATGATTTACGGTAACATGTTAATGTTAGAAAAATTTGCTGAAATTAAAAAAATATAGTGAGGGGTCAATTTGTAATTGACCCAAGCACCTCAATTTAGTGATCCATTCTAGAGAAACTAAATTCTAGAGAGAGAGGAGAGCTAGGGTTTTGAGAGGAGAAAGTGGTGGAGATGTTGACCTAAAGTTTCACTATCAAAGATATGATGAAATCAAGTTTAGCTTCTTTTCATAGTCTTTCATGGTGAATCTTCTCTCACATGTCACAATTATACCCCTCTACTGATTTGAGTCAAAATTATATAAAACTTCTCCTTTTTCTCACTCTTTCTCCATAAATCTCCATTCCTAGGGCTTCTGAGTTGAAAGGAAGAAGAAACTGGTGATTTGCAAGGGTTTTGATATGGATTTGAGAATTACAAAGATGGGATGTGTTTTTAAGGATTTTTCACACCTTACAGTGAGTGGATACTTCCTTTAAAAAGTATATTGTATGAAATTTGATTAAATCCACCATCAATCTTCAATCCTCTTGTATATGACAATAAATCCAAAATGGATTTTTAGTTCTAGCTTGTGCAAAATGGTTTAGAAATGGATTATTTTCTTGATATGATGAACTTAAAATGATAAAAATCATATTAGAAATGGATTATGATCATCTATATAAGAATTCTTGAAGATTGTATAGAAGATAGAATAATATACAAAATTTTAAGGGTTTTAGTATGTCTGAAATTGTTGTAGAACTATATAGAGAATGTTGTCTATTTGAATCTCCTTGTTTATGAATGATTATTGATTTTTAATGCATAGAAGTTATATGACATATATTATATTGTATTTTATTTCATTTTATTTGTGTTTACTTGATATCCCAGTGAAGAGGTTGAAACCTTATATGTTTGGAAAGTTCAAAGTTTGTGAATAGACATCATGAAATTCAACTGGTTTGATTCTTGTATCATTATAAGTTCATTTATCAAGGTTATTCTTGATGCATGATATTTCACTAAATGGATTGAAAACCCTATATCAGTTCATTATAGGGTTTCATATATATATATATATATATATATATATATATATATATATATATATATATATATATATATATATATATATATACATATTGTTGAAAGAAATATTAGTAAAAGATCATGATGCATAAAGTCCTTATGTCTGACGTTTAATATGTGAATGAGGTAGATTATCTAATGAAGTGATTGAAACCTTAAGGATAGGGTATTCAGTGAAAGAAGTGTTTTCAATTTAGTTCTCTTAAGTGAGATAAGTGGTATTGCATAGTTTCTCAATCTACAATATAGATTGTTGATAATTTATGAAAAGAATTGTTTATAAGGTTAAATTAAGAAGTGCATATTTGATGATTGAATTATGAATTTAAAGAGTGAATTAGACATTTAGATGCCTTGAAAATTGTAGAATCCTCACATGAGGTCTACACTTTCAGGAGGAAACCTGCTTCCCAAGTGGAGGTATCATGTAGGTTGAGGTAAGGAAGAGTGTACTAGTGGGGTGCGGGGGTCTAGGCTAGTGTGGGAGAAATCCTTAAGTGATTGGTATTCAACACCAACTAGGGATGATAGTGTTACATGTGATCTGATCTGTGGTGATCAGTGGACATCTTCGGTAGGTTCACTAGTGCACAACAAGCCTGAGGTCTTTAACTCACTACCTGAGTACCCAGGTTGAGAGGTGGAGTCGGAGATATATGGTTGATCCCACTAGCCGTCAAAAACCAGATGTGGCAATGCCAGCTGCAGATGTGGTATTAAGACTAAAGACTTAGGATCCCAGACATCCTTATAAGTCTTGTATAGTGAGATTGTAGCTTGATGTGGTAGTTTCACATGTTGTGGTGCATCTCATGTGGGTTTAGGGCATAATAATATGAATGAGAGATTAATTAAGTGTGTGTAGTTATTCAATTATTCTCTTTATGTTTGTAAATTAATAGTTTACTTGTGATTGTTTAAGAATGCTCAGTGATTGATTAACTCCTTGTAGTTATGTATAGTAACATGGCATGCATATGTTTGTGAATGATTAGTAACATTGTAGCTTGCTTCTTTTCTACTTAATATTAGTTGTTTAACAATATATCTATAATTATACAAGTTCTTTAAACTATTTCTTTGACATACTCATCCACTGAGCAAGTAGGCTCACCCCCTCTACTCACAAATTTTGAGGGAAATAATGTCATTCTGAAGTATATCAATGCCAGAGTAAATCTGCCATAAGAGTCAAGTATTAGTTAAGTTTAGTTACCCCTTGTAACTCTGGGTCCTTGTAGAGTAGTGGAGAGTTGTAAAATATGTTGTGTAATTGAGATCCTTTATAAAAGAGTATGTAATTGATTATCATGTTGTATGTACATGGAAGTGTGATAAATAGAATGAATGATTAGATATGTATCTTTGTTTTTGGCATCAGATTAGAGTAATCAAGTCTTAATTTCCCTTGAAAAGTTGTTTATGTGATTTAATGTAAGTAAACAAAAAGATTGAAATCGGAAGAAAAATGTTAAGGGTGATATTTGTATTATGTTTAATCTTCAACTTATGCCCTAATTTCATGATTAGTCGGTAATCATGGGATTTGAGTGTAACATTAACATAAAATTTATCCATTTTATGGATTTCATGATTTCTAAATGTGAACTTGGATGGAAAATATGTCTAATAATCAAATATATGATTGAATCAAAATTTCAATGAGTTGGAGGTTGTACTCTAATTATGTTAAGAGGGTGGTGATGGTTAAAGAGTTGAATTTTTTTATGGTTGAGGATATTGAAAATCATATCATTTTGAAGATCCATTTGAAAAAAAAATGAATTCTAGTATGTGCTCGGTTATTGGTTAAAAAAAACCAAACGTTTATATAGTCTTTTATATCACGTAACCCGCCCACTATTGAATAAAAGAAAGATTTAAGAAGGAGAAAATTCCTATTTATAATTCTTCCTTAATAAACTTCATGTGTCACGTGTTTCATTCTATGGATTCAAACTAGAATTTCAATAATGAGAACATAAGAGATTCCGCAGCTGCCACTGTTGGAACTAATGAAGAAAATGATTGACACAACATATCATCCAAATAAACAGAGATTGGAATAATATTCTAAGTTAAGTAAATTATTTCATTTTCATAAATGATATAGTATAAATTACTAATCAATGAGATCTAAAAACCTCAATTCATCAGAATAAAATGCAAGACTATAATTATTTGTAGTTACCTTATGTTATTACTATAAAGTGGATTACATGACATAAATTGTGATAGAATGGAATTTTGATATTCTTAATTTTTACATATACAATAATATAATGATATCACCTAAAATATCTTTTGATCATATGAGTGTATTCCAATAGTTTTGACATAAGTTGCAGGTGATTTGATGATTAGCATTATGATTATGATTCATAAGTTCATACCCTTTTGAAGTATTTAATCAAATGATCAAATAAGTGAGCCTTGGTACTAAAGTTAGGTGAGATGTAGTTTGGGATGATGCTAAATCTATGATCAAAGTTTCATAATTTTTTGATGCTCCTAGAAGGAGATATATAGGTTTGAATATGCTCAAAAAATTAACATTTTGATGATTTGCGGACCAAGGTTATTGATATTTTTTTCTAGCCTAAGTTATTGATTAGTTGTGTCATGCACCTAGTAGTTGCCGCTTAGTTCAGGAGAAGCAAATTTATAGAATCCCACATGATCAGCCATTGGACAACATGACTGAATGGTTGATTCATCTCGTTCCACCTCTGTTAGTTACACAGTCAAGGGAGAAGTTGATCATGTGATGTTTGTCGCTCCACGACCATGATTGTGGGTCATCACACACTGAATCTGACTACAACTACCCATACTGATGCAGGCACTCAGATAACCCCTCATTTTAATGGGATGATCATCTAAAGTAGGGAGAACAAGATCCCATTCTCCCTCTCATCTCTGTTGTTGAGAGTGAGCAAGCGGCATCGAGCCTGCAGTGGCTGTGCTACAAAGGCATGTCAGCCTTCCAAGCCAGTCACTTTCTCGTCAGAGGAGATCCCTTATGAACGAAACTCCCTTATAGGAATAGGATGAAGGACGCACGAGGGTTCCGTGGGAGAAATAGAGAAAGAATAAGGGAGGTGGCCAAACCTACAGAGGTGGCATCGTAGCGACACCGTCGGACTTCCAAGCAGCCGCAAGAGGCGACCCAGAGTCGTCAAGCTTCCTTGTTGAGGGCAGAATGGTTGAGAAGGAGAGGATTATCTCTCACCGATGGCCAACATTCCAGGATGTGGTGGTGGCATTAGTTGGTCACAAGGTGGAGACCTAGGGATGCGACAATACTGTTGTATTGTTGTTGGAGGAGACTTGGTGCCATTGAGACTGGAGAGAGAGGCACTAGACTGGTAATGCACCATGACTGGTCTCTCACCACCATCCCACCTAAGCAGCATCGTTCAGGGAAGAACATGGGCATCGGGTGGAGATCAGAGTCCCACAACAGACGCATGACCAATGTGAGAAGGGAGGCAGCAGGCCACGATGGAAGCTTTTGCCATGAGACGATGCACGTGAGCGTCGTGCATTGAGTGAAATGCCAAGTGAGAAAAAAAGAGGGAAAACCATCCAAACCCAGTTAAACTAGGTTCATCCCAAGCCAAGTCGTCTGATTCAACCGTGAACCCAAGAAACCAAGGCAAAGGAGTTGTGCCTCTCACAGGCCATGTGGCATCCTACGATTGGCCACAAAGGTGAATATTTCAGTAATTCCCAAATCTTGTTTAATTCATAGAAATTAGCTCGATTATAAAACAATATACCAAAATTCTCAGAAAAATGTTTAGAATAACATGAAGCCATCATATCAGTCTTTTATGCTTAAATATCAGTGATATCATGTAAGTTGTGAAAATGCTTGTTTCATGATTTATTAAATAATAAATGAAGACCTAAAATGATGAGAATATTCTAGTATCTCCTAAATGTGACCTATAATCCATCTGTTGTTAGTAATCATAATGTTGATGCACAAAATCATGTAATTTTCTTAGTATGGCTAATTAGGGTTAATAACCCTAATTAAGATGCAATAAATACATACATGCTCAATAAATGGTGGAATATTCAGTATAAGCTCATATCAGTACATGGAACCTTATATTTAATTATGAGATCATAATTATGCATGTAAATAATGTACATGTTAAATGATCCTAAGATGATGAGAAAACCCTAGTTTGGATTAATGCATGTAACCTAGGGTTAATATTTGCATAAAATGCTATGGAAGATAATTTTAAGATGATGAACCCTAATATGTAATATAAATAGAATATTAAATCATTAGGATAATTCTGAGACAAGAATGCAAGTAAAAGTGGGAATATCCTAATGAGTTAAGTGAACCCTAAAATGGATAAAACTAGGGTTAAGATGATGAGAATCTAATGATAGTATGTGGTGTTGTCTGAATCAGGGTTTGACCGAGATGTAGTTTACATCAAGAATGTGATTTAGGATATCTCTCTTCAAGGTACGCCATTACCTCTTACTTAGCTTATTATATAGTATGCTTGTAGTATACATGTAGAAAACTACTTGGCATATGGTATTGGATGAAATGATTGTTCTTGTACGATATTTTTCTTGATGTTCCATATTTATATGGCTATGAACACATGAAACATAAGATATCTAATCCATTATATGATAGTACTAAATCTCATTGGTAAAATAGTGCATGTGGTTGATCAATTTTACATATAATGGAAATGTTCCTAAAATATGTGTTCTCTTTTGTTAGTGAACATCATTGTGCAAGTGTATGCTTTTTCTTGATTTTTCTTTATAATTTCCAAGCTTAGTAATGAGAGGTATATAAAAAGACATGTAGGCGTACTCAGTACAATATTATTCAATATTGTGTTGATGTGTACCACATGTAATCTTTTGTTTAGGTTGTGACTTATGATCTTGAAGATCAAGATAGTTGAGAGTTGTGTGGTGAGATGATGTGCAGGTGGACATATTTTCTTAAGATCATGTTGTTTGGTGGTAGTACATGTATATGTAGAAGTTTTTTGTTCAATATGTAATATCAAATGTTGTAACAATTCATGTTGTAATTATATGTTGAATGGTGAACATGTGGTGTATGGTATTATTATTGGTCATGTGCATGTGCTACTGTTGTTTCCCTCTGATTGCCTCTGTTTTTCTTCTTCTTAGCCTAGTGTGGGGTGTTTAAATTGGGATTCTTTCCAAGGTGAGGGCTTCAATTTGGACGTCACACATCAGATTAAGTTTTAGAAAATTAGGGGACGTCACAGGTGGTATCAGAGCATGAACCATAGCAAAGCCTGACATTTTCTCATTATGCAACTCAAAACTAAAGAACCTTGAACTTAATAATCTTTAGGTTATATTAGTCATCTTTTAGAAACTAGATCTAACCTAGCCTCTAGGTTAGCACCTATATGTCTGAGAACTAGGTCTAGACTGGTGCTTATTGTATAGCATGTCCTTAGATGTTGTTCTTTCCTTATGGTGTGGCGGTATGGGACATTGTACTATTTGGAAATGATGTACATCAAGGGAAGAGAGACCCTAGACATGTAGCGCTCATTGTCTAGAGTAGCTACACTAGTCTACATCATGTTCTCACCCTTTTCACTAGTATTCATGGCACTATACTCTCTACTATGTGTGGGACACTCATTTCCTGGATTTGATTTTTGATTCCAATCAGATCAAACCTTGGTAGTTTTC
The DNA here is from genome assembly GCA_963693085.1 of Alisma plantago-aquatica. NCBI lineage: Eukaryota > Viridiplantae > Streptophyta > Magnoliopsida > Alismatales > Alismataceae > Alisma > Alisma plantago-aquatica. Next base: position 613,004,007 of record OY856413.1, read on the forward strand.
TCTGATGCATGTTTTATCTGAGAAAAACAATATCATATTTTAGTATATTTATATAAGTATTACAAAAATGTGTCCCCACACATCTACAAGTAGGAGTTGGTAATGCAACCTAAGTGAAAGTGAATGACATCAGTATAGAAGAGAGAGTAGTTCTATATTTGATGTCTAGAGCCTTGTTGGAATATGTGATAGATGGAATAGATAATATGAGTTTAGATGTTATGATCTAAGTTTGAGATAGTAATTAAGTTGGTTTATGATGATAAGTTTGTTTTGAGGAAAGTTCAATTTTGAGGATTTGAGATAAGGTTTTATGATGCAAGTGGATAGGCTTTTATGACATAAAACAAGATAAGCTAAGATAAGATATGTAATACAAGGTTGTGATTCAACAAGAGCCTCAATATATTTTATGAAGGAGGACTTCTAGTGTTAGGACCAGTTTTAGGGTTAACTCCATAGCGAGGAAACCCAGAGGGAGAAGGTTAGAGAACCTAAACTCCAAGATATGAGAATTATGAGAAATATGTGTTATGATATGTCCTAAGCTAGACTACTCCTGTGTGATTGAGATGAGTTTCTTTATGCATGATTCCTATAGTCTTGTTGAACCCTAAATGTCCTTATGAGGATCAATCCCTAGAGTCAGAGAGAGACTGGTTATATGTGCATATGTGAATACGATTATGAGAACCTACGATCTGGGTGAGGGAGAGAGTCTCAATACCCTAGAGGAGGCAACTATGTAAGCTTGTTTAAAGCCACATGCTCGGGTTGGTTGTTCCGCATGTAGGAACCTAGTGGTGTATATATAGAGAGAGTTTTGGGTAAGCATGTTTCATGGGTAGAGACCTATGAAGAGAATGTCATAGCATGTTTTTGGTTTGTACTTATGTGTCTAGAGCTTGTAAGGATCACTAGTGCCAATGAGGTAATCTGAGAACCCTAGACTAAAAGAGGGAAGATAAAGTATATGCATATGAGATACTCATAGAGTTGAGTTAGCACAGAGAGACTGAGCACGGAACTACCCTCATGATACGGTTCAGGAGAACCTCAGTTGGACTAGACAAAGTTTTGATATATGATTAACAAGCCACTCACATAAGTTTATTTATCACAACCATGATATAGTATATAGGTTCACGATCTAATCTCGACATAATGCATGAGGACATGATAAGATCGGAAAATCCTAGTCATGTTTTGACATGGCACTCTATTAGTTGTCTAGCCATATGTGTGAAATATGATAATGTGAATAGTTGGATAATCTCATGATGAAAATCTAGTGATGGATAATAACTTTCTATACATAACTGGTTAACCATATACATGAATAATGATAATAATGTGATATTGTTGATTAATCTTGTGATGAAATCACTAGTAAAAGTTGCAATATATTATGAGAAATTAAATAATATCATATGAATGAAACATGTTACATGATATGCTAATCTTAGTTCTTAATAAAGATCAAAAATATAGTTTGAAAGTTAGTACAACATAATGATTTTGACACCTTGATATGATCTAGATGGATAAAGTGGGTTAACTATAGTTAACTCCCTTCTAAAAGGAAGATGTTAATGTTGGGTTTTAGGGGAGGTAGAGATGATAGCAGAAACAAAAATTTTCTCCCAAAACACAGAACCCAAAGAGATCTCATCAACATCTATATGGTAGGAAGGATGGTTTATAGAGGCGTACCTTGTCTCGAGGCTTGCTCGGTGACGTTTCCTCACGACGAGCACGGCCTTCACCTCCGGTCATAGATGGCGTCTGTGCAGCTCCTGGTCGCACCCAGACTGACAGATTGACGGCTGTCCTCTGTGCGGCAGAAATCTCCCGCCTTTGTAGTAGTCCACACAGACCACCGAGAACTCCAGTCATCCTGTAGTACAAAACACTGGAAGGATTCATCTCCTTCTATCGACGTACTAGTCACCGACATGCTCCCCCACCACCAGTTGTCATCCTACAGTTGTCTTTCCCTCGTTGTGCCTCCCTAATCGGGTAGCACTTGATTGGGCTCTCTTGGTTACCACAACCAGAGAGGACAACTTTGCAGAGCAACTGATGTTATGAGTTTTTCTATCTGAGAAGCCCCCAGTACACCTCTATATATAGGACGGGTCAGGGTCAGGGTTCTCATCCTCGGGAAATGCGGGACTAAAGTGGGAGTAGAAGTGTCAAGAATTTCCACGAATTTGATACACTGCGGCAGGTGAACCGGTCGTTTCACAAATGAACCAATCGTTTGCGGACTGAACCAATCAGTTCAAATCATGAATCGGTCATTTGGGGAGCTGAACTGATCGGTTCATCTCATGAACTGGTCATTTGGGGAGTTGAACTAATCAATTCATTCATGAACCGGTCATTTCACTTTTCATGGAAGTTCCCAATTGACATTCCTCTTTCTATTTCCAATTAATCCAAAGATCAATACTTGTCCCAATCAAATTGTACAAGTGAAACAAAAATATTTTCTCACCAACCTAACTTTCCCAAACTGGCTCGTTTGGTCCAGCTGAACAGATCAGTTCAACACTTGAACCAATCGTCTCACTTGACCCTGAACCGATCGGTTCAATAGCTTGAACCAGTTGGTTGGCAATCCAAGTTGTGCAGAAATCCGTCAATGTAGTTCTTAATCAATCTGATACCCAAATCAGTTAGTCTAACACTTGAACTTGGTGATTCTGAGTCAAGTCAATTGATAGAATGTTTAATTGAACTACTAAACACATTTAGTAAACAATCTAAACATCATTTGTGGATAAACTCCTCTTCCAGGCTAAATCCTATATGTGTGACCCTATAGGCCCATTTCATGTCGGAAGTGATAGTCCATAACACTTATGACTTCACAAGCAAAGAGTGGTACCTAGTCGTACATCAGTTCTACCCAAGTGAAAAGGAAAGTTGGAGAACAACTTTCAATCCTACAATCTATGATTGGTGTTACAGTGAATGTATAATTCCTTTATCACTGATATCTCGAATGAACTCAAGGCATGGAACAATCATCCTTTCAACATTCATTTACTTCCTTGATCTCAGAGCATACTAGATAAGATATGTGTGACATCAATACCACATATTGATTCACACATGCATGTGCATGCCTTTCTCAGTCCTACTCATCAAGTGGCCATGGACATCAAACTCCCTCAAGAGAGACAAATCCCATATCTATCACTCACCCCTTAAAAGCCCCATGTGTCAAAGTCACCCAATTATCACCTTTATAATAATCTATATTTTAGGACTGCGTTTGATAATGTCAAAGTGTACCCAATGACATGTGTTGAGTGTAGTGATTTCAGGTCAAAGAATCACACTCACCGCCATCACTGTGAGAGCTAACTGTGACTACCAAGTCATGGTTCCATGTGTCACTCTCACAGTGGGTCTATCTGATACACTTGTTCTCTAACAAGTACCTATTTGCTTGGTTTGATATCACTATATCATGACTAATGAGATTCTGTCATCAACCAATACATAATCTAGTCTTGTGTGTCATTGTTGTCTATCAACCATCCATAATGACATCAAACTAGGGACATAACAAGAATGTACAAACTCTTAACATATGTATGATCTCATCGTTCGAGTCACATACTTGAAGGCATACGTCATTGTGTATTGTCATTCTCTAGACATTCAATCTATTCTATCATTATCTCATAACTAATTGAACCAGAATGAATTTGAAGTTTTCCTTTGATGTTTATCAAATCAATCTTAATGTATCCCACCAATCATCCCATGATTGGCTCTCAGGGCATACATACCAATAGACTCCCACTTTCACTGCAAGCCAATCACCCTTGAATCATATTCTTAGAGATCTCCAAACATGTCCCACATGTTCGAGTGCTAACACAGTGAGTTATGGCAACACTTTTCCTAAGTCATTATTATTGCATGATCTTCTTAAACACTTCAAGACATTCACATTGATATTTCTCTAAACACCATTTAAAGTATTAGCATTTATTCTAATAGATATGTAAATACATCATATGTATTATACCTAATAGGATAGTCATTCTCCCACAAAATCTAGTGAAGATTGACTTGTCATCATGTCCAAGATATTCATGTCTCTTAATGGTTCACAACCAAAAGAGTCTAGCTTATCCATCAACATGGAAACTAGAGATGAATTTCTCATGATAATGCTAATTCGTTGTTTGAGTTATCAATAACTTTTAGGTATCATTTTATCTTATGCATACCAAGTACCACAATACATATAAGGTATTGCCACAAAGATCACATCTTTGAAATTGAAACATCAACTTTATTGATAGCCATCTTGTCACTACAAAATGCAACAATAAAGTGTTTCTATTGGAAAATTGAAATAGCAATTCTCAACTCTATTTCGTGTCTTTAGGTTGAAATAAACTGAAAGGTACTCCTATCTATGGCAGCAACACTTGTTCCAATGATGAGTGCTCTTTCTTGGTCTTTTCACAAAGGCCATCACTTCTTTGTTAGATCATACATATCATATATGTCAGATCTATATCTTTGTATCACATACCTCAGATAAAGAAGTGTTTATTTCTTGATACCTAAGGTGGATATCTCCATCCTCTCCTTCATCTTCTTTTGTTCTTCCAAATATAGAGGGCAATTTCTCCTCCCTCGTTCACCCTTCCCATATGCCTTGAGGCAGAAGACAGCTTGGGTTGCTGGCTAGCATTAGAACCCTTCTTAGCTTTGCCCTTGCCCTTGCCCTTGGACCTGCCTTTCTTTCTATTGATCAACATCACAGACTTAGGCTTGTCCTTGTTCATTTGTGCCTCATCTGTCCTCAACATGCCCAACAACTCTGTCGACGGCTTGTCAAAGTTGTTCATGTTGTAGTTCATCATGAACTGTATGATTCTCGCAACATTTGCAGTATCATACCAGTAGCCAACTCTTGACTCAGAGGGAATCCCAGTCTAGTCATGTTTTCCACATAACCAATCACATTGAGTCTGTGAGAACCAACTGAATCTCCTTCTATCATGACATACTAGGATAGTGCCTTGGAGACATCATATGTCCCATGTTGTCTCTACAACTCATAGTTCAGATAATACAACATTCAATAACTACACATCAATGACATCCTTAGAATTCTTCCAGTAAGCATCCCTTTCAGCCTTTGGTGTGGTGGGAGAGAGTTCATCTGGTTCTGGTATAACTAGGACTTAGAGCTTTTGCTCTTCGATAGAGAACACCTCTCAACGTCCTAACCAATCGTGGAATTATTCTCATTTAGTTTGACCATATCAACAACCGGTCGCAAAGAAAGTGATTATTGTTGGCGGCCATTTTTACTACTAAAGGAAATATATGCAATTTAGTCCAAAAACTTATTTTTGACTTATTTCATTGATTTGAAAATGTTTTACAATATAATTAGGACTTTAATTAATTATCACTCCCACTATTTTTGTTCAAATTGATATCCCTCACCATCAATTCGGAAGATTGCAGCATACAACCTTCTAGTGGGTCAAGATCATGAAATCCTCTTAGTAATGGACCAACTAGGGATGTCACCCACAACTTAGATCTTCCAGGTAGGCAACTCTTTCTAATTTCATCATATGCAACTCTTGAAAGATGTCATGTGCAACTCCTTGTCATGATCACCTCCATGCCTCAAGGTGCTAGATCCTATCTAGGTCACCTTGTTAAGTCTGACCCAAAGCCAACATGATGAATATGCACCCTGCTACGGCAGACCCACATATCCATCCTTTACACTTCCACAAGATAGACGGTGCACCACGCTAGGGCATGCCCACACTTGTTCGATCAAGCTTTTCATGTTTGTCATATTTGGAAGTCATCTAAAACTTAATATTTATTGAGGGATTTGGTTTTATAGGTACATATACATATCCAATCACCACAATATATAGTACATATCATATACATGCTATATCCCACAGAAAACATGTGAAACAATAAAAAGCGATGATTATGGCCATCCTAATGTGATTCCTCGAGCCAAGAGGAATCACAGTCATCTAGGTCCACATCACATGAAACATGTACAAGATGAACTATGTGTTTTTCCGTTCTAGGTTTGATCAAATCATCTCCATGATTGATCAACTTGCCATCAGGTCGGTCAGTTGGGTACCACCAGCCGATCGACTGGCACCTCCAACCGATCATTTCACTGGTCGTCATGCATCTCCTCAGGTCGCCACCCGCTCATCTTGCTCCAGGAACTGGTCGCCTTGGTCCACCAGCCGATCATATCACGCCCGAGACAATCATCTCGATCCTCTAGGTGTCTTCAACTCTTTGACATAACAAGAAATATAAAATAATCCTATTTACATTTGCATTGGCAAACCCTAATTTACATTCAGGGGGAGCAAAGGTAGGAAAGAATCTTGAGTGATCTCGAGTTACATCAGGAATAGGAGGTAGGGAATCAGTGCGTAGACCGAGATGCAAGAAACAACAATCAACCACACATAGATTTAGAGTTTATGGCCCCAATCATGCTACAATCACCACAAAAACCGGTCATTTCACAAACGAACCAATTTTTTGGGGTCTGAACCAATCGGTTCATCTCATGAACCAGTCATTTGGGGAGCTGAATCAGTCGTTTGGGGAGATGAATCGATCGGTTCATTCATGAACTGGTTGTTTCACTTCCCAGGGCAGTTCCCAATTGACTTTCCTCTTTCCATTTCCAATTAATCCAAAGACCAATACTTGTCCCAATTGAATTGTTCAAGTGAAACGAAAATATTTTCTCACCAACCTAACTTTTTCAAACTAGCTCGTTTGGTCCAGCTAAACCGATCAGTTCAACACTTGAACTGGTCATCTCACTTGACCCTGAGTCGATTGGTTCAACAGCTTGAACCGGTCGGTTGGCAACCTAGGATGTGCAGAAATCAGTCAATGCAGTTCTTAATCAATCTGTCACCCAAATTAGTTAGTCCAACACTTGAACTTGGTGATTCTTAGTCAATTCAATTGATTAAATGTTTAATTGAACTACTAAACGCATTTAGTAACCAATCTAAACATCTTTTATGTATAAACTCCTCTTCTAGGTTAAATCCTATGTGTGTGACCCTGCGGGCCCATTTCACGTTAGCAGTGATAGTCCATAACACTTATGACTTCACAAGCAAAGAGAAGTGCCTAGTCGCACATCAGTGCTACCCAAGTGAAAAGGAAAGTTGGAGAACAACTTTCAATCCGACAATCTGTGATTAGTGCTACAGTGAATGTATAATTCCTTTGTCACAGATATCCCGAATGAACTCAAGGCATGGAACAGTCATCCTTTCAATATTCATTCACTTCCTTGATCTCAGAGCAGACTGGATGAGATATGTGTGACATCAATATCACATATTGATTCACACATGCATGCGCATGCATTTCTCAGTAATACTCGTCAAGTGGCCATGGACATCAAACTCCCTCAAGAAGGACAAATCCCATATCTATCACTTACCCCTCAAAAGCCCCATGTGTCAAAGTCACCCAATCATCACATTTATAACAATATGTATTTCAAGACTACATTTGATGATGTCAAAGTGTACCCAACGACATGTTTTGAGTGTAGTGATTTCAAGTCATAGAATCACACTCACCACCATCACTGTGAGAGATGACTGTGACTACCAAGTCATGGTTCCATGTGTCACTCTCACGGTGTGTCTGTCCAATACACTTGTTCTCTAACAAGTTGACATGATTTTACCGTGCGTATAACGCAAGTGCATGTGTCAATGTAATATAGGCCTTTGTGAGGCCCGAGTCGAACATAGGGAAATGTAATTATTGGTAGACTACTACTAACTGTTCACAATCAGCTAGACTGATGGGAAAATTAAGTTTGATTTTGAAAAAGAAAATAAAAACAAAAGAAAACAAAACAATCGATTAAATGGTTGGTTTAATCAATTCAAATGCAATCTCTAGGATTGCGGTTTCACCACAGGTTCTTGTTTTACTAATTCCTACATAATTATCACAACTCATCTCCCATTCCAGATAGTGGCATGTAGTTAGAATTGCTCGCTCCCGCGATACAATTCACTAACTTAATCTAGGTTGGTTCCACGCTAGTAGTAACCTATACCCTAGACTAGGTGCATGAAAAGAACATATCTCTGGATTTCCACCATTAACCGTACATCACCTTTTCTAAAGGATTTATTAGTTAATGTGATTATCGCACCTTTTCAACTGTTAATTCTTCGTCAAAAGTAATTAAAGGTATTAGATTACCATTATGGTGATCAAGCACAATGATAGCAATGGAGAAAATGACATCATGCCACATATTTAAGAGATAAATAGTGATGAATTATGTAAAAAGAGTCATACAACGATTGCCCAGGCTACTTCTGATCCTAGAGACAAAGGGGATTAGCCCCGCATGTTCGTATATCAACATTACATATGGAGAAAAAGGATAGAAACATGGAGAAATGAATGGAAATATGATGAACCCCTGAAACAGAGAAGATCTGGATGATCCTCAGTGCAAGGCGCACGTTTTGCAGCCTTTCGGCAGAAGAATTGCCCATCTACAGCTCTGGGAACGTCTAGGGCATAGCTTTGGGATCCGTTCTTCGCAACCACTGGTGGAATTCCATGTTTTTTCACATGGAAGTCTAGGAAGAACAAGACAATTCATATCAACTTTCCTTATGGTACATGTTGCACTTTTTTATCTGATCTTCTAACTTTCTAGAAGTTTCTAAATGCATCACTTATAGGAAACTTCATTTTGTTTGTGAGATTGTCTTTAAGTAAGAAAATTTCAATTTCAAATAAAATAAGAGAGATAATTATTCCTTTTCTCTTTTTTCTTGCTTAGAAAAATACACAACTGACATGTTCCCAAATAGATGGAACATATAGTGACCCGACCGATAGGGAATGCAGTTTCCATTGGCAGATCCACTTAAGAAACTCCCATTCAGTTTCCCACCTTCAACTTGGGTCTTATGGGTGTAGAGAGTAGTTCTTCATGTCAACCAAGCACAAAAAATGCCTCAGTAGGCATCCATCTCTACAATAGGAAAGTACTCCATGTGGGGGAAGGAAGCAAAACCCTTAAACAAAAAAAGAGGGAAAACTTCCAACCTTCAAGAACTTGAAGTTGAAGCACAGGCCATGGGATGCTCCACTCTCCTGGATGAGGTCTAAATGAACATCATAAGCTAGAATATCAATGGTATTTGCAAAAAAGATACCCAATACATGCTAAAGAACTTATACACAAGTATAGGGTTCAAGTTCTATGCATTTATGAACCTAGACCTAGCGTCATGAAGGCTACAAGTTTTATTAAAATGTTGAGTTTCACTCAATCACATCGCATAGAGGCAATATGTTTCTCATGAGGTATCTGGGTTATGTGGTAAGATAACACAAAAATGGAAACTTTGATTTCCCAACAATAGTTCATTCATTGCAAAATAATTGAGATTGAACTATGCACCTTTGTTCATTCGAGCATGACAACATATGGGAGAAGGCTTCTATGAGAGAACCTATAAAATCTAGCTACTAGTATCAGAGACCCATGGATAGTGATAGGTGATTTAACATGTTCATGTTTCCTTCATAGAAGAGAGACAACCACAATTTAGATGCATCCATTAGTACAGAATTCATCAAAGCTCTACAAAAGTGTGGATTATCAGACTGGGATCAAATGGCCCACAAATGATGTTCCAGAGAGGAATCTTGCTCAAAATACTAGATAGATCCTTTGGAAACCAATTATGAATATATAATTCGTCCCAAAAGTTTTTCCATGTCCTTGATCACATCCATTCTTATCATGCCCCTCTACTAATCAACAACACCAAGCACCACCCGCCACCTAATCCAAGAACAACAACATCTGTAGAATGGGAGGATTGTTGTGCCTTTAAAACATTTTTGGAAATAAACTAGGATGCAAATCTAAACTTACTCCAAGATACTGCTCATTTTCTCCATAAAGCAATGGACTGGCATGTGAATATGAGGAAAGAAGACCACATGACCAAAGATTATCAGGAAAAATAGAATCAAGTGGTTCCAACTTTAGCTAGAAATTTCTCACAAATCCTCGCTAGAAGAATCATTGATAATGATGCAACAACAACTAGATAAAATCATGAGGAAAGAATAAGAAATATGGCAACAAAAGTCCCATTGCAACTGGCTAAATCTAGGAGACTCAAATACAAAATATTTCCACTTGCTTGTAAAAGCTAGAAGATGGAGGAACAAAATTACAAAAATTAAAGACACAATTTGATGCTTGATTGAAGACAAAACCTAAGTCAAATCCACTATTATTTCCTTCTTTTCTGAACTCTATCAAGATACAGATGCCCCAATAAAATGCACTTCTTTCGATTCCTTCATTGGCACATTCCCAAGCATAGATGTACATTCAATTTCTTCTTTGTCTACTATACTAGATGAATCAGAGATATGGATTTCACTCAACTCAATGGCACCACTGAAGGCCCCAGGCCCAGAAGGTATAGATGCATCCTTCTTACAAAAACACTGTAAGAAAATTAAGAATCATCTCTATGACTTCATACTCTCTCAATTCAAAGGGTTAACCATAGACCCTTCCTATGTAAATTTAATAATGCTCCCCATTCCAAAGCCGCAAAACCGTAAATCTTTCTCCCTATTTTGCCCAATTTCTCTTAATAATGTTTATGTAAAACTTTTGTCCAAGATTATAGCAAATCAACTAAACTTTTTCTGAATGAATGGATCTTTCTATTCTAATCAAGCTTCGTTCCAATTTGCAAGACAAGCAGAAACACTATATTGGTTCAAGAGATTATACACTCTATGGAGAAGAAGTCATGTAAGAAGCATTATGTGGTAACACAACTGACCTTTTCAAAGATTTCAACAAGTTAAGTTGGACCTTCATTCATGATACACTCTATCGAACATTTTTACCAAGTAATATTATATCTATAATCATGCAAATCATCATGAAAGGAAACACATAAATTCTCTAGAATGGAGAAAACATAGGGTCGTTCGAATCAATATGTGGATTTTAACAAGGAGATCCACTCTCTCTGTATCTCTTCGTGCTATGTTTAGAGTGATTCAGTCAGCTGATAGCATTAGAAGAAGCTAATGGAAATTGGAAACCCATCACATAAACTAAAAGGAAACTCACCTTCATGCATGCTAGCTTTGCAGATGACATCATGCCCTTTGGAGAGGCATCTTCTTCATAGATGAAAAACATTCTGAAATGTCTACACACCTTACAAAAGGCATCAAGACAAACCCTTTCCATAGATAAGTCATGCATTTTCTTCTCTTACAACACACCTCATCCTCTAAGGATACAGATATGCAAAATGTCCAAGATTAAAGAAAAATCTAACATTGGTAGACACCTTGGAGTCCCAAATATACACAGAAGGAAGACAAAATACATTTCCATTTTATTACTTCAAAAATCTAGCAACAGATTATGCGTTGGAAGAATAGCACAATATCTCTTGTAGAAAAAAATCACCCTTGCAAAATCAATTCTTTGTTTTCAAACTACATACACCATGCAATCTATAACACTCTCCTTATCCATCTGTGATAGAATCAACCAGCTCATCAGAAACTACATATGGAATGGATCATCCACTAGTCGCCATCTGAATCTAGTAACATGGAGGAATCTAACAAAACCTTACAGTCAGGAGGTCTAGGTATACAACCCACTAGAGATTTCAAAAAGGCTCTATCTATGAAAATGGGATGGGATTTCATAAAAGACACTAATATCCCATGGACGATGGTTATGAGGGCAAATTAAAATGGTCATAATGGTCTCAATTAAACCAGGCCACACTCATTGAAAAACCTTCTATCTAGCTTGGACAAAATAATCAGAAACTCCAGAAAAGATTTTCTTTCAAGGTTGGATACCAACGTTAGGATGAATGAATGCATATGTGGTGGATATGAACCTTCTATCAAACCTAGAAAGATCATGCTAGAGGACATTTTAGACCTAAAAGTTTCATCTATAGTAATAGACAAGAATTGATGGGACACATGCTTCCTAGAGGATTGGTTTACAAGTAACACAATATTGGGGATTCTTAGAATTCCAACACCTAACAACTCATTCTCATTGGATGGTTTAGTTTGGAAACTCTCATTGGATGGGGAATTCACAACCATTTCAGCATACAAGTTATTAACCAACCTACCGAGAAATATACAACAAGATGATGCATGTTTCAATCCAATTTGGCAAGCTGCATTGCTAACAAGAGAAAAAACCTTCCACCGACTGGTACACCATGATATAATCTTAACCAATCATCGATAGTTTACATGACATATGACCTCAGAAGATAATTTCCCTCACTACGGTTCTGACAATGAAACCAATATGCATGCTTTACGTGATTGCACACCTAGTAAATCCCTATGACCGTACCTTTTACCTTCCCAAGCTACTTCTTTCTTCAAAGACATGTCACCAGCCCAATGGATTGCATATAACTTGAAATCCCTTAAAGATATCCCCAACTAGTTGACAACCTTCTCAATAGTTTACTAGACAGAATGGAAAGAAAGAGATGACAAAACTTTCAACAATAAGGAAAAGACTATCACTCAACTGTAATCTCTCTGTTGCATTGAAGTGGCATCTATCAACTCTACCATAAACCAGCCCATAGATCCCTTAACAGGAAATGAGTCCTATGGAAACAATAAACAAGATATTATCCCAAACAACTCTCTCCTGATCAATGTAGATGCAGAGATCCCTCTTAATTCAACAATGACATGCATTAGTTGTATTGTTCGGGACCACAAAGATCACTACAAACATGGAGAAGTCCGATTATTAGAAGGCAATGATGCTCTAAATGAAGAATTGTATGTGATAGTAGACGGATTTACCCATTGCAAACATGCTGACAGGCCATGGCACATGGTTACAGATTCAAAAATTGTGGTAAACTACATTACAAATCCATTTTTTTGATAGTGGGAATTCACCCTTATCCAACGTAGAAGTAGAGAGAGAATAACTAACATCATATGTCGATGGCCTTTAATCACTTCCTGTAGTGCCCCAATGGGATTCGTTGAGATTTGAACCCGCAACATGTGCTTCAAAAGCAACATGCTTGACCAGTTGAGCTAGCTGGCAAGTGCCTACATTACAAATCCATGTTCCTTCCCATCAAAATATAGATTAATTGTGGAGCACATAATTCAATCATATAAGGACTCTAGTGTTCAAGATATTATCCACTTAAAGAGAAATTAGAATAGCTTGGATGATAAACTAGCAAAGCAATGTCTCAAGAAGCCTACTGATCAAGGGCTATGGACTCAATGCCCTCAATTTCTGCATGGATACTTCACAAAGGACCTCCAAATCTTCTCAATAAGAAATCAACAGGAGAATGCAAACATAGAAAATGATCTCCATGTAAGAAATTAAGTGTTTAATTGGACGATACACAAAATACACAAATGAAGATATGCAATTGAAATAAATATATAAAGTAGTTGTATTTTTTATTTGAATTAGAATTGAAAATTTTGTTCATGGATAATTGAATTATGCCATTAATTAGAAAAATGATTGTTAAAAGCTTAATTTAAAACTAGATTGTACTTATTTCTAGAGAAAAGATGTTGTTATGTGTAAAATAGGGACATGTAAAAATATGTGAACTTGTGATTGAAATGGGAGTATGTTTTTGGAGTAACATGAAATGAATTAGATAAATTTTCACAATTCTAATCGTGATTGTCATTTGAGTGACCATAAATGGAGTGTCAAAATGTATGAAACATGGTTACAAATCCAAGGTGACAAACATCAAAGTTGTGATGAAAAAAATAGGGAGAATGTGTTTGACATTTTTCTCCTCAGAACTTGTGCTAACAGCCATCTCAAGGTGGAAGATGATGATTCCCCTCACAATGATCTAATCATGTGACTATGAACTACCAACTTATTTTGCCTAAAAATGAGTACAGCTAATATTTTCTATAAGACTCCTCCAAACTATAAATCACTTAAAATATAGATGTTGGTGTTTTTATCCATCTAGTATTAAGAAAATATTAAATATACATTTTTCCATATAGTACATGTTTATGATGTTTTCATATTCATGAATTTTGTATTATACAAATTTAGGATCTGATCAAGTCATATACACAACAAAATTCCAACTAATAATATGAAGGTAATTCAAATGGGGGACTTCTAGCACATGTCCAATGAGTTCCTGATAATGCCTACACAAGAGGTTTAAGTGTAAATGACTTTTACATAATAATTTTTGAGGTTAAAAGTGGTTTTGTACCTTCGTGATCTAATTCTAAGCATGTTACACAAACATAACTTATTAGGGTTCATTGTTTTTTTTGGATATGTCTATTTTTTATAGTTTTGCAATTTCATCTAATTTTATCACCATTATGTTTTCTTTTCATTACAAGTTACCAAATCACCCCTTAGATAGATATTGGTTTATATATGAAGATATATGTTCATGGTTTTATTAGTGAAAGTGGGTTCAAATTATCAATAATAGATGAATTGTCCATGAATTTATTAAATTAGTTATTTTTCATTCATTATGTGTCAGATATAAAGTTCCTCATTTTCTCTTTTATATTTTTTTTGTATTTGCGTCAGACCTTATACACCATTACCATATTAGAAGTAAGGATCTTAAGTTGTATAATCACATTGTTTTATCTTATACCATTGTCTAGTAATGAATCAATATATTACATGATTCCTTTTCTAATATTAGGAATCCATATTAAGTTTCTAATTACATAAAAGTTTCTACTTGGGATTAGGCTTATTGATTAGAATCAATATATGTAGATTACCAAAATTTATTTTTACTAATTAATCTTCTAGATCATTGGATTTCACATATTAGTTATATTCCATACACATTATACATTTTCAGTAGCTCATTTCAGTACATTAGCCAATCTTGATTTTTCTTGTTGGGTTGGAATAATTTTTATTAAGTTATAAAAATCTTATAAATTTATCACTAAAATTTGAATACAAATTTCCAAAATTTTGACAAACTAGAACCTAAAAAAATCAACAAATATGACATTATTTACTCAAGAAGTTAGTTAGCATGCATGAGTTTTCTAAGCGGCCCAATGCCCTATTGACACACAAACATGGTTTCAAGTTCATATCAATTGTAGTGGTCAAAAGACTGAAAATTCTATACTACTAGGTGAAACATCCAAATACATAGATGGTATATTGACAACAAACATGTATGAAAATAAAAAACATGGCTAAAAGATTAGGATGACCATGAAAGCATGAATCAAACTAATATTTAGAGGGGCATACATGTCATGAACCTTGCTTCATTGTTCCTAAAAAAACATAGATTATATTTCATAACAAATCAAAATATCGACATGTAATCCTAACAGATCATTTTGGAATCTAGAACAAAGGTCACTTTTGACTCCCTCGAACTCTTTGCACCAAATTAGCTAAGGCTCAGACTATATGGAAACCTAAATGTAAAACGTAAGTCACTCACTTGGAGGGAAAAGGGAGGACACAAGTAAGATGAAACAATGATGAGCAAACAAAACACACTGGTTAAAACTATTCTAGTTTAAATTGTTGGAGGAAATTGAAGCGTAAAGTCTTCAACCTTTCTTATTTGAGAATTGTGATTACTTGACTGATGGTGTGTTTGAAATTATTAATACCTATTAAGTTTTTTTTATATGTTTTGAATACATAAGTCATTTTTAAGTGTATCATCTAGTCGATCGACTAGTGAACTAGCAATAGATATTGAGATTTAGGGATGGGTTATATTGGGGTTTTAATAAGTGACCAACTTTAGTAGCCATAGTCAAACCCACTGATGAATAGTCAATCTAATTAATGGGGATAAATTTGGTTCAAACTAATTAGATTGAGAAACACCCAACTAAAGGTATTAGTTAGACCAAATAACAAATAGTCGGTTGATGAATGTATATTCATCACCTTTATTGTACATTTTTTATCTTAATTAAGAATAAATTATTAGCTATTAAATAGTTTTAGTAAAAATTATATTAGTTTATCACATCTTGTTGAACAGTTTTTACTTGATTATTGTGTATATAACATGAAAATAGATAATTATTTCAAAGCATAAAAATTCTCAGAATTTCTCTTAGAAGATGTTTTGCACAATTTCCCGCAATGCCAGAAATTCTTGTATACACGACCCCAAAAGTACCATAACTTTTACGTACGAATTCTAAAATTAGTGCACAAATATGAATTAGTAAGGAAATTTAGTTCTCCACAAGAAAAAACTATTTTGCATGGACTTCCAAATGGATGTCTGGCCACATGGACCGATCATTTTGTCATTTTGAAAAAATATTACAACAAAGAAAATCAAAGAAATTAATGAGCGATAACAAAATTAAAGAAAGTCAATTCAATAAAATCTTCTACTTTCTATTTAGGAAACAATTAGTATTATTTTTACTAGGAGAAAAGGAAAGATTTACCAATTTCACATACTTTTATATCGAGAAAAGAATGCAAATAAAGACTTAGTCGATTGCCAAAATAATAAATGTGCCCAATGTTACTTTTGGATGAAACAAAAAATTATTTCAGTCAAAATGAATACCACCACCACAAAGTCATATCTCAAGGTTTTTTCCCCTCCTCATCTTTCTATAAAAGAAGGGGAGACTCCACAAGAAAAAGCATACAGTCTTAGTTGTAAATTGAGTCTTAGTTTGTAAATCCAATTTTAGTTTGTAGTTCACATCTTGTACAATTACATATCTTATTTTACCTTACATTTCTTCTTGTTTCATCAAGTCTAAGTAAATTCTTCCAGGGAATGGGGAGTACCCCATTAGCCTAGTTCTATTCAATATAATCCATTGTTTTGCTCCATTGAAAAGATGTTCTCTCTCTGTTTATACTTGGTTATTAGGATGATCTAATAAATTCTTATAGAGTGATATGACCTTGGATCTCCATAAGAAAAAAACAATAGCCCTTTAATTATGATTATCATCTTTTTGTCCTTTTAGTATTATTTTTATTATAACCATTGGTGATGCGACCACCTAAGCTTTGAGTTCGAATGACAATATGAATTCACATGTTTCTTGATATGACTGTGGATAGTAGCATGTTGGACGGTTGGGTAATGATCCGTATATGTCAGGACCAATTGGTGTATGGGAAGTTCAACCCATGTCAGTTTGTCCATAAGGACATGCAAACACAAGGTCCTGATTTGATCTTTGGAGCTTAGTAGTTGATTAGTTGAATAGAATTGTGATTTTGGTGGTGATCCTCCAAATCCCCAAGTTCTTTATTTCTTGATTAGATAATCTTTGTTTCAACACTTTGTTTTTTATCTTAGTTCTTAATCAAAGCTCTCAATTATAATTTATTTTCTCATTTTAGCATTCAAATTTGGATTTCAACTCTTCTTTTTGTCGTCCCTTGGATCAATACCTATCTATATTCCGTTGACTTGGTGCTTGCATCAAGTTGACAACATGGTTACAATGTTAAACTCTAGGACTTTTCCTAGTGATTGTTGTGTGTATAACAATGCACATCAATTTAACGCCGTTATCGGGGACAACACGTCATTTTTTGAATCTGATCGCTTATGTATATTTAAGATTTTTTTCTTTTCATAATTTTGAGTTTGATTTATATTTTTAGCTTGTTTCATAATTTTAATCTTGATTTATAATTTTTAGACTTGTCCCATAATTTCCTTAGCTTGTTCTATAGTTTTTAGACTTGCTCTATAATTTCTTTGCTTCTTTCTAGTTTATTTATTATTTTAGTTCTTTGTAATTTTTAGTTTTGTAATTTGTTAGTCTTGTTCAATAATTTCTATCTTGTTACTTGCCTATATTTTCATTTTTTTCTTCCTTCCAAGCTCCATTTCGAAAGTGTAACTCCTCTTTCTACTAAGTTTCCATTCTAGATGTACTGTTTTCCTAGCTTATTTTTGTAATTTGTTTGTTCTTTTTTTTGTAAAAATCATTGACTTATCTTTCAGGAATCATATCAAATGGAATGACCGATACAATGTGGTTCACAATATCAATTTGAATGGATATTATAATCATGCATCATCACATTGGCCTAATGTGTTCCCGGATTATGGTAGCACCTTCTATGATCCCGAGCCTTCCTATCTTGGTGGATATGATGTTAACTCTAACCCACAAATTTCTGAAGGTCATTATCAAGAATCATGATACCTTTATCCATATTCTAATGGGGGTATGACCAACAAAACTTTGGGAAATATGAACTTATTTGTGAAACCCAACATAGTCCTCAACAAAAAGAGAGTCTTAGGGCCATAGAGAGGATGTCAGCCAAAGAACAGGAAAAAATAGAAACCAACCAGGCCTTAGTAGTTGCTTTGCTAGAAGCCCAATCAAAGAATCTAGATTGTCAAAATGTGTCCCCTCATGCTATGAGACACCTTATAATGTTGAGTCTTTCCACCATGGTGGATGTACTGAAAATTTCAATCCATCATCTCTTGAAGACTATTACAAGGAGTGATGCCACAATCAATATGAGGGGTACCAGGACCAAGATCCTTATGGGGGGGGTATGTTGAGGGTAACCAACCCATTTTTGGAGGTTATGCACCTTATTGTGAAAATCAATATAGACCTCAATGGGAGAGGATCAGAGTCCTAGAGAAACAAGCAAAAGAGCTATGAGAGATTTTAGAAGAGCGTAAAAAATCTTTAAAAATCAACAAGCCCCCTTGGCCACTTTTCTAGAAGCCCAATAAAAAAACCCCATGAGAAAGTAGAACAACCCAAGATTATTCTTCTCGAAAATGGCGATGATGATCCCATTTTTGTGCCATATATGACAGATCCAGAAGAAATTGAATAGACCATTGAGTCGTATTCTTTATGTGATGAGGATGTTGGTATTCAGATCCCTTCACTAGAGGATTTATTACTTAACTATGAAAAGTCAAAGCAAGAGAGTCATTCTGAATATCCAACAACTTTTCTTATCATCAACATAAATCTAGATGTTATCATTGACCAATCTCCTATGGTTGAATATATTATGGATAATGAGCACCCAACCCCCAATGATGAAACAAATCCTCACAGTTTGTCACAGCCAATTCTAGCTCCACACATGACTGATACAAAAGGGGAGACACAACCATTGGAAGAAGTTCATACAACCCCTTTCGTTGTTTGCAAGAAAGATGACCCCATTTTTATCCCTCTTCAACCCTTAGTGACCCCATGCATAAAAGAACTTGAGTTACATGCTATATCAATAATGAAACGAACTAATCCCAATGTCAATTGCATGATGCTCGAGGAGAATAAAAATATTTGTGATCTTGATTTTTATCCTTTTGTTCCTTTCATATCTACATAAATTCTCCCATATGTAGATTAATATGATGGGGGAAACCAAAGCCAGATCTTCCACCACACTTCTCTATTATAGGCCCAGATTCAGATGTTTACAATCATCATCCAAGCTTGATTGACCCTATTTTGGATAATGTACCATCACTCTCCCAAGATGCACTAGTGGATCCTTTCAAAGAAGGGCTTCCTCACCAAGAGTCCTATATTCCTCCTCAACCACCCATTGTTCCACATTTGGATGAACCCGATGAGGTAATCCACCTCTACAAGAACCTTACATGCCACCATTATATTGTGAGGTGATCCCTTCTTATCCAATTAAGTTGGGTACATGTTCTATGAAGGAACCAGATATCCCCTTCAGAATAGTAGAGGACCCCATTGACTCCATATACATCCATATTGATGACATTTTTCATGAAGTAGAGATGGAGAATTCCCCAATAGAGATTAAACAACCTGGACTAATCTATTTTGATGATAGTGATGACAACTTCATCTAGGAGTTGTCAACGCCAAATCCACCAGCTTCCATCTATGCGGAAAAGGATCTGAATGCACCTTTTTGCATAATCCTTTAGGAAGACATACAACCCCATGTGATTGTTTACTTGACTGACAAACAAGTTCTTACAATACCGACACTCTCTACACTTCATGTAGATCTAAGTGACAAAAAGATACATGAGTCAGATCCTCTTCCCGATCTTCCAAATTTGACACTACATGTGTTACCCACTGGACACTCACCAATCTCCCCCATTCCACATCCATCTCTGACACTTCCTTGACTTCTAAAAGAAGATATGTTGATCCTATTGGAGAGATTGTGAGGTAAAAAGAAATATTAACATCCCATTGCGCTTCCAAAACTACCCCATCATTGGGTACACTATGAAGCTCCAACAATCAAGGTCCCAGCCCTCATACATATTCCATTCAACTAGACATTCTTTGAGCTACTAGGTCCCCATGGTGATCCTCGTTATTCTCTTCCCTCCATCCTAGATTTAAGTTTTTCTTGGGACGAGAACATTTTTAAGTTTGAGGTGGATGTGGGTGGTATGTACTCCTTGCACCCACTCTATCTTACACCTTTTCCAATTTCCATTTTGTTATATAGCTGAGTTAACTTTTTTCAAATAATTTTTCATAAATTTTCCTTTTTGCCTTTATCTAGTAGGCCAGATGAATAAAACATTTTGTATCAATATACCCTTCCCTTGGAATATAGTAAATCTTCTTTGCAATTTTTTTTACAAATTCCATGATTAAAACTCACCATGTCACCTATGATCTTAACTTAGTATCACTCCTTGGAAATATTGGCAAGCCATATGAAATCGATAAGAACCAAACATAAATTTTCTCTATTTTCAACTATGGATTAACTTTTCATATATCTTGTATAATATTATTGACATGAAAAATCTATTTGATGCAATGGAACTCCTTGAAAAAAGAAGAAAAAAGTGATGTTTATAAGTTCATGAACAATTCCCCCTCCTTTTCTCTCAAAGAAAAAGCAAAGAATCACCTCTAGACAAAAATTCAAGTCTGGGGTGTCATGCTCCCCACCTCAATTCTTCCATACCCATTGTATCTAATAGGGGCGTACCATCAAAAGATGCCAAAGAGAACATAAAAACAATTGTGGTCAATGTAAACCACAAGTCCATGATTAAATATATCCCAAGTCAAATAGAGGAGGGATCATCTTCTCCTACACCTCCTTCGTCCCGTTCCTATGCAAAAACTCACAAAAAGGAAGGAAAAATTGGAGTGTCAAAGCAAAATTAAGCAGAAGTATGTTTTCTAAAAATCCTTGATTTAGAAAAAAGATATAAAATATATTTGATAGGTAATATAGAATTTTGTGCTACGTGGTTCTAGGAGATTAGGTTGCTTGGTCATATAAGGAGGTAAGGAACAAAGTGATTCTATGAGGGTGAGGATAGACATGTTGCTAGGATAAATTGGAATTATTTGTTATTTTATTTGCTTGAGGGCAAACAAAAGTTCAAGTGTGGGATATTTTAATGAATGTATATTCATTACTTTTAATTTATACCTGTTTTACCTTTAATTAAGAATACATTATTAGCTATTAAATAGTTTTAGCATAAATTATCTTAGTTTAGCTCTTCTTGCTCAAATTGGAGTTTTAACTTGATTTTTGTGTATTTTGCAGGAAAATAGACAATAATTTTAAGCACAAAATTCTCAAAATTCCTCTTAGAAGATGTTTTGCACAATTTCCCCCAATGTCTGAAATTCATGTATACCCGACACCAAAAATTCCATACCTTTTACGTTTGAACTCCAAAATTAATACACAAGTATGCATTAAAAAGGAAATTTAGTGCTCTACAAGAAAAAATATATTTTGAATGGACTTATATGTAGGAAAATATGTATCCAAAGTAGGCAGTAGAAACAAAAAAATTATCTACCATATTCCCATAACCAACTGATCACGTCAATAATTATAATGTAGGAAGTATGGTTTTGAGAATATACCTGGTCCTGGAGCAATTCTAATGACAATCTTGTTCATTGTAAATGTGCAACTCTAAATCCTGATTGCACTGGGACTCGTCAGACTTCTGTGGCTCATGGTATGTACCACACACTGCAGCTATGAGTGTTGTCTTCTTTAACAACTCCTCTTGTCATGGACTACTGGTTGACGTTGTCCTCCTAGCGCCAGACAATAGCCTCACACCTCAATGGTAGTCCACATGGACTACCTAGAACTCCTGCCATTCTACTAGAACGATCAAGAAGGAGTCATCCCTCCCGTTGATGTACTAGTCACCAACTTGTTCTCCTACAACAATGATCTCAGTTGCTCTCTCCCTTGGCTATCCCTCCCAAGTCGGGTAGGACTTTCCTAGGCTCTCATGGTTACACAACTAGAGAGGACAATGTTTGTCAGAGCAACTAATTCTCAATTGTCCATGTTGTGTTCTTGGAAGCCCCCAATACCTCTCTATGTATAGGCATTTGGGTCTAGGTTCCCAGTCGATGCAGGAGTGGAAGGGATAGGAAGGCCTCAAATTTTCACAAATTTTTTGGAAATCTTGCAACCAGCAACATCCCAGATGGTAGTCTGGCATGCCATATGGTTGTTTGACACATCCTAGAAGGCCATTTGGCTATTTCTTAGTTGTATACAAAATTGACATTTACTTCCAATTAATATCCCATATTAATTTCCTTGCACAACAAGTAATGTGTAACTCAAACGAATAGGAAATATCTAGAACCTTCCCTCAACCAAACTGCACCATATCACCCATGCGAGATGGTCATATCGGTCACCCATACGGTTGTCTGGTGAACTGATTCAAGCTGATCATTTAGGTCGGTTCACTACAGTGGAAAATTTGATCTAATAATAGGCCTTACTCCCCAGACGTCTGTCTCAACACTTGAGACAGCAGTTTGGAACTTCCAGACGTCTGTCTCAACTCTTGATATGGGTGTTTGGCAGTGGTATCTACCTATTTGTTGCATGAATTAAATATCTAAACACTTTAGTACTTAATTGAATTGTCATTCAAGATCTGAACTCCTCTTCTAGGTCGAGACCTATGTGTGTGACCCTATAGGTACCATATTATGTTGGCAGTGAATGTCCATAACAAATTATGACATCAGAAGCAATGAGTGGTGCCTAGTCACACATCAATGCTACCCAAGTAAATGTAAAGTTGGGGAACAACTTTGACCTAAAATCAGTGTATGGTATTCCAATGTTTGTATAGTATCTTTGTCACTGATGTCCATATTAAGCTAGAGGCATGGGGTTGTCACCCTCATTATTATTTAATCTTGTTTGTTGAATGAAGAGCATACCATCTGAGATATATGTAAGCTTAATATCACA
This sequence comes from Alisma plantago-aquatica, assembly GCA_963693085.1. NCBI lineage: Eukaryota > Viridiplantae > Streptophyta > Magnoliopsida > Alismatales > Alismataceae > Alisma > Alisma plantago-aquatica. The sequence goes on from OY856413.1 coordinate 613,027,411, forward strand.
TATTGACTGACATGTGCATGGACGTACATTACTCAGTCTCGCTAATCAAGTGGCCTAGGACATCACACTCTAGTAGGAGGGACAAATCCCAAATCTATAACTCACAGTCAATCCCCATGTGTCAAAGTCACCCAATATCCATGTTTCAAGATTTTATTTGATGATTTCAAAGTGTACCCAATGACATGTGTTAAGTGTAGTGATTTCAGGTCTAAGAATCACAATCACCACCATCACTGTAAGACCTGAATATGACTTCCATGATGATGTCTTCTATGGGTTAGTCTCACAAGGGGTATGTCTGATACATTGTTCTCTAACATGTATCTTTTTGATTGGTTTGATATTGCCATATCATGACTAATGAGATTTAGTGGTCAACCAACTCATACGCTGATCTTATGTGTTATTGTTGTCTATCAACCTTCCACAATAACAACCAATCAGGGAAATAATGAGAATATGTATATGTACTCTTAGCATATGTACTATCTCATCTACAAGGGTAGTAACATGAATACATATGTTATTGAGTATTATGATTCTCTAGAGATTTATAATGTTGCATCATCATATCATAACCAAATTAATCAAAATAAATTAGAAGCTTGCCTTTTATTAATAATCGAATCATTTTTACAACTTATGCCATATTAATCATCACATGATTGGCTCTATGGGCATACTTAACCAATAGAATACCACTTGCACTTAGAGCCAATCTCCCATGAATCTTATTCTGAGTTACCTAACATGACTATCATGCTTCTATTGTGAAAGTGACTTTGTCAAGGGATCAACAACATCGTTCTTAGTTGGTACATTGCAAATCTTTATATCTCCTCATTACACGATCTCTCATATGAGATGATATCATCTTTGTATATGCTTTGAGCACTGATGTGATCTAGGTTCATTAGCTTGTGCATTAGCTCCATTGTTGTCACAATATAGCTTGATTGTGTCGCTGATGCTTGGAATGACCCCAAGTTCTATAAAGAACTTCTTGATCCATACAGCCTCATTTGCTACACTTAATGCAACGATATACTTAGTCTGCATCTGTAGAATTGGCAACTATTTCTTTCTTGGAACTCTTCCAGCACACAACTCCATTGTTGAGGTAGAACATGAATCCTGATTGTGATTTGTAATCATCTTGATCAGTCTGGAAGATCACATCAGTGTAACCCTTTACCACCAACTCTTCCTCTTCTCCATAAACCAAGAACTAATCCTTAGTCCTTTTTCAAGTACTTGAGGATGTTCTTCACAGCTATCCAGTGAGCATGACCTGGATCTGATTGATATCTGCTCATCATGCTCAAGGCTTATGAGACATCAGGATGGGTACACAACATTGCATACATGATTGATCCAATTGCTGAGGCATACAGAATCAAACTCATGCATTCTTTTTCTTCACAAGAATTGGGACATTGAGCTCTAGAGACAGGGATACCATGACGCACATGCAAGTTTCCTCTCTTTGAGTTCTCCATGCTGAACCACCTCAACACTTCGTCAATTTATTTTCTCTGACTTAGTCCAAGAAGCCTTTTGGATCTATCACTATAGATCTTAATCCCCAATATGTAGGATGATGCTTCTCCTAAGTCTTTCATAGAGAATGTATTTCCAAGCCATATATTTACCTTTTGTAAAGTAGGGATGTCCTTCCCCATCAATAGTATGTCATCTACATACAATATCAGGAATGTTACTACGCTCCCACTAACCTTCTTGTACACACAAGGTTCATCTTCATTTTGAATAAAGAAAAACTCTTTGACTATCTCATTAAAATGAAGATCCCAGCTCTGAGATGCTTGCTTCAATCCATAGATTGACCTTTGTAGCTTACATACTTTATTTGCAAACTTTGGATGTATAAACCCCTCAAGTTTTGTCATATACATATCCACATTAATATTCCCGTTAAGGAATGTGGTTTTAACATCCATTTGCCAAATCTCATATTCATGATAAGCTACTATAGCAAGCATGATCTTGATGGACTTAACCATGACCATTGGAGAAAAGACTTTGTCATAGTCAACACCTTAAACTTATCTAAAATGCTTTGCAACCAATCTGCCCTTATAGGTTTGAACTTTTCCATCCATGTCGGTCTTCTTCTTGAAGACCCACTTGCACCCTATGGGTTTTACCCCTTTAGGTGGATTTACCAAAGTCCATACTTTGTTGGTATACATGGATTCCATCTCAGATATTATGGCCTCAAGACATTTATCATACTATGGTCCCTCAATAGCATTTTTATAGGATATTGTCTCATCATCTATGACCAATTCACATCCTTCCTGAGTTACAAGATATCCAAATGTCTTAGTCTCAAGGTGCATCCTATTAGATCTATGAGGTTCCAGTGTTACTTGAGGAATTTGAGATTCCACAACACTTTGTGAATTTCTAGGTCCTTTTATACATATAATGGTTCAATGTTTTCTTGTTGGTCTCAAACCTCTTTGTGTTCCACTTTTCTCCCAATGATTCCTTTGGAAATGAAATCATCTCAATGAATGTGGCATCCCTGGAAACAAACACGTTGTTGTTAATTTGGGGAATAAAATTGATATCCTATTGTTTCTTTAGGGTATCCAACAAAATAACATTTATCATATTTGAGACCAAGCTTATTAGAGAAAATTTTATTGACATAAGCTTCACATCCCCAAATCCTCATAGAAGACATATTGGATGCTTCCCATTCCATATCTCATATAGTGTCTTTTGAACCAATTTAGATGATACTCTGTTTAGTCTAAACATGGAGGTTTGTAGAGCATACCCCCAGAAGGTAGTCAGAAGCTCAGCTAAACTCATCATTGATTACACCATATCCATTAATGTGTGATTACTTTCTTTCAGATACATTGTTATGCTGACGTGTTCCAAGTGGAGTCCACTGGAACACAATCCCATGGGCTCTAAGAAGGTCCTTAAACTCTTGGTTTAAGTATTCTCCACCTTGATCAGAAAGAAGTTCCTTAATACATTTACCAAGTTGGTTTTGTACTTCATTCATAAACTCCTTGAATTTTTCAAGAGTTTCTGACTTATGTTTCATCAAGTAAACATAGCCATACCTACTGAAGTCATCAGTAAAGGTGATGAAGTACTGATACCCACCTCTAGCGGTTGTTATAAAAGGTCCACACACATAAGTATGTATGAGTCCTAATAGATCACTAGCCCTCTCATTGTTACCAGTGAAAGGGGTCTTAGCCATCTTGCCCATCAAATGAGATTCACGTCTCTATTGACTCAAAATCAAAAGATTCCAGATAACTATCTTTATGGAGTCTAGATGTGTGATTCTCATTTATGTGCCCTAAACGACAATGCCAAAGGTATGTCATGTTTGAGTTGTTGAGTTTTAGTCTTTTGGTATTAATGTTATATGCATCTATCTTTAAATCTAACAAATAAAGACCATAAGAGATTCAGGCACTGCCATAAAAGATCCCATCTTTTGAGATAGAACATTGACCGGCCTAAATCGCGCGTGCAAAAGTGGAGGCGGATTTAAGGTAGTCAAGCTTTTACATTTATAAACTTGAATCCTTCTAGGCCCCCACCACTTTGCTTACGGGGTCGAAGTAGATATACAGGGTCGAACACAGGGACAAGGGGGGTAGTGTTGGGAACCCAGAATCGACACGCTACACTCTGGTAGGTATAAAGAGATATAAATTCCCAAAAGGGAAATAGCAAGATGTCACAAATAAAACAAAGAAAACTATCTCCAACTGGAGCTACAAGAGAGATTTAAGGTTTTAGTCATTTAGCAGTTTTTAGGGGTTTTCATGCAACAGAAACAGAAAGATAATACTAGAGCTAGGGCAAGATGCGAAGGATAAGACTACAGCAAAACAAGCGGCAGTAGTAACACCCTGCACCCCTCCTCTCGGAGCGGGTACTTCTAACCAAGCGTCAACACCCCTCTCGAGGTTGTCGGACTTAAGTTAGAGTGGAATGTTACTGAAACAACTATTTTCCAGGCACTCTCGTACTCAAGAATCGGACCAAATACTAGAGCCACAACATGACTCTTGAAGTTGTTGCGATGGGAAAACATGATTCGGTAGCTAAGCGAAACACGATCCAAACATGCAAGCTAGAGTTCAGATATCAAACATAGCAGTCATCCAATATATCACACCAAGCATAGAGCAGCAAATAATTAAGCTTTTCTATTTCTATACACATTAAGGGTCTTAATACATTGCGTAAGAAAGGAATTAAATAATAGAATTAAAGATTGATGTTGCCTTCTTGATGTAGAAGGGCGACAGACTACAGCGGCTCTCCCGCCCAATATCGGACAGGAGCCTAGCCCGATACAGCGGTGTCGGGCAACACACTCTCTCGAGCGGCACACTGTGACGGACGACTGTATCGTTCAAGGACCTGGCCGATACGCTCAAGTCGGGCGACACACCCTCTCGGGCGGCACACATGACGCGCAAAGCGTATCGGGTTCGATATCGTGTCAGGCATGGAGCGACGCGTCCTACTGTCGGGCACTTGTGTCGCTCGTCATCGTTTGCCGATATCGGCCTGCAGTGTCTCCCGGGACGGTTCTAAGTGAACTATCCCCTCCCTCTCGGGACGAGGAAGGGCTCACCTAGTGTCGCCCAGCACGAGCACTAGGGCACGATACTCCTGCTCTCGCAGTTTCCTCTGAAGATCACTCAAATCTCCCAACTGTCCGAATTCCAAAGTATCTGAACTGTCTTTTCGGCTTCCTGTAGCTGCTATTTATAGGCAGCGGTTGGAGGAAGTTATGCTGCTCGAAGCGCCACGTTTCCTCCTTATTTGCGGGTCAGTGGACGGCCGATACTGGTATCGCTCGGCTCAGGAGTGTCAGCTATGGGTCACGTGATGGACGGCGTGCCTGTCGGTGGGTGGCTATGTCGCCCGACAAGCTGGGTTGTCGGGGCGAGCTGGGCTGCCTGTCGGGTAGATGGCGTGTCGTCCATCTGCTCCTTCTTGCGCGATATCCTTTTATCATGCGTCATTGTATCACTCCACCCTGTCGGGCAGAGGTTGTACCGGGCGTCAGGAAGGCCGAAACATACTTGGACTTATTATGTGGGCCGGGACGGCCTTATTGCACCAAAATGAGGAAAAACTCTACAAAAGATGGAAATATAGGATTAAGAGCATTGTTTGGCCAATTATTGTGAAAGTGCATACAAAAGAGAGGAAAATAGCTAAAAATGGCAGTTTTGATAACAGTAAAACAGTCTAAAATATCACAAAAATTGGTGTTATCAACTCCCCCAAACTTAGCATTTTGATTGTCCTCAATCGATATATAAACTTTATTTTGTGATGCTTCTTCTTGTTTGGTACATCTTTCAGGCCAAGAGGTAAAGAAAATATAGTAATGCCTTTAGAGATAATGTTGTCTCATTACGAACAAAAGACCTTGTGTTTCCTGCCTTATTATTTCAGTAAAAAAAATTTCTACTGCTTCAGCGAGACTTTAGTGTATGATTCCAAAGTTAGCTTCCACACCAAACAGCTTTATTTTCGAGGCAGAAAGTTGTGTAAAGGGTAGGCTAAGGCTTTTTGGGTTTTTCATCTTGTTTTCCATCAGTCCATCCCGGTAAGGGTCTGTTAACAGGCAAGTGGTCCCTGCAGTCCAAGCCAGTTCGCTTTAGAGCAGCGATTTCACATCCTACATACCACTGCCCCAGATCTACCATGCCTAAAGATGGGTACTTTTGGAAAACAAGCGGGTATATATATTTTTTCTTTTCTTTTATTGGGCACAACTCTCATGCTTTTATTCACACTCATAAGACTTATCTCTCTTTTTGGGATTTTCGTTGGGTAAAGGGGAAACAAAGAGATTTCTGTTGTTTGGGCAGCTTTTTCCTTCTCCATACTCGTCTCTTAGCTGTTTGCGAGATTATTATATTTTTCGAAATTTTTGGCATGGAAAAACGTAATCTTCTTTTTGTTTGAAGCAGCATTATCAGAAAGATATAACGGAACTTGTATCTCATTAAGCACAAAGAAAACTAACTTTGCAAGCAGTTGCATCAGGTTTTTACTAAAAAAATTCAAAATTTTAGCATGAACATATATATGTACACATGATTCAGGAAAGAACAAAAGAATAAAGAATTTGAGACAAAAGAATGAAGAAGATTAAGTTAGAAAATTTAGACAAAATTTTGTACCTCCCTCACTGGTACATGGTACCCCCCCCAAACTTGCTCCACACTCTGTCCCAGAGTTGTGAAGCAGATAAGGTGAGGTAATGTTTATTCCAATGAGGTTGCGCCTGCATCAGACAGAAGCTCCCACACATATTTTCCCCTTCTGCTGTGATAAACGATGTGGTAGAGTTGGTCAGGCATTTCCTTATTCGCCATCCATTCCAGGACATAGATGCCGCAGTCGTTGGATAAGGGAAGCTGCTACGGACTGCGGTGGCAGAATTGGAGTTCATGCCATTTGCCTCCTTGCATGTCCATGAATGGTTAGATCATCTTTGCCACCTCGGTGTAGTATTTGCGAACCAGGCATTCGACGGGTGTCAAAGGTTCTGATGTACACGGCACTGGATGGTTCTTGTTGCTGTCGGAGCTGTTGTAGAAAATTCCTGCTCGCTGCCGGGTGTACACAGTTAGGAGCGTCCAATGATTGTAATGCAGAATTGGTAAACAGATAGTGCCTAGGATCTCGCCTCTCAATTCTGCCAGAAAATTTTTCTTCGCTCCTGTTTCGTCGGCTAGGCAGACGTCGTTGAAAAGCATGGGCTGGGCTATGTATGCACCTTCTAGCTTTGGCTGTATATACTAGATGTAAGTGGCTGCAACTGCTACAGCCAAGCACCCTCCTTCCTTCACCATGTCCCTTAGATCGTCGACTGGGACTACGACATCGCCTGCCTGAAAGGCGACAACTGATGGGGTAGAATCAGCTAACTTCAGCTGGATTATATGGACCTGCTCCTGTGTGAGAGTTGCACACAAAAAGCGGTCGAAATTTGAGATCAGCCGTTCTGAATCTTTAGGTGAAGCAGTGTCCTCCATCCCGCACACTTTCTTTAGGACCATCAACTGCTTGCCTTCCCCATGTTTGACGGTCACCACTTCCTCTTTTTCTGAGGAGTTGCTGGATTGAGAAGAGTCTTCTTCCAGGTCACTGTCCAGCAGCTGCTCTGGTACCCCTGCATCCCGGAAATAGTGCTTGTACTTGATCAACAACATGGTGTAAATGCCCCTGCATTGATAGAGGGACGTGCCTTTGAGGACCCCCAGGTTTCCAAATGTGTTGAGCACCTCAATGGCACCTAGGATGACGATAGCGTTGTTTCCACTCCCCTCTTCTACGTGAACGGGGAGGTCTCGGAGAGAAAAGAAGTTCCAAGGACCTTGTCGCACGGATAGGTAGCCGTCGGTTCAGACGACGTCATCTTCATTTTTCTGTGACCTCAAGACCTTATTCAGCAAGTTCTGGTCTCTGATCGTCAGGTATCTGATGGCTCTTCTATCGAAGTCGGCCATCTCGAAAGAGGGTATCTCGGATGGCTCACAGAACTTGTCTGCCATCGAGCGTTTGCTTAGGGGAAGATGTCTCTTATTGATCGTGTAGACATCCCCCTTCTCTCCCTCAGACTCATCAGAAGAGTCTCCCCCGATGCTGATATCGGTGCTATCATCTTCGGCTTCATCTAGGGGGACCGAGATGTTTGCATCTCCCAAGCCTAAGGGGCTCTCCTGGATGGCTGGTGCTCCTTCAGCTGAGCTATGTTGTGTCCCCTCCTTGGGTGTTGAGGATCGTTCACTGGAGGATGAGGAGGACGATGTTCCTGAAGGAGGAGCTAACGAAGAAAGAGGAGAGCCATGGCTGGGTGGTGACGGTGACCTTCTCGGCTGCCTTCGATGCGGATGGTCGTCACTTCTGTCCAGCCTCTCCTCGATCTTGTCGAGTCGTTGGAGAACTTGCTGCATTATTGCATTCAAGGCCTCTAGTCCGCCGGGAAGGCTCGCTAGAGTCAGCAGCTCTTGCTCTTGGTTGCTCAGCCTGTTTTGGAAAGACGCAAATTTGCGGGTTAGGGAAATACAAATGTCAGAGTTGATATCTGTTACCTCCCGCAAATTGTCGATCTCGTGCCCGAGCATCTTTCCGAGTGATGGGGAAGCTCCGGTAGATCTTCCTTCCATCCTCACGACATCTTGCACGCGCGATCGTCCACCAGGTGAGGTAGAGTCTATCAGTATGGTTCACGATCCAGATGCCGCCAGGTGAGGCGTCGGCGCTTTTGCAATTGCTGCTGCATTGCCTTCTCGTCTAGGTGGGGATGGCCGTGGTGAGGGCGGACTCTGCTCCACCTCTACACTGTCGGCAATCTCCTCGACCGCTGTAGGTGGGGACTTTGGCAGCGGTGTCGGTGTTCTTCCGAGTTCTTTCCAGATCTCATCGAACATCCCATTGTTGTCGCCCTGCTGAAACTCCCCTTCCGCCTCTGCATGTCTCGATACAGTTTCGGGAATTGTGCCCGTCTCTTCCGAGGCAGATCCTATAGTTTCTGTCCCGGTGACTTCAGCGATCACCGGCACTTTCTCAGCTACTACCGTCCATGTTGTGGCGGTGGCTGGTACAGTCAGAGCGGTGACAACTCTATCAGCGGTTGTCGTCGGTAGCTCTGGGGCGGGCCTCTCTGGGGCCCTGAAAGCTGTGTTATTTGCTATAGCTTCAATCTCGACGGTGATGAAGATCAGTTTCTCTGCATCGTAGTCGACATAGCGAGGGAGGGGGAGGAGTATATCTGTCCTCGAAAACTTGTAGAAGAAGTTCCTCTCCTCCATCTTGACGATGTTGATCCTTATCAAGTACTTGGTGTCAAACACCTCGTAGCCTTACGTCCTCGAATGGCTGTGCGGCTCGCTTGGGTACCCGAGTCCTACTGCGATGAGATTGACGATGTCGCCCATGCAGTACTCCTTGGTGGCTTCCTTCATTAGGTGCAGCCTATTCAGCAAAAACTGACCGAGGTTGATCACTCGGCCCTCCATTATGTGCCACATGACGTGGAGCTCTTCTGTGTAGATGATGTTGGACTTGTTCTTGCTGAACAACAAGCATGCCACCAGCTTGTGCACTATCCTCCAGAAGCAGGAGTGCACTGCCACGACCTTTCTCCCCGGTTTGAACAAAGATTCAACGGTAAGCTTTCCCCAAAGCTGTACGGGATTGAACTCGTCTCCTTCGGTGATCCTCTCACCGTTGTCCATCAGGTTCTTCTCCTCCTCATTGGATGAGAAGATCTTGTTCAAGAGCTTCTCGAAGATGGTGTACTCCGAATTGTAAAGCCAGGCCTGGAGTCTGTCTGGCCTGCCAAATTCTTCTCTCTCCGTTGCAGAGTTCTTTACTCGGCGGAGAGAAGACATAAACTCCATCGTCAGCTTAGTGTACGAAGAAGACCGGCTGAAACAGATCTTCTTTAGTCCTACCGCAGCCAGTACGCCCTTTAGCCTCTTCACGATTCCTATCTCAGTGAACGAGGCTCTATGGTAGAACCTGCTCGGTCGATAGATCTTGGTCACCAGCGCAGCATATCGGCGAGCGTGCTCGTCGTCTCTTGGTTTGAAATTCCCCGACAAGAATTCCGGGAGTTCCACTGCTGCTGGAGGTGTCGGTGTTGGGGCTAGAGCTACCACTTCTCCAACCCTAGCCCTCTTCTCTGATGTCGACGCCCCGGCTGGTCCTGGGTTCGGGCGTTTCTGCACAGTAGTTGGTGCTTCTACGGCAGTCGCGGGGTAGATCCTTCTTCCTTGTGCGTCAACAGGGACAACAGTTGATTTGATGCGGGCTATCTCTGTAAATGAATAAACAAACTCCTTGATTAATTAAATATGATGATGATGTATTTAGACTGAAAGCACGAGGTTCCCACACCCCCGTATCGGGCGATACGAGGTTTTCAGAAGTGAAGTCTCATGTCCTATATGCGGTGTGGGTGACGCTCGCCACGCGATAAGACCAAGGCGATACGCGTCAGGACTGTCGGGCGATACGGGGCGATAAGATGAGATACCCGATACAGTTATTCGAGAAGGAGGCAGTGTGTCGCCCGACAGCGAAACAGGCGAGGTGGGGCAAAGATGAGCAACACGGATATCGCCTGTCATGGCGTATCGGGCAGACGTGATTAAAAGGTACATTGCGTGACATCCATATCGGGCGATACAAGGCTGCTCAGCACAAAACCCACAAGGCCAATAAGCTACTCGCTTAAAGATGGAAACGTGTCGGGCGGCACGGTCTGCCGGGCGATAGGGTATGTCGGGCGATAGGGTATGTCGGCCATTACCTTGCTGTGATATGTACTTCTGCACGACATGAGAGTAGGGTAGTCTTGCGCGACACGGGAGCAAAAGCACAAGGTCTTAGCATGATACAGGAGTGAGAAAACAATAAGTCAAGGAGACCGACACGGTAAAAACTCGCCCCTATAAATAGCAAACTCAACCGGGGTGAAACAGGTAAATCTGGGGTGTGTGTCAGCCGTCAGGGCAACTAGTAAAATAGGCAAGTTCATGTGTCGGCACGACCCTTGCGATCCCCGAAATTCCCTTACCCGATATGGGCACATACATAGCACCGGTTGGGTTGCTATCTGATACATCATGAAAGCAAAGCAGTTTAAAAGCGGTCGGTGAGTAAAACATCATTGGCCGAAGACTAAGATCCTGGACTCAGATGGTATTACCCATCCCAGTCGATAAAACTAAGGCGGTGGCCCATAAGGGTCAGCGCATGTGGCACATGCGCTAACTCGGGCCTTATTACATGTCATAATGTTCATTTTGCTTAAAAGTAAATGCACCCTATACTAGGAATTTAAAAACAGCTCGGGTTGCCTCCTGAGAAGCACTGAGTTTTCCGTCCTCAGTTGGACGTCTTTGACTTCTTCTTCATCCTTTTCCTCCGCAGTTACTGTCCCGATCTCTGAGCTGGTTCAGTGTTGGACGAGATCTTCCACGAAGGGTTCTTTACGATCTCGGCGAGCTGAGCTAGCTGCTGGTCGATTTGGCGTTGATGCGTCTACATGTCCGCCAACTATACCTACAACGAGTTCAAAATGCCAGAATTGGACAGCGCACTTTGCGCTAGCTGGTTATTAACGGTGTCCTGCTTCTTCACAAAATCAAACAACTGTCCCACCACATCTGCTTGGTTCAAAGCCTTGTTCTGTCCTTGCTCTCTGGCTGATCCTTGATACTTAGCTTGCCCCTGGAAACCTCCTTTGTTCAGCTGGAAGGGGGTGTTTTTGATGTATTGACTTGGCCATCCCCTCTTCTCAAAAGCTTGGGGCGGCCTAGTGGAGTTATGCAGCTGATGAGAATTCTCATATGCCTCTTTGTTGCCATAGCTGAAACCAGGGTGGTCTGGTCTTTTGAAATTTACAAAAGAGACTTTTTCATTCTCTTCGACCTCAGACTCAGTGTCACTTGATGCTTTCGGTCGGGTGTAGATGCAATTATCTATCCCATGGCCGCCTTCTCCACATGTTACACATTTCATTACTTTTTCCACCTGCTTCTTCCCTTTCGCACCGGATTCCCTCAGCTGCTTTACATCTGTGGCTATTTTCTGAATCTGAGAAGTGATGGTCTCTAGAGCCTTGGACTCAAGAGAGGACCCTTCACCGACCTTTTTCTCCTGTCCTCTGTCAGATCTATCATATTCAGCGCCGGCTTGCAGCTCGGCCATATTTTTTATGATCCTTTCAGACTTGCTCGGTTTTTTTCCTAAGAAGTCACTTCCTACTGCCACATTTAGTGACACCCGTTCATCGGGAGTCAGGACATTGTAGAAGGTGGTGACAAGGAAACCCTTCTTGTAATTATGATGGGGGCAACCCCTCAGGTACTCTTGGAACTGCTCCCAGGTGTTGTGAAGGCTTTCGTTTGGCTTTTGCATGAAGGAAGTTATTTTCTTCTGAGTTCTGACCGTCCTCTCGGTGGGGTAAAACTTATTTACAAATGCTTCAGCTAACGCCCCCCATCCGTTCAAAGACCGGTGGGGTAACCCGAGGTACCAGGACAGTGCTTTGTCCTCCAGTGAGAAGATGAATCCTTTGCAGTATATAACCTCCTGGGGGACCCCCCGCATTTTTATCGTGTCACATATGTTCTTGAAGGCATTGAGGTGATGGTAGGGGTTGTCATTTTTCGTACTTCCCCTGAAACTTTTGTTCTGAATCATAGAGATCATAGAAGGCTAAGCTCAAAATTGGCTGCGTTGAATCGTGGGGTAATGACGGGACATCTGGAGTTGTTGGCTTTTGTTGATGCCAACTCCCTCAACATCTTCTCCTCCTCCTCGGAGTCGTCAATGTCGCTAGCCTCGTGATGTTGTTCTTGGTTGTGGTGTCGCCTGTGTCGCTGACGGTGGCGATGACTGACATGGGGGTGGCCTTCCTCGGAGTGCTCCGATTCCAGATCTTCATGTTGATCGTTGCCGCCATAGCGGTCATTGCCATCTGGTGGAGGTGATTCAGGCCTCCCCCCTTGGCATTCGTCTCCAGAAATGGATGGCTCCACGCGAGGCAGAATGACAGTTGGAGTTGGTGCTCAGTGGAACATATCACTGTTCTTCAGAGTGCCTAAAATAGCACGAAAACTCAAGTTTAGAAAATTGAATTATTAATTTTAAGCAAAGAATAGTAGTAAGGAAAAAGAAAAAGAAAAAGAGTGTTGTCAAACTCATTTCTAAGCTTGAGGCACAGGAGTGTAGTTAGTGGATTCGGATTCGTCTATAGTACCATTTTTGCCTTGTCCCCGGCAACGATGCCAAAAAGTTGACCGGCCTAAATCGCGCGTCCAAAAGTGGAGGCGGATTTGAGGTAGTCGAGCTTTTACATTTATAAACCTGAATCCTTCTAGGCCCCCGCAACTTTGCTTACGGGGTCGAAGTAGATATACGGGGTCGAACACAGGGATAAGGGGGGTAGTGTTGGGAACCCAGAATCGACACGCTACACTCCGGTAGGTATAAAGAGATATAAATTCGCAAAAGGGAAACAGCAAGATGTCACAAATAAAACAAAGAAAATTATCTCCAACTGGAGCTACAAGAGAGATTTAAGGTTTTAGTCATTTAGTAGTTTTTAGGGGTTTTCATGCAACAGAAACAGAAAGATAATACTAGAGCTAGGGCAAGATGCGAAGGATAAGACTACAGCAAAACAAGCGACAGCAGTAACACCCTGCACCCCTCCTCTCGGAGCGTCCTACTATCGGGCACTTGTGTCGCTCATCATCGTTGGCCGATATCGGCCCGCAGTGTCGCCCGAGACGGTTCTAAGTGAACTATCCCCTCCCTCTCGGGACGAGGAAGGGCTCACCTAGTGTCGCCCGGCACGAGCATTGGGGCACGATACTCCTTCTCTCGCAGTTTCCTCTGAAGATCACTCAAAGCTCCCAACTGTCCGAATTCCTAAGTATCTGAACTGTCTTTTCGGCTTCCTGTAGCTGCTATTTATAGGCAACAGTTGGAGGAAGTTATGGTGCTCGAAGTGCCACGTGTCCTCCTTATTTGCGGGTCGGTGGATGACCGATACTAGTATCGCTCGGCTCAGGAGTGTCGGCTATCGGTCACGTGATGGATGGCGCGCCTGCCAGTGGGTGGTTGTGTCGCCCGACAAGCTGCGTTGTCGGGGTGAGCTGGGCTCCCTGTCGGGTAGACGGTGTGTCGTCCATCTGCTCCTTCTTGCGCGGCATCCTTTTGTCGTGCATCATTGTGTCACTCCACCCTGTCGGGCAGAGGTTGTATCGGGCGTCAGGAAGGCCGAAACAGACTTGGACTTATTCTGTAGGTCGGGACAGCCTTATTGCACCAAAATGAGGAAAAACTCTGCAAAAGATGGAAATATATGATTAAGAGCATTGCTTGGACAATTATTGTGAAAGTGCATACAAAAGAGAGGAAAATAGCTAAAAATGGCAGTTTTGATAACAGAAAAACAGTCTAAAATATCACAAAAATGAGTGTTATCAAACATCGACCATTTTTAATACAGAATTCAAATGCATCCTTATCCATACAAGATTAAAAAATGATGTTTCTATTTATAGAAGGTACATAATAGTAGTTCTTTAACTCTACAACAAGCCTTGTGGGCATACATATACTATAGTTTCCAACTTTGTTGGCCGCAACTCTTGCGCCATTCGCAACTCACAGTTCCACCTCGCCTTTTCCCAAAGGCCTACTTCCTTTTAGATCCTGCATATGAGAACATATGTGAGATCCACATCCAGTATCTAATACCCATGTTGATGAAGTAGATAGATTAATCTCAATAACATATATACCTAAAGTGGATATGACCATCCCCATCTTCTGCTTCCTAAAAGCCTTCAAGTACAAAGAATGATTTACTCTTGTACTTTTCTTTCTCCTTATCTTGAGTGTTGAAGTCCTAGATTTGGGCTTGACCATAGAAATCTTCTTAGACTTGCTTTGATTCTTGGACTCTATTCCACTGATCACCATCATGGGCTTGTCCTTCTTCAATTTTGCTTTAACATGAATCAACATGTAACGTCTATCTCGAGAAAACAAGATTAACTAATGCGGAAGCGTTCACTAAGCAGCGGATTACCAAAAATCAATAAAAATTAAAACTTTTTGTGAAGAGATCTTTAAATGGTAAAGCTTTTTCATCAAGCAACATGATAAGTTATTTACAAACTGATCCATCAGTACATCTTTGTAAGGTCGTATCTCGAGGTTACAATCATCAACTACCATGTTAACTATATAAGGCAAGATACAGAAATCTCGAGGTACTGGACCAAAAACTCGAAAGCACTAACTATTACTCCGAGGACCTGAGAGTACAGAGATGACACATAGGACTCTAACTACATCTATACATGGCATAACAGCCAGTGTCTCCACCTGAAACTTCACTGCTGTCCCTGGTACTGTTGACGTTGCCCTTCACCTATTAAAGGATTTCTGCCTCCTCGCCCACGTCAACCTAAAAACATGTTTCTCACGGGGTGAGACAATTATAAAATTGTCCCAGCGAGAGATATAACTCTTCGCCAGAAACATAATTATTGCATCTTAAGAGAATAAATGTACACAAAGAAGTTATATTTGTCTGGGAGTAGTTAAAATAATGTTTAACAGATTAAACCATTCTTCCTATTAAAGCAATACAGCTATAATTTGATAAACCCATATGTCATTTATCTTTTAAGAAATAGAAGAACATGTATGGCATTTATCTACTATAAAACCATTATTACAACACTAACTCTCTTCAGACTTAGATCATATATCTAATATCTGACATTATTATTGGGGAGTCATGGCCTGTAGCCATACTTTTTCTCACAAAGTGTTAGGATCTCAATTCCTCAACTTATCAAGTACCTTTCTAAATTTATCATCATGATTATAGAATCTAGGTACTTGAACTCATAATTTACCATTCACTAGGTATCATAGCATATCATTATACTTGAAGCATGTAAAGTAAATTCAATACATAAGATATCATAATCCTTACCTGGATATGATCACCTCTTTATGAAAACTTGCATGATCAATATTTAATAATAACATGCATATTGTATCATAACAGCACAATACATGTTCTTCTCAAATTATATATTTGATACCAAGGTCGTGCTACCTTGCATGGTCATGCAACGAAGGACTCACCACGACCGTGTCATAATACCACGGCTGGTTTCTAGGGTTAGGATTCTCATTTAATCCAAATAGAGTTATTCAACCTCTTAACTAGATTAGGAATAGTGATTCCTATCTCATTTCTCAATCATGGAGTTTCATGCTTAGAAGCATAACTTAGAATTAGGGTTACTTGTTTATATCATCACATCTCCCTAGATTAGGGTTTACTATTCACATAGCATCACATTACCCTAGATTAGGGTTTACTATTCACATAGCATCACATTACCCTAGATTAGGGTTTACTATTCACATAGCATCACATTACCCTAGATTAGGGTATACTATTCACATAGCATCACATTACCCTAGATTAGGGTTTACTATTCACATAGCATCACATTACCCTAGATTAGGTTTACTATTCACATAGTAGTGAATTGAGATCATGCCATCATTATGTATGAAGATTACTTCCATTCATGTCTTCACTTAGGTTTAGATTCATTGATCATCATAATTAGGGTTTCCATGATCCCATTGTAAAGGATCATACCCTAATTATGTGTATTCATACATGTTGGAAGTATATTACATGATTCTCATTCATATTAGGAGTCTTCTCTCCCCTCTTATTATTAGATGATGTTTACATCTCTTATGATTATGTTAGGTCAATTCAACCTTGGTAACGTAAGTTACATAATTACTACAATGTTCATTAGGGTTTGCTTGATCAAGAGGTTTTGACTACTTAAACCCATCAAGGGTACTTTAGTAATGTTCACCATTGATCATAACATGCTTCAATTAACTAATTACTTGTTCCATTAATGTCTTTAGGTATCATTAGGATTTAGATTAATCAACCATTAAACCATCTAAGCCTTTAAAGCATTAAGCATTCTTGACCTTAAAAGACCCCAAACGGTTTTGCACTTTCAACATCCAAACGGTTTGAAACCGCATGACCACCAAACGGTTTTGCACTTTCAACCTCCAAACGGTTTGAAACTGCATGACCACCAAATGGTTTTGAGACCGTTTGGTCTAAAATGGTCTTGAGACCATTTGGACTCAAACGGTCTTGAGACCGTTTGGTCCAAACACCCTCAAAACTGCATGGACCAAAAAGTGTATTAACACTTCCAATTGAGTTAGGGTTTTCAATGTTGAGCCCCTCAATCGTTCATGCCATGGTTAACCATTTATCAATTTAGCCAATTAAGTTAATACCCAACTGATGTGACCCTCAATTGATCCTCAATTGATCACCAATTAGGGTTTGGATGGATTGGATTAGGGTTGGAATCGATCATCCTTCAACATGCATCAATATGAGCTTAATTGATGTTGAACCTATTGAAGCATCAATCAATTGGGTCATGACCTGACCCCAAACGGTCTTGAGGTCGTTTGGATAACCTCCAAATGATCTTGAGACCGTTTCCCCATCATATCATCAACATCCAAGTCAACCAATTAAGGTTTGGATCATTGGATTGATCATCAAATCAGCAATTGATTACACTTTAACTTAGTAACATTGGATCATCAATTGCTTAACCATACTCACCCATTGACCTTCAAACGGTCTTGGGTGACCTTCAAATGGTCTCGAGACCGTTTGGATGAGTCCAAACGGTCTCCAGACCATTTGTCTCATCCAACCCTTAGATTCTAGTGAAAAATCATTAGGGTTTGAGCTATTGAGTTGATCATTAAATCAGCACTTAATTGCAAAGTGATTTGGTACCTTTAGACCTTCAATTGGTCAACCATGCTTAACTGTAGACCTCCAAATGGTCTTGGGTGATCCCCAAACGGTCTTGAGGCCGTTTGGGTCAATCAACCCAAACCATCAACTCATTTCAATGCAAACTCAGCACTTAGCTGATTAGGGTTAACACCATATCTTTTGTCCTTCAACCACTTAACCATATCCAACCATAGACCTCCAAACGGTCTTAAGTGACCCCCAAACGGTCTTGAGACCGTTTGTGTGATCCCCAAATGGTCTTGAGACTGTTTGGGATAAATAACCCAAAAAGTCAAATCAATCAAGTTGAAAAGCAGCACTTAATCCAATTAGGGTTTGCCTAATTGATTAACCTTCAACTCATGATTCCTTTGGAATTAAACTATAAAATTTGGTGGGTTATCAACCAACATAATTAGGAACAGGAATCTCAAAAGGTCAACCCTTGGTCAACTCCCGCAAACAGTTTTGAAACCATTTTCCCAAAAAGGTCAAGTTAATCAGGTTGGAAATCAGCACTTAATCCAATTAGGTTTACCTAATTGATTGGCCTTCAACTCATGATTCCTTTGGAATTAACCTATAAAATTTGGTGGGTTATCAACCAACAAAATTAGGAACAGTAATATCAAACGTTCCACCCTTGGTCAACTCCCTCAAACGGTTTTGAAACCGTTTTCCCAAAATGATCAAGTTAATCAGGTTGGAAAGCAGCACTTAATCCAATTAGGTTTACCTAATTGATTGGCCTTCAACTCATGATTCCTTGGGAGTTAACCTATCAAATTTGGTGAGTTATTAAAAAACAGAATTATGAACAGGAATATCAAACGGTAAACCCTTTGTCAACTCAACCAAATGGTCTTGGAGACCGTTTGCTCCAACCGACCTTCTGAAACCGTTTGCCCTTCAAACGGTTTTGCAAACCGTTTGCCCCAAACGGTTTTGCAAACCATTTGGCCAAAGGGGGGGGCAAGACCATTTGCTAAAGTAGCATTGGTATTCACGCCCCCTTCTTCTACCTCCATATCAAGGCCTCTTCTCCACGGTTTTGCTTGCAAGAGTGCAAAGAAGGATGGAGGGAAGAAGAACAAGCAACATTTGCAAGAAAGAAAGATGCATAACAAAGTTTAAGGGTTTAGAGTTATAAAACCCACCTTAGAACCAGATCTAGAGCTCCAAGCTTCAAAGATTTAATGGTGGATTGAGCTCCACAGGTCGTCCAAGGTTTCTGCTTCAAGAATTGGTTGGAAAGGATGGCTAGAAAGAAGAACTAAGTAAGAAAAACTAGCAAACCAACCTTGTATCATGATTTCCTCCATGAATCCGAGCTAGATAGTGGATAAACCTTACCCAACTCTACTTGGACATTCTCCTCTATTCCTGAGATCCTTCCTTAGTCGGCCACAGAAAGAGATAAGTGAAGAGAGAAAGGGAAACGATCCCTTGGTGTATAAGAAAGGTGTATATATACTTTGGGCATGTTTTCAAGATAAGGACAATCTTTTCTTCTATTTCTCATATGGGTCCTTCTATCCTTCTTGGCCACGCCCCTCCTTTATAAACGTAAGCAAAAATCCTTCTTTAACTAAGGTTTAGAGGAAAAAAGCCAAACATCCTTCTAAGTTGCACACATAAAAGGGTCATTTTGCTTACAACTTAGTTATTTAATTGCAAGGGTTTTCCTTTTTATTTGATTAGTCAAATGAAGCGCCCTCTTCATCACTTTTACTCTAATTGATGCCAAGAGTCATAAAAGATACTTAAAAGTTATATTTTACATGTTGCACCCCAGGTTTTGGGTAAATTGCACTTTACACCAAAACTAGGTTTTAAAGTACAAGGATTGCTCTACAAGCTATATTTTGGTGCCCAAACTTGGAGAACCCATAACACTTCATGATATTCATTCTTATGATGTCTCATCATCAGAGGAACATCTAAACATGTTCAATTTGCATGTTAACCCCTCTAATTGGGTAATTTGCACATAGGTCCCTATTAAACAAAACAATCTTACAACATTGTTCAAAAAGGGTAGAAATGAAAATATAGATTCTTCTAAAGCTTTAATGACATATCAAGGGTTAACCACAAGCATTTAATCATAATTTTAAGCAAAACACCTAGGGTTAGTTCATAACCCAGGGCAGGGGTGTTACAAATTATAAACCCCTAACAAGGATTTCGTCCCCGAAATCCCAAGAAAAGGAGGGACAGATTATTCATTAGTAAGGCCCTCAAGTTTCCCCATATTATTTCAAAATTATGATGATATTATGGATTTGTAATTCACACAAAGTCCCTTTCATTAATTACTTCTTATCACTATTTATGTTTGTGCAAAGCATAAACCCCTAACATAAGGTGTCCATACTTTTGAAAGGAAGAAGCATAAAAGAACATTCTTCTAGTATCACCCAAGAATGTTTACCAAAAGAGAAACATACATACCTTAACACAGATAATTCACTCAGAAATCCTTTATTTATTTGAAATAGTTCACTAAGAAAGTCTTCTAATCAATTAATTTGGAAATATTCACTGAGAAGATTCACTAAGCAATTTGTCTTGGAAGATTTCACTAAGTAAATTTACTAAGTATTTTGTCTCAAAAGCTTTCATTGAAGGAATTCATTGAGTATGCCTACTAAGTATTTACTGAGGAAATTCACTGAGTATGTTCACTAAGTATGTTTACTAAGTATATTCACTAAGTATTTACTAAGGAAATTCACTGAGTATGTTCACCAAGTATGCTCACTAAGTATGTTCACTAAGGACATTCACTGAGTATGTTCACTAAGTATGCTCACTAAGTATGTTCACTAAGTATTCACTGAGGAAATTCACTGAGTATGTTCACTAAGTATGTTCACTAAGCATTCACTGAGGAAATTCACTGAGTATGTTCACTAAGTATGTTCACTAAGTATATTCACTAAGTATTCACTGAGGAAATTCATTGAGTATGTTCACTAAGTATGTTCACTAAGTATGTTCACTAAGTATTCACTGAGGAAAATTTACTGAGTATATTCACTAAGTATTCACTGAGGAAGTTCACTGAGTATATTCACTAAGTATTCACTGAGGAAGTTCACTGAGTATATTCACTAAGTATTCACTAAGGAAATTCACTGAGTATATTCACTAAGTATTCACTGAGGAAGTTCACTGAGTATATTCACTAAGGAAATTCACTGAGTATATTCACTAAGTATTCACTGAGGAAGTTCACTGAGTATATTCACTAAGTATTCACTGAGGAAGTTCACTGAGTATATTCACTAAGTATTCACTAAGAAAATTCACTGAGTATATTCACTAAGTATTCACTGAGGAAGTTCACTGAGTATATTCACTAAGTATTCACTAAGTAAATTCACTGAGTATATTCACTAATTATTCACTGAGGAAATTCACTAAGTATATTCTCTAAGTATATTCACTAAGTATTCACTAAGAAGATTCACTGAGTATGTTTATTTAGAAGTTTCACTTAGCTTTTCTCATTAATTTCCTTATACTCTCTAGATTGTTTCAGAATAATTACCTGATCAGAGTAATCAAAAAGATAACAATCTAAGAGTTTCATACTTGCCTTATCTACAATAACCATATACCTGGCCAGGGTATATAAGTATTGAGATTAGGTAGTATGTATTTTACTTATCATCATATTCCTCATTTTTTTATATCGTTATACACACAGGATTTACCATACTAGATTATTCTTCAGGTATCACATCTATATCTTATCTTTTAATACACAATTAAGGGAGATTATAAATTGTTTTAAAGAATAATGAGTAAGATATAAGTTCTTATCTCCCTTGTGTCCTTCTAGGACTTAGTCAAAGGAATTCAAAAATAGATAATTTTCATATCTTTAACACATAAAATCCTGATATGAAATATCAAAACAAAACTTATTTCATCTGACCTGTCTGGGATGTCTATCCACGTCCTCTATTATTATATTGCCTCCCTTGTGAGCCTTGCAGACTCTGTCCTTGAGGTTGAGTCATTATTGTATTCATGTCTGGACAATCCTTTTCCAGATGTCCCGGTTGTCTATATTGGTAACAGATCCTGGGTGCAAAGTGTCTATACGATCCAGTTACCGATGTTGATGCTATGTCGGAGGGTCTTCTTGGTATACTACTATGATCCCTACTTCCACTTGACATCCATTGTGTATGGGTAGGAAATCATGATATTGCTGTCGGTATAGAAAATCTTGGCTTCTTAAAACTTTCAGGCCTTTGATCTTGAGGCTAGGTGTACATCTTCTTACTACTTGTCTGTTGTTTCTCGATTTCCGACCTCTCTATCCTTCTTACTGACTCCACAAATGTGGCAAACCTTTCTCTATTCTCTAAGGCAGACACACGAGTGGCTAGTTCAGCGTTCAATCCCTTTTCAAAATGACGAATTCTTTCTTCATCACTAACTGCCATCTGTCTACAAAACCGCAGCAACTCCATGAACTTCGCTTCATATTCGCTAACGTTCATCTGTCCTTGTGTGATCTTCTCAAATTGAGAGATCTTCTCATCTAGATATGTCTTAGGGAAGTATCTATTGACGAATTCTCATCAGAATACCACCCATCCTATTTCTTCGCCTAGTCTCTTATCTTCCTCTATCATCCACCAATTACCAACACTCCCTTTTATACCGCATGTTTTACCTTTTCAGCTTCAGGAATATCAAGGATCCTGAAAGCCTTTTCCAGCTCTGTCAACCATAGATCAGCATCTTTTGGGTCAGATGTACCAGCATAGTCTATGGCTCCCACCCGGAGAAGTCTCTCAAAAGTCTTACCGGCTCCATAACCTTCCTGATGGGCTGGTGCCCTAGGTGCAGATGGTGGCACCCTATCTACTATGTGTGTTATGGCTGTCAGGAATTTATCAAATAAAGCATGGAGAGCTGGGTTTTCTATCTCAACTGGGTCAATCTGGGGTTGTTCAGGTACAAGCCCCTCCCTATTTTGGTCTCTTGCACCTCCTCCTGGTGCAGCAGTACTGCCCTCAGCAGCATGCTCTTCATGTGGTCCAGACATCTTCAAGTTCTTCTTCTCCTATGAGAGCAGAAGATACTATCAGATAATCTGGAAAACACTTAGAAAAAACTCAACAACCTTAGTCCTATGTCTCTGTAGAAATATTGAACCTAGATCTCTGATACCAGTAAATGTAACGTCTATCTCGAGAAAACAAGATTAACTAATGCGGAAGCGTTCACTAAGCAGCGGATTACCAAAAATCACTAAAAATTAAAACTTTTTGTGAAGAGATCTTTAAATGGTAAAGCTTTTTCATAAAACAACATGATAAGTTATTTACAAACTGATCCATCAGTACATCTCTGTAAGGTCGTATGTCGAGGTTACAATCATCAACTAGCATGTTAACTATATAAGGCAAGATACAGAAATCTCGAGGTACTGGACCAAAAACTCGAAAGCACTAACTATTACTCCGAGGACCTGAGAGTACAGAGATGACACATAGGACTCTAACTACATCTATACATGGCATAACAGCCAGTGTCTCCACCTGAAACTTCACTGCTGTCCCTGGTACTGTTGATGCTGCCCTTCACCTATTGAAGGATTTCTGCCTCCTCGCCCACGTCCACCTAAAAACATGTTTCCCACAGGGTGAGACAATTATAAAATTGTCCCAGCGAGAGATATAACTCTTCGCCAAAAACATAATTATTGCAGCTTAAGAGAATAAATGTACACAAATAAGTTATATTTGTCTGGGAGTAGTTAAAACAATGTTTAACAGATTAAACCATTCTTCCTATTAAAGCAATATAGCTATAATTTGATAAACCCATATGTCATTTATCTTTTAAGAAATAGAATAACATGTATGGCATTTATTTACTATAAAATTATTATTACAACACTAACTCTCTTCAGACTTAGATCATATATCTAATATCTGACATTATTATTGGGGAGTCAGGGCCTGTAGACATACTTTTTCTCACAAAGTGTTTGGATCTCAATTCCTCAACTTATCAAGTACCATTCTAAATTTATCATCATGATTATAGAATCTAGGTACTTGAACTCATAATTTACCATTCACTAGGTATCATAGCATATCATTATACTTGAAGCATGTAAAGTAATTTCAATACATAAGATATCATAATCCTTACCTGGATATGATCACCTCTTTGTGAAAACATGCATGGTCAATATTTACTAATAACATGCATATTGTATCATAACAGCACAATATTTGTTCTTCTCAAATTATATATGTGATACCACGGCCGTGCTACCTTGCACGGTCGAGCAACAAAGGACTCACCACGACCGTGTCATAATACCACGGCTGGTTTCTAGGGTTAGGATTCTCATTTAATCCAAATAGAGTTATTCAACCTATTAACTAGATTAGGAATAGTGATTCCTATCTCATTTCTCAATCATGGAGTTTCATGCTTAAAAGCATAACTCAGAATTAGGGTTACTTGTTTATATCATCACATCTCCCTAGATTAGGGTTTACTATTCACATAGCATCACATTACCCTAGATTAGGGTTTAGTATTCACATAGCATCACATTACCCTAGATTAGGGTTTACTATTCACATAACATCACATTATGCTAGATTAGGGTTTACTATTCACATAGCATCACATTACCCTAGATTAGGGTTTACTATTCACATAGCATCACATTACCCTAGATTAGGGTTTACTATTCACATAGCAGTGAATTGAGATCATGCCATCATTATGTATGAAGATTACTTCCATTCATGTCTTCACTTAGGCTTAGATTCATTGATCATCATAATTACGGTTTCTGTGATCCCATTGTAAAGGATCATACCCTAATTATGTGTATTCATACATGTTGGAAGTATATTACATGATTCTCATTCATATTAGGAGTCTTCTCTCCCCTCTTATTATTAGATGATGTTTACATCTCTTATGATTAGGTTAGGTCAATTCAACCTTGGTAACATAAGTTACATTATTACTACAATGTTCATTAGGGTTTGCTTGATCAAGAGGTTTTGACTACTTAAACCCATCAATGGTACTTTAGTAATGTTCACCATTGATCATAACATGCTTCAATCAACTAATTACTTGTTCCCTTAATGTCTTTAGGTATCATTAGGATTTAGATTAATCAACCATTAAACCATCTAAGCCTTTAAAGCATTAAGCATTCTTGACCTTAAAAGACCCCAAACGGTTTTGCACTTTCAACCTCCAAACGGTTTGAAACCGCATGACCACCAAACGGTTTTGCACTTTCAACCTCCAAATGGTTTGAAACCGCATGACCACCAAACGGTCTTGAGACTTTTTGGACTCAAACGGGCTTGAGACTGTTTGGACTCAAACGGTCTTGAGACCGTTTGGTCCAAACACCCTCAAAATCGCATGGACCAAAAAGTGTACTAACACTTCCAATTGAGTTGGGGTTTTCAATGTTGAGCCCCTCAATCATTCATGCCATGGTTAACCATTTATCAATTGAGCCAATTAAGTTAATACTAAACTGATGTGACCCTCAATTGATCCTCAATTGATCACCAATTAGGGTTTGGATGGATTGGATTAGGGTTGGAATCGATCATCCTTCAACATGCATCAATATGAGCTTAATTGATGTTGAACCTATTGAACCATCACTCAATTGGGTCATGACCTGACCCCAAACGGTCTTGAGGTCGTTTTGATAACCTCCAAACGGTCTTGAGACCGTTTGCCCATCATATCATCAACATCCAAGTCAACCAATTAAGGTTTGGATCATTGGATTGATCATCAAATCAGCAATTGATTACACTTTAACTTAGTAACATTGGATCATCAATTGCTTAACCATACTCACCCATGGACCTTCAAACGGTCTTGGGTGACCTCCAAACGGTCTTGAGACCATTTGGATGAGCTCCAAACGGTCTTGATACCGTTTGGCTCATCCAACCCTTGGATTCTAGTGAAAAATCATTAGGGTTTGAGCTATTGAGTTGATCATCAAATCAGCACTTAATTGCAAAGTTATTTGGTACCTTTAGACCTTCCATTGGTCAACCATGCTTAACCCTAGACCTCCAAACGGTCTTGGGTGATCCCCAAACGGTCTTGAGACTGTTTGGGTGATCCCCAAACGGTCTTGGGACCGTTTGGGTCAATCAACCCAAAACATCAACTCATTTCAATGCAAAATCAGCACTTAGCCGATTAGGGTTAACACCATATCTTTTGTCCTTCAACCACTTAACCATATCCAAAAATAGACCTCCAAACAGTCTTGGGTGACCCCCAAATGGTCTTGAGACCGTTTGGGCTAAATAACCCAAAGAGTCAAATCAATCAAGTTGAAAATCAGCACTTAATCCAATTAGGGTTTGCCTAATTGATTAACCTTCAACTCATGATTCCTTTGGAATTAACCTATAAAATTTGGTGGGTTATCAACCAACATAATTAGGAACAGGAATCGAAAACGGTCAACCCTTGGTCAACTCCCTCAAACGGTTTTGAAACCGTTTTCCCAAAAAGTCAAGTTAATCAGGTTGGAAATCAGCACTTAATCCAATTAGGTTTACCTAATTGATTGGCCTTCAACTCATGATTCCTTTGGAATTAACCTATAAAATTTGGTGGGATATCAACCAACATAATTAGGAACAGGAATCGCAAACGGTAAACCCTTGTTCAACTCCCTCAAACGGTTTTGAAACCGTTTGCCCAAAAAGGTCAAGTTAATCAAGTTGGAAATCAGCACTTAATCCAATTAGGTTTACCTAATTGATTGGCCTTCAACTCATGATTACTTGGGAGTTAACCTATAAAATTTGGTGAGTTATTAACCAACATAATTATGAACAGGTATCTCAAACGGTCAACCCTTGGTCAACTCAACCAAATGGTCTTGGAGACCGTTTGCTCCAACCGACCTTGTGAAATCGTTTGCCCCAAACGGTTTTGCAAACCGTTTGCCCAAAGGGGGGGCACCACCGTTTGCTAAAGTAGCATTGGTATTCACGCCCCCTTCTTCTACCTCTAGATCAAGGCCTGTTCTCCATGGTTTTTCTTGCAAGAGTGCAAAGAAGGATGGAGGGAAGAAGAACAAGCAACGTTTGTAAGAAAGAAAGATGCATAACAAAGTTTAAGGGTTTAGAGTTATAAAACCCGCCTTAGAACCAGATCTAGAGCTCCAAGCTTCAAAGCTTTAATGGTGTCTTGAGATCCACAGGTCTCCAAGGTTTCTTCTTCAAGAATTGGTTGGAAAGGATGGCTAGAAAGAAGAACTAAGTAAGAAAAACTAGCAAACCAACCTTGTATCATGATTTCCTCCATGAGTCTGAGCTAGATAGTGGTTAAAGCTTACCCAACTCTACTTGGCTGTTCTCCTCTGCTCCTGAGCTCCTTCCTTAGTCAGCCACAGAAAGAGATAAGTGAAGAGAGAAAGGGAAACGATCCCTTGGTGTAAAAGAAAGGTGTATATATACTTTGGGCATGTTTTCAAGATAAGGACAATCTTTTCTTCTATTTCTCATATGGGTCCTTCTCTCCTTCTTGGCCACGCCCCTCCTTTCTAAACTTAAGCAAAACTCCTTATTTAACTAAGGTTTAGAGGAAAAGAATCCAAACATCCTTCTAAGTTGCACACATAAAAGGGTCATTTTGCTTACAACTTAGTTATTTAATTGCAAGGGTTTTCCTTCTTATTTGATTAGTCAAATGAAGCGCCCTCTTCATCACTTTTACTCTAATTGATGAAAAGAGTCATAAAAGATACTATAGAAGGTATATTTTACATGTTGCACCCCAGTTTTTGGGTAAATTGCACTTTACACCAAAACTAGGTTTTAAAGTACAAGGATTGCTCTACAAGCTATATTTTGGTGCCCAAACTTGGAGAACCCATAACACTTCATCATATTCATTTTATGATGTCTCATCATCATAGGAACATCTAATCATGTGCAATTTGCAAGTTAACCCCTCTAATTGGGTAATTTGCACATAGGTCCCTATTAAACAAAACAATCTTACAATGTTGTTCAAAAAGGGCAGAAATGAAAATATAGATTCTTCTAAAGCTTTAATGACATATAAAGGGTTAACCACAAGCCTTTAATCATAATTTTAAGCAAAACACCTAGGGTTAGTTTATAACCCAGGTCAGGGGTGTTACACAACATGTCAAGCAAGTCTAACATCTGTCCAGCCATATTATTCACATGATAACATGGAATAAAGTGACTATATGATTCTGGCATAATCTTTAGAATCATATCAATGGCCAACTCTTAGCTCAAGGTGAATACCAATTCTTCAAGATGATACAATGTGCAATCATATTGAGCACATGTTATTCTACTACGGTTCCCTCTGTTAGCTTTGACTCAAGTGACATCTTTAAGATAGTGACCCTTTCTTTCTTGTCAAGACCAAGTGTTACTCTCTTAAGTTGTGTTACCATCTCAAGAACACTCATGCCTTCACACTTCTCATGCAACTCATAATTCATGCTGCTAAGCATAAGGTACTTTATCTCCAAGGCATCAGTGGCATGCTTCTGGTAAGCATCCACATGTTCCCTAGGTGCATCAAGAGGAGGTATTTCAGGCACTAATTTCTCAAGGGTGTAGAGTTTGCACTCTTCATTGAGAACCCTTTTCAAGGTCCAAAACCAGTCATGTAAATTTCTCTTGTCAAATTTTTCCTTCTTCAGGACCAGTCACAAATTGGATTTGTTTGTCATTTGATTCTAAAAGAGAAATTTTGCATTTTTTTAAACAATTTTAGATTTGATTTGAAAATTTTGACAACATTAATTAGGTATTTAATTATTATCGCTCCCACTATTTTATTTGAATTGATAGCCCTCAATATCAATCCTGAATATTACAACATAAAATATTCTAGTGGGCCAAATCCAAGATGGCCCAACTGTGGTCCGATCAACACCGCAAACACAGTCAACCATCAAGGCAACTCTTGCCAATTGCATCATATGCAATTTTGGATAGATGATATGCACAACCCCTTGCTATAACATCTGCATGCCTCTGGGCCCAGACACTCTGAGAATCACTAGTCAAGCCTGACCCAAAAGCCGACATGATAATAATGCACCCCACGGAGGCAAAACCTAAATTATTACCATCACACTTCCACAAGATAGACGGTGCACCCCACTTAGTCAATCAAGATTTCCTTGTGTGCTGCTTTTTGAAAGCATCTAATACTAGATATTTTAATTGAGGGAGCTTGTCTTTAAAAGTATATACATATACTTTATCCAATCACCACATATATAGTACATATCATATACATGTTATATCCCACAATGAAAATATGCAATAAACAAAAGTGATGGTTATGTCCAACCTAATGTAATCCCTCGGAGCCATGAGGAATTATGTCATCTAGCTTTACATCACATGCAGAAACATATTGTTGATGAAGATCTATGCTTTCCAATCTGGGTTGATCGGTCCAACCCTTAAATCGATGGGCTCGCCTCCTAGCCAGTTGTTAGGTTGTCTCACCAATCATTTGGTTCCATCAGTCCACCATATGTTGTCTCCTCCAATGGATCGGTCAGGTCCACCAGGTGATCGGTCCAACTTGTCCACCATGTCCTCCAAGGTCCTTCAGTTGGTCGGCTCATCTTCGAGATGTCTTCATCTTCATCATAATAGAAGTAAACTATCCTACTTTTACATGATTATTGAGAAACCTCGAGTTACATTAGAAGGGAGCAAGGGTAAGAAAGAATTAGATTTACATTGGGAAGATAAGATAGAGGCTCGAAATGTAGACTGAGATAAATGGTTAGACCAACCACATAACCATTCACAAAATTTAGGGGTTATTGGCCATAACCATGCTACACATCCACCATCAAAACCGCTTTTAGGGTGAAACATGTAAATTGCATATATATCATATATATAAATTAGTTTGGAATTATCTTGGTATTGGATTTGAGATGATATTATTTGCAACACATGCAATAATAGAACAACAAAACCAAAATCCGTTCATATCAATTATCCCATAATATAGTAAATTAACCTGGTTCTGATACCACAATAGGGAAATATGGCTATAGAGCAGGCAACGGAAACAAAAAGATTTATCTACCATATTTCCATAACCAGTTGATCACACCAATAACTATAATGCAGGAAGGATGGTTTGGAGGATATACTTGGTCCTAGAGCAAGTCCAATGACAATCCTCGTCATTGTAGATGCACAACTATGAATTCAGGTTGCACTAAGACTCGTTGGACTGATGTGCCTCCTGGTCTGCACCACAAACTACAACCACAAACATCATCTTCTTCAATAGCTCCTCTTGTCATAGACTGTTGGTTGAAGTTGTCCTCCTAGCACCAGAAAATGGCCTCCTGCCTCTATAATAGTCCATACAGACAGCCTAGAACTCATGTCATCCTTCTAGAATGATCAGGAAGGAGTCTCCGCTCCCATTGATGTATTAGTCACCGACTTGCTCTCCCACAACAATGGTCTTAGTTGCTCTCTCCCTTGACTATCCCTCCCTAGTCGGGTAGGACATTCCTGGGATCTTGTGGTTACCACAACTAGAGAGGACAATGTTTATTAGAGCAACTTGTCTGTGTTGTGTTCTAGGAAGCCCACACTAACCCTCTATTTATAGATGGGGTTTGGGTCTAGGTCCCCAATCAATGCGGGAGTGGAAGGGATCGGAAGATCTAAAATTTTCACAACAATTCTGGAAATCTCACAACCTGCGACAGCCTAGACGGTCATTTGGCATGCTAGAAGGTCTTTTGGCACAACTCATATGACCGTTTGGCACAACCCAGATGACCATTTGGCTGTTTCCTAGTTGTACATGAAATTGGAAATTCGTTTCCAATTAATATCTCAAAAGAATTACAAAATATCTAGAACCTTCCCTCAACCAAACTGGACCATCTCGCCCATGCGAGACAGCCGTCTCAGTCACTCAGACATTATCTGGTGACCTGAGTCGAGTCGGTCAGTTTGGTTAGTTCACCTCCTTTGCCAATTCGAACTCATAATAGGTCTCACTCCCTAGAAGCTCATCTCAACACTTGAGACAGTTGTGTGGCACTTTCATACTGCCGTCTCAACTCTTGAGATGGGTGGTCAGTGTTGTCAGCCTATTTTTTGTGTGAATCAAATACCTAAACACTTTAGTACTTAATTTAATTGTCATTCAAGATCTGAACTCATCTTCTAGGTCGAGACATATGTGTGTGACCCTATAGGTCCCATATTACATTGACAGTGAATATCCATAAAAACTTATGACATCACATAAGTGAGTGGTGCCTAGTCGCACATCAATGCTACCCAAGTAAATGAAAAGTCGGGGAACAACTTCAACCTACAATCTGTGTATGGTGTTGCAGTGTTTGTATAGTTCCTTTGTCACTAATGTCCAGATTGAGCTAGAGGCATGGAGCAATCATCCTCATTATTATTCAATCTTGTTTCTTGAACCAAGAGAAGACTATTGAAGATATATGTAAGCTCAATATCACATATTGACTCACATGTGCATGTCCATGCATTTCTTAGACTTTCTAATCAAGAGGCCTAGGACATCTCACTCCAGTAGGAGGGAAAAATCCCATATCTATCACTCACAATCAATCCCCATGTTTCAAAGTCACCCAATAATCACCGTTATAACAATCCATGTTCTAGGATTGTGTTTGATGATGTCAAAGTGTACCCAAGAACATGTGTCCTGTGTGGTGATTTCAAGTCTTAGAATCACAATCACCACTATCACTATGAGACCCGACTATGACTTCCATGTGTTGGTCTCACAGTGGGTCTGTCTGATACACTGTTCTCTAGCATGTATATGTGTGTTTGGTTTGATATTGCCATAGCATGACTAATGAGATTTAGTCATCATCCAACTGACACTCTGATCTTATGTGTTATTATTGTCTATCAACCTTCCGTAATAACAACTGATCATGGACATAATGAAAATATGTATATGTACTCTTAACATCTATTTGATCTAATCCACAAGGGTAGTAACTTGAATAGATACGCCATTGAGTAATACAATTCTCTAGACATTTATAATATAACATCATAATCTCATAACTGAATTAAATTAAATAAACTGGAAGCTTGCCTTTTATTAATTACCAAATCATTTTTACAAGTTCTACCATATCAATCATCACATGATTGGATCTATGGGCATACCTAACCAACATTACAAATGGATGGCTGGCCACACGTGCCGGTCATATTAGAAATGTTACAACAAAGACAATCAAATAAATCAATTAGCGGTCAAAGAAATTAAATGAAGATAATTCAATGAAATCTTCCACTTTCTATTTTGGGAAATAATTAATGTTATTTTGACTAGGAGAAAAGGAAAGATTGACCAATTCCACATGTTTTTATGTGGATAAAAGAATGTAAATAAAGACTTAGTCAATTGCCAAAATAATAAATGTGGTCAAGGTTTGATCAATGTTACTTTTGGATGAATCAAGAAATTATTCTAGACAAAGTAGAAGCCACCATAACAAAGCCATATCCTAAGAATTTTTCCCCATCCTCATCTTCCTATAAAAGGTGGGGGGAATCCACAAGAAAAAGCATCCAATCTTAGTTGTAAATTGAGTCTTAGTTAGTAAATCGAGTTTTAGTTTGTAGTTCCCATCTTGTATCATTACAGATGTCATTTAGTTTTCCTTTCCTCTTATTTCATCCTGTCTAAGTAAATTCTTCTGGGGCATTGGGAGTAGACCCTTAGCCCAATTTTATTCAATATAATTGATTGTTTTGCTCTGTTGAAAGGATGTTTTCTCTCTATTTATACTTGGTTATTAGGATGTTCTGATATATTCTTATAAAGTGATATGACATTGGATCTCTGTAAGAATGAAACAATAGTCCTTTAATTATGATAATCATCTTTTCATCCTTTTAATCTTATTTTTGTTATAACCCTTGGTGATGTGACCACCTGAGCCTTGTGTTTGAATGCCAGTTTGAATTCACATGTTTCTTGATATGACCGTGGATAGTAGCATGCGGGAAGGTTGGGCAATGATCATTATACGTCGGGACCAACAGGTGTACATGAAGTTCAACCCTTGTGAGTTTGTCTGTAAGGACATGCATCCACAAGGTCCTGATTTGATCTTTAGAGGTTAATAGTTGATTAATTGAATAGAAACATGTTTTTGGTGGTGATCCTCTGGACCCCAAGATCTTTATTTCTTGATTAAATAATCTTTATTTCATCACTTTATTTTTTCTCTTAGTTCTTAATCGACTCTCTCAATCAGAATTTATTCTCATTTTAGCATTTAGATTTGGATTTCAACTATTCTTTATGCCGCCCCTTGGATCGATACCTATCTATACTCCATTGACTTGGTGCTTGCATCAAGTTGACAACCTGATTAGAAGGTTAAACTCTAGGACTTCTCCTAGTAATTGTTGGGTGTACAATGATGCACATCCTCAGTCTGACTATTATAGGGTCACAACTATTTCTTCTAGCAAGGGACAACATTTGATATTCATCAAGTTTCCATTCTGCGTACATCATTAGTCGATTGACTAATGAGGAAATCATTTGAATAAGGCCCTTTATGACTAAAAATAAAGAAATATCTCTATATTATTTACTCAAACATTCTATCTATTATACATGTGGTTTACAACCCAAACCAAAGCACTATCATACACATGAATTTATATTTTAGAGCTTAGAAGAGGATATTTAGGAGAATATTTGAGGAATTCCTTCAATAGTCATGATAATCATTTTTCTTACTAATCAAGTAAGATTATTTGGTAAGAGGTTAGATACTTGTTCTTGACCATGTCTTTTCTTCTTCTCTATATTCATGGCATAAATTCTTCTAAACTATAAGAAGAAACCCTAACTTTCTCCTTTAAAACTTTTTTCCTTTTCATTTGACCTAGTTAAGGATCTAGGTGTTGGATTTGGTGGAAAATAATTCAAATTGGAGGAGCTTCTTTAAGGAGTAAGATCTATTACATCATGTCACCTACTTATCTATAGGTGAGTGGATTAATAATTCTTGAGCAATGTATAAATAATGCTTATGCTTAATTCCATTGAGACATGCACATTTTTAACAATTAGGGCTAAAAATATAGGGTTATTGGGTGACATTCAAGAATTTATAAGAATTTTGAAATTATTTTTTGTGGATTATGAAATGAATAAACTAATTTTATTATGTATCTTGTTAGTAATGGGTTATATTAATGTAAATTAACATATGTTTCACTTAATAATGATTATAATGTCTATAAAAATACTATAGTTGTATATTTGCATGGAAATAGAACATGTAATGCATGTATAAAGTTTCCATCACCCTCATATCGATATCCCCATGTGATTCTAATTATATTATTTTTGATTTGATATACAATTATGTTCTTGGATGATCTTACCCATTTAGGGTTAATGAAAAGGAAGGTAGTGTACCTTTCTTCTTTGATAGTATCTCTAGGTAGACCGTTGGGTTCTCAAATGATATAAATGATTCCACAAGATACTTAATACACCCTGAATCGACTAAATGCCCAAATTGTGTTTAAGACAAAAGTAAGTATAAGAATCATGTCCTTCTCTCTTAACTTTGGAATATAGAAAACAATTTATAGTCCCTGAGGACTTGTTCGGTATTAGGGTGTGATAGGGAAGGGAAGGCAAGGTAAGGTAAGGGGAGAAGTTGAATCTATTTGGGTGGACAAAGTGAACGAGAAGGGAAGGGAAGGGAGGGGAATGAAGCGGACATATTCATGTTATTTTCTACCACTTCTCTTTATCTCCCCTCCAAATCAGAGTGGAGATAAGGGAAAGGCGAAAGACTTGGTGAAGAACTAATTTGTAACCTTGAAGGAAATATTAACATTTATGGGAAAATTAAGAAAAAAATAATAAATTATACAAAAAAAATAAACCTAAGATTTGGTAGACAACATGGATGGACGCTTGAAACATATAAATAAAATAGTATAAAACTTTGGGATAATTTACTAATGTGTAAAAAATAATTAGAAATATATAAATATGTAAGAAAAAAATAATTATGAATAAAATTAGAGATGATGTCATGATACAGAGGAATTTCAAATACTTCAATATAGTCATGATAAGAAACAAAAAGCACAATAAAATACTTGTATATCACACACTTAAGAGAAAAATATTTTATTGAACACTGATATTTTATGTTATAAATTAGCTAAGCATGGAAAAAATACCTATCGACATATAGTTAATATAAAAATATATATTACCTAATTTTACATCACACGTATATTTTTTAAATTTATTAAAAAGGCTATTCTTCCCTTCCCCTCCCCATGCTAACCATACACACTAAAATAAGTTTTAATTGCCCTACACTCCGTTCCACTCCTTTCCCCTCCTCTCCCTCCCTTCCCATCCTGATCATTCATTATGTACCAACCATAGCATAAGTTTGGAGTCAAAATTTAGTAACTTTGACATACCCCCATATAGTATTACAACCTAATTACAAAGTGTAGTTTCCTATAAAATGTTTATGTGACATCTCCAGATTTTCTAAAACTTAATCTGATGTGTGACGTCCAAATTGAAACCCCCACCTCAGTGAGAATCCCAATTTAAACACCCCACACTAGGCTAAGAAGAAGACAATTAGAGGTAGTCAGAAGGAAACAATAGTAGCACATGCACATGACCAATAATAAAACCATACAACACATATTCACCATTCAACGTATAATTACAACATGAATTGTTACAACATTTGATATTACATATTGAACAACAAACTTCTGCATATACATGTACTAGCACTAAATAACATGATTTTAAGACAACAGGTCCACCTGTACATCAGCTCGCCACACAACTCTCAACTATCCTGGTCTTCAAGATCATAAATCACAACCTAAACAAATGATTACATGTGGTACACGTCAGCACAATATTCAAGAATATTATACTGAGTACGCCTATGTGTATTTTTATATACCTCTCATTACTAATCTTGGAAATTAGAAAGAAATATAAGAAAAACCATACACTTGCTCAAAGATGTTCATTAACAAAAGAGAACACATATTTTAGGCACATATCCATTATATGTAAAGTTGATCAACCACATGTAGTATTCTACCAAAGAGATTAGTGATCACATGTACTATTCTGCTAAAGATAATTAGTAGTTTCATAAACACAATATTCTACCAAAGAAATTTAGTGCTCACATGTACTATTCTACCAAATAGATTTAGTACTTTCATCAATGCACTATTTTACCAAGGAGATTTAGTGCTATCATATAATGGATCATATATATTATGTTTCATGTGTTCATAGCCATATAAATATGGAACATCAAGAAAAATATCATACAAGAACAATCATTTCATCCAATGCCATATGCCAAGTATTTTGCTACATGTATAATACAAGCATACTGTATAATAAGCCAAGTAAGAGGTAATGGCATACCTTGAAGAGAGATATCCTAAACCACATTCCTGATGTCAACTACATCTTGGTCAAACCCTGATTAAGACAAGACCACATACTATCATCAGATTGTCACCATCTTAACCCTAGTTATATCCATTTTATGGTTCACTTAAATCATTAGGATATTCCTATTTTGAATTGCATTTTTGTCTCAGAATTATCTTACTAACGTAATTTTCCAATTATATTACAGATTAGGGTTCATCTTCTGAACATTAGCTTCCATAGCATTTTTTGCACATATTCACCCTATGTTACATGCATTAACCCAAACTAGGGTTTTCTCATCATCTTAGGATCATTTAACATGTACATTAATTATATGCATAATTATGATCTCATAATTAAATATAAGGTTCCATGTACTGATATGTGCTTATAATGAATATTTCATCATTTATTCAGCATGTATGTATTAATTACATCTTAATTAGGGTTATTAGCCCTAATTAGCCATATTAAGCAAATTGCATGATTTTGTGCATCAACTTTATGATTACTGATAGCAGATGGATTATAAGTCACATTTAGGAAATACTAGAATATTCTCATAATTTTAGGTCTTCATTTATTATTTTATTTCTCATGAAATAAATATTTTCACAACTTACTTGATATCACTAAGATTTAAGCATAAAAAGACTAATATGATGGTTCCATGTTATTTTATGTATTTTCTTGAGAATTTTGGTATATTTTTTCTATTTTTCTGATAATCAAGCTAATTTCTATGAATTATACAAGATCAAGGAATTACTGAAATATTTACCTTCATGGGACAATCACGGGGCGCCATGTGGCCTGTGAGAGGCGCAACTCCTTTTCCTTGGTTTCTTGGGTTCACGGTTGAATCGGACAACTTGGCTTGGGCTAGACCCGGTTCAATTGGGTTTGGCTGGTTTGCCCTCTTCTTTTCTCACTTGTGTTTCACTCAACGCACGACGCTCGCGTGCGTCGTCTCCTTGCAACGACCACCGCCGTGGCCTGCTGCCTCCCTTCTCGCATCAGTCACGCGTCTGCCGTAGGACTCTGATCTCCGCCTGACGCCGGCGTTCTTCTGTGAATGCTGTTGCTAGTTCGAAACAGTGGCGAGAGATCAGTCGTGGTGCACTACCGGTCTAGTACCTGTCTCTCCAGTCTCGATGTCACCGAGTCATCTCCACCAACTGTACAGCAGCAGCGACGTCACAGCCTTAGATCTCCACCTTGTGACCAACTCAGGCCGCCGCCGCATCCTGGAACATTGTCCGTCGATGAGAGATAGTCCCCAAGTTCTCTCCCATCCTTCCCTCAGCAAGGAAGCCTGACGACTCCGGGTCGCCCTCTTGCGGCTGCTTGAAGTCCGGTGGTGTTGCCGCGATACCACCTCTGCTGGTTTGGCCACCTCCTTCTTCTTTCTCCATTTCTCCCACGACGCCCTCGTGCGTCCTTCATCCTCTGCCTACGAGGGAGCATCGTTCGCAAGGGATCTCCTCTAACGAGCAAGCAGCTGACTTGGAAGGCTGACATGCCTTTGTAGCGCCGCCACAGCAGGCCCGCCGCTGCTTGCTCGCTCTAAATAACAGAGACGAGAGGGAGAATGGGAGCTCGTTATCCCTACTTTAGACGGTCGTCCACCTAAAACAAGGGGTTATCTGAGTGCCTGCATCAGTGTGGGTAGTTGTAGCCAGATTCAGTCATGTGATGACCCATGGTCATGGTCGTGGAGGCGACAAACATTGCAGGATCAACTTCTCCCTTGGCCGTGTAACTAACAGAGGTGGACCAAGATGAATCCACCATTCGATCAGGCTATCCAACGGCTGATCAGGTGGGATGCTGCAAATTCACTTCTCATGAACTAAGAGCAAACTACTGGGTGCGTGACACAGCTAATCAATAACTTAATTAGGCTAGAAAAAAATATCAGTAACCTTGGTCCGCAAATCATCAAAATGTTAATTATTTGACCATATTCAAACCTAGATATCTCCGTCTAGGAGCATCAAAAATTTATGAAACTTTGACCATATCTTTAGCATCATCCAAGCTAGATCTCATTCAACTTTAATACCAAGACTCACTTATTTCATCATTCGATTAAATACTTCAAAAGGGTATGAACTTATGAATCATAATCATGATGCTAATCATCAAATCACCTTCAACATATGTCAAAACAATTTCAATACACTCATATGATCAAAACACATTTCAGGTGCTATCATTATGTCATTGTATATGTAAAAATTAAGAATATCAAAATCCCATTCTATCACATCATACACACCTTAAAAAAAAATTCCCTCAAAATTAAGCCAAAAATCCAGTCCATCACATCATATACATCTTAAAAGAAATTTCATCCTCGAAATTAGGCCATCCTCTTACTTCAAAGAAAAATCAAAAGGTCTTCGTCAATATGTGGGGCACCACTCTAGTTGTTGCATCTCCACTACTACAGAAATGACGTATAACATCACATTTAGAAGCGTCGGTTGTTGCCTAAACCCTAAAACGTCGGCTGAAAACACAAACCGACGTCTATATGTGAAGACCGGTCGATTTTTATAAGACACGGGTATCGGTTTTTTTATAACGTCAGTTGTTTGACAAAAAACCGACGTCCATAATCACCTGCGAAATACAATTTTTAGGGAAAAATATTTGCCTCCAAAAATTTTCAAGTCGGTGTCGGTTTTATAACCACCGACGACAAATGTTCCGCGCTAAGACCCGCAAAACTAATTGGGAGTCGGTTGTTTCTCAAAGAACTGATGACTAAATATCCTTCGCGAGGCAAAATTCATTCCCTTATTTGTCGTCGGTGGCATAAATAATCGACGCCAATAGGTGATGTAAGGCGCCAGTGTAGCTTAACAACCGACACTGATTGGTAACTTAATAGCACCCACGTGGGCGAGAGCCAGATCACGCGAGTCTTCACCTAGCTAGCCCTGTTTGGGTCTGGCAATTTTTCTGTCGCCTCCCTTCTCTGCTCACCGACTGCCTGTCGCCACAAGTCGCCGACCTCACCTCTGTGTGCATCGTCAGTCGCCGACCCCACCTGCTCCTGTCACCGTCACCACCGCCAGAGCAGCTGCTATACAGTCACCGGCCTCACCACCTGCTCCTGACGCCGCCACCACCTGCTCCAGGCAGAGCGAGCCTCTAGCCTCCTTCATATGCTCCTGTCACCCACCTCACCTCCATGCACGCCGTCAGTCGCCGCCACCACCTACTGCCGTCGCCGCTACCACCGCCGAAGCAGCTGCTATCCAGTCACCGGCCTCACCACATGCTATCCAGTCACCGCCTTCATCTGCTCCAGTCTTCGTCCTTCATCTGCTAGCCAACACCTCCAGAGCAGCTTCTATCCAATTGTCAGTTTCATCTGCTCCAATCGGCGGCCCCTCCAGCCCGGCCACCTCCACCTCTGGCCGCCGCCACCACAGCCTACTCGATCCACCAGTATAGTGAGTGGTTAATTAATCCATACTAGATTTGAACTTAGGATTAATGATGCCACCATATAGTTGATTACTATTGAATAATTAGGGTTAATGATGCATTACTGAACTTAATTAATTAGATTTGTACTTAGTTTCTCTAAGATTGTGTAGTTGATTAATATTGATTAATCAGGGTTAATTATGCATGAATGAATTTAATTAATTGATAGTGTTTTCTTTATTTCTTTTTGATGATGATGATGATGACGAAGATGATGACGATGACGACTACGACGATGATGATGATGATGCTCCAGTCGTAGCCACTGGCCACCACCTGCACCTCCTCTGCTTCACCTCCAGCACCGACCACCTTTACCTCCAGCCCGGCCACCTCCACCTCCGACCACCGCCACCAAAGCATGATCGATCCACCAGTGTGGTGAGTGGTTAATTAATTCGTACTAGATTTGAACTTAGGATTAATGATGCCACCATATAGTTGATTACTATTGAATAATTAGGGTTAATGATGCATTACTGAACTTAATTAATTAGATTTGTACTTAGTTTCTCTAAGATTGTGTAGTTGATTAATATTGATTAATTAGGGTTAATTATGCATGAAAGAATTTAATTAATTGATTGTACTTTCTTTATTTCTTTTTTATGATGATGATGATGATGACAAAGACGATGATGATGATGATGGCGATGATGATGATGATGATGATGATGATGATGATGATGATGATGATGATGATGATGATGATGATGATGATGATGATGATGATGATGATGATGATGATGATGATGATGATGATGATGATGATGATGATGATGATGATGATGATGATGATGATGATGACGACGATTATGATGGTGCTCTAGTCACAGCCACTGGCCACTGCCTACACCTCCTCTACTTCACCTTTAGCACCGGCCACTTTCACCTCTAGCCCGGCCACCTCCACCT
This sequence comes from Alisma plantago-aquatica, assembly GCA_963693085.1. Lineage (NCBI taxonomy): Eukaryota > Viridiplantae > Streptophyta > Magnoliopsida > Alismatales > Alismataceae > Alisma > Alisma plantago-aquatica. Next base: position 613,067,879 of record OY856413.1, read on the forward strand.
CCGGCCGCCGCCACCATAGCCTGCTCGATCCACCAGTGTGGTGAGTGGTTAATTAATCCGTACTAGATTTGAACTTAGGATTAATGATGCCACCATATAGTTTATTACTATTGAATAATTAGGGTTAATGATGCATTACTGAACTTAATTAATTAGATTTGTAGTTAGTTTCTCTAAGATTGTGTAGTTGATTAATATTGATTAATCAGATTTAATTATGCATGAAAGAATTTAATTAATTGATTGTGCTTTCTTTATTTCTTTTTTATGATGATGATGATGATGATGATGATGATGATGATGATGATGATGATGATGATGATGATGATGATGATGATGATGATGATGATGATGATGATGATGATGATGATGATGATGATGATGATGATGATGATGATGATGATGATGATGATGATGATGATGATGATGATGATGATGATGATGATGATGATGATGACGATGACGATGACGATGATGATGACGATGATGATGATGATGATGATGATGATGATGACGACGACGACGATGATGATGATGATGATGACGACGATGATGATGATGATGATCATGATGCTCCAATCATATCAACTGGCCACCGCCTGCACCTCCTCTACTTCACCTCCAGTGCCAGCCACCTTCACCTCCAGCCCGGCCATCTCCACCTCCGGCCGCCGCCACCACAGCCTGCTTGATCCACCAATGCGGTGAGTGGTTAATTAATCCGTACTAGATTCGAACTTAGGATTAATGATGCCACCATATAGTTGATTACTATTGAATAATTAGGGTTAATGATGCATTATTGAACTTAATTAATTAGATTTGTACTTAGTTTCTCTAAGATTATGTAGTTGATTAATATTGATTAATCAAGGTTAATTATCCATGAAAGAATTTAATCAATTGATAGTGTTTTCTTTATTTCTTTTTTATGATGATGACGATGATGACAAAGACGACGATGAAGACGATGATGAATTAACCCTAACTAGAAAGACTATGCAATTCAATTGAAGGAAGTATAAGCAACTAAGCTATACTAGAATTAACTAAGCAACAAGGAAAATGCTATAAGAATATACCCTATACTACTAGTTGGAGAACTAGGGTTAGGTGTAATTCTAATAGGACTTGTCAAGTCTAGGTCCCTAGGGTACTAACAAGAAACTGGACAACTCATAGGAGAGGGGAGAGGCAGCCCCACCTTCATTTTCTTGTCGGCGGTTGAGGCTGAGAAATGGTAGCACAGGGAGAAGAGAGTGGAGCTCGAAGTAGGGAGAAGCGGAAAGGGCTAGAGAGACAGAGGATGTGACTGGGTAAAGGCCTGATGTGTAGGAGTGGGAAACGGGAAGAATGTGCAGAGAGGTGGGAGAGAAATTTCTATGTTGGTACTTGTGCCCGCGTCGGCGGAGGTTTACTGTTGGAGGTTGCTAGACACAGAACATATTACTCGAGTTCAAAGTTGGTTCATGCAAACCAGAGCAGCATGCAGGCACAACTCTCACCTCCACCCATGACCGCCTCTGACTACCAACCACCTCTCACGCCTCAAGCACCACCTAGGTATGGTGTAATTCTAATAGGACTTGTAATTCTAATAGGAATTGTTAAGTCTAGGTCCCTAGCGTAAGTGGTATGGTGGGAGGAGGGTAGGGGTGGGGTAGGGTGGAGGGCCAGGGTAGGGTGAGGGGTGTGGTAGGGTGAGAGGAGGGTAGGGGTAGGGTAGGGTGGAGGTCTAGGGGAGGGGGAGGGTGAGGAGGGAGGGTGGTTTGAGGGGGGTAGGGGTGGGATAGGTGGGAGGAGGGAGGGCCAAGGGAGGAGGCTATGGGTGGGATAGGTGAGATGAGGATGTTTACCTCATGCCCCAACATGGTATCAAAGTAATGGGAATATGTTCATTACAAATCATTCTCCCCCAACATGGTATCAAAGTCACATTTTCATCCCAAACAACCCACCAAGAGGGGCTTAGCTACATATGATCAAGAAAAACACAAAAGTAGAGGCAAGAAGGGGCTTTTATTAGTATCTCTTAAATGGTGTCCTAGTTTGACATATATGGCTAATGTAAGGATTAGTGTAGATAGTTTAACAGCTACAATGAATAACTTAGTGTAATGAATAACTAGTTATCATCATCATCATCAATTATTTCTCCAACATGAATATGAAATAACCCATCGTTGTTGTGTGTTGTTAGTACTTACATTTATATTACTTTTTCTCAACATTTTACATTGTTGTAGGCATAATGGCTTGGGCCTCTACCCCAATGTTACTATTCCCTATTGAAGAACAGTTGGACATCATTCTAGACGGTCATTCATTAGCACAACTCACTATACCTAAACATTGGCGTTATCTAAACGGAAGATGCTACACGGCTGGTGAAGTGACCCTAAATTTTGGAATTTCAAATTCTATTATCGAGGTTAAGTACGATGTTGATGGGAATCTTATATCCACATCTAGTTGGTGTGAGTGGGTTCATACGATGCTATTAGGCCGTAGTGACAAGATTTTTCTTCATTCGGTTGGCCATAATACCATCAAGGTTTGGATAACCAACATCAACAACAAGACGCATGATCATCTGGTCTAATTTTAGTACTCCACAGAGGATAGCGATGATGATGATGATGATTGTTGATTCCATACCATGTTGCTATTGTTTAAGTTGTGTATCTATTCTAGTGTCTCTCTCTTCTCAGTTATTTTACTTATGTGCATGTTTAGGGGTACAACAACCCCCTTGTTTAGTTACTATTTTGGACAATAACACCGCTGCATGTTCATAATTATATTATTATTATTATGATGATGATGATGATGATGGAACTACAGGTTTCTACATGTGTGCGATGAATCATGTGATTAAATTTACTTATACATGTGTGTGATGAATCATGTGATTAAATGTGCTTATACATGTGTGTGATGAATCATATGATTAAATGTGCTTATACATGTGTGTGAATCACATGATCCATATATAATATTGCAGGTTTGTGGCCTATTATTGGCTGAAATCAAAGGATATTGTAAACCTACAATTCAGAACTGAACTATAGGTTTTGTATCCTGCTGACCAGCCATACAACAGGCTTGCAAACTGATAAGAAAAAAAAATATCAGAACATAGGCATCGATTATTAGTATAAAACCGACAACAAAGACATACAACGTCATTTATTAACAAAAAACTGACGTCTACGTGTCTAGGTACCACAGAACACAGACGTCAGTTTTTAGTATAAAACTGACAACAAAGACATACAACGTCATTTATTAGCAAAAAACTGACGTCTATGTGTCTAGGTACCACGGTTGTGCTGGGAAGCACGACCGTGGTGGGGTCTTCATGGCACTAGGGATATGGCATCGATTACTATTCTAAAACTGACATCGTTGACCTGGATATAGTGTCAGTTTTATTAAATAACCAACACCTATATTGCCCTTACTGGTGCATTTTTGGTGGCAAGAAGGGTTATGGCATCAGTGTTAAAACTGACATTGAAGGTTTCAACTTTTAGCGGCGCCCACTTGGGTGTCACTTTGAAACCAATGCCAAAGGCCTTAAATAAACGATACTAAAGGTCGATTTTGTACTAGTGCTCCTAAAACAAGAGTTCTAAAACTTGTTCAACCACTCCTATAGATTTTCAAGCATCTTGGGTGTACCATCACTCCATACAAGGTTGAAACATGGGTCTAGGAGCTTAGTTAGGTCATGACATATTTCACAATTTAGGATCTAGATCCTCATCTAACCCAATCATTAACTATTGGTATGTATGCCCCGAGAGACAATCATGGGATTATTGGTGGGATACATTAAGATTGATTTGATAAATATCAAAGGCAAGCTCCCAATTCATTCCGGTTCAGTCAGTTATGAGATAATGACAGAACAGATTGAATGTCTAGAGAATGACAGTATTCAATGATGTATGCCTTCAAGTATGTGACTTGAATGATGAGATCATACAGATGTTAAGAGTTTTTACATTCTTATTATGTCCCTAGTCGGATGTCATTGTGGAAGGTTGATAGACAAAAATGACACATAAGACTGGATTGTGTATTGGTTGATGATAGAATCTCATTAGTCATGATATAGTGATATCAAACCAAGCACATAGGTACCAGGGGTTTTGAGTCACTTTTATAGGCTAGTTTTACACTCGTTTTATGCGCTTATTGGTCATATTGGTGGTTAATATTGCATGATTCAATTCCTTTAGCTTATTATCCTTGCCTGCATCAAATTCATCTTGTTTTACATTGTTTTGCATAAATTGTCATATTTCTCGGATGTGATTTGTGTTCCTCTCTTTATTTTAGGCAATTTGCATTCCTATACCCATCGACACCATTGACGATCTATCGATAGCATCGACAGAGAAACAGTAGAAAAGTCGGAGAGGAAGCAGATAGTTCGATACCATCGACCCAATGTCGATGGTCTCAAAAGTGCAACAGCGTACCAGAAGTCACCCTGTCAATACCATCGAGGGGGGCGGTCGATGGTATCGACATGCCATCAGGAGGATTCTAGAAATTGAAGAAAGCATTGGTACCCTAAGGTGTTGATACCATCGACACCCTGTCGATGGTATCGACGCCGTCGAATCAGGAAAATATCTAGCACGACTCCAATCGGATGGCTGGATTCTTTTGGCGGATGTAAGTGGTACCTATACCTAGGAAAATATGTCCCAAAGCCGTCATTCACGTACAATTCCATTACACGAGTCCCGAAGAGAGGAGAGTGAAGAACGGAGCCCAGAGCTATGCCCTAGACGTTCCCAGAGTAGTAGACAGACTATTCTTCTGTCGGAAGGCTGCAGAACGTGCGCCTCGCACTGAGGATCATCCGAATCTTCTCCATTTCAGGGGTTACATCATATTTCCATTTGTTTCTCCATGTTTCTATCCTTTTTCTCCATGTGTAATGTTGATATGAACATGCGGGGCTAATTCCCTTTGTCTGTAGGATCGGAAGTAGCTCGGGCAATCGTTGTATGAGTCTTTTTATATAATTCATCACTATTTATCTCTCAAATCCATGGTATGATGTCATTTTCTCCATTTCTATCATTGTGCTTGATCACCATAATGGTAATATAATACCTTTAATTACTTTTGACGAAGAATTAATAGTTGAAAAGGTGTGATAATCATATTAACTATTAAATCCTTTGGAAAAGGTGATGTACGGTTAATGGTGGAAACCCAGAGATCTGTTCTTTTCATGCACCTAGTCTAGGGTATAGGTTACTACTGGCATGGAACCGACCTAGATTAAGGTAGTGAATTGTATCGCGGGAGCGAGCAATTCTAACTACAGGCCACTATCTGAAATGGGAGATGAATTGTGATAATTATGTAGGAATTAGTACAACAAAAACCCGTGGTGAAACTGCAATCCTAGAGATTGCATTTGAATTAATTAAACGAACCATTTAATCGCTTCTTAGTTTTCTTTTGTTTTTATTTTCTTTTTCAAAATCAAACTCAATTTTCTTATCGGTCTAGCTAATTGCGAACAGTTAGTAGTAGTCTACCGATAATTACATTTCCCTGTGTTCGACTCAGGCCTCACAAAGGCCTATATTACATTGACGTGTGCCTTTACGTTATATGCACGGTAAAACCGTGTCAAGTTTTTGGTGTCGTTGTCGGGGAAACGGAAATTTTCGGCACTACGAGTGCTGCAAGTAGCCACTCCAGGCCATTTTTTATTTAGCAAAATTTTAATTATTGAGATTAATTTTCTATTTTTCAGATTCTTTATTCATCTAGCACTGTACTTATTCGATTTTACACATTGTAGGTACTAGTGCATGGTGAAGACGCGTAGTACAGACTACGCACAGTCGACACCTGAGGTTCTGTCTTCGGGATCTGAAGACGAGCAGATAAATAGACCACCTGAAGATGTTAAAGAAGAACTTGAGACTTTCATAATGGCCGAGGAGCAGATCATTTGGGAAAAGATTAAAGTTTCTTCTTCCTCTGCGCAGAAAGGGCCAATCAAGAAATAGGCTATCAACATACCTAGTTACAAGATTAACCCAGGACTGATCCAGTTGGTCAAGTCGTAGGCTTTCCATGGGCTAAAGAATGAAGACCCAGTTGCCCACATAAGCACCTTTGTGGAACACTGTGAATTGGTGAAAGTGGATAGATTTCTACAGGAGGCAATTTATCTAAAAGTGTTTCCATCTTCTCTAGCAGGAAACGCAAGGGAATGACTTTACAACCTTGATGATGAGTATGTGGAATCATGGGACATGATGATTGAAGTTTTCTTTGAATGATATTTCCTGCCTGAGAAGACAAATGATCTCATGAGGAAGATTCATAATTTCAAACAGCAAGCAGGTGAAACATACTCAAAGACTTGGGAGTGATTCAATATTATGCTGTGGAAATGCCCACGTCATGGGCTGGATCTAGAAACTCAGACAAAGATCTTTTATTTTTCCCTTAATGAACATGACATGAGTAATTTGGACTCAGCAGGGACAGGTTTCTTTCTGAACAATAAAGGCTCAAAGTGTAGAGAAATTTTAAAGAACATGGCTAAGAAGCAATCCTGGGGTGAAAGAGATGCACCAGAGCAGGTCAAAATCACATGGGAATCCAAGGCAATCAAAGAATTAAATGAGAATATGGACATGATAGCAAAGAGACTGCTAGAAAAAGATGATCAAGGATCTGATGATGAGGCACATGCTAAGTTCATGCGTCAACAGCAGGGCTACATGAATAATGATTATTCATGGAGAAAGGACAAGAAATTCTCCTAGAAGGATCCAAATAACTTTTTGCAGGATCCGAATCAGAAGCCACAACCCAGTTTAGAAGATAAGAGTAATGAGTTGCTCCACCAAGTGATAAAGAAAAATCAAGAGTTGATGAGCACTTTCGGAAAACAAATTAAATCTCAAGGAGAATTTATGAACCAATTCGGTCAGACTTTGCAGAGTCATGGGGCACAGATGAGGATGCTTGAGACGTCTATTGCACAGATGGCAGCCAAAATTGCAAGTTTGAAGAGGCCAACACAGTAGGGTTTTCTAGGGAATACTGATGTTCCAGGAGGAAACCACCAAGCCAAAGCAATTTTTTTGAGGAGTGGAAAGAAAATTTTAAACTCCAAGGCCGATGAACCAAGCACACCACATCCAGAAGCTATAGGTGAGGTCGTGGAGGATGTCGTAGTCATGGAGACAGTGGAGGATGAAGTAGAGAAGGCCACAGAGGAGCCCACTATAGAGAAAGAGATAGAGAAGAGGATGCCTTATGTGCCACCACATCAGAGGGCACAGACCATCTTGGTTTCTTATCCAAATAGTCTAAAAGCAAAGAAGGTGGACGCACAGTTCAAGATGTTCCTGGATAGCTTTAGGAAACTTTCGGTCAACATTCCTTTACTAGAGGCCATTGAGAAGATACCCTCCTCTGGTAAGTTCTTGAAGGATATAATTACTAAGAAGAGAAACATTCCTGACACAGAGGTGGTAGCGCTTAAGGAGCAGGCCAGCGCCCTTATTTTGGGAAAATTGCCACCAAAGCGACAAGACTCGGGCTGTTTCAATATTGCATGCTACATTGCAAAGGTGAAATTTGGCGAAGCACTATGTGACTCGGGAGCGAGCATCAATTTGATGCCTCTCTCCACTTTCAAGAAACTTGGTCTTAAAGAATCCCGGAAGAGTAACATGACAATCCAGCTTGCAGATAATTCCGTTGTAAGGCCTTATCAAATTTGTGAGGATGTTCTTGTCAAAATGGATAGATTTGTATTTCCGGTAGATTTCGTGGTGATGGAAATGCAAGATGAACAAGGTAATGAGTTGCTTCTAGGTAGACCCTTCCAGGCTACAGCTGACATGATTTTAGAAATGGGTAGAGGTCGGTTGACCATGGATATAGCAGATGACAAATTTGAAATCAAGATGCCAGTTGACTCACAATCATCACAGGAGCAAGGACATTGTAGAAAAATTAGACACTTTGATTACAACATTTCCATTTGTTTAGGGAAACCATTTCTTGATATGGCTCACGTCATGACAAAGGTAGATAAGGGAACACTTGTTGTGGACATCATGGAACAAACGAAGATGGTTTCTCTTGTCAAAGTTGTGGGTTATCACAATGATGAAGAAGAGGAAGTCCCACCATCTATTGAGGATGATGCTATAGCAGTCTCCATGCTTGACTTGTACCCACAATTACCTCTTGAAGCTTGCTTGTTCAACATCTTGGACGATATGATGAGAAGCACATTATTGCAAGAATGTGTGAAGATGTTGCGAGTGCTTCCTTGCTACTATGCCAAGCACTATGAAGAATTAGGACCGCTGCCACCACCGCTTCAATCTTCTTTGGTTAGCCGGCCGGATTTAGAGCTAAAGCTACTGTCCCCTCACTTGAAATATGCATTCTTAGTGGTTGATGCAAAGCTACCGGTGATCATTTCAGCATATCTGAGTCCCACTGAGGAAGAGCAGTTGATGATTGTGTTGAAGAATCACTGTGGTGCATTTGGGTGGTCGGTTTATGACATCAAGGGGATCGCCCCTACTCTCTGTCAACACAAGATCTGGCTCGTTGAAGGAGCCAAATCTGTGATTCAGCTGTAATGTCGCCTCTACCCTATCATGATGGAGGTCGTTAAGAAGCTACATGGGTGAGCCCCACGTTGGTAGTCCCTAAAAAGGGGGAATCACGATAACTCAAAATCTTTCGAACGAGCCTGTCACCACCTGACTGGTGATCGGGTGGCGTGTCTGCATTAATTACCGTCGTTTAAATTCTACCACTCTGAAAGATCATTTTCCCCTACTCATTGATCAGATTTTAAAGTGGCTGGCTGGACGCTCTCATTTTTGTTTTCTATATGGCTATTCCGGCTATAACCAGATTTCCATAGACCCTAAGGACCAAGAGAAGTCTACCTTCACTTTCCCTTATGGGACTTTCGCATATCGTCGTATGTCCTTCGGTTTTTGCAACGCACCAGCCACTTTTCAACGTTGCATGCTTGCTATCTTTTTAGATATGGTGGAGTGTTGCCTAGAGGTGTTTATGGATGGCTTTTCCGTCTATGGTGCATCTTTTAATGAGTTCTTATATAATCTAGACAAGGTGCTACAAAGATGTGAGGACACACATTTAGCCCTCAATTGGGAAAAATTCCATATGATGGTTAGCGAAGGCATAGTGCTTGGACACAAGGTGTCTAGCAAGGGACTGGAGGTAGATCTAGTAAAGATTGAGGTTATTTCCAAACTACCCCCACCAAACTCAGTGAAAGGGGTGAGGAGCTTCCTTGGTCATGCGGGGTTTTGTCGCCAGTTTATCAAGGATTTTTCTAAAATCGCTAAACCATTATTGGAATTGCTTGAAAAGGATGCAATTTTTTATTTCAATGACTAATGTATGCATGCCTTTGAGGTTCCCAAGCAAAATTTGATTTCCACGCCGATTGTTCAAACGCTTGATTGGAGTAAGCCCTTTGAGCTTATGTGTGATGCATCGGATTTTGTCGTGGGGGGCATTCTTGGGAAACGCCTTGAGAATAAACCCACAGTTATTTTCTATGCTTCTAAGATTTTGAATGATGCCCAAATTAATTACACCACACAGAAAAAGAATTGCTTGCCATGGTTTTTGCATTCAAAAAATTTAGGTAATATTTAGTGGGGTCTAAAGTTGTGGTATGGACAGACCATTCCGCCATAAAGTACTTAATGGAAAAGAAAGATGCCAAGCCTAGACTCATTAGATGGATCCTACTCTTTCAAGAATTTGACATTGACATTAAGGATAAGGCGGGAATTGAGAATTTGGTTGCGGACCACTTATCTCGATTAGATCATGTAGATGAGAGAGATACGAACATACCCATTACCCAAACCTTCCCAGATGAGCAATTCCTTTCTATCCAATCTAAGGACCCATGGTTTTCGCATATTGTAAATTATCTTGCATGCAAAGAACTCCCAGATGATTGGACTTACCAAGAGAAAAAGAGGTTTTTCCATTCTCTAAGATATTATTTTTGGGATGACCTTATTCTTTTGAGATAGTGTAGGGATGGAATTTTATGCAGGTGTGTACCCGAAAGAGAATATGATAGTGTGCTCAGTATTTTTCATACATTGCCCACCGGCGGTCATCATGCGAGTACAAGGACGACCACTAAGGTATTGGAGAGTGGCCTTTATTGGCCCACACTTTTCTGAGACACCTATGATTATGTGAGGAGGTGTGACTCATGTCAAAGGGCAGGTAACATCTCAAAGAGACAAGAAATGCCCCTTAATGTGTTTCAAGAAGTTGAGGTATTTGATTTGTGGGGTATTGATTTCATGGGACCCTTTATGTCCTCCAATTCTAATTTATTTATCTTTCTTGCTATTGATTATGTGTCGAAGTGGGTAGAGGCAATACCCACAAGGACTAATGATGTTGTGGTAGTGTATAGGTTCGTGAAAAATAATATCTTTTGTAGGTTTGGTGTGTCACGAATGATCATAAGTGTGGCATACGAATCGTAACTAACCAAATCAACTAAGCGGAAGCGTATCATTTGCAGCGGATTACTGAAAATCATTAAAAATTTAAAACATTTACAAAGAGATCCAATCAAGGGAAAACTCTTTCATAAACGACCAAAATACTTCAGTTGCATATTGGTTCACAATTCCATGTATTGTACCATGTCATCTCAAATTACATTAACAGTCGCTTTGTTGAGCTATACATAAGAAACATAAAAACTTTAAGGCATTACGCCAAAATCTCATATCATTTCTTTAAAACCAACTACTGACTCTGAGGACTTGAGAGTACAGACACAACACATAGGACTATATCTACATATATACAAGACTTCACAGCCAGTGTCTCCACCTAAGATGTCACTACCATTCTCTTCTACTACTATTGTTGTTGTCCTTCACCTACTGAAGGATTCTTGCCTCCTCGTCTGTCTCCACCTTAAAAGTTGGATCCCACAGGGGTGAAATAAACAACAGCATAAAAGTTGTCCCAGCGAGAGATATAACTCTCCGCCAAGAACGTTATTATGGTGAAATAAACAACAGCATAAGACTGAGTAGAAGAATTATATGTTGAACAGTAGCCAGATTAAATACTAATCAAATTAGGTTAATAGAGCTTTTCAGCTATATCTTGACTAAACAGCATAATACTTATTCAATAAGGAATATGAAGAACATGCATAAAAACTATCCACCTAGTATCTGTTTAAGCAATGTACATCAATCAATGATTCTCGTATATCAACCTTAAGCAAATATGCTACATGAATGATTACATTTTACAATCAATCTTAAGCCCTGAGGAGTTGAAGGTATACAGTTGATACTCCAACTGACCATTGCGAAGTCAAAATTGGTACCATATAAGATCAATGGAAGAGCTAGACTCCATGACCACATCTCCTCCCAGTCAATGTGGGCTCAATATGCAGGACATCTCGTGTCTCTGCTACATATAGCTTTCCAGGGTATACTGGAACTTTGCTATAGAGTTACAGCGGTGGCTGCACTCTCTTCGCAAATTGGGAGATTTCATGTTTATCTCACCTCAATTCCGGCATTAACATTATCGGGAGATTCGTGATACATCCATCCCGGCACATATAATGAAAGATTGAGATATTTAATGTTCATCTACCATCAATCCCACATTATGGCGTAAGGTATTCATGCAGATTACCCCTACATACTCAGCAGTATGCACTCCAGGAGATCCCTTGGGAAAACCTATTTCACCATCACCAAACTTCTGACGATGATGGATCTATGGTCAGGGTTCTACATGATAAGGTTTCACTTGATTAATTAAGTACATTACCATATTCTTTTTAGCATCAATCAGGTTTCCAAACATAATTTAATATAACCATTGCTATAAAGAATGTGGAATGCTTTCATCAATTACTGTTCATATCTTTAATAAAGTATTGGGATCTCAATCCCTCATCTTATCGGATGAGGTCTCATTTTTTAACCACTTATCATCATAATTATGGAATATGGCATTCAATCCTTAGTTCATCATAGAACACTTGTTACCACTTATTAGGTAACTAATACCTTCAGGTCATCTGACCAAGGTGATCATGATACTTGTTACACAAACATCTCATATGGCTTACCAAGCCTATTTCAATTCTTATTACTTTTTACTGAGCAACAAAGCATATCATGGCTCACAAAGCCCATTAACATTCTTAATAACAAAACATCATAGATCATACCTGGCTATGCTCATCATCTCATGATACATGCATGGTTAGTACTTATGATAATAGTTATATCAATTACATATCAACACCATGCAATATAACACCATTAATCCCTTATTAGGGTTAGGGTTTCCCTTTTCATGTCATTTAGGGATATTCATCCCATTGCCTGGAATTAAGGTTATGATTAATCGTCATACTGCCCAAAAATTAGGATTTCATATAATATGACCCAAAATTAGGGTTTCACATGCTTTCACCCTATATTAGGGTTAAGATTTACTATTCACATCAAATTAGGATTTATCATATCCTTTTCCCCATATTAGGGTTAGGATGTATTATTCACCTCAATTTAGGGTTTATCATCAAATTACCCTAAATTAGGTTTACTCCATTACCCTGGATTGAGGATTCACTTAGCATTAGCCTTAATTAGATTTACATCTACAATTGTCCCAAAATTTGGGTTACACCCTGTATTGCCCTGATTTAGGTTTAAGACTCACTAATCTTCTTAATTAGGGTTTCATGATCTCATCATCATGAATCAATCCCTAATTACATATTTTTCTCATAATAAAGGAATTGAAGCTTGTATTTGCATATAAACACTCCTCTCTCTCATTCTCTACGGGATGTTGAGTACCTCAAGGTTGACTTAATTAGGTCAATTCAATTTCTTTATTTCAATACACTCGGTTAGGGTTAGAGTAGTGTGTTAATATCTCTCTTTCATAATCTCCAAAGATTAACCCTTTCAAGGTTACTAATTACCCTAACTTATTAAGCTTACAACTAATGTAATCACCCATGATTTACATCATTAAGAGTCACATAATTACTTAACCTTTAGTCCACTTGGGTTTTCAAATGGTTTGAGTTAATTATTCTCCAAACGGTTTTGGTCACCTAGACCCCAATTGGTCTTGACCATCTAGACCCCAAACGGTCTTCATAGATTGACCCTCAAATGGTCTAAGACTGTTTGGACCTTCAAACGGTCTTAGTTAATTAAGTTCAAATGGTTTGAAACCGTTTAGAAAAGTTGGTGCTTGAAACCGTTTAATGCAAAGATACTTGAAATCATTTTAGCCTCAATTGGTTTGGTATTGTTTGGTCCCAAACGGTCTTGAGACCGTTTGGACTCAAATGGTCTTGAGACTGTTTGGTCCAAACCTCCTCAAAAATGACTGGATCAAAAATGGTATCAACCACTAAAATTGATTTACAGTTTCCAAGATTAATTCCCTCATCAATTGAATCCATGTAACCACTCATCAATTAAACTTATGCACCATACCTCAATTGAACTAATAAATCATCCTTCAATTGATTCAACTTTCAACTGATCATCAATTAGGGTTTTGAACCCAATTGGATTAGAGTTTGAAATCGATGAACCTTCAATATTGGTCATTGTGGAACTAATTGCTTTGAAATTATTGAACCACCTTTCAAATTGGGCATGACCTGACCTCAAACGGTCTTGAGGTCATTTGGCCCCAAACGGTCTTGAGACCGTTTGGTGTCAAACGGTCTTGAGACCGTTTGACCCAAACCAAACAAGGAAAACTTATGGAATTCAATTATGGTTTCACTAACGACTCGATCTAGGGTTGATAGTTGATGGACCTTCAAATGTTTGAACCTTATTGAAACCAATTCAATTCAATCCATTGGATCATCATCCAACACATCTATAGTTGAGCTCCAAACGGTTTGAGACCGTTTGATCCCAAACGGTCTTGAGACCATTTGGTATCAAATGATCTTGAAACTATTTGGTCTCAAGTTCTTGAAACCGTTTACAAGGGATATTTGTCAAGGTGTGTGCTTATGATGATGCCATCATCATCAAGCTCTAAACCCACGAATCTTGCTGTGATTTCCATGGTAATTTCATCAATCAATCAAATAAAATTTGAGGAATAGAGAAAACTTCAACAATAGCTAAAGATATGAAATCAATAACAATGTTCAAGGGTTTAAGTTATATAACTCGCCTTCAATGAACCTTTCAAAGCTCCAACTTCACGTCCCTAATGGTGGAAGAAGCTTTCTCACTTTACAAGGTTCGTTCTTCAAGCTTTTGAGTGAAATGGATTTGCTAAAAAGGAAGATTGATGGAAGAAAAGAAGAAATCCATCATTTATTTTTTATTTCTACCATGAAATCATGGTTGAAGGTGATCAAGAAGCTTACCTATAGGTTGTAACTCGTCATACTGCTTCTCCTTAATCCTCTTGAGCTCGTCCAAGGCAAGCAAGAAAGAAAATCTGAAAAAAGATCCTTGGTGGAGTGGAAAAGAGAGTATATATAATGGAATTCCTAGGAGAGAGAAAGTTGAAAGAAAATCCTTCAGCTCTCCAAACCGTGGCACATACTCCCCTCTTTTCCTTGTGCACGAAGGCACCTTCCCTTTCCTTTAATTCCCCTTCATTATCCTCAACTTAAAAGAAAAGCAAATTAAGCACCTTAATCATATTATACTAATATCCCATTTTTTAGTGGACATTACTTTTCATTAACTTAATGTGAGTGGGCTCTCCACTCACTTAAGATATTTTCGTGCCTTTGCAAGAAAAAAGCTCTTCCAACCTTTTTCAAAATCATCCCTCACCTTTTGGTTGAAGGGCTCTTCAATTAATATATTTATTTTTGCATTAAATTGAAGTAAAGTTCCATTTATGCTTAAATCTTGATTATTTTAATATCAAGATTCTCTCTCCTCCAAAGTGATTCAAATGAGGTGCCCCTCTAATTTTATTGCCTCTAAATGATGCCAAGAATAATTAGGGACCCTCTAGCAGTGACATTTTGCATATTGAACCCTAGGTTTTGGGTAAATTGCACATTACTCCAAAACTAGGTTTCAATGCA
The DNA here is from genome assembly GCA_963693085.1 of Alisma plantago-aquatica. Lineage (NCBI taxonomy): Eukaryota > Viridiplantae > Streptophyta > Magnoliopsida > Alismatales > Alismataceae > Alisma > Alisma plantago-aquatica. The sequence continues at coordinate 613,083,060 of OY856413.1, forward strand.
CAAACATTGTTCAACAAGCTCTTTCTTGTTATTCATGCTTGTAGGAGACATAACACTGCATCATACTCATTTCTATGATGCTTCAACATCTAAGGAACATTTTATCATGTACGATTTGCAAGTTAACCCCTCAACTTGGGTAATTTGCACTTTAGTCCAAAACTAACAAAATGTTGTTTCAGCATTATTCAAAAAGGACTAAAATTGAAATATAAGTTCCTCTTGAGCCTTAATTACTTTTTATAAGATAAGAGAAATCATACAATCTACCTCATTAAACAAAACATCTAGGGTTAACACATAACCCAGGTCAGGAATGTTACAAATTATCCACCCCTAATAGGGATTTCGTCCCCAAAATCATCAACGAAAACATTAAGAGAAAAGAGTAGGGTATTTCCTCCTCATCTCTTCCTCTAGTTCCCACGTAGATTCTTCTATGCCACGGTGATGCCAGAGAACTTTTACAAGACAAATGTCTTTCTTTTTCATCTTTTTAGTTCTTTTATCAAGGATCATCACAGGTCCTTCAACATATGATATATCATCATTTAATTCTACATCCACTGGTTGTAGAACTAACTCAGTGTCAGGATGACACTTTCTCAACATAGAGATATGGAACACTAGATGCAACTTATGTAGCTCAGATGGAAATTCTAGCTTATATGCTACCTTTCCAATCCGTTCAATGATTGGATAAGGCCCCATAAATTTAGGAGCTAACTTTCCCTTCCTTCCAAATCTAAGGACTCCTTTCCAAGGTGAAACCTTGAGGTATACTCTGTCTCCAACTTGGAAATCTAAAGGTCTTCGACGCTTGTCGGCATATGACTTATGTCTATCCTGTGCAGTCTTTAACTGTTGTTGCATTATTTAATCTTCTTAGTCATCTAATGCACTAGCTCTGGACCCAAAAGTTGATTTTATCCTATTTCATACCAACATAACGGAGATTTACAATGTATACCATATAATGCTTCATATGGTTCCATGTCAATACTGTGCTGATAGCTATTATTGTTAGCAAATTCTATCAAGCTTAGGTGTAGATCCCAACTTCCTACAAACTGAAGAACACATGCCCTAAGTAAGTCCTCCAAGGTTTGTATGGTCCTCTCAGATTGTCTATCTGTCTGTGGGTGAAAGGTTGTACTAAACCTTAACTATGTACCCAAAGCTTTATGTAGTCATTCCCAAAAATGACTAGCAAATTGGGGACCTCTATCAGATACAATAGTAGCTGGAACCCCGTGCAACTGCACTATCTCATCTATGTATATATGTGCAAGCTTCTCAACAATGTAGGTTGTTTTGACAGGAAGGAAATGTGTTGTCTTAGTCAACCTATCAACTATCACCCATATGGAATCATGACCTTTGGTTGTTCTAGGCAAACCAACCACAAAGTCCGTGGTCATATGATCCCATTTCCACTACGGTATAGGCAAAGGTTGTATTGCTCCTGCAGGCTTTTGATGTTCAGCTTTAACCTGCTGACACATCGGACACCGCATAACAAACTCAGCAACATCTTTCTTCAATCTTGTCCTCCAATACAAATCCTTCAAGTTATGATACATTTTGGTGCTCCCTGGATGCATTGCATACATCGACAAATGAGCTTCTTCCAAGACTAACTTCCTCAAGTAATTGGCATCAGGTACCACCATCCTACCATGGTAATAGACTACCTGATCCTCTGACTCATGAAATCCATCCCGTTTCTCACTACCATACTCTGACCTGATCTGTTGAACTACAACAACAGCTTGATGTGCTTCTTTAATCTGATGTCTCAGAGTAGGTTTTATGTGCATCTTAGCTAACAACCCGGCTAACAAAGATACTTTAAGTTGTATATTGTTTTGCCTCATAGAGATAAGCATATCTCTCTTAGAGCACATTAAAGAGTTCAATTGTGCTTTATCTATGGTTGGTGATGAAGACTTCCTACTTAGAGCATCAGCCACTACATTGGCTTTCCCTGGATGATAATCAATTGTACAAGTGTAATCCTTGATTAACTCCATCCAATGACGTTGTCTCACATTCAACTCATGTTGTGAGAAGATATATTTTAGGTTTTTATGGTCTATGAAAATATGGAATGTTTCTCCATAGCGATAATGCCTCTAGATCTTCAAAGCATGAACCACAGCAGCTAGCTCTATATCATGTGTCAGATAATTTTCCTCGTGTTTATTAAGTTGTCGAGAGGTAAAAGAAATCACATGATTATCCTGCATCAACATACAACCTAAACCATTCTTAGATGCATCACAGAAAACTATGTACCCCTTTCCTTGCTCAGGTAACACCAGTACAGGTGCACTTGTTAACCTTTCTTTCAGCAACTAGAAAGAATGTTGACACTTGTCATTCCAGACAAAAGGAACCTCCGTCCTGGTCAACTTGGTTAGGGGTAAAGCTATAGAGATGAAGTTCTTAATGAACCTCCTGTAATAGCCTGCCAATCCTAGGAAACTGTGTATCTCCGTCGGTGTCTTTGGTTGTTCCCATTGCATGACAGATTCTACCTTATTAGGATCAACACGAATACCTGAGGCATATATTACGTGTCCTAGAAAAGAAACTTCTGGTATCCAGAATTCACATTTGCTAAACTTAGCATACAACTTATGCTCTCTTAGCAAAGCTAAAGCCTGACGAAGGTGTTGCTCATATTGTTGAGCATCTCTATTGTACATCAAGATGTCATCTATGAAGACTACTATGAACTGATCAAGAAAAGGTCAAAAGATTATATTCATGAGTTCCATGAATGCAGTTGGTGCATTAGTTAGTCCAAACGACATAACTATGAACTCATAGTGACCATACCTTGTCCTAAAGGCAGACTTAGGTATGTCACCCTCCTTGATACGTAACTGATGGTATTCTGATCTCAAATCTATCTTAGAAAAGATAGTTGCACCACGCAACTGATCAAACAGGTCATCTATCCTTGGCAGAGGATACTTGTTCTTTATAGTTACTTTATTTAACTGCTTGTAGTCAATGCATAACTGCATCGACCCATCCTTCTTTTTAATAAAGAGAACTGGAGCACCCCATGGTGAAGTACTCGTTCAGATATAACCCTTCTCAAGCAACTCCTGTAGTTGTTTCTTAAGCTCTGCCATCTCAGTAGGTGCCATTCTATACGGTGTTTGTGTTATTGGATGCGTGCCCGGGATTAGATTAATCTCAAAATCAATCTCTCGGGGTGGCGGAACACCCGCAAGTTCCTCAAAAAACACATCTTCAAACTCCCTAACTATCGAAACTTCAGAAGGATTTTGGCTCTCCATTGTGGTGTCCACTACATGTGCCAAGAATGCAAAGCATCCTTGCCTCATCAACGTCTCAACTACCATAGCTGACACACGACATGTTGGAAGAATCTTTCTATCTCCCTGAAAGATCCATGTGTCATCATCATATGTGAACACAGCTTGTTTGGAACTACAATCCAAGACCACCTTATACTTCTCTAAGGTGTCCATCCCAAGGATTATATCAAAACCCTACATCTTAAGTGGTATAAGATCCACTTGAATGAAATGTTTAGAAAAAGAAAGAGTGCAGCGAGAACACACCTCCCACAACACAGCAGATCCCATCAAAGGAATTTCTAACTTCAAACTCTCTGCCCTATGACCAACTATCATATTGCAGTCAAGAATCACTTCTTGAATGATAAAGGAATGTGTAGCACCTGGATCAATCAAAACAGATACAAAGCGGAAAGAAGACATATCAGAATGAAATAGTTCCATCTGACCTGTCACAACTCTGGGATTGACAACTGCTTCAGGCTGGTTCATTGCATTGAACCTCGTCGTTGCCTGCGGTTGACCCTATGCTCGGTTATTGGGTGCCGATGATCCAGCTTGTGATGCTTGTCCTCGTCCTCAAGTGCCACTAGAAAATTGTCTCCTCTGAGAGCCTTGCTGACTCTGCTTTAGAGGTTGAGTCACCACTATATTCCCAACTGGACAATCCTTCATCAAATGCCCCATCTTCCTGCATTTGAAACAACTTTTATTCTCCCACTGTGGCCTGGATTGTCCTATTACTGACATTGAAGCTGAACTTTAGGCTCTAGTTGGAGCAAAACTATGGCCCCTACCCCTACTTGACGTCCATTGAGTCTGGGGATTAAATCTTGGTGGTGGTGGTGTAGAAAACCTTGGTTTTTTTAAACCCTCAGACCTCTATCCCTGGTATTGGGTAAACACCTTCTTGTTTCCGGTCTATCACTTTTCAATCACAGACCTTTCTATCCTCCTTACAGACTCTACAAAAGTGGCAAACCTTTCCCTGTTCTCCAGAGCAGACGCGGGAGTAGTCAAATTAGCATTCAACCCTTTCTCAAAATGCCTGATTCTCTCCTCATCATTGGCTGCCATATGCAGACAAAACCGCAAAAGCTCCATGAACTTAGCCTCGTACTCACTAATGTTCATCTGACCCTGCATGATCCTCTCAAATTGAGAGATCTTCTCATCTAGAAACATCTTAGGGAAGTATCTAATGACGAATTCTCATCGGAATTCTTCCCATCCGATTACTACACCTAGCCTCTTGCCTTCTTCAATAGTCCACCAGTGGCCAGCACTCCCCTTGAGGAGGTATACAATATGTCTTACCTTCTCAGCTTCAGGAATGTCAAGGATCTTGAAATCCTTCTCCAGATCTGTTAGCCATAAGTCTGCATCTACTGGGTCAGCTGTACTAGCATAATCTATGGCTCCAACCCGACCAAGTCTCTCAAAGGTCTTACTGGCTCCATGTCCATCATGATGGGTTGGTTCCCTCGGTGCAGGTGGTGACATTCTATCTGCCATGTGCATCATGGTCGTCAGGAATTGCCCAAATAGAGCATGAAGGGCTGGGTTTTCTATTATAGCTGGGTCAATCTGGGGATGCTTAGGTATCGGCTCCTCTCTGGGTTGGTCCCTTGCACCCCCTCTTGGTGCAGCAATGCTGCTCTCAACAGCGTGTTCATCATGTGATCCAGACATCTTCAAGTTCTTCTTCTCCTATATGAGCAGAAGACACTATCATATAAATTGGAAGACACTAGAACAGACTCAACAACCTTAATCCTATGTCTTTGTAGACTCAGCGAATCTAGAGCTCTGATACCACTAAATTGTGACGTACGAATCATAATTAACCAAATCAACTAAGTAGAAGCGTATCATTCACAGCGAATTACTAAAAATCATTAAAAATTTAAAACTTTTACCAAGAGATCCAATCAAGTGAAAACTCTTTCATAAAAGACCAAAATACTTCAGTTGCATATTGGTTCACAAGTACATGTCTTGTACCATGTCATCTAAAATTACATTAACGGTCTCTTTGTTGAGCTATACATAAGCAACATAAAAACTTTAAGGCATTACGTTAAAATCTCAGATCGTTTCTTTAAAACCAACTACCGACTCCGAGGACCTGAGAGTACAGAGATGACACATAGGACTATATCTACATATATACAAGACTTCACAGCCAGTGTCTCCACCTAAGATGTCACTGTCGTTCTCTTCTACTGTTGTTGTTGTTGTCCTTCACCAACTGAAGGATTCCTGCCTCCTCGTCTGCGTCCACCTAAAAAGTTGGATCCCATGGGGGTGAGACAATTGTAAATTGTCCCAGTGAGAGATATAACTCTCCACCAAGAACGTTATTATGGTGAAATAAACAACAGTATAAGACTGAGCAGAAGAATTATATGTTGAACAGTAGCCAGACGAAATACTAATCAAATTAGGTTAATAGAGCTTTTCATCCATATCTTGACTAAACAACATAATACTTATTCAATAAGGAATATGAAGAACATGCATAAAAACTATCCATCTAGGATCTGTTTAAGAAATGTACATCAATCAATGATTCTCGTATATCAACCTTAAGCAAATATGCGACATGGCTGATTACATTTTACAATCAATCTTAAGCCCTGAGGAGATGAAGGTATACCATTCATACTCCAACCGACCATTGCGAAGTTGAAATCGGTACCATATAAGATCAATGGAAGAGTCAGACTCCATGACCTCGTCTCCTCCCAGTCAGTGTGGGTTCAATATGCAGGACATCTCATGTTTCTACTACATATAGCTTTCTAGGGTATACTGGCACTTTGCTATAGAGTTACAGCGGCGGCTATACTCTCTTTGTAAATCGGGAGATTTCATGTTTATCTCACCTTGATTTCGGCATTAACATTATCAGGAGATTCGTGATACATCCATCTCGGCGCATATAATGAAAGATTGAGAGATTTAATGTTCATCTACCATCAATCCCACATTAGGGCGTAAGGTATTCCTGTCCATTACCCCTACATACTCAGCAGTATGCACTCCAGGAGATCCCTTGGGAAAACCTATTTCACCATCACCAAACTTCTGACGATGATGGATCTATGGTCATGGCTCTACATGATAAGGTTTCACTTGATTAATTAAGTACATTACCATATTCTTTTTAGCATCAATCAGGTTTCCAAACATAATTTAATATAACCATTTCTATAAAGAATGTGGAATGCTTTCATCAATTACTGTTCAGATCTTTAATAAAGTATTGAGATCTCAATCCCTCATCTTATCGGATGCAGTCTCATTTTTCAACCACTTATCATCATAATTATGGAATATGGCATTCAATCCTTAGTTCATCATAGAACACTTGTTACCACTTATTAGGTAACTAATACCTTCAGGTCATCTGACCAATGTGGTCATGATACTTGTTACACAAACATCTCATATGGCTTACCAAGCCTATTTCAATTCTTATTACATTTTACTGAGCAACAAAGCATATCATGGCTCACAAAGCCCATTAACATTCTTAATAATAAAACATCATAGCTCATACCTGGCTATGCTCATCATCTCATGATACATGCATGGTTAGTACTTATGATAACAGTTATATCAATTACATATCAACACCATGCAATATAACACCATTAATCCCTTATTAGGGTTAGGGTTTCCCTTTTCATGTAATTTAGGGATATTCATCCCATTGCCCAGAATTAAGGTTATGATTAATCATCATACTGCCCAAAATTAGGATTTCATATAATATGACGCAAAATTAGGGTTTCACATGCCTTCACCCTGTATTAGGGTTAAGATTTACTATTCACATCAAATTAGGATTTACAATATCCTTTTACCCAAATTAGGGTTAGGATGTACTATTCACCTCAAATTTAGGGTTTATCATCAAATTACCCTAAATTAGGTTTACTCCATTACCCTGGATTGAGGATTCACTTAGCATTATCCTTAGTTAGATTTACATCTACAATTATCCCAAAATTTGGGTTACACCCTGTATTGCCATGATTTAGGTTTAAGACTCACTAATATTATTAATTAGGGTTTCATGATCTCATAATCATGGATCAATCCCTAATTACATATTTTACTCATAATAAAGGAATTGAAGCTTGTATTTGCATACAAACACTACTCTCTCTCATTCTCTCTGGGATGTTGAGTACCTCAAGGTTGACTTAATTAGGTCAATTCAATTTCTTTATTTCAATACACTCAGTTAGGGTTAGAGTAGTGTGTTAAGATCTCTCTTTCATAATCTCCAAAGATTAACCCTTTTGAGGGTACTAATTACCCTAACTCATTAAGGTTACAACTAATGTAATCACCCTTGATTTACATCATTAAGAGTCACATAATTACTTAACCTTTAATCCACTTGGGTGCTCAAATGGTTTGAGTTAATTATTCTCCAAACAGTTTTGGTCACCTAGACCCCAAATGGTCTTGACCATCTAGACCCCAAACGGTCTTGTTAGATTAACCCTCAGACGGTCTAAGACTGTTTGGACCTTCAAACGGTCTTTAGTTAATTAAGTTCAAATGGTTTGAAACTGTTTAGAAAAGTTGGTTCTTGAAACTGTTTAATGCAAAGATACTTGAAATCATTTGAGCATCAATTGGTTTGGGATTGTTTGGTCCCAAATGGTCTTGAGACCATTTGGTCCAATCCTCCTCAAAACTGATTGGACCAAAAATGGTCTCAACCACTCAAATTGATTTAGAGTTTCCAAGATTAATTCCCTCATCAATTGAATCCATGTAACCACTCATCAATTAAACTTATGCACCATACCTCAATTGAACTAATAAATCATCCTTCAATTGATTCAACTTTCAACTGATCATCAATTAGGGTTTTGAACCCGATTGGATTAGAGTTTGAAACCGATGAACCTTCAATATTGGTCATTGTGGAACTAGTTGCTTTGAAATTATTGAACCACCTTTCAAATTGGGCATGACCTGACCTCAAACAGTCTTGAGGTCATTTGGCCCCAAACGGTCTTGAGGCCGTTTGGTGTCAAACGGTCTTGAGACCGTTTGACTCAAACCAAACAAGGAAAACTTATGGAATTCAATTATGGTTTCACTAATGACCTGATCTAGGGTTGATAGTTGATGGACCTTCAAACGTTTGAACCTTATTGAAACCAATTCAATTCAATCCATTGGATCATCATCCAACACATCAATATCTGAGCTCCAAACGGTCTGAGACCGTTTGATCCCAAACGGTCTTGAGACCGTTTGGTTTAAAACAATCTTGAGACCGTTTGGTCTCAAGTTCATGAAACTGTTTACAAGGGATATTTTTCAAGGTGTGTGCTTATGATGATGTCATCATTATCAAGCTCTAAACCCACGAATCTTGTTGTGATTTCCATGGTAATTTCATCAATCAATCAAATAAAATTTGAGGAATAGAGAAAACTTCAATAATAGCTAAAGATATGAAATCAATAACAATGTTCAAGGGTTTAAGTTATATAACCCTCCTTAAATGAAGCTTTCAAAGATCCAACTTCATGTCCCTAATGGTGAAAGAAGCTTCTCACTTTACAAGGTTCGTTCTTCAAGCTTTTGAGTGAAATGGATTGGCTAAAAAGAAAGATTGATGGAAGAAAAGAAGAAATCCATCATTTATTTTTTATTTCTACCATGAAATCATGGTTGAAGGTGATCAAGAAGCTTACCTACAGGTTGGAACTCGTCCTCCTACTTCTCCTTAGTCCTCTTGAGCTCCTCAAAGTCAAGCAAGAAAGAAAATCTGAAAAAAGATCCTTGGTGGAGTGGAAAAGAGAGTATATATATAAAGGAATTCCTAGGAGAGAGAAAGTTGAAAGAAAATCCTTCAACTCTCCAAGTCGTGCCACACACTCCCCTCTTTTCCTTGTGCACGAAGGCACCTTCCCTTGCCTTTAATTCCCCTTCATTATCCTCAACTTAAAAGAAAAGCAAATTAAGCACCTTAATCATATTATACTAATATCCCATTTTTTAGTGGACATTACTTTTCATTAACTTAATGTGAGTGGGCTTTCCACTCACTTAATATATTTTCGTGCCTTTGCAAGGCACAAGCTCGTCCAACCTTTTTCAAAATCATCCCTCACATTTTGGTTGAAGGGCTCTTCAATTAATATATTTATTTTTGCATTAAATTGAAGTAAAGTTCCATTTATGCTTAAATCTTGATTATTTTAATATCAAGACTCTCTCTCCTCCAAAGTGATTCAAATGAGGTTCCCCTCTAATTTTCTTGTCTCTACATGATGAAAAGAATAATTAGGGACCCTCTAGCAGTGACATTTTGCATATTGAACCCTAGGTTTTGGGTAAATTGCACATTACACCAAAACTAGGTTTTAATGCACAAACATTGCTCAACAAGCTATTTCTTATTATTCAGGCTTGTAGGAGACATACCACTACATCATACTCATTTCTATAATGCTAAAATATCTGAGGAACATTTTATCATGTACGATTTGCAAGTTAACCCCTCAACTTGGGTAATTTGCACTTTAGTCCAAAACTAACAAAACATTGTTTTAGCATTATTCAAAAAGGACTAAAATTGAAATATAAGTTCCTCTTGAGCCTTAATTACTTTTTAGAAGATAAGATCAAGCATACAATCAACCTCATTAAGCAAAACATCTAGGGTTAACACATAACCTAGGTTAGGGATGTTACAATAAGTGATGGCGGTACCCACTTCACGAATAAGAAATTTGTTGCACTATTGGGTAAATATGGGGTCAAGCATAATGCAGGTACCCCATACCACCCGTAGACACAAGGCCAAATGGAGGTGTCCAATAGGGAAATCAAGAAGATCTTACAACGCACAGTGGCCTCTTCCTAGAAACATTGGAGTGCACTACTACCGGATGCACTATGGGCATATAGGACCGCATTTAAGACACCGATAGGCACCACACCTTTTAGGTTGGCTTACGGGCGGGTTTGTCACTTGTCGGTGGAGTTAGAGCATAAGGTTCATTGGGCGCTAAGGAAGCTAAACCTGAACATTGATGATGTAAGGAGAAAGCAGATGCTAGAGATCAATGAGTTGGACGAGCTAAGGATGAATGCATACGAGAACTCAAGGATCTATAAGGAGAGGACAAAGAAAATACATGATCGCCACATTCAATTGTGAGTTTTCAAGAAGGGTGATAGTGTTCTATTGTTCAATTCAAGATTTAAGTTGCATCCCAAAAAATTGAAATCTCAGTGGAGTGGACCTTTGTGGTTGAGGAGGTGCAACCCCATGGTACTATCATGGTGAGAGATGGTGCAAGAACATTCTTGGTGAATGGTCAGAGGCTGAAACACTACAATGGAGAATACTACGTAAGGGAAGTGCATGAGATCAAACTCATGGCACTACAAGAGCAATGAGGAGCATGATTACGTCTAGCCCAAGACGTTAAATGAGGCCCTTGTTGGGAGGCAACCTAACCTTGGTAGCTTACATGGGTATTTCTTGAATTTTTTTCATATTCCTAGGTAGTTTTTATTAATCTAGAACTTAGTCTCTAAAAATGATATCCTGATATGTTTGTTGAGTGTGCAGGTTGGGAAACAGTCGATACCATCGACGCCTAGGTCAATGGTATCAAAATTGGAACAGTGAAAATTTCTACTGAAACTTCATCCCGTCGATACTATCGACGGCCTCGTCGATGGTATCGAGACGGGAACATGCAGAAAGATAGACATACTTCGATGGTATCAAAAAGTCATCGATGGTAGCGAAATCTCTGGAGATATTCAGACCGGATTTCTCAGTATTTTCGATACCATCGACACCGTGGTCGATGGTATCGACATGTCTATAGCAAAATCGCAATAGCCAGACGTTGCGAGGATCAAAGAAACATACAGGTGTCGATACTATCGACAAGGAGTCGATAGTATCGACAGACACATCACCGATCCGAAGTCTACATCAAGCGGTCCTCAACGTCTATCCATGGACAGTGTCGATGGAATCGACACTCTGTCACTACCATCGACACGTAGCCGATCCGGCCCCCACATCGAGCCGTCAACAGTCATCGATTACAGTGAGTCATGGATTCCAACAGCCGTCGATACCATTGATGGGACTATCTATGGTATCGACGCACTGACAACAGATGTGGTCGCCCCTTATAAAAAGGGAAGCAATCCTTCAAACCAACATCACATCTTCATTACTTGTCTTCCACAATCGAACCTAAGCAACTTTGAGCATCCGGGAGCAACCGAGATCATCGCCGCCGATCGTCTCTGAGTATCTTCTTCGGCTCCACAGATCTCTATCTTCTCCGAGTGTCACGACCATCTTCTCTTAGCTCCATTCTCCTTTCTCTCTCACTCATTTCCCCTTTTGCAACAATGGTGAGATCTAGAGCCTCAACATCTAGAGTTGCCCTAGATGCCCCACAGGTCTACGACAAGTTGGGGAGGATAGAGAAGCAGCAGTAGCCCTTCTACGATCACTACTGGAGCATTGACTACTTTGGGGGATTTCCTCAACCACCGCCCATGCCTCACTACGGTCCCAACTTTTAGGGGCATTATCCAGAGTGGAACCCCCATACTCACCAGTACCTGTCGCACCCACCGCCTCAGCATTAGAAGGGTATCACTGTTCCTCCTTCTGCGTTTGTTCTTGACTATGAGGCCATAGTCAAAATCAAGCTTGGGGGGGAGATGGAACAGTTTCTATCTTAGTTTTATTACATTTGCTTTTGTTGTAGCATTTTCCTTAGATTTTTGCAATTTTTCTTTTAGTTGTGTAATTTGGTTTATTTACGGCTTTCTAGGATCTGTTTTCTATCTAGTATAACCAGTGGAGTTTAAATGTAATTGCATGTAATCTCAATGTTTTCATGTGGGGTTTGGGACAAAATGAATTTGAATGAAAAATTTGTAAGAATTGTAAGTTTGACTTGTTTGAAATTGAGTACATAATTGAGGAAAGTAATTGGGTAGGTCAACTTTAAAACATATGATCATAACTATACATCCTTATGGTTCAAGAAATGATGATGGATATGGATGTTGAGCATAAACTGACCTAACAGTAATGGGACTTTAATTTGAAGTGAGAAGAGAGAAACCTCTTAGTTACCCTGTGCACATGTCAGTAAGGAGGGACATATAATCTTTTCCAATGGTTCTGTGATTTAGTCTTTTGATCTATCCACCTCACTTCATTCACACTCCACCATAAGAACTGGGAGCACCTTATAGTTTTTCATCTTTTGATTGCATGTCATTTAGATAGGAGGATTGCATTATATCTAGATTTTGCATAATTTTTTTTGTAGATTAGTCATGCATGCACACATTATAGAGTGCATGTCATTGTAGTTGCATAAATTCTTTCATATAGTTGCATTTTGCATGCTTTTGAGCATATACATTATTTGCCTTATCTATTCTTAAAAATAAGAAAAGCGGGGAACTTATTCTATACTCTCTAGAAAATATATTATAATGCATCAGTTATAGTAGTTATGTGAAAATAAGCCCAAGAAAATTGTATGCTTTTCCTTAGTCAATTGACAAAAATGGGGCTTGAAAAAAAAAGAGAAAAAAAAGATTGAGAAATAAGTAAAAATCAGAGGGAGAAAGGAACTTGTCTCACCTGCATAATAAGAAGAATAAGCACATGATGTAGTTTTTTTAGACATTTCATCTCACATTGAGACGGAATAGTAGTGCATGCATCATTCCACCTAAAATGTAGACATTAGGTCATTTGCATATGCATATGCATCATTTAGGTTATTTTTTTTGTTTTTGCATGTTAAACAGTATGGTGCTTTCTTTTCTTCCACAACCGCCCATTCCATCCACCTATTGCTCAAAATGGTAGGCCACCCATGATTATCTCCTCATTCTTGTGTAACAAGAGATCTGCTTCCATGTAAATGGTAGCTAGTACATGAGCAACGTAGATAAGAGATCACAAGATGCACCATGCCTGAACTGAAGGAATTTATTATATTATCTGCTTTATTTGATTGTGTTCATTGATTACGGGGTGGACACCTCTCATGGACAATCATTGTCACCTTTAGGGTAGTTATCGTTTTGTGGTTAGTGAGGTCTGATTTGTGCCTTACATGTGGGAATCATAATGTGATGTTTGTTATGCTAGTATGTTCTTTAGTTGACCCTCACAATTTTATTCTATAGTTTTGTTGCTCGAGGACGAGCAACGTTCAAGCTTAGGGGAGTTTGATGTAGAGGTTTTGAGTCGCTTTTATAGGCTAGTTTTACACTCGTTTTATGTGCTTATTGGTCATATTGGTGGTTAATATCGCATGATTCAATTCCTTTAGCCTATTATCCTTGCCTGCATCAAATTCATCTTGTTTTACATTGTTTTGCATAAATTGTCATATTTCTCAGATGTGATTTGTGTTCATCTCTTTATTTCAGGCAATTTGCATTCCTGGACCCGTCGATACCATCAACGGTCTGTCGATAGCATCGACAAAGCAATAGTAGAAAATCCGGAGAGGAAGAAGATAGTTCTATACCATCGACCCAATGTCGATGGTCTCAAAAGTGCAACAGCATGCCAGAAGTCACCCTATCGATACCATCGACGGGAACGGTCGACGGTATCCATATGCCATCAGGCGGAGTCCAGAAATTGAAGCAAGCATCGGTACCCTAAGGTGTCGATACCATCGACACCCCATTGATGGTATCGACGCCGTCAGATCAGGAGAATATCCAACACGACTCCAATCGGACAGTTGCGTTCTTTTGGCAGTCGTAAGTGATACCTATACCTAGGAAAAGATGGCCTAAAGCCATCATTCACGTTCTATTCCACTGCACAAGTCCCTTGTAGGGCACAAGTCCTAGATTTTATTTTTAAAAATGTTGTGAAAGTGATTCCTATTGTTCAATTTCTTTTTGTTATAGTGAACCCTTATAGTATCACAATTGCCCGGTTTTACTCTCCTAAGTTTGAAATAAAACTATGTTTAGCATTCCATACCAATGATATTTTCTTGTTTATAAGATCCTTCTAAAACAACCACTCTAATATGTTAGGAGCCTATGGAAATAGCAAGGAGGCATAAAGCGACTCTATATCTAGTTAAATATCTCTACGTGTTCATCTTTCTACCAGATCTAGATCAACATTTTGCATGCTTTAACTTCTCTAATGTGTTCTACTAGTTCATGTTCTAGCAATTGCTCATGTTAGTACAATTTAATTCAAGTGCTCATATATCTAATAGTTCATAGAAACAACCCCTGCTAGGACAACTAGATAACCATGTTTATTATCATGTCATATGATTGACCAGTTTCTTAAACTACATAATTTATCTTATGAAATTGATCAAAATTTCTTAGCTAGAGATTTCCATGCTTGTCTAGTTACTCCATAATTGCTATCTTACATGATCAGTCTCTATATCTTGTAAATTTGATTACTAAAAACATTGTAACTTTTCATGATTGGACATCTTTTTCAATGAATCTTAATTAAATTATGTAACTGGATAACATTTAGACTTTTGATTTTCAATTCTAGGCTTACTTTATCTACCCAATTTCTCTTTCTATTGTCTCTCTTGATTTCCCACATATCAACTCCTTCATCAGGAATGCATCTCTGCCATGGGATTTTCTGATGTGAATGGTATCCATCAATCCACTAGAGTACTTAGTGATGATGATGGAAAGATTCCATAATTATCTAAAGGCCACAAGAGTTTGCAAACTTCTAAACATGTTTAATTATTTTGTTCTCCTAACCCTAAACATAATTTCAAATGAATTTCTTCACACAAAATCAAGACTTACACATGTAATACTAATTTTGATGTGACATGAGTGTTCCTATATCTTCCCAAATTAGGATTTTCATACTTAGTTTCATGGCCATGTTTCCTCATCTTATCACCCCTTAGGCGAAGTAACTTTTTTGTCCTTTTGTAATATTCTACTAATTTAAATGTTCATTCATAGGCTTCCTTATGTGTCCTCACAAAATAAGGTGGTCATTATCTTTTCCTTTTTTAGTTCTACAATGATAGCGTGAGATAGTTTTCCACATATTTTGCTCGACCTGTAAAACACTACATGCTGACACCCCATTTTTTGTAATTAATCAACGATCGACTCTAGATAGTGACAAAGTTTATCCAATTTATAATGCCTTTTTCCATATTTTTCCTCCTGTTCAATCCACTCATTTCTCCCTTTTGTGAGAGGTATATGGTACACAAACAAAAAAGTATATTTCTTTATATTTAAAAGTAATTTCTCCTTTGATTGTGTTTAACAGATTTTTTCAAATATCTTGGTTGAATTTTTCTGACTAAAATATTATATTAAATATTTTTTTATAAAATCAATTCCATATGTTCTATATAAGAAAATGAGAAAAGATATGACTTATTTCTCAAGTTTTCATCTCTTTTCTTCTCTCCTTTCTCAATTCATTTAAATTCCTCAATGGCACAATTTTGCTTGAAAATGGTTTTTGTATCACAAAAACAATAAAAAACTATCAACAAGTTAAAAATGGATAGAAAACTTTCATGTTTCTTACCTTGGTACACCCAGGAAGAATGCATCATCCTGCTTGAAGGCCACGTGGCCAAACATGGCTTTCTCTAGTGTATCCCATCATAAAATCCAACAATATGTAGGATTTCTTTCTTTTTACTATCAAGAGAATCGCCCCCATAGAAGCGTCACTTCAGTGACCCCCTCCCAGATAGCGTAAAACTCTCAGGCCCCGGGCACCCTGCCCACCCAGGAATCGGTTAAAGTGCAAAGTTGATCGGCATGCACGAAGGGTACCATTTCGGAGGCAGTCGTTGGATTTTGAACTTGGATCCCTTCATGAGGGAACACCGTGTCGAACCACTTTAACCTCTCCTCCCTGGAATTTTGTAGGATTTCCTTATAGAAATTCTTAATGCTTTCGTTTCATGATCATGTTTTGATGGTAATTTGTTCACGAAATCAGTTTCCTAGCATCACACCCCCAACCTTGAACTATATATACCCCCTCTGATTTCTACCATCAATTTTGCATGATCAACACTCCTAAAGTAATAGAGAAAATTCTCACTCCTTTTTACTTTTTGTTGTCCAGTGACTAGAAGATCCTTCTTCTAGTAAAGCCGACTCTCCTACCTTGAAACGTTGTTGAATTGGTAAGGAGGCCATATTGCTGCTATTTTAGTTTCTATTTGTTACTATTCGAAGTACTATCTTTAATTGTTGATATATAATTATTTATAACTATATAACTTCTAGAACTGCTTGCTTAAACTACACATTCATCTTAGTTCCTTTCTTAACAAGTTTTTATCCATAAAAAAACTACCATGACCAATTATAGTATAAATTTATACTCTTATTTAGCTATTTCTCAATAGAATTTGTACATCCATATCAATTGTCATCTAGTATAGTTGTTCTCTACATCTCCTACTTAATTTACTAAAGCAAACACATCTCTTGCTAGTCATAACCCCATTAGAATATGGATAAAGGTATCATGATTCCTAATAATAACCTTCAGCAATTTGTGGGTTAGAGTTAACATCATATCCATCAAGATAGGAAGGCTTGGGATCATAGAAGGTGCTACCATAATCCAGAGACACATTAGGCCAATGTGATGATGCATGTTTAAAATATCCATTCAATTGATATTGTGAACCATATTGTATTGATTATTCTATTTGATATGATTCCTGAAAGATAAGTCAATGATTTTTACAAAAAAGGAACAAAAAATTACAAAAATAAGCTAGGAAAGTTGTGACACACCGATCACAAAAAACATGATTTACTTAAGCAGAAGCATTCGTTAGCAGCGGATTACTAAAAATCATTAAAAATTATAACTTTTTTCAAAGAGATCCATTCATAGGAAAACTCTTTCAATAAGAACCAATGTATTACATTTACATCTTGCTTCATAAGTACATATCTTGTATCATCTCTTCTTGAGGGTTACAATATCAACTGCCTTGTTAAAAGCTAAACACAGACAGCATAAGAACCTTGAGGCATTAAGCCAAAATCTCAAAACGATTCATTAAAAGCACTAACTATTAGCTCTGAGGACCTGAGAGTACAGAGATGACACATAGGACTTCTATCTACTAGACACGACAGACAGTACACTCAACCTGAGTTGTCCCTGCTGCTGCTGAAGTTCTTCCTCTGCAAGATGTTCTCCATCTCCTCTGTGCTCGTCCACCTAAAAATGTTGGATCCCACGGGGGAGAGACAATTGAAAATTGCCCCAGTGAGAGATATAACTCTCCGCCAGAAACATTATTATTATAGTTTATAATATAAATCTAAGCAGAGGATAAATAGTTTAGATCATTCTCATCTTTAAGTATTACAACTATCTATGATAGAGAACTAAATCATCTATTCTCTTTATAAGGAAAAGGAAGAACATGTATATCATTTATCTATTGTATTAACTCAACATCCCATGCTTTTTTCATGATACTCATTACTCTATTATATCACCGATGACTCTTTCTTGTTTCTATCTATTGACTTTAGTCAATCTGCTAAATAGATATTGGTTTATACTGGACATGAGAGTGTACATCATCATGTCTTGTTCAGGCATTGGTCTATATCAATCTTGTATAAATATTCCAGGCATTGGATTATACTAATCTTGTGCAACTAGCACAAGCATTGGACTTATATTATTCAAGTGTATCCATTCTAGGTATTAGACTATGCCAAACGTGTGTGTCCATTCCAGGTATTAGACTATGCCAAACATGTGCATCCATTCCAGGTATTAGACTATGCCAAACATGTGCATCCATTCCAGATATTAGACTATGCCAATCCTGTGCAACTATTCCAGGTATTGAACTATGCTAATCTTGTGCAACTATTCTAGGTATTGAACTATGCCAATCATGTGCATCCATTCCAGGTATTGAACTATGCCAAACCTGTGCAACTATTCCAAGTATTGGGTTCTTACCAATCCTGTGACATTATTCCAGGTATTGGGTTATGACCAATCCTGTGACATTATTCTAGGTGTTGGGTTATTACCAATCCTATGTAGTTATTCCAGGTATTGGATTGTAATTATTACCAAATATGTACAGTTATTCTAGGTATTTGATTGTACCAATCTTGTGACATTATTCCAGGTATTGGATTATTACCAATCCTGTGCAGTTATTCCAGGTATTGGATTGTACCAATCCTGTGACATTATTCCAGGTATTGGGTTATTACCAATTTTTTGCAGTTATTCCAGGTATTGGATTGTACCAATCCTGTGACATTATTCTAGGTATTGGATTATTACCAATCCTGTGCAGTTATTCCAGGTATTGGATTGTACCAACCCTGTGACATTATTCTAGGTATTGGATTATTACCAATCATGTACAGTTATTCCATTTTTCCACATCTTATCACCTCTCACTAGGAAAAAATCAATCTCATGGATCATAAAGCACATTACGTCTTGTCACCTTTCACTAAGTAACAACCATTCTCATGGCTCATAAAGCACATTACATCTTGTCACCTTTCACTAAGTAACAACCATTCTCATGGCTCATAAAGCACATTACATCTTGTCACCTTTCACTAGGTAGCAACCATTCTCATGGCTCATAAAGCACATTACATATTAATGTAATGATTGACACAACACACATAGGTGTCACTCATCCAGACATATTAAATTTGAAATGTACTAAGGTATATCAACTTTGAGGTGCAAAATGTGATAACTATCATATCTTGATGTATCACTTCCCTCATCTCATTTAACCTTTGTAAGTTCATCAACTTATTCTTTATTAGGGTATTTCCCATCCTAATACTTTATACACTAACCTATCACCTTTATCATGTAGTGCATAGGTCATAGAACACACATTAGAATTGTCCAACTATCTTTAATGATATGGACTCATCTCAGGTTAAGGCATTGCTTGCTATAAGGTTACCTATAATCAATCACTTTAGGTATTTCCCTTATCAGTGTATATTAGTCACCATTCCATTATTAGGATTAGGGTCTCCCATACCATCACTCTTTATTAGGGTTAGGGTTTCATATACCATCACCCTTCATTAGGGTTAGGATTTCACATATCATCACCCTTCATTAGGGTTAGAATTGCACATAGCATCTCCCTTCATTAGGGTTTCATATCACATTTCCCATAATTAGGGTTTACTATTCATTTCAAATTAGGGTTCTCTCATGTCATTACCCTCAATTAGGGTTTCTTATGGAATCACCCTCAATTAGGGTTTCTCATGGAATCACCCTCAATTAGGGTTTCTCAATTCATGTCAATTTGGGATACTCATCCCATTACCCAAATCAGGATTATAATTTATCACAATATTGTCCAAGATTAAGGTTTCATATAGCATTACATAGCAACACCCTATATTCGAGTTCTACATCATATCAATACATCAGGGTTTTATATCACATTACCCTAGTTTAGGGTTTCATGCACTTTACCCTAAAATTAGGGTTTCTTATTCAATTATCCATAATTAGGATTTACTATTCATCCCCATTTAGGGTTTCATATTCCATCACCCATAATTAGGGTTTACTATTCAACCCAATTAGCGTTTCACTCTTCATTCCCATAATTAGGGTTTTACATTATGTTACCCTGAATTAGGGTTAGGGTTCATTAACCTTCTTGATTAGGGTTTCATGATCTCTTTACTAAGGATCATACCCTAATCACCACATGATTAATACTCATGTATGAATTCCTTTCTATCATCCTTTCAACTTGATTAGGTTACATCAACCCTCCAATCAAGTACATACAACTATGATTGACATAGTGTACTGAGTTATTGCCTACTTAAGTTTCAAGGATTAACTCATCTAAGGATTATCAATCACTTAGTATCTTAAAGGTACAACCCTAGTGATTATCTTTGAGATAGATCAGTAACAACCATAGGGTCATTTTATCTTTCATCACCTTGGGTTTCCAATTGACTTAATCATATTGAAACATCCAAACGTTCTTGACCATTGATGCTTCAAATGGTTTGAAACGATTTGAATCCAAATGGTCCTGAGACCGTTTGACCCCAAATGGTTTCAAGACCCTTTGGACTCAAACAGTCTCAAGACCGTTTGGTCCAAACTACCCTTGAAACCAAAAGTCCAAAAGAGGAACTTCTTCAACTAAACAAATTAGGGTTTTGCATCAACAATTCCTTCATCAATTGGATCATTGAAGTCCATCAATGTGTGATCCTTGGATCTTCAGCCCTCAATTACAACCATTAATCATCCAAGCGGTTTTGGTTGACTTTGTCCAAATGGTTTGAAACCGTTTAAGGCTCCAAATAGTTTTGAACTAAATGTCTAAATGGTTTGAAACCGTTTAAGGTTCCAATCGGTTTTGAACTTACTTGACCAAATGGTCAACTCCACCCAAACGGTCAACTCAATATGTCCAAACGGTTTGAAACTATTTAAGGCTCCAAACGGTCAACTATCCCATTCGGTCAACCATGTCCAAATGGTTTAGAACTCAACCTCCAAACGGTTTGGAAACCGTTTGGTCACCAAACGGTTTGTCAAAATCGATTGGACCAAAACTGTTGAAATCATTTGTAACTAAATCTTGTTGAAATGTGTGCTTATGATGATGTCATCATCATCAAGATTCAACCCCTCGAACGCTACTGCCATTCTCATGGTAGTTTCATCAATTATTCAAAGGAATTATAAGAAGAACAATTAAACATAATGGATTGAGAAATTGAATTCAATAACAATGAATAAGGGTTCAAGTTATATAACCCGCCTTCAAAGAAGCTTTAAAGCTTGAATCTTCACTTTAACAATGGTGGAAGCAACTTCTCCAACTATCCCAAGGCTCGTCCTCAAGCTTTGAGTGAAAAAGAATGTTTAGAATTGAAGATCGAGTGAAGATAAGAAGAAATCAAGCATTGATTTGTGATTTCCACCATGGAATCAAGATGAAAGAGAGCCATGGAGCTTACCTACAAGTTGGGAGTCGTCCTCCTATTGCTCCTAAGCTCCCTTGGTCGTTTTGTAAGCAAGAAGTGAAAGTGGCTTCGAAATTACCCAATCAAGCTATGGATAAATAAGTATATATGAATTTTATTGAGAATTCATTTAAGAGAGAGAAAGTAGGAATTATCTCCTCCATTTCCTTGCCACTTGCCCCCTTCTCTTTCTTATATACGAGGCTATCTTCTTTGCCTCTTATTCCTCTCAATTATCCATGATTTAAAGAAAAGCAAATTAAGCACCTTAAATCATATTATAATAATAGCTATATGTGAGTGGATATTTCTTTTTCTTATAATAATGTGAGTGGGTTGTTCACCTCCTTAAGATATTTTCGTTTCCTTTGCAAGGCACAAGGACGTCCACATATATGGATTTCAACCAACACAATTTTGGTTGAATAGCACTTCAATTAATATATTTATTTTTGCATTAAACTGAATTAGGGTTTCAATTATACTTAAATCTTGATTATTTTAATATCAAGATTCTCTCTCCTCCAAAGTGATACAAATGAGATGCCCTTCTCATTTTATTTACTCTACATGATGCCAAGAAACATTAGGGATTCTCTGGAAGAGGTAATTTGCATATTGAACCCTGGGTTTTGGGTAAATTGCACATCACACCAAAACTAAGTTTTAATGCATAAACATTGCTTTATCAGCACTTTCTTGGTACTCAGGCTATCACAAGCCATACCTCTACATCATCTTCATTATCATGATTCTTCAACACATGAGGAACATTTTATCATGTACCATTTGCAATTTAACCCCTCAACTTGGGTAAATTGTACTTTAGTCCAAAACAAGTAAAACATTGTTTCAACATTATTCAAAAAGGATTGAAATTGAGATATAAGTCCCTATTGAGCCTTAATTACTTTTCAAGAGATAAGAGAAAGCATATAATCAACCTTATTAAGAAAAACATTTAGGGTTAAGGCTTAACCCAGGTCAGGGATGTTACAAAAGCAGTACATCTGGAATGGAAACTCAGCAGAAAGAGGAGTTACACTTTCAAAATGGAGCTTGGAACAAAGAAAAAAATTATGAAAATCTAGACAAGTAAATTATTTAACAAAATAGAAATTATTGAACAAGATTTACAAATTATAAAACAAAAAATTACAAAGAATTAAAATAATAAATAAACTATAAAAAAGCAAAAAAAAAGTATAGAGCAAGTCTAAAAATTATAGAACAAGCTAAAGAAATTATGGGACAAGTCTAGGTGGTCAACATAATTTATCTGATACTAGAATCCCTTACCTTGGTATCCATTACATGTGTTGGAAACACATCACATATTCATTTTTGTTTGATCCTGGGACATTACTTGTTACACGCATCTTTTTCTTGTAACCCAAGTCCAAGACAAGTTGATACTTTTTCTAAGTATCCATCAAATAAACATTTTTAATTGTGCACATCAAGTATACTAAGATCCACTTGATTGCCATGTCCCTGAAAGGAAAGAAAACAAAGAATCATATTCTTCTTATCACTCATTATTATCCAAGGTTGTATATTAATGAGAAGAGATTATCATCTTCTCTAATTTTTGCATGAACTTTCTATGTTCATGAGTCATTTACCCTTATTTTATCCTTGGTTCCTTTCCATTAGCATAGGAATTATAAGGATGATTACATCTCATCATTCCTTAATCTCATTATCATCACGATCTCTAGATGTGAGTATTCAAACCCTCAGTTCATCATTTTTATTGGTACCTCTTATTAGGTAACTATTACCTCTTGGTCTTTAGACCATGGTATACATTGTACTAAACATATTCTTTTGTTTGTTAGTTGATTTATAATTAAATAAGATCCCTTCGAATATCACTTAGAATGTGGTAGAAATTTCCATGCCACATCTCCATCTTCTTTAAACTCTTGAGATTGTTTCAGAATGACTACTTGATCAGAGTAAACAGAAAGATAACAATCTAGATATGTCATACTTACCTTGTCTTCAATAAATGAATACATGGCTAGGGTATTCAAGAACTGAAATTAGGTAGTATGTATTTATTTTATATTATGTTCCATATATAGAGAGAGAAACTTCAAAACATATAAGAGAATATTAAACTGAACATAAGTTTTCATCCTTCTTATCTCTTCCTTATATCCTTAAAGGATTATACAGATGAACTAAACAACAACTACCTTTCTTATAGTAGGGAACAAAAGATAATTCAAAATAAAAAGTTCTATCTCGACAAGTCTACCTTTTACATGTTATCTAGCATCTTATCTGACCCAAAACATGGAGTTAGTTGTTATCAGTTATTGCCTTTGTACTCTACTACTAGAAGTAGATGGACCAAATTGTGACACTTGTCTTCGTCCTCTACCATATGCTCCATTGGACTGAGGTCCTTGTGGGTTTTGCAGATTGTACCCTGACTGTTGGGTCACCTCATTGTTTCCTCTTGGACATTGTTGTCTAAAATGTCCTATCTATCCACATTTATGACAAGC
Source organism: Alisma plantago-aquatica (assembly GCA_963693085.1). Classification (NCBI taxonomy): domain Eukaryota; kingdom Viridiplantae; phylum Streptophyta; class Magnoliopsida; order Alismatales; family Alismataceae; genus Alisma; species Alisma plantago-aquatica. Next base: position 613,107,019 of record OY856413.1, read on the forward strand.
TCGACCTTGACTTGATGACCTTTGCATTGGTGTACTATATTGTGATTGAACTGGTGAAGATCTTGGTTGTCTAACGCCACTAATCAACGGTTCTTGTGACTGTGTAAACTTTCTTTTGAGGGTTGATTCTTGTTTCTTTGTCACAGACCTTTCTATCCTCTGGATGGACTCCACAAATGTGGCAAACCTCTCTCTACTTTCTAGGGCAGATACCGGAATAGACATCTCAGCATTCAATCCCTTCTCAAAATTTCGAATCTTTTCCTCCTCAGTAGCAGTCATTTGAGGACAAAATTGCAAAAGTTCCATAAATTTAACCTCATATTCACTTATCGACATGTCTCCCTATCGAAATTTCTCAAACTGTGAGATCTTTTCATCTAAGTATGTCCTTGGAAAATACTTATTGATGAATTCTTAATGAAATTCCTCCCAACCAACCTCTTCATCATTCCTTTTTATTTCTTCTATAGCCCACCAATGTCCAGCACTACCCTTCAAAAGGTACACAACATGTTTAACTTTGTTAGCATCTGGGATACTAAGGATCTTAAAAGCCTTTTCTAACTCAGTGAGACAGAGATCAGCATCTGCTGGATCTGATGTCCCAACATATTCTATGGCTCCAACATGATGTAGTCGTTCAAAAGTCTTACCAGACCCATATCCCTCATTGGGAGTTGGTACCCTCACTACTACAGAAATAGCATTCAGTGTCGCTTTTCTGGGCGTCAGTTATTAAGGAAAACTGACGCCTAACATATAAGGCGTCGGTTGTTTAACAAAACCGACGTCTATATTCGAAGACCAGCCAGACACGGGTACCGCTTTGTATTAAGCGTCGGTTTTTTTATAAACAACCGACGCTTAAAGTCGCCCGCGAAATCCATTTTTCGATAAAAAAATAGTGTCATTTTCAGCGTCAGTTATCCCTCTCTAACCGACGCTGAAGGTGGTTCCCGCCAAAAATTTCCATGAAAATATCGTCCAATTGGACGTCGGTTGTTTCAACCAACTGACGCTAAAGATGTTTAGGCGTCGGTTGTTGTAAACAACCGACGCTATTTGGGAACTTATAACCCCCAGCGATCGCCCGACTCTTCCCCTTTCTTCTGTTTCATTGCTACCCTATTGCGGCGATTTTCCCTGTTGCGGCGACTTTCCGGCGCTTCTCTGCTGCTGCTGCTCTCCGGCGCTTCTCTCCGGCGCCCCATCTCCGGCGTCCTTCTTCTCCGCCGCCCCTGCTACTGCTGCTGTCCGCTCGTCGCCGCCGATCGTTGCCCACTGCCCCTGCTCTCCTCTAGTCATCGCCGCCAGTAGAAGCAGCTACGGTGCTGTCGTCGTCACCTCCGCCCCCGCTGGTAGAAGCAGCTTTACTCGTGGTGTCCTCGTGCAAGGTAACCCACAAACCTTCACCACCTTTTTTGTCCTCTGCCTTGCTTTTCTCTGCCGCCGCCAACCTAGAACTCACGCAGGCAGCGCCTAAGTAGGTGCCAGGGCACGCCTAGGGTCCCAAGCCCAGGTGCTCTGCCTAGATAGGCCTCTGGGCAGATGCTTGGGTGGCGCCAGGGCACGTCTAGGCTGCACGTCTAGTGGATTTTTTGCTAAAAGTTATTTACTGATTGTGTTTATTTAATAATGTACTGATACATATGTGATATACCAATCTGATAGTCCATGACAGAACAAAACATAATGATGTTGACTGCAACTTTGTGTGTCATGCTATTCTTAATTAAGTGTATATTTACTTCATAATTGAATGTTTAAGTAAGTTATAGATATCTTGATGATGAACTGTAATGCACACATGTGACATGTTTGGAATGTAAATGATGAACTGTAATGCACACATGTTTAACTTATTTTATTGTTGAGTATATTGAGAATCCTAATCACCCTTCTTGCTTAATGATGAATTGTAATGCACACATGTGAATGCTTGGAATTTAAATGATGAACTTTTCCCTAAATTGCCAATCATGCTTTTAAAGACATCAATAATCACCCTAATTTGAAGAACTAGGATTTTAGGTATAAGAATGACAACACATTATTTGTTGGCCTAGAAACCCGTCCAAGATTTACTCATTAGGAGTAAATCTTGGATAGTCCCCAGTTTGGGACTGTTCTTGAACACCTAATCTCACTTAGGATGTAAGTGTATAATGTGTATTGAGTTTTCGAGAAAATTTTGGTAGCATTTCCCCGTTTGTTCTCTAAGTACATATGTACTTAGAGAACAGCGGGGAAATGCTTCCGAAATTTTCTTGAAAACCCAATACACATTATACACTTACTAGTGAGATTAGGTGTTCAAGGATGGGATAGGTGGTACACATTTATTATATATAAGAATGACATCACATGTGTTTGTTGGCCTAGAATGTGAACAATCATTGTTTTTTATATTACTTGTACATTGATATAAATTAGAATGAACAATCACTAAATTATATATTGTTTGTATGGAGTCCGGCTTCATTGTAGATATCTATTATTGTGTTTGTTGGCCTAGAAACCCATCCAAGATTTACTCATTAGGAGTAAATCTTGGATAGTCCCCAGTTTGGGACTGTTCTTGAACACCTAATCTCACTTAGGATGTAAGTGTATAATGTGTATTGAGTTTTCGAGAAAATTTTGGTAGCATTTCCCCGTTTGTTCTCTAAGTACATATGTACTTAGAGAACAGCGGGGAAATACTGCCGAAATTTTCTTGAAAACCCAATACACATTATACACTTACTAGTGAGATTAGGTGTTCAAGGATGGGATAGGTGGTACACATTTATTATATATAAGAATGACATCACATGTGTTTGTTGGCCTAGAATGTGAACAATCATTTTTTTTTATATTACTTGTACATTGATATAAATTAGAATGAACAATCACTAAATTATATATTGTTTGTATGGAGACCGGCTTCATTGTAGATATCTATTATTGTGTTTGTTGGCCTAGAAACCCGTCCAAGATTTACTCATTAGGAGTAAATCTTGGATAGTCCCCGGTTTGGGACTGTTCTTGAACACCTAATCTCACTTAGGATGTAAGTGTATAATGTGTATTGAGTTTTCGAGAAAATTTTGGTAGCATTTCCCCGTTTGTTCTCTAAGTACATATGTACTTAGAGAACAGCGGGGAAATGCTGCCGAAATTTTCTTGAAAACCCAATACACATTATACACTTACTAGTGAGATTAGGTGTTCAAGGATGGGATAGGTGGTACACATTTATTATATATAAGAATGACATCACATGTGTTTGTTGGCCTAGAATGTGAACAATCATTGTTTTTTATATTACTTGTACATTGAAGGATTGCTAATTGATAAAAGATCACAATTTTAGAGACATGTATGTTTATACAAATGCTAAATGTTTTCCTTATTCTAGTTGATACAAATGCTAAATGTTTTCCTTTTTAATGAAATTTTCAGATGGCTCACCATGATGAGAATGATGTCCATGATGAGCATGAAGTCCATGATGAGCATGATGTCCATGACGAGCATGGCGAGGATACCAACGTAAGTTCTAAAAACATATCCTGTATTTCTATAAAATTCATTATCTTCTAGTTATGTCATATATCCTGTATTTCTATATTGGTTTAATTCAGTGTGTTTATTTTTGTCAAATTTTAGGTTGATGATGCACAGCTACCCACTGAAGCAATTGAGCAACTTGATGCGCAGCAGGTTGATGATGCACAGCTACCCACTGAAGCAATTAGCGGGAGCTGCACGAGCAGAGGAAACAAGGCACGTTCATCCCTCAGGGCACAAGGGATGAATTGACAGTTGCTCTGGGTAACCCAGAGCATCCTGGACGTGTTAGAGGTGCCGGCGCTGGTGTGGGCATCAAAGCATTCTTTGGGCCATCCCAGCGCAAACCCAGAGCGGGACTTTCTCAAGAAGAGGTAACATATTCTATTTTTATAATGTTACTGCAAAAGGAAATTCATTAATAAAAAGCTAATATTTGTTTTATCCATGTATAGGAGAATAAGAGAGTCGAGGATATAGTTGCTAAGAAGCTCAACGATGTGGTTGCTGAGAAGGTCAAGGAAGAATTGCTGCGGTGGCAGGCATCTCAGGCTTCCAATCAGCCTATGCCGACCCACTCTTCTCCTGGTGCACAGACTGCAAGTAATCCTAGAGACCCATCGCCTAACACGTCTGCTGTAAGTATTGTTTATGACATTGTAGCTAGTCTTTTCAAGATGATATGTATATATGTATAACATTCTTTACGTAAATTTGTAGGCATTGAAGCCATGCCGCTTAAGAATGGAAAACTATGTTGTTGCAGAGGCGCAAGCTTACCAGTCCCTTCCTGGGGCAATGTTTCATGGGACTCCGATGCCGCAGGGCTACATTCGTGTGAGCCCGATACATGTATTACCCGATTGGAGGGAAGTTGAGTTGCCATATGCCCACCCAGATATTGATACACTTGGTGAGGCAGAAAGCGGGGTCATATTGTGGCCCAAAGCAGATGTCCTCTACACGACTGAAATTGTAAGATAAATTTACATTGATTTAGACTGTTAATGTGTATATATGATGTCAACTGATATGAAATTATATATACAGGTTAAAAAGAAGACACCAGGAGCACCTAGGCCTCCACCTCCAATTCCCGCATTACCAACTTGTGTTCCAACTGACCTACAATACCCGTTAGGTCCTGCTTGTAGGGGAATGGCATGTTGGCTACGGGCACATAATATACTTTGCCCTATAATTGTTTCTTTAGATGCAGATTATGCAGGTCAATCATACGACAGCTCTTTATTTATACAAGATATTATTGAGCTGTTTATGTATGATTGGTTGAATACATCAATGATAGAGACATGGATAAGGTGAGATCTTGTTTATACATCCATATACCTTGTGTAAGATCCGGTGATCTAGTTTCTTATATATTAATGCATACGTCTATATGTTTTGCAGCTACTTAATCGAAGATCATTGCAAACAATTTGCATATGATCATGTGGGATTTTTGATTCCATCATCGATTAGTATGGTAGCTAAAGACCCTGATAGTGTTCAACAATACTGTATAGATGCTTTTACAATTTTTGGTCATCAAATGAAGACGATAATAATAGCTCCATTCAATGTCAAGTAAGTTTGCTTTATTTATAATTTGGACTTAAGAAAATTCCATTATTATTTTGCATTTTGAGTTATTAATTGTTAACTTTTTACCTCTAGTGGTAGACATTGGGAGTTACTAGTTATTGTCCCCGGGACGTTCACTGTTTATTATCTAGATCCCGCAGGAAGTACATTAAACACTAAAATTGGACACGTAATGAGAATGGCATTATTCTGGTGAGAAATATTTCATTTTTTATATCCGTTAACATCTTTTATTACATTACTATTTACTTATGCAACTTAGTGTGTTATATTAACATGTAGGGGTTTAGATGCATTCAAAAATGCTGGAGGAAAGGTCCCAAGGAAAAAGAACCAGCCATTGTCTTAGGAGAACGTAAAAGTAAGTTCCCGACTCCCCGACTCCAATGTATATATTATTGATGTGAATTGTGCTTAGTTGTATTATTTTGTATGTTTCAATTTATAGTGCGCTACACAAGACAATGGCTGGGCATGCGCATACTATGTGATGCGATTTATGTAGATGATTATCAAACATGCCGCATTGGACATCGATACCATACATGAGGTATTATATATAGTCTCATTAGTTAGTATGAAATATATCAATCTTATTTTTATATTATTACTTATATATATACATCATTCTCTTTGCAGGTGTTTAAAACTGACCACACTATAGGCAAACGCTTAAAAAATGTACATGCTCCATATACGAGGGAAGCATTAAATGAAGTAAGAGAAGAATGGGCAATAGCTGTACAAACAGTGGCAACTGTAAGATATAATTGGGATGTTGATAGTGATGATGAATGATACTTTGTAAATGAATGTTTCTGAATGTTAAAACATGTATTTGAATGATTCTATATGTGTGAACGTGACAATTGAATTGATGTCTGAATGTATCTACTTGTGTGAAATTTTCCTTGGGACTTTTGCAGGTTTGTGGCCTGTTTGTAGGCTGATATCAATGGATGTCGTAAACCTGCAGTTCAGAAAACTGAACTGCAGGTTCTCATCCTGCTGACCAGCCACAGCAGGCCTGCAAACAGATTTATAAAAAAAAATAGATATAGGCGTCGGTTATTTACCGATAACCGTCAGCACAGACTTACAGCGTCGGTTTTTTGTTGAACACCGACGCCAAAAGTGTTCGCGCTACAGGAAATGGGAGTCATCTAGGACACTTTTCTGCGTCGGTTGTTTAGTATATAACCGACGCAGAAAGCGTCCTAGATGACGCTGTTTTCTGTGGCGCGAACCCTTTTGGCGTCGGTGTTTTATAATAAACCGATGCCTTTATGTTAAATAGGCGTCGGTTTTTTAACCGACGCTGAAGTGTCCAACCTTTTAGTGGCGCCCACATAGGCGTCATTCAGAAACTGACGCCAAAGGGGGTTAAACAACCGACACTAAAAGGCACTTATGTAGTAGTGCCTGGGTGGTGGTACCGGCATCCGGTCTATTATATGCATTACTGTAGTCATGAATTCCCAAAAAGAGTACAAAAAATCAGGTTTCTCATCATGACTTCATCAACATAGGGATTCTCAGGCACTATTTCTTCCCTTGCCTGATCCTTGGCACCTTCTACTGATGCAGCAACATTGCTCTCAGTGACGTGTTCCTCATGTTCTCCAAACATCTTTGAGTTATATATCTTCTTCTGCATAAGCAGAAGACACTATATGATACATTGTGTACACTTAGAACAGACTCGACACCTTAGTCCTATGTCTCTGTAGACTCAGCGAACCTAGAGCTCTGATACCACTAATTTGTGACACACCGATCACAAAAAACATGATTTACTTAAGTGAAAGCATTCGTTAGCAGTGTATTACTGAAAATCACTAAAAATTAAAACCTTTTTCAAAGAGATCCATTCAAAGGAAAACACTTTCAACAAGAACCAATGTATTACATTTACATCCTGTCGATACCATCGACTAACTGTTGATACTATCGAGATGACAACAGTGTGCCAGGTATCAACAAGTTGATACCATCGACACCACGTCGATGGTATCGAGCCATCTTCAGAGAGGACACCAGAAATAGAAGGAGTTTCTCTACCCCAGGGGGTCGATACCATCGACCCGCGTCGATGGTATCGACGCTGTCAGATCAGGTTTTGCTAAAGATCGTGTCTAATTGTACGGTGGTGATTTTTGGGTGACCTAAAGTGGTACATATACCTAATTAAGGCGGCCCTAAGCAATCTATCATGTCATTAGCCATTGCACAAGTCTCAAAGAGGAGAGGAGAAGAGAAAGGAGCCGAGAACCACGCCTCGACCATTCCAAAGGTTGTTGAAGGAGTTTTCTACCGCCGGAAGGCTATAGAACGCTCACCCTATGCCGAGGAATGCCCAGATCTCCTCCGTTCAGGGGTTACACAATATCTATCCACGTTTTCTTCATGTCTTCTTTTTCCCTCATGTTGTTTTTCATTGAGATGAACATGTGGGGCTAATCCCCTTTGTCTTTAGGACCGGGAGTAGCCCGGGTAATCGTTGTATGACATTTTTTATATAGTTCATCATAATTTGTCTCTCAAATCTGTGGTATGATTTCATTTTCTCCCTTATATCATTATGATTGATCACCCTAATGATAATCTAATGCCTTTAATTACTTTGAAAGAAGAATTAACGGTTGAAAAGAGACGAAAATCATATTAACTAATAAATCCTTTGAACAAGGCGATGTACAGTTAATGGTGGAAACCCAGAGTAGGATCTTAATGCACCTAGTTTAGGGTATAGGTTGCTACTACCGTGGAATCGACTTAGATTTAGGTAGTGAATTGTATCATGAAAGCGAACAATTCTGACTACAGGTCACTACCCAGAATAGGAGATGAATTAGGGTAATTATGTAGAAATTATTTTGACGAGAGCCTGCGGTGAAACTGCAATCCTAAAGACTCCAGTTTAAATTGATTAAACCAAACATTTAATCGATTGTGTTGTTTTCTTTTATTTTTATTTTCTTTTTCAATCAACTCTCAAACCTTTTTAATTGGTCTAGCTGATCGCGAGTAGTTAGTAAGTAGTCTACCAACAATTTAGTGTCCCTGTGTTCGACTCGGGCCTCACAAAGGCCTATATTACTCGGATGCGTTCACTTGTGTTATACGCATGGTAAAACTGTGTCAAGTTTTTGGCATCGTTGCCGGGGACACGGCAACTGTCAGCACTACGAGTGCTTCAAGCGGCCACTCTAGGCCACATTTCATTTTATTATTATTATTATTATTGAAATTCATCGTTTATCTTTCATATTTAGTAATCACCTAGCACTGTACTTGATCAAATTTATTACCTTGCAGATACTAGTGCATGGTGAAGACGCATAGCACAGACTACACACTGTCATCATCAGCGGTTCCACTGTTGGGACCAGACAACGAAGAGAACAACATTCAAGATCAACCTGAGGATATAGATTCAGACTCTGAACCAGAAGCCATGGCTGAGGAACAGACAATATGGGAGAAGATAAAGGCTTCTTCCTCATCAGCATCAAAGGGGCCGATCAAAAGCCAAGCAATTAACATTCCAACATATAAGATTGATCTGGCACTGATAAACTTGGTCAAGTCTCAAGCATTTCACGGGCTGAAGAATGAAGACCATGTTGCCCACATCAGCACTTTCATGGAAAATTGCGATATGATCAAGATAGATAGGTTTCCACAGGATGTACTATATTTGAAGTTGTTTCCCAGCTCTCTTGCAGGTAATGCATGGGAATGGATACATAACCTTGATGATGAGACTGTCGAGACTTGGGATCAAATGATCGAGGTTTTCTTCGAGAGATTCTTTCCACTGGAGAAAACCAATGACCTAGTACGGAAGATTCATAATTTAAGTCAAAGAGCTGGGGAGACATATTCTGAGACATGGGAGCGCTTTTAGATAATGTTGTGGAAGTGTCCACGTCATGGGCTAGATAAAGAAAAACAAGTGAAGATCTTCTACTTTGCTTTTAATGAGCACGACAAGAGCAATCTAGACTCAGTAGGTTCCGATTTCTTCTTGAACAACACTGGCACTAGGTGTTGGGAAATCCTAAAAAATATGGCCAGAAAGCAATCATTGGGCGACAAAGACACACCAGAACAGGTTCGAGTTGCAGGAGAGTCAAAGGCCATCAAGGAGCTGAATGAGAAGATGGACTTATTAGCCAAGAAATTTCTAGCAAAGGAAGACGGAGAATCTGATGATGAGGCACAAGTGAAATTTATGTGCCAGCAACATGGATACAGAAACAATGACTATTCTTGGAGGAAAGATTAAAAAAAATCATGGAAGGACCCAAACAATTTCCTACAGGACCCCGATGCCAAACCACAACTGTCGGCAGAGGAAAAGAACAATGAGCTGCTTAATAAGGTGATAAAGCATAATCAAGAGCTGATGAGCACATTTGGCCAACAGATTAAGCAATAAGGAGAATTTATGAATCAATTTGGGCAAACTTTACAGAGTCATGGGGCTCATATGAGGACTCTTGAGACATCTTTAGCACAGATGACAGCTGAGATATCAAATCTGAAGAAGCCAACACAACAAGGTTTTCTGGGAAATACCAACATTCTAGGAGGGAATCAGCAAGCTAAGGCAATTTTGTTGAGAAGTGGAAAAAAGGTTTTAAACTCTAAGGCCGATGAACCAAGCACAACACAGTCGGAAGCAACGGGTGAGGCCGCCGAGGAAGTCACAATGTCAAAAATAGTAAATGATGTTGTAGAGAAGCCCACTGAAGAGCCTATTGTGGAGAAGGATGAGGATACCATGACACCTTATGTGCCACCCCATCAGAGGGCACAAGTCATTTTTGTCCCTTATCCCTACAGTCTTAAATCTAAGAAAGTTGATGCTTAGTTCAAGAAATTTCTGGACAATTTTCAAAAGCTCTCTATTAATACTCCTGTAAAGAAGTGAAACCACTTCCTTACTAAAAAATTGAACAATAAAACCACCAGTCCAAACACACTCAGAAGGTATGTTGGAGTGGGTGTCAAATTTTCAAATCTTTATATAATGGTAATCAACAGACCAAAGTATAGCAGTGGAATAAAAACATGACTATATTCAATTATAAAACAAAGGGTTACAAACTTACATCATAAGGATCCATGTAGAGGAAATCTAAATCACCTCAAGATTGTCTCCAAGTTTCATCATCTCAAGCTAAGTCTAGGTCATCACATCTTGTCATCCAAGTCCTCCACCTAGGGTTGGAAGCATACCCCAGCAAAAGAGAAACAATAGGAAACATCAGCAAAGGCTGGTATGTGCATACTAAAAAGAAAATTGTGCAATTTATAAAGATTAAGGGACATCAAAAATAAAAGGCTTCCCATGCAAGAGATAAGGACTACCCAATCGGGCATAAAAGAGAAGAAACATCATAACTTTTTAAAAGAGGATACTTGCCACAAACAAAACAAATAAGATTGTGCAATACTGGCACATAAGAAAGTAGTAGGGCACACACCCCACAACATCATCAACCTGCATGCATGTGAGATAAACATAGCCCTAGAACAATATAAACACAAATGGCGGCCAAGCACAAACTTGAACCTGATAGAGAAAGGAATACTGCCAATCTCCCAAATATATAAAATTGAGTATGGATTACTGCCACACTCGGGTATAGAGAAGTGGTATACTGCCACCCTCCTTAATAAACAATAGGGGATTACTGTCCCAAAACCAAAGTAATTTACACTACTCTAGTGCTACTGAATCACATTTCATGTAAATATAGAGGCAAGTAGAAAAGTATAGTCGGAAGATGATACAAAGGTTGCCATCACATAATGGACAACTCAACATATAAACAAATCCACTTCAAAGTGGGCATATATCACCAAGTAAACTTCCACATCACAGTGGGCATATATCAACAAGTAAAAATCCACATCATAGTGGGCATATAATATCAAAAGTCCAAATTGCACCAAGGCAACAAGATACGATTTCAAGAGAATATCCATGATCACAAGATCAATAATAAAATAAGGTACTTCACATGAAGTATGATTTCAAAAGAACAAGACAATGTGCAGGCTAATGTCCATAGGCCCAAAAGTAAGACAAAAATAGGATAATTGCTCAAGAAGAATAATCGGGGATGAAAACATACATCAAGGGAGATGAATAAGAAATTGTTCAATACAAAATTAATGTGGGATGCAATCATACCTCAAGAGATATGAATAAGAAATTTCTCAATACATAATTAATGTGGGATGCAATCATATCTCAACTTCAGAGCCAAACATCCAAAGACACTTCTATGTCCAAGCCTAGGCTTCCAAAGCACCTACTAGCATATATATGGAATTAGGGTTGGATTTCCATTACTTATTCAAAACCCTAAAAATCACCTCTTTATTAATGTGTGATTTAGGTTATCAAAACTATTCCATATTTTAGGTTATGTTTTCCTGAGGTTGAAACATATTTTATTGTATTTTTCTGACTTATAAATTATTAGTTATGAATTATACAAGTTATTATCTTATTTAATTAGATCCATTAAATCATCTCTTTAAAATATAAGATTTAAGCAAAAAAACCAACACCATTAGAAAGATTGCATTTTTATAAATCCAATGAGTATTTATTTGTAATTTTCTGATCATTGGATTATTAGTTATTGATTTTACAAAACGGACCAATCGAAAAATAAGAAACAGCCACATCATCTTCAAAAACCGAGAGAGAGAAGAGAGAGAGGGACAGGGCGCTCGTACTGTGTTGGCCCAATATCTGGAGGCCAACTCAGCCAGCCCCATAGTGGCAGGTTGCCTCAAAGCGGAACACAACCAAACGAGAGTAAAATGTCCAAAATACCCCCCAAACGAAAAACAAACAAGAAGGGAAACAAGAGGGTAGAAACGACTGAACACCTGGAACATTGTTCTTCGTTGAACCATACAAAGCAGATGAACTGGAGCACATAGCCACCGATCAAAACCTGAACACTGAAGATCGATTCAAGTAAATAGCAGTGTCGTTGAGTTCTTGGGACCAAGACGAACCCAACGAGCCCTAACAAGGACCAAACGTCGTCCGAAGGAGGCAGAACCCAGGTTCCGCCATAGCCTGAAAGCACAGAAATAGAGGGAGAGAAATTGGGAGCAACAGCGGTGAAATGAGGCTAAGAAGAAGAAGAACTCGCTTGGTCGAAGCTATAAAAGAAAAAACTCGACCAAAAACAGAAGGAGAGCGAACAGGGAACCTCGCCAGAGATGACAAAAGTGAAGCTAATGGCACTCTTATCGATAGAGAGGTAGGGTGAACCACATACCAAAGTGCTAAAAGGAAAAGGTCGAAGGAGGTACAGGGATGCTCACTGGAAAACTAATTCAATTGATAGTGCACGAGATGGTCGGGGCGTCGCTGAGGTCGTCGGAGGAGAAACCAAGTAGGCTCGACTGCACCAAGCGCTTTATGGTCCCTTTGAGGCCAGATGAGAAGAGGTGGACGGTTGTAGGTCCTTTATGGGTGATTACACGAGTAGGATGGGCACGAAGAGCACGGCTGTGAAATTCTCTGGAGAATAAGGGATTGGGGGTTCCATATTTATAGGGTTTTAGGGGTCAAATTATGGATCAATGGGATCGGAATCACATAAGGAAACTTTTAGAAGAAAAATCAGAAGATTTTGCTGAGAATCGAGAGAGAACGGAAAACGGAAACTCACATCTACTATTCAAAGTCAAGTGGACTCCTACCCAAGGTAGGAGACGACCCACAGCCATCAGATTGCACATCCGACGGTCAAAAATCGTCAAATAACTATAAAGAGCGCATGACAGTGACTTGGTTGCGAAAATAGGAAAACTAATTCGAATTATCCAAAGTGTAAACCAATAATGCATGTATTTTCTCTTTCCTCATTTAGGGGTTCTAGACTCATCCAAATAAAACCAAAATTTGCACATAGGTTAAATTAAACATGTAGATTCTAAATCTCTAATTAGATCTCACTTTTGGAAACTTTAGATGTATTATTTAACATATTCTTTGTTTCTCTTTCCTAATGCATTAATGACACATGGATTATCCAAATTAGGTGAATACGAATTTTCCATCAATTTTATATTTTGGAGTTGTTTGAGCATTTATTTAATATTTTGAAGGTTCTTTACACTTTTTCTCTCCTGATTTAATCTTTTAAGCAAACTTTCTCCAAATTGGATGAAAATTTACCCAAAGGCTATATTTATTATGTAGATCACGAATCTAAGATTATTTTCCTCTTTTGGAGTCATTTATTATATTTATTTATTAATTACACCTTTTAGGTAATTTCTCTTTCCTAACTTACCATATTATTTCAAGGTTGTCTAAATTAAATGAAAATTGACATGTAGGCTTATTTTAATGTGTAGATTATGAATTTGAAGTCTATTATTTAATTTGAGGCTTTCTTACATGGGTTATATCATCTAGCCCATTAGAGGCCCATTAACTATATTATACATGAAATTAAGTTATTTGTCATATTATTATCACCAAACAAATTATATTACATTATTCATACATTATATTATTAGGATCATTTTAACATTAACCTTGTTTGGTCAAACCCAAAAGGTCAAACTTCCAAGGTAGGGTCCAAGGTCTGGTATGTTACAGCACTCCACCCCTTAAAAAGGATTTCATCCTCGAAATCTATGGATCAAACATCAACAACTAACTAATCTCCACCCTTTAAAAAGGTTCAACCTAACAAGTCATACTAAACAACTTTTTAGAGCTACCCACATCTCTTAATTTGTAAAAGGTTTAGAGATTTATGTTTCTCATGTATCCAACTATAAGTCACCATCTAGGGTTGAGTTTTAGGTCCTTGTGTCACTAACCTATCAACCCTACATGAACATCCAAAAGTCATAGGGTAGGTCAACTACACCATTACATCAATCCTAGTCACAAACTAGGGTTAGATTCTACTCAACTAGAGTTTCTCTTCATTGTGACTTAGTTGAAGAAAACATCGATAAATCTGAGAATTTTTGTTTGTACATATAGTAATATAATTGAAAATAATTTTTGGCGATGAAAATTTTTTAGATGAAACAAAGAGTGGACCCAAAATCAATTGCGGAAACCAAGTCACAATATTTCCATATGAATATTTCCTCATAACCTAATCTTGTCCTCAAACCAAACCTTATTGCATAAAAGATCATCGTAGCTCAAATCTAGGGTCAACATCTCGCTCAGAGATATCTAGTAAAGTCAAGAGTTCTATGGGGAGACAAAATTGAAATAGTCGATTCCGACTACCATGGGCTCTGATACCATGTTGTAAAGAAGTGAAACCACTTCCTTACTAAAAATTTGAACAATAAAACCTCCAGTCCAAACACACTCATAAGGTATGTTGGAGTGGGTGTAAAATTTTCAAATCTTTATATAATGGTAATCAACAGACCAAAGTATAGCAGCAGAATAAAAACATGACTATATTCAATTATAAAATAAAGGGTTACAAACTTACATCACAAGGATCCATGTAGAGGAAATCTAAACCACCTCATGATTGTCTCCAAGCTTCATCATCTCAAGCTAAGTCTAGGTCATCACGCCTTGTCATCCAAGTCCTCCACCTAGGGTTGGAAGCATACCCCAGCAAAAGAGAAACAATAGGAAACATCAGCAAAGGATGGTATGTGCATACTAAAAAGAAAATTGAGCAATTTATAAAGATTAAGGGACATCAAAAATAAAAGGCATCCCATGCAAGAGATAAGGACTACCCAATCGGGCATAAAAGAGAAGAAACATCATAACTTGATAAAATAGGATACTTGCCATAAATAAAACAAATAAGATTGTGCAATATTGGCACATAAGAAATTAGTAGGGCACACACCCCACAACATCATCAACCTGCATGCATGTGAGATAAACATAGCCCTAGAACAATATAAACACAATTGGTAGCCAAGCACAAACTTGAACCTGATAGAGAAAGAAATACTGCCAATCTCCCAAATATATAAAATTTAGTATGGATTACTGCCACACTCAAGTATAGAGAAGTGGTATACTGCCACCCTCTTTAATAAAAATAGGGGATTACTGCCCTGAAACCAAAGTAATTTACACTACTCTAGTGCTACTGAATCACATTGCATGTAAATATAAAGGCAAGTAGAAAAGTAAAGTCGGAAGATGATACAAAGGTTGCCATCACACAATGGACAACTCAACATATAAACAAATCCTCTTCAAAGTGGGAATATATCACCAATTTAACTTCCACATCACAGTGGGCATATATCAACACGTAAAAATCCACATCACAGTGGGCATATAATATCAAAAGTCCCAATTGCACCAAGGCAACAAGATAAGATTTCAAGAGAATATCCATGATCACAAGATCAATAATAAAATAAGGTACTTCACATGAAGTATGATTTCAAAAGAACAAGACAATGTGTAGGCTAATGTCCATAGGACTAAAAGTAAGACAAAAATAGGATAATTTCTAAAGAAGAATAATCGGGGATGCAAACATACATCAAGGGAGATGAATAAGAAATTGCTCAATACAAAATTAATGTGGGATGCAATCATACCTCAAGAGATATGAATAAGAAATTGCTCAATAAAAAATTAATGTGGGATGTAATCATACCTCAACTTCAGTGCCAAACATCCAAAGACACTTCTAGGTCCAAGCCTAGGCTTCCAAAGCACCTACTAGCATATATATGGAATTAGGGTTAATTTTCCATTACTTATTCAAAACCCTAAAAAGCACCTTTTTTAATGTGTGATTTAGGTTATAAAAACTATTCCATATTTTAGGTTATGTTTTCCTGAGTTCAAAACATATTTTATTATATTTTTCTAACTTATAAATTATTAGTTATGAATTATATAAGTTATTATCTTATTTAATTAGATCCACTACATCATCTCTTTAAAACATAAGATTCAAGCGACAAAACCAACACCATTAGAAAGATTGCATTTTTATGAATCCAACAAGTATTTATTTGTAATTTTCCGATCAGTGGATTATTAGATATTGATTTTACAAAACGTACCAATCGAAAAATAAGAAACAGCCACATCATCTTCAAAAACTGAGAGAGAGAAGAGAGAGAGGGAGAGGGCGCTCGTACTGTGTTGGCCCAATATTTGGAGGCCAACTTAGCCAGCCCCATAGCGGAAAGTTGCCTCAAAGCGGAACACAACCAAACGAGAGTAAAATGTCCAAAATATCCCTCAAACAAAAAACAAACAAGATGGGAAACAAGAGGGTAGAAACGACTTAACACCTGGAACATTATTCTTCGTTGAACCATATGAAGCAGACAAACTAGATCACATAGCCTCCAATCAAAACCTGAACACTGAAGATTGATTCGAGTAAATAGCAATGTCGTTGAGTTCTTGGGACCAAGACGAACCCAATGAGCCCTGACAAGGACCAAACGTCGTTCGAAGGAGGCAGAACCCAGGTTCCACCATACGCTACTATAGAAAATTCTTTTTACAATGAGAGATAGACAACAGTTCTGATGATTGTGTTGTAGTTAGCATACTTATCACAACAAGCCCATTTTTGTGTTGTATATTGTATATTTTATACAACACAAGTCATTTACAACATACCAAACCTATTGTAGTATAGGGGGATACTACAACAACTGCTAAAGTGTTGTAATAGGTTGTAGTATCACAACATATTCAAAACCATTGTAAAATATGTTATTTACACAACATATTTTGACCCGTTGTAATAGTCACATGTTGTAATAGACCATCATTACACAACATAGACTCACCCGTTGTAGTATGTATTAATTATACAACAAGCCTTTACATGTTGTATTTGGTACATGTTGTAATAGACCACCATAATACAACATATTAAAACTCGTTGTTATATCCCAACATGAGACAACAGATTCCAACCTGTTGTTATATATTATAATTACACAAACACATAAAACATCGTTGTAATAGACCTCCATTACACAACATAAACTAAACCATTGTAATATACTATTATTACACAACATGATATCACCTGTTGTACTAGATACATATTGTAAAAGACCATAGTTAAACAACACGTCATATTCACATAATTCTCTGAATTTTTCAATTATTCACATATAATATATGATTTTTTATTAGACGTATGGTACACCTGAATTTCATATTAAACCCATATTTTCCCCGAATTTTACAAATTATTCGTGTTTTATTCGTCATTTACACATTTTCACGTTTTATCCCGAACAAAACAATTTATTTCCGAATTGTTTAAAAAAAATACTCACTTAGCTTTGTTTCATATTTCAATATTTTTTAAAGATTATTTCCCCTCAATCACTACTACAAAACTCAATAAGGCCGAAGGATTTTTTCTCAAGGACATAATCTCTGACAAGTGTATTAATTTTTCTGAAGGCTTATCCCTAACCCTTGTGATGCTATCCTTGACGAGTATATTAAATTTTTCCAAAGGCTTATCCCTAACCTTTATAAATATATTCCAGACTATTATTTAATTTACCCAAGGATTGCTCCAGACCCTCATTAACTTTTTTCCTAACCAATATTAACTATATTAAACCAACCATTATCTCTTTTACATCCGTGAAGAGTCCATTTGATTGTGGACATTTATCCTTTTCTTTTTAGATAACCATAATTGTTTAAATGGATCAGCCGTTTATTTTAAACAACAATTGCAGTTTCCTTTTTTGTACCTTGTTGAATCCTAATTCATTTAGACGGTGGATTACTTTCCAATACATATGTGCCTTCCGTTCTATATCTACCGCCCCGAAAACAAAACAACGGTGTCAAACCCTCGCTCTCGCTCTCACTCCCGCTCTAGAAATAGAACGACGCCAAAGTCCCGCCTCCAAAACTAGAACAAGCACTCCCTCTCCTTGTGCCGCTGCAAGTCTTCTTCTGTCTGGTCTTCTTCGTCAGGATTCAATCTGTTTTGCCTCTGTATTAGCCATCAGAAGTCTATGATTATTTCTGCAAGGGGTCATCAGCGTGGTTCGTCTATTGCGGCCAGGCCTAATCGGGTAACCGGCGACGTTGGATAGGCCATTATTTAGTGGGTGCCTTCTCCTGGCATTAGATTGTTCCTTATCCATTCTGCTCCGACGTTGGATAGGTCATTCTATTTTTGCCTCTACTTCTGGTGAGTTCCTTCTCTGACTATTATATTGTTCCTTGTATACTAAAATTATATTTGTCCTGCACAAGGAACAATTATCCTTGACCAATCTACCTACACAGTGTTAAAAGGGGCATCTTTTAAATCGCATCTCTGGGTGACCGACAACGTTTAGGTCTTTCCTATTTTCTCTCCTCGAACAACAGTCTCCAAGGCACAATTGCGTAGTAGCAAGGACAATACAAATTAACATCTTTTCATGGAGACTGAAGTCAGGTAATTTCTCATTTCTAAAAAAGGGTTCCCGTATCTCTGATTTTTTTGTACATATATTATCATTATTCTTAAGAGTCTTAATAAAAGAGAATATACAATATACCTTTTTTTTGTTTTATATAATAAAAACCTGAACTTGAGAGTCATTGACATGTTTGTCTAGATATTGCATCCATTTACATGTCAACCCGTCAAATGAGATATTCTTGTTATTTTATATAAAACTTACATGTAAAACAATGATTTATTTGAACCATGATAGACATTACTCTCCCCCTCCCTCAACCCCTAGCAGAGGCAAATGCTCAGAAGGGTGGTAAATTTAATGCGGCCTCTGAGAGTCAAACTCGGGTCCTTTTATTAAGGGACGCCGTGCTTGACAAATCTTGTAGACGGGAATGATTTTTTTTAGAGAAAAATGATCGATTCATTACTTATTAGCCATACGACATCTACAATTGGGGAGAAAGATACAAACAGAACATACAAACGTCTTGTTCAGTAACCCTAGGGCACTACAACTCATATTCGAACGAGAGAGAGACATTTCGGCATTGATTCTTCTTCCTTGAGGCTGTCTTAAGCAGCTTTTCCTGAAGAATTCCTTCAACCTGAGCGTTAAGTAGTGGTAGAGGGGCTGGAACAAGACGGTATTCTGCTCGTATATCAACTCAAATGAAGCCATACAACTGAGTAATGAGATCAATCCAGAGTAAAGATGAGATAGCCGTACTAAGGTTGAATTATCGGGGGAAACCCCAAAAAAACCACCGCCTTCACAGAGGAAGGAGTAACAATCCTTATTCAAAGGAAGAAACAACGCCAATATACGGAGGAACAAGGCAGATAGCCTGCCAGAAACTATCACCCAAGCGAGAAACCTGCAAGGCAGAAACAGAGGAGGGAAGCCCACCTTCTCTGGAACCCCTGCAAGGACACCCCCACCAGCCACCCGCCTCAGCCTCAAGGTAGATCTGAGCAAGACTCTGCCAGGAGAAGAGCACCACCACCTCCTGTAAACAACACGCCGAAGAGAAGACTCGATCACAACCAGATCGCACGGCCGCCGCCCAGGGGGGAGAGATGGGGAGCTCGGAAAGGCACCTGCAAAAGGAAATCGGAAGAAGAGGCAAGGCGAGGAGGAGGCCCGGGGGAGAAGGTGACGGCCGAGCAGGACGCCTGACCCCCTCCCCCAAGCCTGAGCGCCGCATGCGGGGGGAGCCCTAGCTCACCACCGTGATCTCCAGACGGGAGATAAGTGAGATAGCAAAAGTGCCGGTAGTTTGAATCTTAGACGGGAATGATTTATTTCATGCCTTGAGTTTGATTTAGGTTCTCTTTTTGTTGAAATTGTTGTCAATGTCATATTTAGTAATATTTTCTGATCTTAATTTTTTTCGTGTTGCTGATAAATATGTGAGATCATATGTTAATTAATAATATTAGATCACTCCAAAAAATCAGGTTTATCATCATTACATACTCTTGACAATCGAATATTATCAACTGGTATTAACAATATCTTAGTGTTAATATTAAAAATCATGATTGATGTACATTGTTCATTCAACTATATAAGTTAATGACCTATTTTCTCATTGAATATGTATTACTTCGATACAAAAATCTTAACCTTTTTCTATACATAGGCCAAAATAGTATATATCTTAATTTTACAATACATGATCTATCATCATATTCTAATTAAATAAATTAGGTTGCTTATATTTAAATTTGTTATGGCATCCTAGAGCATGCCGTTGTCACTTTTTTAGATCACCATAAGGCTAAAGTGCTCTTTACCTTAAAAAATCATGTTTGTTCAATATAGCGATGAAGACATATTTTTTAATAACTTTTCCATTCTTTTTTCTTTTCAGTTATTCTCTCTTTCCCACATGTTACTAAACAACCATTTTTAATAAATGTTCCATTCCCTTTCCTTTCCCATTTGTCATTTCTTTCCCAAATGATACCAAACAACCATTTGTAATACCTATATCAACTAAATTATTAGCAATGATTTACTTTTAGAATTAATTACATTTATCTCATGCATATCCAAATTCTTATCATTGTTTTATAATGAAATAAAATTTTGATATACATGTTTTTATTTTATTTATTTTATTCATGGTAAAAAATTAAGATCAACTAGATATAGAATATTTTTAAAGAGAATGCTAAGTTTGTTTTGTGAACTACATTACTTGTACTTTTTCTCTACAAATGATAGATTTTTTAGTTAAGTAAAGTGATCTTAGTTGAACTTTGTTTACATTTAATGATGAAGATATTGTAATATTGAATAATGTCATGTTGTTACACATTAGAACATGAAGATTTAAAGAAGATAAAAACAAATTAATAAATTCCTAATTTAATAACACATTCAATACAACTTTAAATGATCAACTTGACGTGCTATATTAGATGTAATAAAATATTATAAAAAGAAATTAATTAAATAAGGCATATCTTGCTCCAATTTTTATCAGTAGATTTTTCTATAACACTTGAATAATGTCATGTTGTAGACAATTACTATACTTATATGTGCACGTTATAATTTTTTTCAAACATTCTGTAGTGATATGTATTTCTGGTTCACATATTATCAAACGACATAGTCATAATTCAAATACAACTCTTTAATATAATGCTATTTTAGTTAAGTCAAATCATCTTAGTTGAACATTGTTTTCATTTAATGATGAAGATATTGTAATGTTGAATAATGTCATGTTGTTACACATTAGAACATGAAGATTTAAAGAAGATAAAAACAAATTAATAAATTCTTAATTTCAATAACACATTCAATACAATTTGAAATGCTCAACTTTACGTGCTATGTTAGATGCAATAAAATATCATAAAAAAGAAGATTATTTAAAATAGGCATATCTCCAATAAAAATTTATTTGAGAATGTATCTTGCAAGCTAGGGAAAAGGAGTTCATCAAAATATCTAGAGAAGTATTTTTATTATTGTCATATGGATGATCAACTTATTTTCCTACTATGATACTAAATATATTATTTATTATTTTTGTAGATGGATTACTTAGTCGATAGGAGTTGGATGTACATTGAAAGATGTTTCCTTAGTAAAGACTTTCAAGAGGGGGTGTCTGCATTCATAGACTGTGCTCTTTCTCATCAAAGGCCTTTAAGAAACAATCAATTGTTGTGTCCATGCAAAACTTGTAGAAATAGGTATTTAAAATCAAAGAAAGAAGTTTATGAACATGTCATGATTAAGGGATTCTTACCAAATAGTATTTGGGTGATGGTCATATTCTTTGTATCATATAAATCATTATAAAGCAAAATCCATTTCTACTACTGATTAAACAGCAATATAACTTATGTAATATCACATGTTTGCATAGAAATTTTGTTTGAACATATATATTTGGATTATTTTCTTTTTTATGTAGATGGTTGATCATATTGGTTGTAAGGAACGTCAACAAACATATGTCATTTTGATAATGATGATCATGTTGATCTTGAGCAAGAGACGACATAGAATTTATCCGTGTATTAAAAAATCATATGTACTTAGGGATAAGCCTATGAATAATACTTTGTTGCTTATGAAGTTCTATTTAAAATAGATATGATATGGTTTGCAAAATATAAAGTTTGTGATGCTTGTGGTACATTACATTTCATGTATTGTAACAAAATTACAACAAACCAATCACATGGAACTCATTTTTCTGAAAAACTTTGATTTTTAAACCAATCATCTGAACTCAATTTCCAGGAACTGCACTTCAATTCCTGGAAAAGGACTTCCAAACAAACTCTACTTACACTGAACCAATCGGAGCCTTCCAAGAAAATGAGTTCCAGGAAAATTTCATTTACACCAAACCAGTCAGACCCTTAAAGGTCGATGTTTATCAATTGTACATATTTTTGTTTCTCAACTAAATTCTACACCTATAATTTTACCAAATTGACTATTGTGGTATCGTGGTGCTTTTATGTACATGTATGAATCTTGATAGTTGTTGAACTTTTTGTACCAAATTACCAAGTAAATTTGCATATATATATATATATATATATATATATATATATATATATATATATATATATACATATATATATATCCAAATTGTATCTGTTTTTTCCAGAATGGTTGATCGAAACTTTTACCGTATCTTTGTCATTTTTTATCCGAAGTTCCCGCATAATTCTCGAATACCAAAATTTTCAACCTCGCCGAATAACGCCGAATGCTGAATTTGTGACTATGCAACACACTATACATGTTGTTGTATCTACAACAGACTCCTACTTCTTATTATATACTGTGAACCGAGTCGGACGCAATTTCTTTTTATAGAATTTTTTCATGAACATGTAATCAGATCATGATTTTTTTATAAAATTATTGTCAAATATGGGTACAAGTTCTTTATACCTTATAATGTGGGGTATGCATACATTTTGTCGATTGTCTGTTATTTTTTTACTTTAAATGTTGCTTAAAAATACATTAATCTTAAAATGTAATACTCATGTATGCGTAGGGGACATTGGATACTTTGCGTCTTCAACCCTATGTGGGGTAAGTGCCACTATCTTGATCCGTTATGAGGAAAATTACGTGGGAATGTGGAAAAACTCATGGAGTTGTAAGTACTTCATAAAACAATTTCAATTACATAATACATGTATTGAAAGTTCCATATATAGTTACTAATGCATAGAATTCTTGATATGAATTTGAATAGGACTCATAAAGTTTATCAAAAGAGAGATGTGTAATATAGGAAGAATTTGAAATGGGAAATTATCAAGGTAATTTACCATTTTGATCCAGAAAAATACTGCTTTCTGATTCACCAATAGAAGTGTTGTTCTAGTTTCTTTAGATTCTCCTACTTGACTTGATATAGTCTTATTTTTACAAATGCTCTAATTTTTACATATATTGATTAGATCTTATTTGGGCCAATATCATCAAGTTGCTCGAGCATTATCCTTTGAAACAAGATATTACAGTTTGGGTTTACAAGTAGACCCTATAGGTAGATCCCAATTGTAAGGACATTTAATAAGTTTGTAAAGAGCCTTCTTCTAGAATGTAAGCAGGAGTTTAATGAATGTTTGCTTGACAGTGGTCTACTTGAATTGAATTTAAATGTTGTGAGGCTGGAGTTTAACAAAGGTTCCTTTTGGAAGGGTGGCATTCTTCACTCTTACAAAATCCCCCTCTTGTAAGAGCAAGTTTTGCATCATCCAGTATGGCATATAAACCGCATCTTCTTCAGCAATAAACCATGCCTTTTCACTCTTATATCATTTTTTATTCTGTTTACACATACCTTTTATTAAGTTTTTTAGCTATTTTTACCTTTCCATCCTCTTATTTGCTAACAAGTTCTCACAATTAATTGGATAACAATTAATATTTATTTTGTAGTGTCCAAAGCAGCTGAACAATACAGATTGTGGGTATTATGTGCTAAAGTATATGAAAGACATCTTTGATGCGAGAAATAGAAATATTCATGAATGTGTAAGATACTTAACATTATATTCTTTTAGTTTGTTCAAATTTCTAAATAAATTGAAAAAATCACAATATGTTGATATATTTGTCATATAATTGCAGTATTATTTGAAGTATATTGGTTGTTGCTTCAACCAAGAAGAAATCGATGAGGTACAAAATGAGTGGGCGACATGTGTTCTTGAGCACACTTAAGATTATGTGACAAGTGGGGGAGACATTTGTTCTTTAGCATAGACCAATGTGTGAAACTTTTTTTGTTAGTTTTTAGTTCGATTCTAGAGTGGATACTCAGTACTTTGTATTATTGAATCGTTGTATGGATGATTTAATATTAATTAAATTTAGTATGAGTTTCTTTCAAGGTTTGATGGAAATTTTGTTCAACTATGTGGTTGTTTGTGAAATGAAAAGGTATAATTGCATATTTATTATAATTTATTAATAATATGGTTAATTTGATCAATATAATTGGTTCGATATATGACCTGTCAAACTCTAATCAAAGACAACAGTTAATGATATGTTGTAAAATATATGATTCTACAACAAACATCACATGTTGTGTTATTCACACCTATTACAACAGGTTTGTCAGGAAAAAAATATACCTATTACAACAGGTGTTTCTAGTGAACTACAACATGCATAGCCTATTGTATAAATTGTGTCTATTACAACAGACACACACCATATTGTCTAAACAATCCTATTACAACGGTTAAATGTATGGAAAGACAACATACTCCAACTGTTGTATAAACATGTATATTACAACAGGTGCATTGCATGTAATATACCTACCTATTACAACAGGTGTGTTTAGTGAAATACAACATGCTTCGACTGTTGTATAATATATATTACAACGGGCGAACCACATGTTGTAAAAAATACCCCTATTACAATGGGTGTGTTTAGTGAAATACAATGTCGTTCAACTGCTGTATAATATATATTACAACAGGTGCACCACATATTGTGTAAAATACCCATATTACAACAGGCCATTCCTTAAAAGACAACATGTTTCAACTGTTGTATAAAATACATCTATTACAACATGTGATCACATGTTGTGTAAAGCACCCCCCCATAAGACCACGCGATCTAATACAACGGTTAACACCTGTTGTAAATTGAGAAAAGGAATTGTTGTAAAAAGCATTTTCTATAGTAGTGATAGCCTGAAAGCACATAAATAGTGGGAGAGAAATCGGGAGCAACAGCGGTGAAACAAGGCTAAGAAGAAGAAGAACTCACTTGGTCGAAGCTATAAAAGCAAAAACTCGACCAAAAACAGAAGCAGAGCGAACAGGGAACCTCGTCGGAGATGACAAAAGTGAAGCTAATGACACTCTTATCGACAGAGAGGTAGGGTGAACCACAGACCAAAGTGCTAAAAGGAAAAGGTTGAAGGAGGTCCAGGGATGCTCAACGGAAAACTAATTGAATTGATAGTGGCCGAGATGGTCGGGGTGTCGCCGAGGTCATCGGAGGAGAAACCAAGTAGGCCCGACTACACCAAGCACTTTCTAGTCCAATTGAGGCCAGAGGAGAAGAGGTGGACGGTTGTAGGTCCTTTATGGGTGATTACACGAGTAGGATGGGCACGAAGAGCATGGCTGTGAAATTTGCTGGAGAACAAGGGATTGGGGATTCCATATTTATAGGGTTTTAGGGGTCAAATTATGGATCAATGGGATCAGAATCATACAAGGAAACTTTTAGAAGAAAAATCAGAAGATTTCGCTGAGAATCGAGAGAGACGGAAAATGGAAACTCACAACTACTGTTCAAAGTCGAGCGAACTCCTACCCAAGGTAGGAGACGACCCACAGTCGTCGAATTGCACATCCGACGGTCCAAAATCGACAAATAACTATAAAGAGCGCGTGACAGTGACTTGGTTGAGAAAATAGGAAAAATAATTCGAATTATCCAAAGTGTAAACCAATAATGCATGTATTTTCTCTTTCCTCATTTAGGGGTTCTAGACTCATCCAAATAAAACCAAAATTTGCACATAAGTTAAATTAAACATGTAGATTCCGAATCTCTAATTAGATCTCACTTTTGAAAACTTTAGATGTATTATTTAACATATTCTTTGTTTCTCTTTCCTAATGCATTAATGACACATGGATTATCCAAATTAGGTGAAACTTCATTCATAAGTTAAATTAAGTGTGTTGAATACGCATTTTCCATCAATTTTATATTTTGGAGTTGTTTGAGCATTTATTTAATATTTTGAAGGTTCTTTACACTTTCTCTCTCCTGATTTAATCTTTTAAGCAAATTTTCTCCAAATTGGATGGAAATTTACCCAAAGGCTATATTTATTATGTAGATCACGAATCTAAGATTATTTTCCTCTTTTGGAGTCATTTATTATATTTATTTATTAATTACACCTTTTAGGTAATTTCTCTCTCCTAACTTACCATATTATTTCAAGGTTGTCCAAATTAAATGAAAATTGACATGTAGGCTTATTTTACTTTGTAGATTATGAATTTGAAGTCTATTATTTAATTTGAGGCTTTAGTACATGGGTTATATCATCTACCCCATTAGAGGCCCATTAACAATATTATATATGAAATTAAGTTATTTGTCATTTTATTATCACCAAACGAATTATATTACATTATTCATACATTATATTATTAGGATCATTTTAACATTAACCTTGTTTGGTCAAACTCAAAAGGTCAAACTTCCAAGGTAGGGTCCAAGGTCTGGTATGTTACAATTCCATTGCTAAAGGTGATTGAGGAGATACCTTCGTATGGTAAATTCTTAAAAGATATAATCATCAAGAAGAGGAAGATTCCTGATACTAAGGTGGTAGTTCTTAAAGAGCAGGTTAGCACTTTCATTTTGGGTTCATTACCACCAAAATGACAAGATTCGGGCTGCTTCAATATTTCATGTTACATAGGTAAGGTGAAATTCGGTGAAGCATTGTGCGACTCTGGGGCAAGTATTAATTTGATGCCTCTTTATAATGTCAAGAAGCTAGGACTTAAAGAATCTAGGCAAAGCAACATGACGATTCAAATAGTAGATAATTCTGTGGTTAGGCCATATGGCATTTGTGAGGATGTCTTGGTAAAAGTTGATAGATTTGTGTTCCCAGTAGATTTTGTAGTCATGGAGATGCAGGATGAGAAGGGAATGAGTTGCTCTTAGGAAGACCCTTCCAGGCTACTACTGATATGATAATGGAAATGGGTAGAGGTCGTTTGACATTGGGAATAGCTGATGATATATTTGAGATGGTCATGCCACCAAACACAAAACAATCACAGGTGAAGGAACAATGTCACAAGGTGAAGCACTATGATCCGAACATTTTCCTCTATTTAGGAAAGCCATTTCTGGATATGGCTCATGTTATGACCAAGGTAGACAAGGGAACGCTGGTCATTGACATTATGGAACAAACCAAAGTAGTGTCTCTTTGTAAAGTTGTGGGTTACCCAAATGATGAAGAGGAGGAAATTCCTCTATCTATTGAGGATGATGCTATAGCAGTTTCTATGATCGGTTCATATCTGAAATTGCCCCTCGAAGCATGCTTATTCAACATCATGGATGATTGGATAAGAAGCACGTCCTTATGAGAATGTGTGAAAATGCTTCAGGTGCTCCCTTGTCATTATGCTAAGCACTATGAGGATCTTGGACCGCTGCCACCAGCGCTTCAGTCTTCATTGATATGCCCGCCTTAGTTGGAACTTAAGCGGTTACCCCCCCCACTTAAAGTGTGTCTTCTTGGCGGATGATGAGAAGCTTACGGTGATTATATCGGCATATCTGAGTGTTGATGAGGAAGAACAATTAATGATCGTGATGAAGAACCACTGTGGTGCATTCGGGTGGTCAGTTTCTGATATTAAGGGGATTTCCCTTATTCTTTGCCAGCACAAGATCTGACTCGAGGAAGGAGGCAAACCTGTGATTCAGACACAATGTCGACTTAACTAGAGCATGATGAAGGTCGTCAAGAAGGAGGTGATTAACCTCCTTTATGCGGGAATCGTCTATGCCATTTCCGATTCGTCATGGGTAAGCCCAACACAAGTAGTCCCTAAAAAGGGGGAATCACTGTTACTCATAACTTGTTAAATGAGCATGTCACTACCCGATTGGTAACTGGGTGGCGTGTTTGCATTGACTATTGACGTTTAAATTTTGTTACTTTAAAGGATCATTTTCCCCTCCCATTCATCGATCAAATTTTGGAGCGGCTGGCTGGATGCTCTCATTTTTGCTTTTTAGATGGCTACTCCGGCTACAATCAGATCTCCATTGATCCTAAGGACCAAGAGAAGTCTACCTTCACTTTTCCTTATGGAACCTTTGCATACCGCCGCATCCCTTTTGGTCTGTGCAACGCACCAGCCACTTTTCAACGTTGCATGCTTGCCATTTTTCTAACATGGTTGAGCGTTGTTTAGAGGTTTTCATGGACGATTTTTCCATCTATGCTGCATCATTTGATGAGTGCATGTATAACTTAGATAAAGTTTTGCAAATATGTGAGGACACGCATCTAGTTCTCAATTGGGAAAAGTGTCATATGATGGTTAGTGAAGGAATTGTGCTGGGACACAAGGTGTCTAGTAATGGGTTGGAGGTGGACCCAGTCAAGATTGAGGTTATTTCAAAACTACCCCCACCAAATTCAGTGAAAGGGGTAAGGAGTTTTCTCAGTCATGGAGGATTCTATCGTCGTTTCATTAAAGATTTCTCAAAAATCACTAAACCATTGTCTGAATTGCTTGAGAAAGATGTGATGTTTGAGCAATTTGTGATATTCTGAATCCTCATAAAACGGTTATTTGGGAACATACTACAGCCCCAGGTGGCGAAGACATGAGGATTGCACTCGTAAATGTTTGGATGCTTTCAATGTACTTAAGGAAAAATTTATTTCTGTACCAGTTGTTCAAACGCCAGATTGGACTAAGCCTTTCAAGCTCATGTGTGATGCATCAGATTTTGCAGTCGGGGCTGTTCTTGGGTAGTGTTTTGAGAACAAACCCGCGGTGATTTTTTATGCATAAAAGAATTTAAACGAGGCACAACTTAATTACACCACAACTGAAAAGGAACTTCCCATTGTGGTTTTTGCATTCAAAAAATTTCGCAAATACTTGGTAGGGTCAAAAGTTATAGTATGGACAGACCACACCACCATAAAATACTTAATGGAAAAGAAAGATGCCAAACCTAGATTGATTAGGTGAATCTTATTGCTGCAAGAATTTGACATTGAAATTAAGGATAAGGCGGGTGTAGAGAATGTGGTCGTGGACCAGTTGTCCCGGTTAGAGCGGATAGATGAGAGGGATATCAATATACCCATTACAGAGACATTTCCTGATGAGAAAATCCTCTCTTTAAAATCTAAGGATCTATGGTTTTCATACATTGTTAATTATCTTGCATGTAAAATAATCCCAGATGATTGGACTTATCAAGAGAAAAAGAAATTTTTCCATTCGTTAAGATATTATTTCTAGGATGATCCTATTTTGTTGAGACAATGCAGGGACGACATTTTGCACATGTGTGTACCAGAGGTTGAATATGATAGTGTACTTAGTCACTGTCATACACTTCCCACTGGTGGTCATCATGCGAGCTCAAGGACGGTGTCCAAGGTGTTAGAGAGTGGTTTTTATTGGCCTACACTCTTTCGGTACGCTTATGACTATGTGAGAAGATGTGATTCTTGTCAAAGGGCAAGTAACATCTCAAAGCGACAAGAGATGCCCCTCAACATGTTTCAAGAAGTTGAGGTATTTGATCTGTGGGGCATCAATTTCATGGGACCCTTTGTGTCCTCAATTCAAATTTATAAATTTTGCTTGCTTTTGATTATGTATCGAAGTGGGTAGAGGCAATACCCACAAGGACTAACGATGCGGCTGTAGTGTGTAGGTTTGTGAAAGATCATATTTTCTATAGGTTTGGTGTGCCACGGATGATCATTAGTTATGGAGGCACCCATTTCACAAATCGGAAATTTGCTTCGTTATTGAGCAAGTATGGGGTGAAGCACAATGTGGGTACTCTGTACCACCCGCAAACACAAGGGCAGGTCGAAGTGTTGAATAGAGAAATTAAGCATATTTTAGAACACACAGTGGCCTCGACAAGGAATAATTGGAGTGCACTCCTACCGGATGCATTATGGGCATACAGGACTGCATTTAAAACACCTATAGGCACCACGCCTTTTAGGTTGGTTTATGGGTGGGCCTATCATTTGCCGGTGGAATTAGAACACAAAGTGCACTGGGCGATAAGGAAGCTTAATATGAGTTATGATGATGTAGGGAAGAAGAGAATGTTAGAGCTCAATGAGCTAGATGAGCTGAGGATGAACGCTTATGAGAACTTGAGGATCTACAAAGAAAGAACAAAACAAATACACGATCGTCACATTCAACTGCGTGTTTTCAAAAAGGGTGATCGTGTGTTATTGTTTAACTCGAGATTGAAATTGCATCCTGGGAAATTGAAATCCCGGTGGAGTGGCCCATTTGTGGTGGAAGATGTACGTCCCCACAGTGCTATTATGGTGAGAGACGGAGAGCAAACATTCTTGGTGAATGGGCAACGATTAAAGCTCTATTATGGAGAAGATTTCACAAAGAAGGTACGTAAGGTTAAATTCATGGCGCTCGAGGGAGAATAAAAGGGCTAATTTCATCTAGCCTAAGACGTTAAAGTAGGGTGCTTGTTGGGAGGCAACCCAACCATTGGTATTTCATTTCTATTTAGTTAATTTTTAGTATTGTTATGTAATTTTGTAGTTAAGTTTGTAAAAATGATGCCCTGATGCGTGTGTTAAGTGTGCAGTACTGATTGGGTGTCAATACCATCGACCCTTGTGTCGATGGTAGCGACAATGGTACAGAGCGGTATCTACAGAAAATTTTCTCCATCGATACTATCGACGACCTCGTCGATAGTATCGACTCACCATCAGGTTGAATGACAAAAAATGTTGAAGGAGGTCGATAGTATCGACTCAAGTGTCGATACTTGCGAGATCTCTGGAGATTTTCAAACGAATTTGTCTCAGTAAAGTTGATACCATCGACGGAGCAGTCGATGGTATCGACCTGGCAGTAGAAACAAAGCGTCGCTCGGGCATCACGAGGTTAAATGAAACAAAAAGTGTCGATACCACCGACATCTCGTCGATGGTATCGACGTGACACGCCACCAATCTGTGAGAAGATATCAACGGAGCCTGCCAAATCAAGGAAGACGATCTATGGGATGGGTCGATACCATCGACACCGCGTCAATGGTATCGACGTGTCATCGATCTGGGGCCCCAGATCCAGTCATCGACATCTGTCGATAGTAGCGAGGACCCGGATTGTGCTATAGGTGTCGATACCATTGACATCCCGTCGATGGTATCGACGGGTCAACAGTGGCGGCGGGTTCATCTATAAAAGGAGAAGTTGATTTCATTTTCTCTTCACATCTTCAGAGCTTCTCCCCTCAACTTGTACATCGAGCATTGCTGAGCAACCGGAGGCCTTCACCGAGCGTCAAGGGATCGAGATATCTTCCCTGAGCTTTGCACCGAGCAGAGATCTTCTTCTCTGACCTTCATTGAGCTCTATTTCTTCTTCTCCATTCCTTTATGTTCACGATGGTGAGGATGGCAAGAGCTTCATCTTCTTTGCAGGCAGCCCCAATGGAGATTGAGACACTCATTCCTCCACCACCTAGCTCCATTCCTCATCTGAGGATTGTTCATCCCTTGGCGAACGTAAAGAAGATCTATGAGGAGCTGCTAAAGTGAAAAATTGAACTGACCCGATATGTTGATCGAGCCATGATCTGTGACCTCGGGTTTGAGGCCAACCTCTCTTATGTCCTTCAGGGGCAAGCGAGGCATACAACCAGGATGCTTCAAGATGTCCAGTACCACGTCGAGGGCCACCCTTTTTCGGTGAGTGGCCGACTTATAAGGAGTTAGTGGTGGAATTCATGTCTTCGCTTGATATTTGTGTCATGCCCAATGACCTTATCGCCACCGATAGGGAGTGGATAAAAGGGTGAACATCTTTCTGGCTCTACAACAACAACTACACCATCACCCTCGACCAGTTCAACTCTATCTATAACTGGTATCATTCTCCCAACCAGCACCGGAGGCCAGACAGTCGGGCGGACTATGATGCGATATTTGCTGATCTGGTGACTACTCTAGCAGAAAAGTCAATAAGCTTCCACAATGTCGCCGTGGCTGATTTCGAGCACCCATTCGTTCGGATTCTACACCGAATGTTATGTGTCACATTCTTCGCTCACGATGATCTGGCACTGAGCAAGTTTCAAGAGGCAGACCTATTCTTCCTTCACAAACTACTGACTAAAGAAGAGCTCAACTGGGATGCGTTTTTCCTAACGCATGTTATGGATGTGAAGAAGAGAACTCGGAAAGCCCCAATTCATTTTGGGGGACTTATTACACCGCTAGCCATCTATCTTGGGCTAGATCGTTCTTCTCTGACCTCGTTGCTGAACAAGAGCTCTGTCAATCTTCTTCATCTGCATCGCTCAAATTTATTGACGCTCCGAGATGACAGGGTTTATGCGCATTGCCATGTCAACAAGGAGTATCAGGAGTGTGCACTCCCTGACCCCGTCTTCAACATTCAGGCGGTCCAACATTTTAGGTGGCCCATCATTGCTATTGATGATTCTGAGAGTGAAGAAGACGGGGATGACAACAACAACAACAATGAAGGCGACGAGCATGAGGAGGAAGTGGAGGCTTTCACTCCTCTTAGATCATGAGTAGCGCCGAGGAAGCATCCACACTTCTACCCGGGAGCTTCATCCTCATCTCAGTCTCCACCACCACAGCCCTCTCAACAAGGAGAGGATGTCTATTCCATGCAGGGTATGTACTCCATGTTGCAGGATATCCAGCAGACACAGCAGCAGCACACTGCCTCCTTCACCGGTATTTAGGATACTATGAACCGGCTATTTTTAAATCAGCAGGCAATTTATGAGAATGAGCGTCTCCTCCTCGCCAACCAAGAAAATATTCACAACAGGTTGCATAGGATGGAGATGCAACAACAACTGTTCTATGATCAGTACTGGAGCCAAAATTACTTCGGGGGATATCCGCAACCTCTTCCCATGCACCCATATGATCCTACTTTTCAGGGGCAGTACCCTGAATGGAACCCCAACACCCAGCAGCAACCACCATTTCCACCGCCAGAACAATAATGGGTATCACTGTTCCACCTTCTGAGGTTGTTTTTTACTATGAGACCATAGTCAAATTCAAACTTAAGGGGGGAGATGGAATAGTTTCTATCTCAGTTTAATTTTTCTTTCTCTTGTTTTAGTATTTTTTCTCACACTTTGGCAAAAAAAATTGTAGTTTTGAGTAATTTTGTTATTTATAGCTTTTTAGGATCCACATGATATCTAGTGTAATCCGTGGATGTCTAATGTAATGTGTCATCTCAATGTTTTATGTGTCCAATCATCTGAAATTGGGCATAATTAAAAATTTGTTCAGAATTGGAAATTTGAATTGTTTGAACTTGAGCACCTACTTATGAAAATAATTGGGTTTGTCAACTTTAAAACATAAAATCATAACTGTACATCCTTATGATTCAAGAAATGTGGACGGACATGGATGTTGAGCCTAATTTGACCAAACGGTAATGGGACTCTAATCAGAAGTGAGAGAGAGAAGCCCTTTGATTAATTGTTACACAGGTCAGTAAGGAGGGACATATAATATTTTCCAATGGTTCTGTCAATTAATCTTGTGATCTATCCACCCCATTGTATTCATACTCCACCATAAGAACTGGGAGCACATTACGATTTTCATCTTTTGATTGCATATCATGTAGATAGGATTGCATTATAGCTAGATTTTGCGTAGATGAAAAAAAATGGAAAATGAAAAGAAATTTTTTAGATGAATCATGCATGCACACATTCTTGAGTGCACGTCATTACAGTTGCATAATTACTCTCATGTAGTTGCACTTTACATATTTTTAAGCATATAGGACACTATGTGCCTTATTTCTTCTAAAAAATAAGAAAAGTGGGTAACTCATTCTATACTCTATGGAAATTAAGTTGTAATGCTTCAATGATAGCAGTTATGTGAAAATAAACCCGAAAAAAATTCTGAAAAAAAAATATTATACATTTCACAGTAGCCAAATTGAGAGAAAGAATGGCTTGAAAAAAAAGTGATACTAGAGGGAGAAAAGAGCTTGTCTCACCTGTATAATAGGAAGAATAAGCACATAATGTAGTTTGTAGACATTCTATCTCGCATGGAGATGGAATAGAAGGAACATGCATCATTCCACACAAAATGTAGGCATTAGGTCATTTTCATATGCATATGCATCATTTAGGTCATTCTTGTTAATTGTGCATGTTAAAACTGTCTTGTGCTTCCTTTTCTTCCACTGCCGCCCATTTCATCCACCCGTTGCTCGAAAAACGGTAGGCCACCATGATTATCTCCTCATGATTGTATATTAGGAGATCTGCTTCCATGTAGATGGTAGTTAGGAATTGAGTAACGTAGATAGAAGATCACAAGATGCACCAAGCCTGAACCGGAGGAATTTATTATATTAACTTCCTTATTTGATAGTGTTTGTGATCTTGGGGTGGGCATCTCTTATGAATGATCATTGTCGCCTTCAGGGTAGTTACTATTTTGTGGTTAATGAGGGCCGGTGTGCGGATGACAGGTGGGAATCATAGTGAGATGTATTTTATGCTAACATGTTCTTTAGTTGACTCTTGCAATTTTATTCTAGAGTTTTGTTGCTCGAGGACGAGCAAGTTCAAGCTTAGGGGAGTTTGATGCGAGGATTTTGAGTCATTTTCATAGGCTTGTTTATATTGGTTTTATGTGTGTTCTTGTCATATTTTTTACTAATTTCGCATGAATCACTTCTTTTAGCCTATAATCTCGTAACACATCAAATTTACCTTGTTTCACCTGATTTTGTATTAATGATCATATTTATCAAATATGATTGGTATTCTTCTCTTTGTTTTAGGCAGTTTGCATATTTGGATCCGTCGATACCATCGACCTGACCACATTGACTTTGTCAGAGAATAAGAAGAGCCCTTCGATACCATCGACACACTGTCGATGGTATCGAGCTTGCCTCAGCAGGATGAGCTCTAGTGACGGATTCCATAGCAAAAGTGACGTTTAAAGAGTCAATACCATCGACTAACTGTCGATGCTATCGAGATGAAAACAGCGTGCCAGGTATCAACAAGTC
The DNA here is from genome assembly GCA_963693085.1 of Alisma plantago-aquatica. Lineage (NCBI taxonomy): Eukaryota > Viridiplantae > Streptophyta > Magnoliopsida > Alismatales > Alismataceae > Alisma > Alisma plantago-aquatica. The sequence goes on from OY856413.1 coordinate 613,142,532, forward strand.
GATACCATCGACACCACGTCGATGGTATCGAGCCATCTTCAGAGAGGATGCCAGAAATAGAAGGAGTTTCGCTACCCCAGGGGGTCAATACCATCGACCTGCGTCAATGGTATCGACGCCGTCAAATCAGGTTTTGCTAAAGATCGTGTGTAATCCTATGGTGGTGATTTTTGGGCGACCTAAAGTGGTGCATATACCTAATTAAGGCGGCCCTAAGCAATCTATCACGTCATTAGCTGGTGCATAAGTCTCAAGGAGGAGAGGAGAAGAGAAAGGAGCCGAGAACCATGCCCCGACTATACCGAAGGTTGTCGAAGGAGTTTTCCACCGCCATAAGGTTGTAGAACGCTCACCCTATGCCGAGGAACACCCAGATCTCCTCCGTTCAGGGGTTACACAATATCTATCCACGTTTTCTCCATGTCTTCTTTTTCCCTCATGTTGTTTTTCATTGAGATGAACATGCGGGGCTAATCCCCTTTGTCTTTAGGACCAGGAGTAGCCCGGGTAATCGTTGTATGACATTTTTTATATAGTTCATCATAATTTGTCTCTCAAATCTGTGGTATGATTTCGTTTTCTCCCTTATATCATTATGATTGATCACCCTAATGATAATATAATCCCTTTAATTACTTTGAAAGAAGAATTAACAGTTGAAAAGAGATGAAAATCACATTAACAAATAAATCCTTTGAACAAGGTGATGTACAGTTAATGGTGGAAACCCAGAGTAGGATCTTAATACACCTAGTTTAGGGTATAGGTTACTACTACCGTGGAATCGACCTAGATTTAGGTAGTGAATTGTATCGTGAAAGCGAACAATTCTGACTACAGGACACTGCCCGGAATAGGAGACGAATTAGGGTAATTATGTAGAAATTATTTCGACGAGAGCCTATGGTGAAACCGCAATCCTAAAGGATCTAGTTTAAATCGATTAAACCAAACATTTAATCGATTGCGTTGTTTTTTTTTTTAATTTTTATTTTCTTTTAGAAATTAACTCTCAAACCTTTTTAATTGGTCTAGATGATCGCGAGTAGTTAGTAAGTAGTCTACCGAAAATTCAGTGTCCCTATGTTTGACTCGGGCCTCACAAAGGCCTATATTACTCTGACGCGTGCACTTGCGTTATACGCACGGTAAAACCATGCCATCCACCTAAAAATGTTGGATCCCACGGGGGTGAGACAATTGAAAATTGCCCCAGCGAGAGATATAACTCTTCGCCAGAAACATTATTATTGCAGTTTATAATATAAATCTGAGCAGAGGATAAACAGTTTAGATCATTCTCATCTTTAAGTATTGCAACTATCTATGATAGAGCATTAAATCATCTATTCTCTTTATAAGGAAAAGGAAGAACATGTATATCATTTATCTATTGTATTAACTCAACATCCCATGCTTTTCTCATGATACTCATTGCTCTGTTATATCACCCATGACTCTTTCTTGTTTCTATCTATTGACTTTAGCCAATCTTCTAAATAGATATTGGTTTATACTGAACATGAGAGTGTACATCATCATGTATTGTTCAGGCATTGATCTATACCAATCCTATATAAATATTCCAGGCATTGGATTATACAAATCATGTGCAACTAGTACAAGCATTAGACTTATATTATTCATGTGTATCCATTCTAGGTATTAGACTATGCCAAACATGTGCGTCCATTCCAGGTATTATACTATGCCAAACCTGTGCATCCATTCTAGAACCCCTTTTGGTATTTTTAGTCCGTCGAATCTTTGGATAATATGGGATTCTTTTCTTAGACTATGCCAAACATGTGCATCCATTCCAGGTATTGGACTATGCCAATCCTGTGCAACTATTCTAGGTATTGAACTATGCCAATCCTGTGCAACTATTCCAGGTATTGAACTATGCCAATCATGTGCATCCATTCCAGGTATTGAACTATGCCAAACATATGCAATTATTCTAGGTATTGGGTTCTTACCAATCATGTGACATTATTCCAGGTATTGGGTTATGACCAATCCTATGACATTATTCCAAGTATTGGGTTATTACCAATCCTGTGCAATTATTCCAGGTATCGGATTGTACCAATCATGTGACATTATTCCAGGTATTGGATTATTACCAATCTTGTGTAGTTATTCCAGGTATTGGATTGTACCAATCATGTAACATTATTCTAGGTATTGGATTATTACCAATCATGTGTAGTTATTCCAGGTATTAGATTGTACCAATCCTGTGACATTATTCTAGGTATTGGGTTATGACCAATCCTGTGACATTATTCCAGGTATTGGGTTATTACCAATCTTGTGCAGTTATTCCAGGTATTGGATTGTACTAATCATGTGACATTATTCCAGGTATCAGATTATTACCAATCCTATGACATTATTCCAAGTATTGGATTATTACCAATCTTGTGCAGTTATTCCAGGTATTGGATTGTACCAATCACGTGACATTATTCTAGGTATTGGATTATTACCAATCCTATGCAGTTATTCCAATTTTCCACATCTTTTCACCTCTCACTAGGCAACAACCAATCTCATGGCTCATAAAGCACATTACATCTTGTCACCTTTCACTAAGTAAAAACCATTCTCATGGCTCATAAAGCACATTACATTTTGTCACCTTTCACTAAGTAACAACCATGCTCATGGCTCATAAAGCACATTACATCTTGTCACCTTTCACTAGGTAGCAACCATTCTCATGGCTCATAAAGGACATTACATCTTAATGTAATGATTGACACAACACACACAGGTGTCACACATCCAGGCATATTAAATTTGAAGTGTACTGAGGTATATCAACTTTGAGGTGCTAAATGTGATAACTATCATATCTTGATGTATCACTTCCATCATCTCATTTAACCTTCATAAGTTCATCAACTTATTTTGTATTAGGGTATTTCCCATCATAATACTTTATACACTAACCTATCACCTTTATCATGTAGTGCATAGGTCATAGAACACACATTAGAATTGTCCAACTAACTTTAATGATATGGACTCATCTCATGTTAAGGCATTGCTTGCTATAAGGTTACCTATAATCAATCACTTTAGGTATTTCCCTTATCAATGTATTAGTCACCATTCCATTATTAGGATTAGGGTCTCCCATACCATCACCCTTTATTAGGGTTAGGGTTTCATATACCATCGCCCTTCATTAGGGTTAGGATTTCACATATCATCACCCTTCATTAGGGTTAGAATTGCACATAGCATCTCCCTTCATTAGGGTTTCATATCACATTGCCCATAATTAGGGTTTACTATTCATTTCAAATTAGGGTTCTCTCATGGCATTACCCTCAATTAGGGTTTCTTATGGAATCACCCTCAATTAGGGTTTCTCATGGAATCACCCTCAATTAGGGTTTCTCAATTCATGTCAATTTGGGATACTCATCCCATTACCCAAATTAGGATTATAATTTATCATAATATTGTCCAAGATTAAGGTTTCATATAGCATTACATAGCATCACCCTGGATTCGAGTTCTACATCATATCAATACATCAGGGTTTTACATCACATTACCCTAGTTTAGGGTTTCATGCACTTTACCCTTAAATTAGGGATTCTTATTCAACTATCCATAATTAAGATTTACTATTCATCCCCATTTAGGGTTTCATATTCCATACCCATAATTAGGGTTTACTATTCAACCCAATTAGGGTTTCACTCTTCATTCCCATAATTGGGGTTTTACATTATGTTACCCTGAATTAGGGTTAGGGTTCATTAACCTTCTTGATTAGGGTTTCATGGTCTCTTTACTAAGGATCATACCCTAATCACCACATGATTAATACTCATGTATGAATTCCTTTCTATCATCCTTTCTACTTGATTAGGTTACATCAACCCTCCAATCAAGTACATACAACTATGATTGACATAGTGTACTGAGTTATTGCTTACTTAAGCTTCTAGGATTAACTCATCTAAGGATTATCAATCACTTAGTATCTTACAGGTACAACCCTAGTGATTATCTTTGAGATAGATCAGTAACAACCATAGGGTCATTTTATCTTTCATCACCTTGGGTTTCCAATTGACTTAATCATATTGAAACATCCAAACGTTCTTGACCATTGATGCTTCAAACGGTTTGAAACCGTTTGAATCCAAATGGTCCTGAGACCATTTGACCCCAAATGGTTTTAAGACCGTTTGGACTCAAACGGTCTCAAGACCGTTTGGTCCAAACTACCCTTGAAACCGAAAGTCCAAAAGAGGTACTTCTTCAACTAAACCGATTAGGGTTTTGCATCAACAATTCCTTCATCAATTAGATCATTGAAGTCCATAAATGTGTGATCCTTGGATATTCAACCCTCAATTACAACCATTAACCATCCAAACAGTTTTGGTTGACTTTGTCCAAATGGTTTGAAACCATTTAAAGCTCCAAATAGTTTTGAACTAAATGTCTAAATGGTTTGAAACTGTTTAAGGTTCCAATCGGTTTTGAACTTACTTGACCAAATGGTCAACTCAACCCAAACGGTCAACTCAATATGTCCAAATGGTTTGAAACCATTTAAGGCTCCAAACAATCAACTATCCCATTTGGTCAACCATGTCCAAATGGTTTGGAACTCAACCTCCAAATGGTTTGCAAATTGTTTGGTCACCAAACGGTTTGTCAAAATCGATTGGACCAAAAGTGTTGAAATCGTTTGCAACTAAATCTTGTTGAGATGTGTGCTTATGATGATGTCATCATCATCAAGCTTCAACCCCTCGATTCTACTGCCATTCTCATGGTAGTTTCATCAATTATTCAAAGGAATTACAAGAAGAACAATTGAACATAATGGATTGAGAAATTGAATTCAATAACAATGAATAAGGGTTCAAGTTATATAACCCACCTTAAAATAAGCTTTAAAGCTTGGAGCTTCACATCAACAATGGTGGAAGCAACTTCTCCAACTATCCCAAGGCTCATCCTCAAGCTTTGAGTGAAAAGGAATGGCTAGAATTGAAGTTCGAGTGAAGATAAGAAGAAATCAAGCATTGATTTGTGATTTCCACCATGGAATCAAGGTGAAAGAGGGCCATGGAGCTTACCTACAGGTTGGGAGTCGTCCTCCTGTTTCTCCTAAGCTCCCTTGGTCGTTTTGCAAGCAAGAAGTGAAAGTGGCTTCGAAATTACCCATTCAAGTTGTGGATAAATGAGTATATATGAATTTTATTGAAAATTCATTTAAGAGAGAGAAAGTAGGAATTATCTCCTCCATTTCCTTGCCACTTGCCCCATTCTCTTCCTTAGATACGATTCTATCTTCTTTGCCTCTTATTCCTCTCAATTATCCATGATTTAAAGAAAAGCAAATTAAGCACCTTAAATTATATTATAATAATATCCATAAGTGAGTGGATATTTCTTTTTCTTATAATAATGTGAGTGGGTTCTTCACCTCCTTAAGATATTTTCGTTGCCTTTGCAAGGCACAACGACATCCACATATATGTATTTCAACCAACACAATTTTTGTTGAAGAGCACTTCAATTAATATATTTATTTTTGCATTAAATTGAATTAGGGTTTCAATTATACTTAAATCTTGATTATTTTAATATCAAGATTCTCTCTCCTCCAAAGTGATACAAATGAGATGCCCTTCTCATTTTATTTTCTCTACATGATGCCAAGAAACATTAGGGATTCTCTGGAAGAGGTAATTTGCATATTGAACCCTGGGTTTTGGGTAAATTGCACATCACACCAAAACTAAGTTTTAATGCATAAACATTGCTTTATCAGCTCTTTCTTGGTACTCAGGCTATCACAAGCCATACATTTGCATCATCTTCATTCTCATGATGCTTCAACACGTGAGGAACATTTTATCATGTAACATTTGCAATTTAACCCCTCAACTTGGGTAAAAATCGAGTTTTTACCGACCAAAAAAAAATATTATTCAAAAAGGATTGAAATTGAGATATAAGTCCCTCTTGACACTTAATTACTTTTCAAGAGATAAGAGCAATCATATAATCAACCTTATTAAGCAAAACATCTAGGGTTAAGGCTTAACTCAGGTCAGGGATGTTACAAAAGCAGTACATCTGGAATGGAAACTCAGCAGAAAGAGGAGTTACACTTTCAGAATGGAGCTTGGAACAAAGAAAAAAATTATGAAAATCTAGAAAAGTAAATTATTTAACAAAATAGAAATTATTGAACAAGACTAACAAATTATAAAACTAAAAATTACAAAGAATTAAAATAATAAATAAACTAGAAAAAAGCAAAAAAAATTATAGAACAAGTTTAAAAATTATAGAACAAACTAAAGAAATTATGGGACAAGTCTAAAAATTATAAATCAAGATTAAAATCATGAAACAAGCTAAAAATATAAATCAAACTCAAAACTATGAAAAGAAGAAATCTTAAATGTACACGAGCAATCTGATTGAAAAAACAACATGTGTTGTCCCCGATAACGGTGTCAGATTGATGTGCATTGGTGTACATACAACAATCACTAGGAAAAGTCCTAGAGTTCAACATTCTAACCATGTTGTCAACTTGATGCAAGCACCAAGTCAACAGAATATATATTGATCCAAGGGATGACAGAAATAAGAGTTGAAATCCAAATATGAATGCTAAAATGAGAAAATAAATTATGATTCAGAGCTTCGATTAAGAACTAAGAGCAAAAACAAATTGTTGAAACAAAGATTATCTAATCAATAAATAAAGATCTTGAGGCTCCAGAGGATCACCACCAAAACCACATTTCTATTCAAATAATCAACTACTAAGCTCCAAAGATCAAATCAGGACTGTGTGGTTGCATGTCCTTACGGACAAACTCATAGGGTCCAACTTTCAATACACCCATTGGTCCTGACGTATACGGATCATTACTCAAATGTCTAACATGCTAATATCCACAGTCATATCAAGGAACATGTGAATTCATATTTTCATTCGAACTCAAAGCTTAGGTGGTCGCATGACCAAGGGTTATAATAAAAATAATACTAAAAGGATGAAAAAATGATAATCGTGATTAAAGGACTATTGTTTTGTTTATGGAGATCCAAGGTCATATCACTCTATAAGAATTTATCAGATCATCCTAATAACCAAGTATAAACAGAGAGAGAACATGCTTTCAATCGAGCAAAACAATGGATTATATTGAATAGAATTGGGCTAACGGGATACTCCCCATGCCCTAGAAGAATTTACTCAGACTTGACGTAACAAGAAGAAATTTAAGGTAAAATGAGATCTGTAATGATACAAGATGTGAACTACAAACTAAAATTGGATTTACAAACTAAGACTGTATGCTTTTACTTGTGGAGTATCCCCTTCTTTTATAGGAAGATTAGGAGGGGGAAACCTTGAGATATGACTTTATGGTGGTGGTATTCATTTTGACTAAAATAATTTTATGTTTCATCCAAAAGTAACATTGCTCAAACATTGAACTCATTTACTATTTTGGCAATTGACTAAGTCTTTATTTGCATTTTTTCTCCATATAAAAATATGTGAAATTGGTAAATCTTTCCTTTTCTCCTAGTCAAAATAACATTAATTATTTTCTGAATAGAAAGTAGAAGATTTTATTGAATTGTCTTCCTTTAATTTTTTATCGCTCATTAATTTCTTTGATTCTCTTTGCTATAATATTTTCAAAACGACAAAAAAACCAGCCCATGTGGCCAGACGTCCATTTGGAAGTCCATGCAAAATATATTTTTCTTGTGGAGAACTAAATTTCCTTTCTAATGCATATATGTGCACTAATTTTGGAATTTGTACGTAAATGTTATGGTACTTTTGGTGTCGGGTATATATGAATTTCAGGCATTGCGGAAAATTGTGCAAAACATCTTCTAAGAGAAATTCTGAGAATTTTTATGCTTTGAAATAATTTTCTATTTTCCTAAAAAGTACACAATAATCAAGTAAAACCTATAATTCATCAAGAAGAGCTAAACTAATATAATTTATGCTAAAACTATTTAATAGCTAATAATTTATTCTTAATTAATATAAAAAAATGTATAATAAAGGTGATGAACATACATTCATCAACCGACTATTTGTTATTTGGTCTAACTAATACCTTTAGTTGGATGTTTCTCAATCTAATTAGTTTGACCCAAATGTATCCCCATTAATTAGATTGACTATTCATCAGTGGGTTTGACAATGGCTCCTAAAGTTGGTCACTCATTAAAACCTCAATATAACCCATCCATGTAGCTCAATATCTATTGCTACTTCACTAGTCAAAAGACTAGATGATACACTTAAACATGACTGATATATTCAAAACATATTAAAAAAATTAATAGGTATTAACAATTTCAAACACACCATTATCAAGTAATCACAATTCTCAAATAAGAAAGGTTGAAGGCTTTACGCTTCAATTTCATCCAACAATTTAAACTAGAATAGTTTTAACCATTGTGTTTTGTTTTCTCATCATTGTTTCATCTTACTTGTGTCATCCTTTTTCCCTCCAAGTGAACGACTCACTTTTTACATTTAGGTCGCCATATAGTCTGGGCCTTAGCTAATTAGGTGCAAAGAGCTCGAGGGAATCAAAAGTGACCTTTGTTCTAGATTCCAAAATGATGTGTTAGGATTACATGTTGAGATTTTGATTTGTTATTAAATATAATCTATGTTTTGTTAGGAACAATGAAGGAAGGTTCATGACATGTATACCCCTCAGAATATTAGTTTGATTCATGCTTTCATGGTCATCCTAATCTTTTAACCTTGTTTTTCATTTTCATACATGTTTGTTGTCAATATACCATCTATGTATTTGGATGTTTCACCTAGTAGTATAGAATTTTTGGTATTTTGACCACTATGATTGAGATGAACTTGAAACCATGTTTGTGTGTCAATAGGGCGTTGGGCCACCTAGAAAACTCATGCCTGTTAACTAACTTCTTGAGTAAATAATGTCATATTTGTTGATAATTTTTATGTTCTAGTTTGTCAAAATTTTGGAAATTTGTATTCAAATTTTAGTGATAATTTTATAAGAATTTTTGTAACTTAATAAAAATTATTCCAACCCAACAAGAAAATTCAAGACTGACTAATGTACTGAAACGAGCTATTGAAAATGTATAATGTGCATGGAATATAACTAATATGTGAAATCCAATGATCTAGAAGTTAAATTAGTAAAAATAAATTTTGGTAATCTACTTATATTGATTCTAATCAATAAGCCTAATCACAAGTAGACACCTTGATGTAATTAGAAACTTAATATGGATTCCCAATATCAGAAAAGGAATCATGTAATATATTGATTAGTTACTAGATAATGGTACAAGAGAAAACAATGTGATTATACAACTTAAGTTCCTTACTTCTAATATGGTAATGGTGTATAAGGTCTGACGCAAATACAAAAAAATATAAAAGAGAAAATGAGGAACTTTATATTTGACACATAATAAATGAAAAATAACTAATTTAATCTATTCATGGACAATTCATCTAATATTAATGATTTTGACCCACTTTCACTAATAAAACCATGAACATATATCTTCATATATAAACCAATATCTATCTGAGGGGTGATTTGGTAACTTGTAATGAAAAGAAAACATAATGGTGATGAAACTGGATAAAATTGTAAAACTATAAAAAATAGACATATCCAACATAATAATGAACCCTAATAAGTTATGTTTGTGTAACATACTTAGAATTAGATCACAAAGGTACAAAACCACTTGTAACCTCATAAATTATTATGTAAAAGTTATTTGCACTTAAACCTCTTGTGTATGAATTATAAGGAACTCATTTTACATATATTAGAAGTTGTCCATTTGAATGACATTCATATTATTAGTTGGAATTTTGTTGCGTATATGACTTGATCAGACCCTAAATTTGTATAGTACAAAATTCATGAATATGAAAACGTCATAAACATGTACTATATGGAAAAACATGTATTTAATATTTTCTTAATACTAGATGGATAAAAACTCCAACATCTAGATTTCAAGTGATTTATAGTTTTGAAAAGTCTTGTAGAAAATATTAGCTATAATCATTTTTAGGCAAGATAAGTTGGTAGTTCATAGTCACATGATTAGATCATTGCAAGGGGAATCATCATTCAACCTTGAGATGGCCGTCAGCACAAGTTCTTAGGAGAAAAATGTCAAACACAAACTCCCTCTTTTTTCATCACAACTTGTGACATTTGTCACCTTGGGTTTGTAACCATGTTACATACATTTTGACACTCCATTTCTGGTCACTCGAATAACAATCACGATTAGAATTGTGAAAATTTATCTAATTCATTTCATGTTACTCCAAAAACATACTCCCATTTCAATCACAAGCTCACCCATTTTTTAAATGTCCCTATTTCACATATAACATCTTTTCTCTAGAAATAAGTATAATCTAGTATTTAATTAAGATTTTAACAATCTATTTTCTAATTAATGACCCAATTCAATTGTCCATGAATGAAATTTTCAATTCTAATTCAAATCAAAAATATAACTACTTTAAATATATATTTCAATTGCATATCTTCAATAATGTATTTTGTGCATCGTCCAATTAAACACTTAATTGGTTACATGGAGATCATTTTCTATGTTAGCATTATCCTATTGATTTCTTGTTGAGAAGCTTTGGAGGTCCTTTGTGAAGTCTCCATGCAGAAATTGAGGGAATTGAGTTCATAGACCTTGATCAGTAGGCTTCTTGAGACATTGCTTTGCTAGTTTATCATCCAAGTGATTCTAATTTCTCTTTAAGTGGACAATATCTTGAACACTAGAGTCCTTATATGATTGAATTATGTGTTCCACAACAAATCTGTATTTTGATGGACAGGAACATGGATTTGTAATGTAGGCACTTTCCAACTAGCTTAGTTGGTCCAGCCTACTGCTTGTGAAGCGCAGGTTGCGGGTTTGAATCTTAGCAAATCCCGTTGGGGAACTACAAAAAGGGATTAAAGGCCCTCAACATATGATGTTGGTTGTTCTCTCTCTCCTACCACCTTGGACAAAGGTGAATTCCCACTACCCAAAAAATGGATTTGTAATGTAGTTTACTATAGTTGTTGAATATGTAACCATGTGCCATGGCATGTCAGCATGTTTTCAATGGGTAAATTTGTCTAGTATCACATGCAATTCTTCATTCAGAGCATCACTTCCATCTAATAACTGGACTTCTACATGTTTGTAGTGATCTTTGTGGTTCCGGACAATACAACTGGGGCATGTCATCGCTGAATTCAGATGGATCATTGCATCTACATTGACCAGGAGGGAGTTGTTTGGGATAATATCTTATTGATTGTTTCCATAGGACTCATTTCCTATTAAGGGATCTATGGGTTGGTTCATGGTAGAGTTGATAGATGCCACTTCTATGCAATAGAGAGATCACAGTTGAGTGATAGCCTTTTCCTTATTGTTGAAAGTTTTGTCATTTCTTTCTTTCCATTCCGTCCAAAAAAACTATTGAGAAGGTTGTCAACTACTTGGGGATATCTTTCAGGGATTTCAAGTTATGTGCAATCCATTGGGCTGGTGACATGTCTTCAAAAAAAGAAGTAGCTTGGGAAGGTAAAAGGCACAGTCATAGGGATTTACTAGGCGTGCAATCACGTAAAGCATGCATAGTGGTTTCATTGTCAAAACCGTAGTGAGGGAAATTATCTTATGAGGTCATATGCCATGTAAATCCTCAATGATTGGTTAAGATTCTATCATGGTGTACCAGCCGGAGGAAGGTTTTTTGTCTTGTAGGCAATGCCGCTTACCAAATTGGATTGAAACAACCATCATCTTGTTGTACATTTTCCGGTAGGTAGGTTAATAACTTGTATGCTAAAATGGTTGTAAATTCCCCATCCAATGAGAGTTTCCAGACTAAACCATCCAATGAGAATGAGTTGATAGGTGTTGGCATTCTAAGAATCCTCGATATTGTGTAACTTGTAAACCAATCCTCTAGGAAGCATGTATCCCATCGATTCTTGTCTATTAATAGAGATGAAACTTTTAGGTCTTAAATGTCCTCTAGCATGATCTTTCTTGGTTTGAGAGAAGGTGCATAGCTGCCACATATGCATTCATTCATCCTAACGTTGGTGTCCAACCTTGAAAGAATAGCTTTTATGGAGTTTCTAATTATTTTGTCCAAGCTAGATAGAAGGTTTTTCAATGAGTGCGGACTAGTTTAATTGAGACCATTAGGACCACTGTACTTTTCCCTCATGACCATTGTCCATGGGATATTAGTGTCTTTGATGAAATCCCATCCCATTTTCATAGATAGAGACTTTTTGAAATCTCTAGTGGGTTGTATACCTAGACCTCCTGATTGTAAGATTTTGTTAGATTCCTCCATGTCACTGGATTCAGATGGGGACTAGTGGTTGATCCATTCCATATGTAGTGTTTGATGAGCTGGTTGATTCTATCACAGAAGGATAAGGGGAGTATTATAGATTGCATGGTGTATGTAGTTTGAAAACAGAGAATTGATTTTGCAAGGGTGATTTGTCTTGCAAGAGATACAGTGATATTCTTCCAACTCATAATATGTTGTTAGATTTTTGAAGTAATAAAATGGAAATGTTCGTTCATCTTCCTTCTGTGTATATTTGGGACTCCAATGTGTCTACCAATGTTAGATTTTTCTTTAATCTTGGACATTTTTCATATATGTTTCCTTAGAGGATGAGGTGTGTTGTAAGAGAAGAAAATGCATGACTTCTCCACAGAATGGGTTTGTCCTGATACCTTTTGTAAAGTGTGTAGACATTTTAGAATGTTTTCCATCTATGAAGAAGATGCCTCTCCAAAGAGCATGATGTCGTCCGCAAAGCTAGCATGCGTGAAGGTGAGTTTCCTTTTAGTTTATGTGATGGGTTTCCAATTTCCATTAGCTTCTTCTAATACTATCAGCTGACTGAATCTCTCTAAACATAGCACGAAGAGACATAAAGAGAGTGGATCTCCTTGTTAAAATTCACATGTTGGTTTGAATGGCCCTATGTTTTCTCCATTCTAGAGAATTTATGTGTTTCCTTTGATGATGATTTGCATGATAATAGATATAAGATTACTTGGTAAAAATGTTCGACATAGTGTATCATGAATGAAGGTCCAACTCAACTTGTTGAAATCTTTGAAAAGATCAAGTTTTGTTACCACGTAATGCTTCTTACATGACTTCTTCTCCATATAGTGTATAATCTCTTGCACCAATATAGTGTTTCTGCTTATCTTCTGAATTGGAACGAAGCTTCATCGAAATGGCAAGATCCATTAATTCAGAAAAGGTTTAGTTGATTTGCTATAACTTGGGCAGAAGTTTTACATAAACATTATTAAGAGAAATTGGGCAAAGTAGGGAGAAATATTCAGGGTTTTGTGTCTTTGGAATGGGGAGCATTGTCAAATTGACATAGGAAGGGCCTATGGTTAACCCTTTGAATTGAGAGAGTATGAAGTCATAGAGATGATTCTTAATTTTCTTACAGTTTTTTTGTAAGAAGGATGCATCTATACCTTCTGGGTCTGGGGCCTTCAGTGGTGCCATCGAGTTGAGTGTAGTCCAAATCTCTAATGTAGACAAAGTAGAAATTGAATGTGCACCTATGTTTGGGAATGTGCCAATGAAGGAATCAAAAGAAGTGCATTTTTTTGGGGCATTTGCATCTTGATAGAGTTCAGAAAAGAAGGAAATAATAGTGGATTTGACTTAGGTTTTGTCATCAATCGAGCATCCAATTGTATCTTTCATTTTTGTAATTTTGTTCCTCCATCTTCTAGCTTTTACAAGTGAGTGGAAATATTTTGTATTTGAGTCTCCTAGATTCAGCCATTTGTAACGGGACTTTTGTTGCCAGATTGCTTATTCTTTCCTCAGGATTTCATCTAGTTGTTGTTGCATCATTGTTAGTGGTTCTTCCAATGAGGATTTGTGATAAATTGCTAGCTAAAGTTGGTACCACTTGATTCTATTTTTCCAGATAATCTTCGATCATGTGGTCTTCTTTCCTCATATTTGCATGCCAGACCCTTGCTTTATGGAGAAAATGAGCAGTAGCTTGGTGTAAGTTTAGATTTGCATCCCAGTTTTTTTCCAAAAATGTTTTGAAGGCAGGGAAAGCCTCCCATTCTACAGATGTTGTTGTTCTTGGATTAGGTGGTGGGTGGTGCTTGGTGTTGTTTATTAGTAGAAGGGCATGATCAGAATGGATGTGCTCCAGGACAAGGAAAACCTTTTGGGATGAGTTATATATACATAATTGGTTTACAAAGGATCTGTTTAGTCTTTTGAGTAAGAGTCCTCTCTGGAACGTCATTTGTGGGCCATTTGATCCCAAGTCTGATAATCCACACTTTTACAGAGATTTGATGAATTCTTTACTAATGGATGCATCCAAATTGTGGTCGTCTCTCTTTTCTGAAGGAAACATGACCACGTTAAATCACCTATCACTATCCATGGGTCTCTGATACTAGTATCGAGGTTTTGTAGGTGCTCTCATAGAAGCCTTCTCCCATATGTTGTCGTGCTAGAATGGACAAAGGTGCATAGTTCAATCTCATTGATTTTGTAATGAATGAACTATTTTTGGGAAATCAAAATTTTCATTTTTGTGTTATCTTACCACGTAACCCAGATACCTCATGAGAAACTCACTGCCTCTATGTGATGTGATTGAGTGAAGCTCTACATTTTAATAAAAATTATAGCCTTCGTGATGCTAGGTCTAGGTTCATAAATGCATAGAACTTGAACCCTATACTTGTATATAAGTTCTTTAGCATGTTTTGGGTATCTTTTTTGTAAATCCCATTGATATTCTAGCTTATGATGTTCATTTAGACCTCATCCAGGAGAGTGGAGGAGCCCATGGCCTATGCTTCAACCTCAAGTTCTTGAAGGTTGGAAGTGTTCCCTCTTTTTTTTTGGGTATCTTTTTCGCAAATACCGTTGACATGAAGAACTACTATCTATTCCCATAAGACCCAAGTTGATGGTGGGAAATTGAATGGGAGTTTCTTGAGTGGATCTGTCAATGGAAACTACATTCCCTGTCGGTTGGGTCACTATATGTTCCATCTATTTGGGAACATGTCGATTGTGTATTTTTCTAAGAAAGAAAAAATATAAAAGGAGTAATTATCTCTCTTACTTTATTTGAAATTGAAATTTTCTTACTCAAAGACAATCTCACAAACAAAATGAAGTTTCCTATCATATATGCATTTAGAAACTTCTAGAAAGTCAGAAGATTAGATAAAAAAAGTGCAAGTTGTGCCCTAAGGAAAGTTGACACGAATTGTCTTGTTCTTCCTAGACTTCTATGTGGAAAAACAAGGAATTCCACCAGTGATCCTCCCCTCATAACAAAGTAATATGTGGTATTATAGGGCACAATTCCTAGATTTTATTTTTAAAAATGTTGTGAAGGTAATTCCTATTGTTAAATTTCTTTTCGTTATAGTGGACCCTTCTAGTATCACAATTTCCCGATTTTACACTCCTAAGTTTGAAGAGAAAACTACATTTAGCATTCCATACCAATGATATTTTCTTATTTATAAGATCCTTCTAAAACAACCACTCCAATATGTCAGGATCCTATGGAAATAGTAAGGAGGCATAAATGGACTCTATATCTAGTTAAATATCTCTCTGTGTTCATATTTCTACCAGATCTAGATCAACGTTTTGCATGCTTTAACTTCTCTAATGTGTTCTACTAGTTCATGTTCTAGCAATTGCTCATGTTAGGACAATTTAATTCAACTTCTCATATATTTAATAGTTCATAGAAACAACCCCTGCTAGGACAACTAGATAACCATGTTTATTATCACGTCATATGATTGACTAGTTTCTTAAACTACATAATTTACCTTATGAGATTGATCTAAATTTCTTGGCTTTCAATGCTTGTCTAGTTACTCCATAATTGTTATCTTACATGATCAGTCTCTATATCTTATAAATTTGATTACTAAAAACATTGTCACTTTTCATGATTGAACATCTTTTTCAATTAATCTTAATTAAATTATGTAACTTGATAACATTCAAACTTATGATTTTCAATTCTAGGCTTACTATATCTACCCAATTTCTCTTTCTGTTGTTTCTTTTGATTTCCCGCATATCAACTCCTTCATCAGGAATGCATCTCTACCATGGGATTTTCTGATGTGAATGGTATCCATCAATCCACCTGAGTACTTAGTGATGATGATGGAAAGATTCCATAATTATCTAAAGGCCACAAGAATTTGCAAACTTCTAAACATGTTTAATTATTTTGTTCTCCTAACCCTAAACATAATTCCAAATGAATTTCTTCACACAAAATCAAGACTTACACATGTAATACTAATTTTGGAGTGACATGAGTGTTCCTATATCTTCCCAAATTAGGATTTTCATACTTAGTTTCATGGCCATGTTTCCTCATCTTATCACCTCTTAGGCGGAGTAACATTTTTGTCCTTTTGTAATATTCTACTGATTTAAATGTTCATTCATAGGTTTCCTTATGTGTCCTCACAAAATAAGGTGGTCATTATATTTTCCTTTTTTAGTTCTGTAATGATAGTGTGAGATAGTTTTCCACATATTTTGCTCGATCTATAAAACACTACATGCTGACACCCTTTTTTGTAATTAATCAACGATTGACTCTAGATAGCGACAAAGTTTATCTAATTTATTATGCCTTTTTCCACATTTTTCCTCCTGTTCTATCCACTCATTTCTCCCTTTTGTGAGAGGTAGATGGTACACAAACAAAAAAGTATATTTCTCTCTACTTAAAAGTAATTTCTCCTTTAATTGAGTTTAACATATTTTTTCAAATATCTTGGTTGAATTTTCCTGAATAAAAATATTATATTAAATATATTTTTATGAAATCAATTCCATATATTCTATATAAGAAAATGAGAAAAAGATATGACTTATTTCTCAAGTTTACATCTCTTCTCTTCTCTCCTTTCTCAATTCATTTGAATTCCTCAATGGCACAATTTTGCTTGAAAATGGTTTTTGTATCACAAAAACAACAAAAAACTATCTGAATGCCACGTGTCCAAACATGGCTTTCTCTAGTGTATCCCATCGTAAAATCCAACAATATGTAGGATTTCTTTCTTTTTATTATCAAGAGAACCGCCCCCGTAGAAGCGTCACTTCTGTTACCCCGTCCTAGACAGCGTAAAACTCTCAGGCCTCGGGCGCCCCGCCCATCTGGGAACTGGTTAAAGTGCACAGTTCACCAGCCTGCACGATGGGTACCATTCCGGAGGTAGTCGTTGGGTTTCGAACTTGGATCCCTTCATGAAGGGACACCGTGCTGAACCACTTTAACCTCTCCTCCCCGGCATTTTGTAGGATTTCCTTATGAACATTCTCAATGCTTTAATTTCATGATCATGATTTGATGGTAATTTCTTCACGAAATCGGTTTCCTAGTGTCAAACGACTCAAACCCCCAACCTTGAACTATATATACCCCCTCCAATTTCAACCATCACTTTTGCACTATCAACTCTCCTAAAGTAAGAGAGAAATTCTCTCTCCTTTTTACTTTTTGTTTCCCAGTGACTAGAAGGTCCTTCTTCTAGTACAGTTGACTCTCCTCCCTTGAAAGGTTGTTGATATGGTAAGGAGGCCATATTGTTGCTCTTTTAGTTGCTCTTTGTTACTATTCGAAGTACTATCTTTAATTGTTGATCTAGAATTATTTATAACTATATAACTTCTAGAACTGCTTGCTTAAACTACACATTCATCTTAGTTGCTTTCTTAACAAGTGTTTATCCATAAAACAACTACCATGACCAATTATAGTATAAATTTATACTCTTATTTAGATATTTCTCAATTGAAGTTGTACATCCATATCAATTGTCATCTAGTATAGTTGCTCTCTACATCTCCTACTTAATTTACTAAAACAAAAGCATCTCTTGTTCATGATTGATTTTGCTCTCCACCGTTCCTCTCTACATCTTCCATAGTGCTCCTACTTTTCTAGGATGGGTCTTTCCTATGGCAGATCTTGAGGCAATTGGGATCCCATAATGAAAATAACTAGTCTTTGGAAGTGATGGAAACCAATCACATTAATTTTTAGTCTCTAATGACTCACACACCCAAAATCATTTTTTTCAATTTTATTAATCAAACAAATTCACAAAAGTTTATGAATTCAAGAATATGAATAGCAATACAGACTTTTCAGCAACGCCTAACACCTTCCTCAAATGTAATAGGATTCATGATCATGATTTCTTGGCCATGCTTTCGATGCTTTAACACCGTCGGGTGAAATCATTTCAGAACGTTTGTGTTTTCTACCGATTCAAAGTCTAGTTAATTCTATGAGAAAAATATTTTACGAAATAGTTTGTGGTTCGTTATATAAGAATTTGTTGACGATTCATCTATTATTCCTGAAAAATATATAAAACGTGATAAATATGATAGAATAATTATATAAGTACAAACATTAAAATCTGAACGCAAAAGTTTAAACCAAATTGACGCCCATTAAAGTGTTTTCGCCTTCTGTTTTGAGAGTCAGCAAATCACCGTGAGGGAAGAGAGTTGAAGGTCACGGAGGAAAATTTTCACTATTTATTAGTATTATGAATAAAGAAAGTAGAATGGTTTTGTTTTCGTTAATGTAACAATACCGCTAATCATAGAAAGGAAGAAGGTTCAATAGATGGTGGGGAAGAAGGTTCATACGTGCAACTTATCAGGTACGCCATTCTTTTAATATATATATATATATATATATATATATATATATATATATATATATATGTGTGTGTGTGTGTGTGTGTGTGTGTGTGTGTGTGTGTGTGTGTGCGCGCGCGCGCTCTCTCTCTCTCTCTCTCTCTTCCTTTTGGTAACGTTGGCAATAAAAGTCCTTATGTGTGTTTGATTTTTTCTTTTAACAAAGATGGTTTTAATGTGGTAAAGAAATGAGCAAAACTTCTTTCCAATTAGTTACGACTAATTCATGAAGTGATACAGTGAATTATTGAATGTTTCGTGATTGATTTGATTATTTTAATCAAGATTTTTTTTAAATATGGGATCCATTTCAACTACTCATGACAAATAATTTTTATAAAAAGTTGAAAAATGACGTTATGGGTTTTAACATCCTATCAAATACACAATCTAAGATATATATACATAAAAACCATACAACAGAGCACAAGAAATAATGTAAATCAATTATGAAGTTTATTTATACCCGCTTAAATAATGTGAATAAAAATATAGATGAGGAGCGTATTATGATTCATTGGAATAAGAATAAACATGGTTTTAAGAATTTGAACTCGAATACAAGGTGCATAAATAAGATCATATACAATTTCATTAGATTCATCTACACAACGTAGTTTAGTGTATAGTGCATAGCAGACAAGTGTTGCGAGAAAAGTGCATAAAAATGAAAATGAGATCGTTCCTTCCTTACCTATGATTTAGTTTGTCAATCTTTTATTATTTTGTGACAACTTAGATCATAAATAAGTAAACATGATAAAAAATAATAATATAAGTTCACACATTCAAGTATTAATCGTGGGGGACTACTATAGGGATGTCAATGGGGAGGGTAAGGTCTTACCCTTACCCTTACCCTCTTTGGGTAGCGGGTAAGGATAAGGGTAATTATCCTTCTCAGCAATCCCCTTACCCTCCCCTTACCCTTACCCTCTTCTCCACATGGTAAACGGGGAGGGTAAAGGGTAAGCGGGTAATTTTAACAAAAAAGAATTTTATACACATTGTGTGTTGATTTTTAATAATTTTATAACTAATTTATTGATAACAACATATAAAATATTATATCCAATTCAAAATCATATGTTTCTCCATGTAAAGTTAAGTCAATTCACATAATAATATTTTTTTATGCATAAATTATTTTTTTTCCTTTGCATAAGTTTGCATAACAAATAAGTATTTCACCAACACCTCATTTTCCGCAAGATATATATGTTTTTCTCTCAACAAGAAAGTATTACAAGCACAACACCAAGTCATTTTCCAATGATAGAATAAAGTATTTGGGTTAAACATTTACATACAAACCCCTTTAGAATATTTATATTTGTGTAACATTTATATCATGTGCAGGTAAAAGGGTAAAAGGGTATGGATAATGTCTATACCTTACCCTCCCCTTATAGTATATCGGGGAAACGGTGAACGGGTAAACGGATAAAGAGTAATAAAAATCTTTACCCTTACCCTTACCCTCTAGGATATGGGTAAGGATAAATGGATAATAGCCTCCCCATTGACAGCCCTAAGGACTAGACCATTCAGATTAACACACATATAATTATAAATTATTTCTATATTGAGAATGAACATATCTCCGTATCTTGAGACAAATGCAATTATAAAAGAAAAAAAAACTAACATCATGCTCTGACTAAGAGAGAGAAGAGAAAGCGAGTGAGAGTAAATTGAAGACGTGTCAAAACGTTTAATAGGAATATTTTTTTTGTTAACGGAATAGTGCCGCAACACATGGAAAATAGATATTAATGGTTTGGATAATAAAGTAGTGTTACGGTGGCCCGACTAGGCAAGTCATACGTCAAGGGCTGTAAATGGATAGGATATGGTGTGGTTATGGTCATTTCCATAACCTTAACCGTTTAGTTAAGCGGATATGGGTATGAGTATGGGTATGTACCTAAATTTTTAAAAGCTATACCCGCACCATACCCATACCCACATAACCAATGAGTATTGGATGGGTATCTGTGTATATGATTATGAATAGATTTGCTACAATAACACAACATAAACTTCGAGTACAATAAACATCAGACTAGTTAGGTTATACTGATACTAGTATGACATCAAATACATTCTATATTGTATGGATATAACAGTCGATAAGTAGATATTGTTATGGTTATGTATGTATTGATTGTCATTTTATAGAATTGATTTGGCACTGAAGAGGTAAAGCTTAAGTTTAGAATGATAACAGTGTCTCTTGGAATATTTCCAAAAATAATTTGATTTTGAAACATGAGAGAGTCCATATTTCCTAAACATGTAATGCACGGCCAAATTATATGAAGTCTACAAGATACATGATTGAGTTCATGTTTACAATAAGGTGTCAGATATTTGGCATTTAAAATTTGACAACTCAAGGAAAATCAACATGATATTATCACATTTTACTTTTGATCATTGGTGATTATTAGGAAGGCCTCATTTACTCCCATTGCTTCCAATTTCCTTGTGTTCATCTGCTTCCGTATTGTCTAATGTTTTCTTATTCTTTTCCCCAACCTCAAAAGGTCCCGGATGTAACTTGGATAACATCATATGATTCATCATCGTTAATCGCGGTGTGGTGACTGTGGTCCCTACCTGCGTCAAGTTAGAGTTTTCTTTAATCTTTGTTTCTGACATAAAAAGCAAACGGCTCGATCATCAAGTAAATTGCAAGGGTGACGTCTGTCACATGCTGGACAGCGTCGATAGCGCTTCTTATTTGCAGTGGTGGTGTGAGGGATCATTCTAAACGTGAGTGCATCGTTCAAATAAGCGAAACTTTGTTTTTTTTTGGTAGGTGAAATAAGCGAAACTTGCAGGCATAATTATTAACAGAACAAGTTCTTTTCCGCTAGCACGTTGGACTGTTTTTTCTTTTCATATCATTTAAATCTCAATTTCAACTATATTAGGATTGGTAACATAGATCTTTCTTCAAAATCTTTCTTTATAAACCCTTTCCATGTTATCTTCCTCTTCTTCTGTCTTTTCTGAAGAAAATAAATAGTTGCGTCAGTCACAGTTGTTCATATGGTGTGTAATATTTACACTCATGGCTTATTTGGTAGGGTGTTGCACATAAAAGCAAAGTTCAAACATTTTCCAATTTTTTTGATAAGTTGTATTAGGAAATTTGTACTGCGCTTATGGGGTGTAGTTCACGCGTGTGTGATACAGTTCTGTTGGAAATATGCATTTGCATGCTCGTGGTGCTACTTGTTTGTACTTTATTTTCTTAACTGACGATGTGCTGGTTACAGCATGGAGGGCGTGACTCTCTCTCCAACCTCCCCCCTCTTCCCCCAACCTCTTTCCGGAAAGCACTCTCCTCTTTCAAAAACTATTTTATTAAAAACTACCTATACAATATAGAATGCTACGTCTTCATTTTTCCTCAACACCATAAATAACCTATAAAGAAAATTTTCTCCTATATGAACTACAACTTTTTACCTACTTATATACATCGCCCCAATGTTTCTTAGCAGGACAATCCAATACAGTGCATCACAAAAATACAAAACTATATTTTCAACTACTTGTCTAGTTATGTAGAGATATTGACTATGCTCTTAAGTCATCCACTACAGAAAATAAATCTAAATTCTTATAAGTATAATCATGTATCAGTCTATAAAATATTTAAGTTCGGTCAAGATGTAGTGGTGACTGTATATATATTTGTCGAAGTATATAATTTTTAGACTTGCCGTTTTTCTTCTTTTCAATAATGTTTTGAAATTTTTTCAAACACAACCATAACAATTAGAGTAAACCAATTGTTTATATTTTATAAACACCAACAAAGTTAAGAATGAAAAACATCAATATGTCATGGCCTCACTTAAATCAGATTTCTGAATCCACCATTTGTACCATGTGCTATTTTAATATAAAATCGGGTTCCATGAGAGATCGGGCAAAAACATTACAGATAGACCTAGCTAGTTCATTGGGGTCCACTACTAGTTGGTTTGTTCCAAGGTCCTAATCAACATAACTGGCATCGCAGTGCAGGAAGTGACGACAATGGCATCGGTTGGTTTGAGGTCAGATTTGTTAATCAATTAAGACGTCTCACAATGTTTCATCAAAAGCATCTTCATAAACACATCGCAATGCCCACAACGCTCCAACAATACGGTCCTTAATGTACAGGGTTATATTGGGTAGAAATGGGACACTAGCATCAGAAAGGGGGAATAGCCTCTCTTTTTTGTTGTTGAGAGAAGTAAATGCCATTCACATGAAACACAACACAATTGGTGATGTTGCATGTGTTGCGCAGCATTTATAGTTTTTTCTAACATGAATAATAAAGAGCTGCAACAGCTGCAAAACTTCACCAATTTTCAAATGGAAAGGTAGTGATGTAGTGATGGAGAAAGTACTCCGCCGCTGCTACCGCCACCAGACAGAAATGCCTTCAATTGGCTCATGTATGGAGGAGAGTATGGAGAGGGGAGGAGAGATGCTGTATTACTTACATATTTAAAAGAGAGAAAGTGTGTGTTCAAATACTGTTCTAAAAGCCTGCTTGAGATTCACGAAAGCCTCTCTCTTCACCTTCACTAAAAGCGGGTCGTCTTCTTCCTCAAAACGAAATCTGGTCAATCAATGGTTTCTGCCATCCAGATCAATGAAAGCAGAAGAACAATGCCAATTGACTGAATCTAATAATCCAGAGCCAGGTGAAAACAGCAGCTTAAAATAATCAAGAAACGACAATGTCAATCCTCACATTAAAAACTAATCCCCATAAACAAGGAAGGAGGATAGAACCAGAGATCCACAATATTTTTTTTTCAGAAAACAAAAAACAAAAGATCGAGAGAGAGGGAGAGAGATGACTACTGGTTTTTACACGCTTGGCCTGACATTGTCAGTCAGTTCCTACAGCAGACTGTTGGCCAAAAGTGAGTTCTCCCTCTCCCCTGCCACCATTGTCGGTTCATCCATACATTAGCTACATTACTGCTTGGCTCTCCCACGAGCAGCTCCTCTAGTCCAATCCGGTGGTAAAAAAACAAAACAGGATGGAATCTCTGGAGTTATAAGGGCCGAGCAAGTTGGTAATGGAGGTGAGATCCATCTTCATCCATGAGCATATAGTGATGCATGATCCTGGATACTGAATGTACATGATATTTACAGCAGAGTAACAGTAACCTAATATTATTAAAGATCCTAGCAGCAGCTCCACAATTATTCAGATGACGGTTGATCACAGGTTAGACCTGCGGCTCCAGCTTCACCTCAGCGTTCACCGGCGGGCCAGGAACACATCCCAAGCCCATGCCTCCACCAGGTTCTGCCTTGGCCACCGCTTGGATGCCACAGGTGGCCGGGGGCAAAGGAGGCGGCGGAGGCCCTGTCTTGCCTTTCCCAAAGCCGGACGCTTCCTTAGCAGAAGCGGTGACCGACATGATTCCAAGGTTGACAGGTGGCTGCGGAGGAGGCCCGGATCCAGCTTCATCAAAACAGGAAGCTTCCTGGCTAAGTGCGGCAGCAGCCAGCGCTTTGATCCCCCAGTCAATCGGCAGCTCTGGCGGTGGATCATCACTGTCCTTTCCAGAGCCAGACAGTTGATCCTTTGAGGCAGGGGTGTTGGAGGAAATCGCCGACAGCGGCGCTACCTTCGCCTCTGGCTCGAAGTTCAGGACTGCCCCGGGACCTTTAATCGAGCGGGCGGCCTGGTCATACGCCCTTGCGGCCTCCTCGGCACTGTCAAACGTGCCTAGCCAGATGCGCCTCCCGAGCTTGGCGTCGCGAATCTCCGCCGCCCACCGCCCCCACTTGCGCTGCCGCACACCCCTGTACCTCCTCTCCCCGGAGGTGGCCCCATCATGCCTCGCGATCACGGGCTTGGACTCGGCCTCCCCCTCGTCTTCCCCTTCCTCCTTGATTGTGGAAGTCGGGATCCTGATCCCTATCTCGCGCACGTGGCGCTTGATGCGCTTCCTCGGGGGTTGGCCCAGGTAGGCGGCGTCGTCCTCCGAGTCCGAGTCGGTGGCGTCCGCGTCGGTGAGGATGATCCTGATGATCCGCGTGGCCTTCCCCGCAGCGGGGGAGGCAACGGTCCCAGGGGTGGTTGCCCTGGCCGCCTTCGCCTTCTTCAGGAGTTGGTCCGAGAGCTTGACCAAAGCGGTGCCTTTGGAAAGGGCGGGCTTCGTTTGTGGCGCCACGGGGGCCTTCGTGGCGGTGATGGTGGACGACGACGAGTCATCGTCGGTGCCCCTCTCGCGCTTGATCCCGCACTTCTTCTCGGGTTTGATCGCTGGCCTCGGCAGCGGCTGCTCCTTCTCGGGGTTGCCCGATGGAAGCTCCTTCCTCACGGGCTTGCCCGCGAGCAGCTCCTTCCTCACGGGCTTGCCCGCTGGCAGCTCCTTCTTCTCGGCCTTGACCACCGGCGGTTTCTCGTTCTTCTTCTGGGGCGTGAACGTCGGCAGCTCCTTCCTCTCGGGCCTGATCGTCGGCAGCTCCTTCTTCTCGGGCTTGATCGGTGTATGATCCTGTTCGGGGCTATTCGCCGGAGCGCAGGCAGCAGCGGCAGCTGCGGAGAGGATGCGTATGAAACCCTTGTGGAGCTTCGGGTTCATAGCCGGGTGGGAGAGGAGCGGGGTAAGGGGTAGTAGGTAGAAATAAGGGTCCCCGACGGGACAAAGCCGAAGAGGTGGGGTTAGGGTTTCCTTTGTGCCGATAAGGGGAGCTGAGGGCTACGGCGGCGGTGGGACGGTGGCGTTTGTCACGCGGCAGTGCCGGGCACCATCGAACGGGTATTTAGGATTGCGGGACGAAGGGCGGATTCGGGTAGCGGAGCTGGATCCGAAACTAGTTTTTCAAAATACGTTCTAGATAAGTCTATTTGTTCCAGCTCTGACTGGAGTGGAGGAGGGGAAACATTAAAAAATTAAGAAAAAAATTGGGGACATATTCCAGCGGCTCGCGGTCGAGTGATCGAATATTCTACGGCTGTCAGCGGCTCAATCACAACCTGCTCGGGCTGCTGCCGCTTGGTATGGGCTTCACTCACTTCGCTTTTCCGAGCTGTGGCTACAAAGCCCGAGGACACCAGTCAGGGGGTGAGAGGCCCACAGCAAAAAGATCAGAAAACCCCACACACAAGGCGGCAAAACCAGTTCTGAATTCAGCGGATCTCCTCCTGCGCCCGTGCCAGTTTCCAATTTTTCGTGTGGCTGGTTGTTACATAACGCCGACACACTTGCTTACATTCACCTCACGTCTGTCTCTGTATAAAGGAAAATTCATATCATTTTCCGAATTAAAACCTGCATGATCCCAGCTTGGAAAAACAATAACGTCGCTCCATGCAGTATAATGGGACTTTATTGCTTCTTCTTTTTTATCTAATCCCATCCCCCCTCTCTCTCTGTCTAGTTTTTAATAGAAACTTGATGACATTAATGCATATGATTTGTCCCATTAGAAATCTCATTTAATGAGTAGCTTTGTCCATTTAAATTATAGGTTTGTTTGATCTTTCAGGTTGCTATATTGAGCTTTTCTTTTCCAAAATAATTTTGTTTGGCACGATCCAGGGCTTGTCGGATTATTTTAGGCTAAGGTTATATCTTTTTTATTTTGGTTTTAGATAACATTCATACTAAAAAAAATGGTGTTTAAGTCCGGCAGGTTCAGGATGGGTCTATGGAGGTTTAGGTCAGCTTTAGTCAGCCCAACTTTATAAGAATTGTGCAAAGTCAGACCCAAATCGACCAAAACTTGTATAGAACCTAGCCAACTTGAACATCAGAAAAGATATTTCATTATGAATGTTAACCCTAAAAAATAAAAATAAAAAGTCAAAACATGACCCAGAGTAATCCAACATGGCCATAATCGTCCAAAACAAAAATTTACCCTGACCCTATAACCATACAAACCCCTTATAAACCATAACTTTTTTGCCGCGGTCATATTCAGGTTTATCAGACCAAAATGAGATTTGTACAGTGTCTGTCCTGAGCTAATTAAAACCAGTATAGACCTAACTTGAGCACAACATGGTCTAATCCACCACACCCATACATCATATCATAAAAATATTATGTTAAAAGCTGACTCAAGATAGTCCGACGCGGCCTTAATAATCTCGAACTAAATTATAATATGATATATACTACTCTATAACATTTAGATATTTAATTATTATTATTATTATTATATAATATTTGGTACGTTAGTTGTAAAATAAAGTTGTAAATTATGTATTGAATCGAGTGACAAATGTGGATTAACAGAGAAGAAAAACAAATGAATCGTAACGACAGTTAACAAAAAGGATGGAATAGGTGAGTGGTGGATGATGTTTGAAATTTTGTAAGAAAAGACGAGATTATTTGGAAGTTGTTAAAAGGGATGAGTTTTTCTGAAATTTTGGCAAACATGATGAAGATTTTGAGGGGTAACTTATTCTAATATATTCAACTCACGTTTGTGTATAAAACTTTTCATAACTGAAACCTTCAATGAAATGCCAGACTCCTAACTTGGAAGTTGGAACAACGACGACATCCGCTCTGCGTAGTAAAACTGAACTGATGAAATGCATTGTCCTATCAGAGTTCTCTTGTAATGCATCGCTTTATCCATTAAAATCAGAGATTCGTTTCATTTTTGGTCATTGTGATTGCGCTGACATTTCTGATTCTGACTATCATCGTACTCACAAAAGATTTAAGTGGGTAGTTTTAGTATGACAAGATTACTAGACTGTTGTGATTCTGATGATCTTTCGATAATCTTTTAACGACAAAAGAAACAGATAGAGAGTATGATATCATGTATTTTGATTTTATTAAATGTTTCAGAATATTGAACATGAAAAAATGTGCTTTCATTGAAGAAAAAAATCCCTCACTACTCATCCAATGGATTCAAATATGTTGTTCCAATATATGTTTCAAACTACGTTCCAGTTAATCCTAGCAATACATCTACCCATAGATAGATCGACCCATCCTAAAAAATAATTGGGAGTTTGTAAAAGAGATTAAATGCAACAACCCCCAACCTCCACTTATCGCTTTATTCTTCCCACCATTCACTAGGCTGGTAGTGTGTTTTATCACCTCGTTTGGTCATAATAAATGCAATAACAAAAAATAATTACTCACGCACATTAAATGATACTCTTGTTTTGGAAAATCCAGATCACCATAAATACTTCTTTTGATCTTTAAAGTTTGGTTTTTTCTTTGACAAACATGATTGGTTTGTTTCTTAAAAAAATTGATACAAATATATGTACAATTTTAACTCATACTTTCATCTGACATTGCACAAAAAAAAAGTTATGCTACAAGAAATCATCGGTTGATTGTACCATATAAGAGAGCAAAACAGTACATGTTGCTAAATCAAAGTTTTTTGGCACTATGCAACACTTCCATGATAAACTTATAACGGAAATGAAAACGCAAATAGTTGGTGCCAAACTATTTGAAACTCACATGAAAGAGGGGAAGAAATATTGAACCTTTGGGTTCATTTTATCTACTTTGCAACTTTTACTTCATTTTACAAGAGAACCTTGACACAATTAAGTGCATTGAAATTATTATAGTCGCATCTCATAAGGAAGTAAGTAATGTCATTTTGATAGCATGCAATATTAATATGGCAACGGGCATCCAAGGTTGAAAAGAAGTTACCAAAGATAAGAATTTCCAAAGTTGAGAACAAAACATATTGAACATTTCAGTCCTTCATATCCACATATCGTTTCACTACATTGTCCATTAGTGACTGGATTGAAACAATATGATCTATTAGAAATATTTTGGTGGTACTTCAGAAAGAAGGGAGAATATGATGTTCCTTCAAGATTTATGCAAAATTTATTTATATGTTGATATAAGATTTGATGCACAAGAAAATAGTAAATATGAGTAAATATTTCCTCTATTGTATGGATTACTAAAGTGGTGTAAAGAAGTGAGACCACCTCTCAACTAAAAATTTGAACAATAGAACCTCCAGTCCAAACACACTTCAAAGGTATGCTTGGAGAGAGTGTAAAATTTTCAAATCTTTATCAATGGTATACAAAACAACCAAAGTGTAGCAGTGGAATAAAAACATGACTATATTCAATTATATAACAAGTGAACATCTCAAACTTACATCACAAGGATCTATGTAGAGGGAAATATAAGGCACATCAAGATTGTCTCCAAGATTTAACTTCTCAATCTAGGTCCAAGTCAACATGTCTTGTCATCTAAGTCCTCCACCTAGGGTTGGAAGCATACCCCAGAAAGAAGAGAGAAATAGATGACATCACCAAAGGTTGGTATGTGCATACTAAAAAGTAGATTTGAGCAATATAATAACCAAAGGACATCAAGTATAAATGCTTCCCATGAAAGAGATAAGGACTACCCACACGGGCATAAAAGAAAAGAATCATCATCACATGATAAGATAAGATACTTTCCATAAATAAAACAATAAAGATTGTGCAATACCGCCACATAAAGAAAGTAGGATACACACCCACAATCAACATCAATAACCTGCATGCATGTGAGATAAACATAGCTCTAGAACAATATAAATAATAATGACGGCCAAGGCTTCACATCCTTGAAACCTGATAGAGGATGACACACTGCCAAACTCCCAATATATAAAAGTTGAGCCAAGGCTTCACATCCATGAAACTCGAGTATGGGGCACCACCACCACCATCCCAAAAGAATAAAGGGGCACACGCCCAAAAATCAATGCAGTTACACTAATCTAGTTCTACTGAATCACATAGAATGTAAAATGTAGAGGCAAGTAAAAAGTATAGTCTGAATTATACAATGTTGCCATCACACAATGGACAACACAAACATATAAATATCCACTTCAAAGTGGGCACATATCATTATATAAGACCAACATACACCAAGGCACAAGATATATATCAAGAGAATATCCAAGTTCTTAACAAGCAAGATAGTTCACATGAACCATGATATCAAGAGAAAAGGCATATATGTAGGCCAAAGTCAAAAGAATGATAAGATAAGTGAATTGCTCAACATAGAGTAATAAGGGATACATCATACCTGAAAATCAGAGTCCACTCTGTCCAAAGCACTTCTAGATCCAAGTCTAGTTCTCCAAGAGCCTATTAAACACATATGTAGATTTTATGTCAATTTCATGTACATTATCCAAACCCTAAAAACCACCTTTTTATCATTATGTGAATTACGTTATGAAAATTATGCCACATTTCGCTTATGTTATTAAGATTCCAGAGCATATTTTATTATATTTTTTGACTTATATATATTTAATTATGAATTTTACAAGCAATCATCCATTTAGATTAAATCCAAGAAAATCACATATTTTTAACATTGGGTTTAGATTACAAAATTAGTACCATCAGATAGGTTAGATTTTTGTGATTTTAAAACATATTTTATTTTATTTTTTCTGAGTTCTAAATAATTTATTATGAATTTTGCAAGTTCTGACCAAACACAAAAATCCATGTCAACGGAAAATCTGAGAGAGAGGAAGAGAGAGAGGGAGAGGGCTGCTTATGCAAAGTTGGCATAACCAAAGCAAACCAACTCAGCTTCCAACTCACACAAGTCAGCGTTGTCTCAGAACTAAAAACAAAAACCAATTCATGTGAAAAGACGAAAATGCTCTTTTCGTGAAAAACCAAAACTAGAGGAATCATAGGGGTAAGATAGATATTAAACATTGGGGATTCAATCCCTCTCATTCTCAGCCATGACCACTGAGAACAACAACCGCAAAGAGCTCAAACTGGAAAAAGAGACCAAAACACAACAAAAACTTGGCCAACGAGTTCATAGGAACATCACGAACTCAGAGATCGAAAAGCCAACAAAAATCATGGAGAAAAGTAGAGAAGAGCAAACTTAAGTTTCAGGTATCCATAAAAGGGGAAAATTGATAGGCTTTCCTTAATGCCAAATTGAACTAGGCAGAAGCTTCTTGGGGTGTGCAGGAGCAAATCTGACTCAAATCTAGGCGATGCCATGGCAAGGACCACACCGACAAACTCCACCAGCAAACACGAGCAATCGAAGATCAGGTTTGAAGTTGTGGGAAAGAAATAGGAGTAAAGAAGTATCGTGGGGGGTTACTGGGACCTCCTCAAAGATGCATGCTTAAATATATATACTGGTAGGGGCATGAAGAGACAAGGAGTATAGTCAGACGGAAACACGAGGGAGACAAAGATCCCGCCCTATCGATCGGGTGATTAGGGCAACAAAACTTCAGGAAAGTAGGGACCACTCTAATCGAAATTGGGTGAGGAAACTAAGGAGAAAGAGAACGAGGGGAAAGGTGCAATAGGGAGAGAGGAATCATCGAAAGAATCTCACAAATACTATTCACAAAGAAAGAGAGTCTGATCCAAGGTAGGAGATGATCTCACTACCCTCAGATCTGGATCCAACAGTCATGTGCGTTAGTCGTATCAAAGAAATTTAGAAACCAAGAACCATTGCATGACAATGCGACAAATAAATTGAATCTGAGTTAAATATGAATAAAGTGACATTGACATTATTTTTCTTTTTCTCTTTCTTCATTTAAGGGTTCAAAACATTATCCAAATTAAGTAAAATTTTGCACAGAGGCCAATTAAGGCATGTAGATTCCGATTATGCAATTAGATTTTTCTTTTGAGAACTTTTATGTGTGAAATAAATCAAAGCCTATTTTCTCTATCCTCATGCATTAATGACATTAGGATTCTTCATATTTTATGAAACTTCACACTGAAGTCATATTTAATGTGTTGAATATGAATTTGCCATCAATTTTACATGTTGGAGTTGTTTGAGCATTTATTTAATATTTTGAAGGTTCTTCACACTTTCTCTCTATTGATTTCACCTTTTAAGCAAACCTCTCCAAATTGGATGAAAATTCACCTAAAGGCTATATTTATTATGTATATTACAAATCAAAGATTATTTTACTCTTTTGGAGTCATTAATAATTTATTTGATATTTTGGGGAAAACACACATCTTCTATTTTTCCAATTTGAATTAAATTAATTATTATTATTATGTGAATAATGTGAAACTTGACTCTCAAGTTAATTGGGACCCAAGGAACATGATGTTTAACTTATATTTCACTTTTGGAATTTCTTTTTATGAGCTATGCCTTATGGACCATTAACTACATTACATAACCAATTAAGTCCTTTATCTTCTTATTACCATCCAAATGAATCATGTGACATATTAGATTACATTATTTATGCGTAAGATTATTAGGATCATTCTAACCTCAAACATTGTTTGGCTAGGTCCAAAAAGGCCAAAGTTCTAGGGTAGGGTTCTTATTCTAGTATGTTACAACACTCCCGCCCTTAAAAAGGATTTCATCCTCGAAATCTATAGATCCAAACATCAAAAACAAACTACTCTCCACCCCTTAAAAAGTTTCAACTAACAAGTCAAACTAATCAACATCAAGGTATTAGGGCTACCCATATAACTATTAGTTGTGAATGTTTTAGCGAGTTATGTTGTTCATGTATCAACTAAAAGTCATACCATCTAGGGTTGAGTTTTAGGTCCTTGTGTCTCTAACCTAACAACCCTACATCAATATCCAAAAAGTTATAGAGTAGGTCAACTATACCTTTATATCACTCCTAGTCACAACTCCAAAGTCAAATCTAGGGTTAGCACTATGTTTAGGGTTTTAATACCAAAACTTCTCATATCTCTTCATTGTGACTTAGTTTAAGAAAACTTTGATGAAATCCAAAAAAATTGGTTCATATAGTAGTATATTTGAAAATATATTTTTGGAGATGAAATATATTCGAGATGAAACAAAATATGGATCCAAAATCAATTACGGAAACCAAGTCACAATTTTTCCATGTTAAGACTTCTTATTCTACTACTTCCTCATAACCTAATCACATCCTCAAATCAAACCTTATAATATTTAAAGATCAAATATAGGGTGAAAATCTCATCTAGAGGTAACTTAGCAAAGTCAAGGGTTCTAATAAGGGAGACAAAATTGAAATAGTCAAATTCCGACTACCATGGGCTCTGATACCATGTTGTAAAGAAGTGAAACCACCTCTCTACTAAAAATTTGAACAATAGAGCCTCCAGTCCAAACACACTTCAAAGGTATGCTTGGAGGGGGTGTAGAATTTTCAAATCTTTATCAATGGTATACAAAGCAACCAAAGTTTAGCATCAAAATAAAAACATGACTATATTCAATTATATAACAAGGGAACATCTTAAACTTACATCACAAGGATCCATATAGAGTGAAATCTAAACCACCTCAAGATTGTCTCCAAGCTTTAACTTCTCAATCTAGGTCTAAGTCAACATGCCTTGTCATCCAAGTCCTCCACCTAGGGTTGAAAGCATACCCCAACAAGAAGAGAAAAATAGATGACATTAGCAAATGCTGGTATGTGCATACTAAAAAGTAAATTTGAGCAATATAATAACCAAAGGACATCAAGTATAAATGCTTCCCATGCAAGAGATAAGGACTACCCACATAGGAATAAATGAAAAGAATCACAATCACATGATAAGATAAGATACTTTCCATATATAAAACAATAAAGATTGTGCAATACTGACACATAAAGAAAGTAGGACACACACCCCACAATCAACATCAATAACCTGCATGCATGTGATATAAACATAGACCTTGAATAATATAAATAACAATGGCGGCCAAGGCTTCACATCCTTGAAACCTGATAGAGGATGACACACTACCAAACTCCCAATATATAAAAGTTGAGCCAAGGCTTCACATCCTTGAAACTCAAGTATGGGGCACCACCACCACCATCCCAAAAGCATAAATGGCACACACCAAAAAACCAATGCAATTACACTACTCTAGTGCTACTGAATCACATAGCATGTAAATTGTAGAGCCAAGTAAAAAGTATAGTCAGAATTATACAATGTTGCCATCACAAAGTGGGCAACACAAACATATAAATATCCACTTCAAAGTGGGCACATATCATTATATAAGACCAACATGCACCAAGGCAAAAGATAGATATCAAGAGAATATTAATTCCTTAACAAGAAAGATAGTTCATATGAACCATGATATCAAGAGAAAAGGCATATGTGCAGGCCAAAGTCAAAAGAATGATAAGACATGTGAATTGATCAACATAGAGGAATAGGGGATACATCATATGTGTGGACCTTGAACTGTGTTTATGGCTAACACTATTTGTTTTGGCTAAAGTAAGTTGCTTATAATTTTAATACAAGCCTCTAACAGGTTTTTTTTTCATCATGTGACACGCTCATGTTTCAAGTTTGGTCCTGTTTGAATGCTATTTAACCAATGTTCCCTTGTTTTGGACCAAAGTGCAATTTGCCCAAGATAAGGGGTTATATTGCAATATGTCACATGTTGAACGTGACTTAAGTGCTTTAGCATCATAAGAGAGAAAGTGATGCTAAGTGGTGGCTTGTGGAAAGCCTAAGTTCCAAGTTTAAGCTTATTTAAATAATGCTTGTGCCTTGTGTACCCATTTTGGTACAATTTGCAATTTACCCAAAATGTAGGGTTGATGTGCAAATTACTACCTCTAGAGTGTTGCTACTCTCTCTTAGTATCACCTACAGGAGAGATAAAGAAGGAGGCACCATGTTTGAATCATTTTTAGTAATGGTATTCTTGGTGATGAAAAGACCAAGAAAAGTTGTATAGTTGAGACCCTAATTGAGTTGTATCGAGTTGTAGAGCTTATATGGGAAGTGCCTATCAGCCAAGGATCCATAGAGGAGGTTCCATATCATTTTGTCAACTCTTGTCCTTTGCCATGATGGGTTAATCTCCTCAAGAAGGTGATGGATATCGGTTTACAACCTTCCTTAGAAAAAGTATATCGGTTTGTGAATAAAGTGATGTTGAGTTGAAATATCTTGCTCAACAAGATAACTAATGGCCGAAATCTTATCCCTAGATTATCCTCAAGAGATTTGCATGTCAATATAAATATGTTTTCATGCATGGACACGTGTCAACCATGCATGGACATGTGGCACTTAGTAGTATAAGGTGATGACACCTCTTATACACTCTCTCCCATGAGCCTCAATTATATATACCCCACCTTTCACCTACTAGTGAAACTTTTTGAACCTTATCACTCCATTTCTCTTAGATATCGTGCATAGTAGTAAGGAGAAAGGAGGAGCTCAAGCCATTAAGATTAATGTGAGGCCATGGTCATCTTCAACCTTTGATAAAGTAGGATCTCAGGTTGTGATTCTTTCTTTCTTTTCTTCTTCACCAAGTTCTTAACTATGGTGATTCCTTGCATGGAGAGGAGTTGTGAACGATTCTTGGATCTGTGATAAGTTCGTCTTCAACCTTGGGAATGTGAATATTTGGAGCTTGGATCTTTGATATTGTTCTTGAGTTGGGTTATATAACTTGAATCCAACCATTTTATTGTTCACCTTCAATCTTGCTATACTTGATGATCTACTTTCAATTTCTAGTTTTCTTGAAAAATTGATTAATATATGAGTTCTAATAGTTGCATAGACCTGTTGTCCATGAACTAGAATAGTAAGGAACGAAGTCTAGATCTTTATTATGATGTCATCATCATGGCACAAACTGATATTGGGTTGAAACACCTCTAACACGATATGCAAAACCCTAATTTTGAGCAACCCAATATGAGTAACACACAAACATACACCTCATGCATGATATGGTGATCAAGGATATACCTCATGCACCGTATGGTGATCAAGGATACACCTCATGCATGATATGGTGATCAAGGATACACCGATGTACAATATGGTGATCAAGGATACACCTCATGCACGATATGGTGATCAAGGATACACCTCATGCATGATATGGTGATCAAGGATACACCTTATGCACGATATGGTGATCAAGCATACACCTCATGCACGATATGGTGATCAAGGATACACCTCATGCATGATATGGTGATCAAATATATACCTCATGCATGATATTGTGATGAACATACATATCTAGAATGATATGGTGATGACCATACATTTCTAGAATGATATGGTGATGAGTATACACCTCATGTACGATATGGTGACACACACACACACCTCTTGGGCGATATGGAAGCAAGTATACACCTCTTTCCTGATATGGTAAGAATACATGTACCTCTTTCCTGATATGGAAGCAAGTGCACTACTCAAGAACAATATCGAGGTAAGCACTCACCTCTAGAATGATATGGTGATTGTAACTCAATACATTAGAGGACAAAAGTGGCAATGTGGTTGATGCCCTAGAACATGTGATGGCCAATACACTAAAGTATGGTGTGGTCAATATCCTCAAGTGAGGTAAGGATTATAGACCCAAGTGAGGTGAAGTTGTTACACCTAAGTATGGTGAAGGTGATACACCATAAGATAGGTAAGGTTGATACCTTGATGGTTGAGGGTGTGAGTGTTACAACCCCAACTTTTGGGTTCTTTTGGTGAGGAATGTAATTTCTCATATTAAAGATATTGGAACAAATAATGATATAATTTGTTTTGAATAAATGAGTTTTGTTTACAATAGCCTTGTTGGTTGTTTTGTGGGCTTTTTTGGCTATTGGGCCCAATAACAAGAAAAAGACAAAAGAAACTCCATTATTTGAGTAAATAAGAAAATGGAGAAAAGAAAATGTAGAAACCTCTAGAAGGCAAAAGAATATGATCAAAAGTTGGATTTTATGACTCTTGGGTACCTTGGGTTCCAAGGAGTCCAAAGTTGCAAAGAAAATGCAATAAGAAAAGAAAAGATCAATTAAGTATTTCTTTATTAGGAAAGAAATTGAAAACAATGATAAATGTGGGAAATAAGTGGAAAGAGGTATAATTGAGTTATCCTTGGTGGAATTTCATATCCCAAGGATTCCTAATGTTAAAAGGAATACCAATGAGGAAAATAAAAGAGAAATAAAGAGCAATCCTCAAAAAGAGATATATTAATAAGAAATAAACAAGATAATGAGAAATAATGGATATAGATGCATCTAGAAGGGTAATGAGTATCCATTAAAAAGGATTTCGAAATATTTGAGTTTCTTGGGATCCAAGGAGTCCCAATGAAGAAAAAGAAAGAGAAAATACCTATAATAGAAAATAAGAAGATAATGTGAATACATAATTAATGGATTATGTGGTATTGTTAAAAAGGAAGTATTTTCTATTAAAAGAAAATATAATTTCGTGACCAATGGGTTAAAAGTCAAGCAATAAAGAGAATAATGGAAATGATTTTGATATTCCTAAATATCCAAATAATAAAGGATATCAAAAAGATAAAGAAGAGAGAGAAGATTTCTTCACAATGAAGGAATATGGTTTCCTATTAGACGAGGGATTTGTTTTCCCTTGTATGAACGTCTTGGGGCATGGATACCCTCCCCTATATAAGGGGTAGATCCCAGGGTCGAGTTTGAAAAGGATCCCACACACCTCTCTCTTTCTTTTTTCATCTTCTTTGGCAAAACCCTAACCTTGAGGGTATAACCCTATCTAGGGAGCAGCGATGGGTTGTATGTAGTCTTGTCAGAAGCAGGACACTCCCATGACAACCAAGAAGTGATCAGCCATCATCTCCTCTCTCTCGTCCTCACACAGTGCCTGCAAGAGGATTGTAAGCCCATAGAGAATTGTCGGCTTGACGCTCATGGGTCTAGACGTCTCAACCATGATCTGTGGCCTGGTTGAGTGCGGCGGGGGGGGAGCGGAGGCAGGGGGATGGGTTCCGGCCAGATCTGAACCATGAGGTGGTAGGAGGCAGCCTACAAAGCTCTACCCGTAGCCGCTAGGGCAGCAGAAGGAAGGTGGCGTGAGGTTGAAGAAGCCGGAGGTAGATTGGATGTTTCTACCCTCTACGTTCTAAAGAAACCGATCACTTAATCGAGGGAATTTTGGACATTTCAAAATGTTTTCAAACCCACCGAACCATGTTGCATGGACGGAGATGATGTGGCAGCTCCCGATTGGCTCAAGTAAGTTATTTTTTGCAAAATGCATAGTTAAATATTGGTAGCTCAGATTGGTACGTATAAATATGAAAATTTCTTAGAAAAATGAGATGAATCCAATAAATATATATTTAAAAGCTATTTCCTCTTGCAATTCTAAAAATAATGGAAGTTATCAACTTTAATGAATTAAAGATTAAGAAACCCTATTTTGAGTTGATTAATATCTTTAGTAGGGTTTAATGGATAATTAAAGTTGATATTAGCCTATTAATCATGAAAAGATACATTAAGATAAAAAAGGATGAACTTTACACATAATTGGTTTAATTTAGAGTTTCATGTGCATGAATATACTTGAATGGGCCTTGAAACCCTAATATTGGCAAATGTGACACTTAATGGCTTTAATTATTCAAAATCATGAATAAAGTTAAGATATGATGATTCTAAGCTATTTTGAGTATAAAAGTTCCTAATTGTGGATAAATATCCTTAATATGATAATTAGAGTTTTTCTAATGGATAAAGGTAGAATTAATGATAAATAACGTTCATATGTGAATTAGACCATAATGAACTACGAATTGATGATAAATGAGCATAATGACTTTGTCATAGATTAAAAGGATAAAAATGGTAGCTTTAATGTAAATGAGGCTTAATGGACTTAATTGATTATTAATTGTGCTTTAATCTAAAATTAAGGTTATGTGTTGTTAAAAGGTAACCTTGATAACTTTTGTGAAGGTTAGATGAGAAAATTAGGGTTTAAAAGAGTAAGGGGAAGTAAAACCCTAATTGCAAAGTAAACCCTAAAAAGAGGTAGAAATCCTAAAAAGGAATAGAAACCTTAAGTAGCAAGATGGTTTGGATAGATTTTGATAAAAAGGAATTGAATGTAACTTTAGGATTCTTGTACTTGCTTGATTGGATGTCTTGATTGATTGGACTATTCTATCTCAATTCAGCCTATTAGGTATGTGGTTAATTATGGTTAATCACATTAGTTTCCCGAGGGTTTTCTGAATGTTTTCTCACATTGAATGCAACCTAAACAGTTGGATGTTCATACTTGCAAAATTATAAAGTCACTATGGTTATCACAATTATAAATAAGTGTGTATTCTCGCACCTACATGCCACCATGATGGATGATGCAAAGAGGTCAAGCCAAGGAGGGAAG
Organism: Alisma plantago-aquatica; assembly: GCA_963693085.1. NCBI lineage: Eukaryota > Viridiplantae > Streptophyta > Magnoliopsida > Alismatales > Alismataceae > Alisma > Alisma plantago-aquatica. The sequence goes on from OY856413.1 coordinate 613,181,696, forward strand.
ACCCATGGGCACCATGAGTGGTGACCCCAGGCACCAAGCTCAGGATTGAGAAGGTGGCCTATGATATTGCATGACTAAAGGGCACCATGAAGGGTGACCCCAGGCACCAAGCTCAGGATTGAGAAGGTGGCCTTAAGTCAATGGCAAAAGAGAAACCCGAAAGGGGGTATGCCAGGGTTAAGACAAAAGCAGTGGAGAATGTCATACTGAAAAGCGTAAATTGGCTTGTTAATTAACTTGATTGTGATAATTAGATTATTATCCATATTTGCAAAATTTCGGTTGTCCCCACATACCAACATATTTCGATATGTTGACCGATGTTTTGTTTGTCAGTGTTTTAGGTACAAGATTGAAAAGGACAAACAGTAAAGTGGCACATGTGGAATTAAATAAGAATTAAATTACAAAGGAGGATTAGCTAGAATGGACTCCTGATGTGGATAGAAGTAGATATCCCTATTTTTTGGAAAAGGTATGCAAAGTTTTATATTATACCAGTTTTCCATTTAGTTGGTAAATTTTGATAATTGTTATTGATTATTTGCCAAACCTTTGATCTGGTTTATTGGGATAACGACTCTGACCTCTTGGTCTCCCTTAATTGGGGGTTACTGGAAGGCGGGGTTGTTACAATTGGTATCAGAGTATAGGTTCCTCATTTAATTTTTAATAATTATTAAATTTTACAAACTCCGTAGAACCCAAGGGAGTTATTAGAGGATTTTCTGAAAGATAGAGGTGTCTAGAAAAGGATCACATCCGGGGGCTGGCAAGATTTTCCTCCGCACCGCTAGTCAGAATATGAGGACTCCCGGATTAGTGTGACTGCTTGGCCGAAGTCTCAGGATTTGACTCAAAATAAGATACCTTTAGGACTCTCTCATCTTGTTCATCCCTTCTCAACTCAAATGCTATTAAGGACCTTAAGGATTAGGGTTTTCTCTCTTTTCCTCACCCTCTTGAGGTATGGGTAAGGTTGATAAGGTTTAAGGAATCCTCCACCAAATTAATAAAAAGCATGTAAATAAGATGTCATGGACATAAGCTTAATAGATTAAGCGTAAAAGAGTAGATACATGCTTAGGTCGTATGACATAAGTTGTCATGTCCTCAGGAGAGACTTGAGGCTAGACCTTCTTATCAGGAGGATAAGTAAAGAGAGTTAGTCTTGGAGGTAGAGATCTCCATTACAAGTAGAGACCTAGCACATCCTCTGAGAATGATGTTAACCCTAACCCTAAGTGAAGGTTAGAGAGAGAGATGACACGAGGATATAGATGTCATGATAGATCAGAGTGAGGGTGGACATGCTTTTGGATGCCCATATGAGCCATGAGAGGTTGGATGACCTAGCACCTTTGGCAACCCAACCCTGGAAAGGGTTGTGCATGTTAGAGTGAAGGATAGCTCCTTCATTGATGAGGTTAGTGAAGAACCTATAGAAACCGTATGGGCTTATGCAAGTAGGGGATAACACACACCCAGAGTACGTCAGTGGTGTGGTAGTAGGTTGAAACCCTGGCCAGTAAGTATGATAGATAGCTTATGAGATCACCATAAAGAGCTATGAATAACCTCGAGCAAACGTAAGTTTGAACATAGGCTTCACCCACATAGAGGTGTGCTTGTGAGCTTGATCCTTCATGGAGAGAGGATCTCTAGTAGTAGGACCGGATGTGGAGTTAGCTCTAGAGAGAGAAAGTAGGACCCAAGCAAGGAGGATGGAAGCTTAGATTCTGAGACATGAGGAATAGTGGGGAGTTGAGGATGATGCGACCTAAGTGGATGATAGTGGTTGCCTCGTGCTTGATCCCTGGAGACTGATGATATCTAGGTGGCCTTTATAGGAACCAAACCCTAAAGAGAGGATGATGCTTCAGGAACCTATGTGCCTATGTGTCTTGGATTGCGGTTCCAAGTAGGCTATGTTCTCAGACAATGGTGATACATGGATCTTTTAGGGGGATAGAAAGATTTTTTTCAACCTGTCTAGTGTCGGCTATGGTAGCTGAGAAGTTGATGAGACAAGGATGCTTTACATTCTTGGCACATGTGGTAGATACCATAATAGAGAGTCCTAGTCTTTCTGATGTTCCGGTTGTTAGGGAGTTTGAGGATGTATTTCCTGAGGAACTTCCACGTGTTCCTCCACCTCGAGAGATTGATTTCGAGATTAATCTAATCCCGGATACACAACCAATAGCTCAAACACCTTATAGAATGGCACCTGCTGAGATGGTAGAACTCAAGAAACAGTTACAAGAATTGCTTGAAAAGGGTTTTATTCGACCGAGTACTTCACCATGGGGTGCTCCGGTTCTCTTTGTGAAAAAGGAAGACGGGTCTATGTGATTATGCATTGATTATAGACAACTAAACAAAGTAACCATAAAGAACAAATATCCTCTGCCAAGGATATATGACTTGTTTGACCAGTTGCGTGGTGAAACTATCTTCTCTAAAGTAGATCTGAGGTCAGGATACCATCAGTTGTGCATCAAGGAGAGTGACATACCTAAGTTAGCCTTTAGGACAAGGTATGGTCACTATGAGTTCATAGTTATGTCGTTTGGATTAACTAATGTACCAGCTACATTCATGGAATGCATGAACAGAATCTTCCGACCATTCCTTGATCAATTCATAGTAGTCTTTATAGATGACATCCTGGTTTACAGTAAAGATGCTCAACAACATGAACAACACATTCGTCAGGCTCTGACTTTACTGAGAGAGCACAAGCTATATGCCAAATTCAATAAGTGTGAATTCTGGTTATCAGAAGTGTCTTTTCTTGGACATGTAATATTTGCCTCAGGTATCCGTGTTGACCCTAAAAAGGTAGAATCTATCTTAGAGTGGGAACAGCCAAGGACACCAACAGAGATACACAGTTTTCTAGGACTGGCAGGCTACTATAGGAGATTCATTAAAAACTTCAGTTCTATAGCTTTACCCCTAACCAATTTGACCAGGAAGGAGGTTCCTTTTGTTTGGAATGACAAGTGTCAACATTCTTTCCATTTGTTGAAAGAAATGTTAACCAATGCACATGTGTTAGTGTTACCTGAGTAGGGAAAGGGGTATATTGTTTTCTGTGATGCTTCTAAGAACGGTCTCAGATGTGTGTTGATGCAGGATAAACAAGTGATTTTTTTTGCTTCTCGACAGCTTAAGAAACATGAGGAAAATTATCCGACACATGATCTAGAATTAGTTGCAGTGGTTCATGCATTGAAGATCTGGAGACATTATCTCTATGGAGAGACATTCCAGATTTTCACAGACCATAAGAATCTAAAATATATCTTTTCACAACATGAGTTGAATATGAGACAATGCCGGTGGATGGAGTTAATCAAGGACTACGATTGTACAATTGATTATCATCCAGGAAAGGCTAATGTAGTGGCTGATGCATTAAGTAGAAAATCATCATCACCAACCATGGACAAGGCACAGTTGAAATTTTTAGCGTGCTTTAAAAAAGACATGTTTGTCTCTTTGAGGCAAAACAATGTACAATTTAAAGTATCCTTGTTAGCTAGACTGTTAGCTGAGATGCACATAAAACCTACTCTGAAACAACAGATCAAAGAGGTACAACAAGTTGATACTGTGATTCAACAGATCATGTCAGAGTATGGTAGTGAGAAACGGGATGGGTTTCATGAGTCAGATGATGAGGTAGTCTGTTACCATGGTAGGATGGTAGTACCTGATGCCAATGACTTAAGGAAGTTAGTCATGGAGGAAGCTCATTGTTCGATGTATGCAATGCATCCAAGGAGCACCAAAATGTATCATAACTTGAAAGATATGTATTGGTGGCCTAGTTTGAAGAAAGATGTAGCTGAGTTTGTTATGCGGTGTTCAGTATGTCAACAGGTTAAAGCTGAATATCAGAAGCCCACAGGAATAATGCAACCTTTACCTATACCACAGTGGAAATGGGATCATGTGACCATGGACTTTATGGTTGGTTTGCCAAGAACAACCAAAAGTCATGATTCCATTTGGGTGATAGTTGATAGGTTGACTAAGTCAACACATTTTCTTCCTATCAAAACAACCTATACTTCTGAAAAGCTTGTATAGATCTATATAGATAAAATAGTGTGTTTATATGGGGTTCCAACTATAATTGTTTCTGATAGAGGTCCCCAGTTCACGAGTCATTTTTGGGAATGACTACATAAAGCTTTGGGTACACAGTTAAGGTTTAGTACTGCCTTTCACCAATAGACAAATGGACAATCTAAGAGAACTATACAAACTTTGGAGGATTTGCTTAGGGCATGTGCCCTTCAATTTGTAGGAAGTTGGGATATACACTTGAGCTTAATAGAATTCACTTACAACAATAGTTACCAGCACAGTATTGATATGTCACCATATGAAGCATTATATGGTAGACATTGTAGATCTCCATTATGCTGGTATGAAATAGGGGAATATCAACTTTTGGGTCCTAAAGTAGTACAACAAACAACCAAAAATATTAAAGTAATACAACAATATTTAAAGCCTGCACAGGATAGATAGAAGTCATACGCTGATAAACAGTGAAGACCTTTAGAATTCCAAGTTGGATACATAGTATATCTCAAAGTCTCGCCTTGGAAAGGTGTTCTTAGATTTGGGAAAAAGGGTAAGTTAGCTCCTAGATTTATGGGGCCTTATCAAATCATTGAAAGGATTGGAAAGGTAGCCTATAAGTTGGAGTTGCCACCTGAACTACACAGATTGCATCTAGTATTCCATATATCCATGATGATGAAGTGTCACCCTGACACGGAATTAGTTTTGCAACCTGTGGAGGTAGAGTTAAATGATGATATATCCTATGTAGAGGGACCAATGTTGATTCTTGACCGGAGAATCAAAAAGTTGAAAAAGAAAGACATAGTTCTGGTGAAAGTTCTCTGGCATCATCGTGGCATTGAGGAAGCTATGTGGGAGCTGGAGGAAGAGATGAGGAGGAAGTACCCTTCTCTTTTCTCTTGACGATTTCAGGGACGAAATCCATATTAGGGGTGGATAATTTGTAACATCCCTGACTTGGGTTAAGGCCTAACCCTAGAAGTTTTGCTTAAGTAAGTCATTTATATTCTTGTCTTTATCTTTTGAAAAGTAATTAAGACTAAAGGAGAGCTTATGTTTCAATTTTGGTCCTATTTGAATAATGTTGAAACAATGTTTTACCTATTTTGGACTAAAGTGCAATTTACCCAATTTAAGGGGTTACCTTGCAAATGTTAAATGATAAATGTTCCTCAAGTGTTATAGCATCATAATAATGAGAATGATGTTGATGTATGTCTTGTGAAAGCCTAAGTTCCAAAAATGAGCTTGTTTGAATAATGTTTGTGCATTGAATGCTAGTTTTGGCGTAATTTGTAAATTACCCAAAACCTAGGGTTGGATATGTAAAATACCACTTCAAGAATGTCCCTACTACTTATTGGTATCATTTTGAGAAAATAAAAAGAATGGGGCGTCTTGTTTGAATTACTTTTGAGGAGAGATAATCTTGATAATAAAATAATCAAGATTTAAGCATAATTGAAACCCTAATTTATTTTGTAGCAAAAAATAAATATATCAATTGAAGTGTCCATCAATTGAAAAGGATTTGGTTGAAATCCTATAGTGCAAGTACATCCAAATGCCTTGAGTTGCACCGAAATATCCTAAGAAGGTGAAGAAACCCACTCACATTTGTTAATTAAAAAGTAATGTCCACTAAAAATGGATAATAGTATTGTATTAATTAAGGTGCTTAAAGTGGTTGCTTTTAATTCAAGGATAAATGAGAGGATATTGAGGATGAAAGGAGTTGGCTTCGGAGGAAAGGAAGGGAGGGGGCATGTGGCAAAGATAATGGATGAAATTCCTCCTACTTTCTCTCTCCTAGAAAATCAATCACATATATTCAATTTTCTCCTTACTTGAAAAGCCATTTTGCAAACCACTTTCTCTCTTTGATTTGGCCGACAAACAAGGAGCTTAGGAGCAGGAGGAAAACCTTCCCCAAGCTGAAGGTAAGCTCCATGATCATCTTCAACCTTGAATTGATGGTTGAAATCAGATTTCAACATTGATTTCCTTCTCGTTTCCAACCAATGCTCAACCTTGGCCATTCCTTTGCATCCAAAGAGTTGGAAATGAGCATTGACTAGTTGAAGAATCTCCATTAACCATTAGAGACGTGAATCTTGGAATTTTGAAGCTACTTTGAAGGTGGGTTATATAACTTGAACCCATAAATGTTGTTATTAATTTCAATTTCTCATCATATGTTGATCTTTAATTTCTTCTTGAATAATTGCTGAATTTTTCATATATATGGAAATAGAAATCAGAGGTATGAATCTTGATGATGATGACATTATCTTAGAACACACCTCAAGAAATATCATGAGCAAATGGTTTCACTTTGTATTGGTCAAACAATTTCAAACCGTTTTAGACCAAACCGTTTCAAACTGTTTGGTGACCAAACGGTTTCAAAACCGATTGGGGAGCAAACGGTTTCAAACCGTTAGCGACAAAATGGTTTCAATAGGCTCAAGGATTGATTTTTATCATGAACTAATAACTTCAAACAAATCAAATTCAATTAATTTCAGAACCCTAACTCAATTGGGTTCAAAGCCCTAAATCAATTGATGACAAAACCCTAATTTAAGGCTAAACGGTTTCAAGTTGTTGTGACCAAACGGTCTCAAACTATTTAGGGTTAATTAATATTTAAATCAAACGGTCTCAAACCGTTTAGGGTTAAATGTTTTCAAAATTGACAAGATCAAATGGTTTCAAAACCGATTGAAGATTTTGATCAAGGCTGTTTAGGGTCTAACGGTCTTCAAGACCGTTTGGAGGTCAAATGATCTCAAGACCATTTGGAGGTCAAGCACCTCAAGACCGTTTGGAGGTCAAGCACCTCAAGACCATTTAGAGGTTCAAAAGGTTCAAGACCGTTTGGAGATTCAATTGAACCAAGATCGTTTAAGGTATAACGGTCTTCAAGACCGTTTGATGGTCAAATGACATCAAGACCGTTTGAGAGTTCAATTGGACCAAGACCGTTTGAGGGTTCAATTGGTCCAAGACCGTTTGAGAGTTCAATTGGTCCAAGACCATTTGAAGGTCAAGTGAGCTCAAGACCGTTTGGAGGATCAATTAGTTCAAAACATTTGGAGGGTCTAATTGATTCAATCCATGTAAGTACTAATAATCCCATAAGTGGTTGAAGAGTATCTCAAGGATGACTTCAATGGGAATACTTCTAAAGTACTTAGGTGATTAGTATAATTGGAGTGATTATTATTTGATGCTCATGAGAGTAATTAATTCAATGCACTATGATAAGCATAGGCGCATGAACTTAGTGAAAGGTTAAGTCAATTGAATAAGGTATGACGGTGATGTGTGTTCCTAGTACATGGAACAATGATAAGTAGGATTTAATACTTAAATAATTCTATGTGCTTCAAGATATGTGGAAGCACTGATTTAGGGTTTGGATTAATGAGATAATCATAAAACCCTAATTAATGGAGAATGGAAACCCTAATCGAGAAGGATGAGAAACCCTAACCCTAATTTTGGGTAATGGAATAAGAAACCCTAATATAGGGTGATGTTATGTGAAACCCTAATACAGGGTTATGTTGTGTGAAACCCTAATATAGGGTGATGTTATGTGAAACCATAATATAGGGTGATGTTATATGAAACCCTAATACATGGTGATGTTGTGTGAAACCCTAATATAGGGTGATGTTGTGTGAAACCCTAATACAGGGTGATGTTATGTGAAACCCTAATACAAGGTGATGTTATGTGAAACCCTAATACATGGTGAATGTTATGTGAAACCCTAATTGATAAATATGAGAAACCCTAATTCTAATGAGGGAATAGTGATGTTATCTTTGTATTTCATAATGTTGATAAGTAATTGATATGGCTGTTATTAAGTAAACTAACCATGTAGGTATCATGAGATGATGAGTATATCCAGGTATGAGTCATGATGATAATGGGCCTGGTGATCCATTGTTTTAATCGTTGCCTAGTGAGAGGTGACAAGAAGATTGAATGTGCCTGGTAAGCTATGTGAGATGCTTGTGTAACAAGTATCCTGAATACCTTGGTCAGATGACCTGGAGGTAATAGTTACCTGATAGTGGTAACCATGTTCAGTGATGAACTAAGGGTTTGAATACCAAGATCTAGAAAACATGATTATGACATTGTTGAGGGATGTGGAATCCCAGTAATGAGATCAGGAATTGAGATCCCCATGTTTTATAAAGTTTTGACAAGCACTTGATAAAAGCATTACATTTTCTTTGTAGCATTTGTTAAAATAATTCCTATTTGAAAATATTGATTGATGTTAAAATAATATGGTAATATACTTAACAAATCAAGTAGAATATTATCATGTAGAGCCTTGTCCATAGATCCATCATCGTCAGTAGTTAGTGATGGTGAAACAGGTTTGCCTACAGGAACTCCTGGAATGCATATTTTTGAATATGTGGGGGTAATGGGTGAATATATCCTTACGCCTCATAGGAATGACTGCAGGCCATATCCTATGCACAGGAATGGTTATGGACCATATCCCAATAATAGTATGGCTACGGGCCATAACTCCACAATACCAAGCATTGGCTACGGGCCATATCCTGAAGAGAGTATATGCTATGGGCTATAACTCTATAGTGAAGATTGCCAATATACCCTGGAAAGCTATTAAGTAGAGACACTAAATGTCCTGCATGTGGTCTCACACTGACCGAGACAGATGAGGTCATGGAGTCCGACTCTTCCATTGACCTAGGTATGGAATCGATGCTTTACGCCGTCATGGTCAGTTGGAGTATGAGCGGTATACCTCAACTCCTCAGGGCATAAGTGTGATTGTAAAATGTAATCAGCCGTGTAGCGTATTTTCTTAAGGATGAATTATGGAAATCATTGTTTGATGTTACATTGCTTATGGCATCCTAAATGGATATATATTATACATGTTCTTCATATTCCTTATTAAAATGAATAGATGATATTTCTCTATTCTATTTAATAATGATTTAATCATGTTGTTCAATAGAGATTACTATGCTCAGTTTATTACTGTTTGCATGCAATAATAATATTTCTGGCGGAGAGTTATATCTCTCGCTGGGGCAATTTCAATTGTCTCACCCCATGGGATACAACATTTTTAGGTGGACGATGACGTGGGGGTAGAAACCCTATAGCAGGGGAAGGATAACAGCATCAGGGACATCAGTAACATCTCAGGTGGAGATACTTACTGTCGTGTCTTGTAAATATGAGTCCTATGAGTCATCTATGTACTCTCAGGTCCTAGGAGTTAGTAGTTAGTGCTTTTATGATCGATCTGATATTTTGGCATTAAATGCCTTGAGGTTTTATGTTGCTTATGTGTAGATTTAACAGAGCAACTGTTGTATGCAATCCTCGAGAAGAGAAGATACATGGTATGTACTTAGTGGAACAGAATGTGTATATAATATTTTGGTTCTTGTTATAAGAGTTTCCTGGAAATGGATCTCTTTGTAAATGGTTTTAATTTTTAGTGATTTTTAGTAATCCACTGCTAATGTTTAAATCTCACAATCAATAACACTGTGACAATCTAATTTAGTGTCAGGTCATCTCAAGTTCTAAGTTTGATATGTACTATAATTGAATCCTAATTCTATCCTAGGGTCAGGTGGGGATAAGACTGATGGAAGAAGGAGTTGCCTAATTCCCTAGTTGCACATGACCATAGGGTCGGGAGGTAACAACTATCATGTCTAAGGGCCATGGGTTAGGAGATTGATCACCTTCATGAACTCATGGAACCCAAAGGGTAGATGAGTAGGGCACTCTCTGGATGCATAAGGGAAGAGGGATGACCCCAAAAGTGTCGGCACCCTATAGACCTAGAGGAGATGACCAAGGATTGTGTGGTGACCCAAGTGGGTTCGAGATCAGTTTACCATGGAAGTAGCTTTGATATCAAACTGATTGTGATGTAGAGACATAAGTTGCACGTTTCAACTTAGATTTGAGGGTGTACTGGCAATGTGGGATGTACCATCTCTACTCTTGGAACATGAAGAACTTTGTGTTTGGACGGACACCAAATGCTTATTTCCTCTTGTTATGGGAGTGAGAGATAGGACAGTACACATGCCATACACCAAGGATAAAACTAATGTGAATTGGAACGTTGCTATAAGGTATGTGGATAGAGATGATAACACACCCTTGTGGAGTGAATGATACATGGATGGTTTACAAACACTAAGAGAAATAAGGTAGTCACCTTATAAGGATTTGTTTTTAGCAGGAGCTATGTGGAATTTGCTAGTTATACAAGGTTGAGTTCGAAAACCAAGAGAATAAGCTTAGAGTTTTCTTGATGATGATAGACTTAGAGTTTGAGATGATTAGTGGAATGCATAGAGGAGTATGTCTTCAACATTACCTAACACCTAAGGATGCGAAGTGGTAATGGATGTCGTGGATGAGATACAACTGTCTAGTTTAGGTGGAGGCTAGAAGAGGTTGTTAGGTTAACCCTCAGTTGGAAAAGAGATAAGTTTGGCTTACACTCAGATGTAACAATATCGGTTGAGCAAGTTAGTGGTTTCTTACTTAGCCATTCTAGGGCTTATCATGACAAAAGGATGGTTGAAGAACCTCATATGCACTTCTTTGGAAAAGAAGGAGATGAAACCCTGACTAGAGCAGTTTAGGGTTTCTGAGGAATCAATCTTGAGGAATCATGACATACAGGAGATCATGATACACCTTGGTACTACAAAGATAATAAGTGACAGTAGTACTTTGGATGCCTAAGATAAAGTTGCATGTGGTATGTTGCCATGCATGACAGGAGGTGAAGGACGAACACCCATAACCCAGTGTATTGTTATAGTGGATAAAGAGTCCCCGGGAGGGAATGGAAGTTCATCACTATAGATGTGGTGGTAAGTCTCCCCTAGACCAAGGAAGGTCAAGATCCAATATGGGTTATGGTAGCTCGCCTTACCTAGATGACATGAGAAAGAAATAATATTGTCAAGGGACAGATTCAGTTGAACAACATATGAGAAAGAGATGGTTCAACTACACCATGATGTGAGTTCAGAAGTTCTTGAGTATAACCTAAAGATTCACTTCCATGAGTGAAGAACTCAATGTTAGTATAGTTTACCACCCCTAACTAATGGTTAGTATGATCCAGACTAGAGGGTCTGATGAGAGCATGTGTGCTTATTTAGGGTGATACCTGGAGACAGTTCTTGTCTTCTGTAAGATGTGATGATAACCACTAAAGCCAATATCGGGATGTAAAGAAGTTCTATAAGGGAGGTTGTGTCGGTCACCACTTCATTAAGATGATGATGGTGGATGGACCTCACAAAGGTCAGAAAAAGGACCACAGTGTGTACAGATGAAGTCACTTTGATCGTACAGTGACTGAAAGAGAGCCCAGGGGCGACATGAGTCGTGAGCTGATACATAGCAGACAAACATGCAGTTCACTGTGGGAGAATATGTGATGTGAAAATCCGACCCCTCTAAGTTATAGCTAAGAGAGAGCTGAGTCCTGGCTGTATGATCCATTTGAGATGGATTGGTGGAGAAGGTTGTGACACACCGATCACAAAAACAAGATGTACTTAAGCGGAAGCGTTTGTTAGCAGCGGATTATGGAAAATCACTAAAAATTTAAACCTTTTTACCAAGAGATCCAACAAAGGAAAACTCTTTCACATAGAACCAAAGTAATACATTTACATTCTGGTTTAAAGGTACATGTATTGGATTATCTCATCTCAAAGATTACAACATCAACTGTTCTGTTAAACTGTATTCAGACAACATAAGAACATTAAGGCATCAAGCCAAAATCTTAGATCGATTCATTAAAACCAACTACTGACTCCGAGGACCTGAGAGTACAGAGACGACACATAGGACTCTATTCACACATATGCAAAACTTAATAGTCAGTGTCTCCACCTGAGAATTCACTGCTATTCCTGGTGCTGCTGCTATCCTTCACCTACTGAAGGGTTCCTTCCTCCTCGTCCACATCCACCTAAAAATGTGGATCCCACGGGGGTGAGACATTTGTAAATTGCCCCAGCGAGAGATATAACTCTCCGCCAGAAACATTATTATTGCAGTTTAAAAAGATAGATATGAACAGAAGAATCATAATTGTTTAATAGCAGTTAATTCATTGTCTAACAGATTAGAACATTATTCTTATCTAAAGCATTGCAACTATAACCTGATAGAGCAGCATGTCACTTATCCATTAAGGAATATGAAGAACATGTATAACATTTATCTGCTATACTAGGTAGGATAATATCAACGAATGTTTCTCATATTTCAACTTTATGCAAATACACTACACGACTGATTATATTTTACATATCATGTGTCAAACTGCAACTAGCTTTCCAGGGTATATTGACATCTTCACTATAGAGTTATAGACGCAACATATACTCTCTTCAGGCTTAGATCACATAGCTAATTCCTGGCATTGTGTTGTGGAGTCATGGCATGTAGCCATACTCTTTTAACAAACTATTGGGATCTTAATATCTCATCTCATCAAGTACATTTCCATTTCTTAACAAGTTCATCATCATGATTATAGAATATGGGTATTCAAACCCTTAGTTCCTCATAGAATACTTGTTACCACTTAACATGTAACTTAATACCTTCAGGTCATTTGACCAAGGTAAGCATGATTCTTGCTACACAAGCATTCCACATAGCACACAAAGCTTAACTCACCTCTTGTTACCTCTTAGTAGGCAACAAGGCACATTATGGCTCATTATGAATTTTTAATAAAAGAAATATCATAACTCATACCTGGCTATATTCATCTTCTCATGATACCGGCATGGTTAGTACTTCATGATAACAATTATAATGCCTACATGCCAGCACCGTGCAACACAAAGTAATACCACTATTCCCTTTGTAGGGTTCATGGTTTCTCTTACATATCATCATCCTCCATTAGGGTTTTCCATAAATAACCACTTAGGTTCTTAAGATCATATTATTAATGATCAAGCCCTATTTCATTTCTTCATACAGCTAGGAGCCAATATTGATAACATAAGTATTCAATCATACTTATTTATTATCATCATTCATCATTAAATGAATTATCAACACAAAGTATGAGTTTCTCTCTCATCTTTACCAGAATATGACTGCATCATAGTTCATTGGTTTGGATTAACCTTTTCATAAGGCATGTTAGCCTACACTTATCAAAGTGCATTACATCTCAATGTAACAATTGACATGACACACTTCATGTGTCACTCATCCAAATATATTGGAATTAAAACACATCAAGGTATATCAGTCTTGAGGTGCTGGATGTGAGATCTATCATATCTTGGTGTATCACTTCCCTCATCACCTTTATCTTACTTGAGTTCATCCACTTAGCTTGTATTAGGATATTCCCCATCCTAATACTTATGCACCAATTCATCACATTTATCATGTAAAGTATTGGTCATAAGTCACTTATTTAGAATATACAACCATTGCCAATGATATGGACTCATTTTTGAGTTAGGAACTATTGATATAAGGATATCCATTATCAACCTCTTTAGGTGTTACATTTGTCAATACATTAATCACGACTCCATTATTAGGAATAAAATTTTCCATATTTATAATTTAAGGTTCACATAGTATCTCCCATATATATGGATTTCACATAACATCACTCTTCATTAGAGTTTCACATAACATCCTTCTATATCAGGGTTTCACATAGTATTACCTAAAGTTAGGATTTCACTTGACATCTCCCTCAATTAGGGTTTCACACAGCTTTTCCCTAAATTAGGGTCAGGGCTCATTAATCTTTTTAATAAGGGTTTCATGATCTCATTATTATGGATCAAACCCTGATTAAATATTTTATTCATAATGAGAGAATTAGGGCTTGATTATGTAAGCATTCCTCTCTCTCTTTCTCTCTCTCTCATCATCTCTAGGATGTTAAGTAGTTCAAGATTGATCTAGATCAGCTCTTCATTTTAAGTACACACAGTTAGGGATAACCTTTATAATCACCTTTGGTCTACATCATTAATAATCAAGTAGCTAATTGACCTTTAATCATAATAGGTGTTCAAATGGTTTGACCAATTGAACCTCAAATGGTCTTGGTCACTTAGATCCCAAAAAATATTGGTCACTCAGACCTTGAATGGTTTGAAACCGTTCAAGAAAAACAATAATGAAACCGTATGGACAAATCACACTTGAAAACACTTGGGTCTCCAAATAGTTTGAGACCGTTTGGTCTCAAACGGTTTTGAGACCGTTTGATCCCAAACGGTCTTGAGACCGTTTGGACTCAAACGGTCTTAAGACCATTTCATCCAAACTCTCTCAAAACCGAATGGACCAAAAAGGTCTTCCATCACTTTATCAATTTAGGGTTTCAATCATTAAACCATCTATCAATTGAACTACTGATTTATTCTTCAATTGAACCATTGAATCACCCTTCAATTGGTCCTTGAATTAGGGTTTTTGTAACACCCCTGACCTGGGTTATACTTTAACCCTAGGTGTTTTGATTAATAAAGATGATTAAATGTTTAATCTCATCTTGTTAAAGGTAATTAGGGCTCAAGAGGAACTTATATTGCAATTCTAGTCCTTTTTGAACATTGTTGAAATTAATGTTTTGTTTGTTTTGGACTAATGTGCAAAATACCCAAGTTGAGGGGTTTAAGTGCAAATTGTGCATGATAATATGTTCCTCATGTGTTGAAGCATCATCAGAGTGAAGATGATGATGAGGTGTGGCTTATGGAAGCCTGAATACCAAGAAAGAGCTGATAACGCAATGTATGTGCATGAAAACCCAATTTTTGTGTAATGTGCAATTTACCCAAAACCTAGGGTGCAATATATAAATTAGAACTTCAATAAGGTCCCTAATGTTTCTTGGCATCATGTAGAGCAATTAAAATGAGAGGGGCGCCTCATTTGAATTAAGTTGGAGGAGAGAGAATCTTGATATTAAAATAATCAAGATTTAATCCTAATTGAAACCCTAATTTGATTTAGGGCAAAAAAATAAATGTATTAATTAAAGGACCTTAAAAAAAAATTAAAATGGTTGGATTCAGATGTATGTGTGACGTCCTTGAGCTTTGCAAGGACCACGAAAATATCCAAGGGAGTGGATAACTCACACACAATTTTATAAGAAAAAGAAATATCCACTCACATATGGATATTAATATAATATGATTTAAGGTGCTTGATTTGCTTTTCTTTAAATCATGGATAATTGAGAGGGATAAAAGGCAAACAATATAGCCTCGTCCCTAAGGAAGATAAGGGGGAAGAGGCGGCCACATTTTTGGGATTAAATGAATTTTTATAAGGCACTTTCTCTCTCCTTGATTTTCTTAGAAAAAGACCCTTTACAAGACAAATGGAAGGCTTTTTCGACCCCACTTCTTCTCCTTGCTTGGGAAACGACCAAGGGAGCTTGGGAGGATCAGGAGGACGACCCCCAACCTGTTGGTAAAGTTCCTGATCCATTTCACCTTGATTCCATGGTGGAAATCAAAAATAAATTATGGATTTCTTCCTATTTCGATCTCCTCTTCAATTCTAACCATTCCTTTTCACTCAAACCTTGAGGACGAGCCTTGGAATGGTGAAAGGAGCTGCATCCACCATTTTTTCCGTGGACATGGAGCTTTGGAGCTCAATTGGAGGCGGGTTTTATAACTTGAACCCTTTTTCATTGTTATTCAACCATTAATCTTGCAATTTCAATGATTCCTTCATTATCTTGTTTAATTGCTGGTTGAAAATGGTTATTTCATGAAATCAGAAGTTGTTAGAACTTCAGGGACGAAGGTAGATGATGATGACATCATCTTGGATACTTTTTCCAAAGAAATCATGGTTCATACGGTTTTGAGTTAATTGCTCATGCGGTTTCACCAAACCGTTTGAGAGCAAACGGTTTGAAACCGTTTGGGAGAAAACGGTTTCAAAACCATTTGAGTGAGTTGACCAAGGGTTTAACGTTTGAGATTACTCTTCCTAATTATGTTGGTTAATGACTCACCAAATTTTATGGGTTAACTCCCAAGGAATCGTGAGTTGAAGACCAATCAATTAGGCAAAGCCTAATTGGATTAAGTGCTGATTTTCAACTTGATTTATTTGCCTTTTTGGGCAAACGGTTTCAAAACCGTTTGAAAGAGTTGACCAAGGGTTTAACGTTTGAGAATCATGTTCCTAATTATTTTGGTTGATGACCCACCAAATTTTATGGATTAGTTCTAAAGTAATCATGAGTTGAAGGCTAATCAATTAGGTAAACCCTAATTGGATTAAGTGCTGATTTTCAACTTGGCTGATTTGACTTTTTGGGTTAATTAGCCCAAACGGTTTCAAAACTGTTTGGGGATTACCCAAACGGTCTCAAAACCGTTTGGGGGTCACCCAAGACCGTTTGGAGGTCTAGAGTTGGATATGGTTAAGTGATTGAAGGACAAAAGATATGGTGTTAACCCTAATCGGCTAAGTGCTGATTTTGCATTGGAATGAGTTGATGTTTTGGGTTGATTGACCCAAACGGTTTCAAAACCGTTTGGGAATCACCCAAATGGTATCAATACCGTTTGGGGATCACCCAAGAACGTTTGGAGGTCTAGGGTTAAGCATGGTTGACCAATTGAAGGTCTAAAGGTACCAAATCACTTTGCAATTAAGTGTTGATTTGATGATCGACTCAATAGCTCAAGCCCTAATGATTTTTCACTATAATCCAAGGGTTGGATGAGCCAAATGGTCTCGAGACCGTTTTGAGCTCATAAAAATGGTCTCAAGACCGTTTGGAGGTCACCCAAGACCGTTTGGAGGTCTAGGGGTGAGTATGGTTAAGCAATTGATGATCCAATGATACTAAGTTAAAGTGTAATGGATTGCTGATTTGGTGATCAATCCAATGATCCAAACCCTAATTGGTTGACTTGGATTTTGATGATGTGATGGGAAAACGGTCCCAAGACCGTTTGGTGGTCATCCAAATGATCTCAAGACCATTTGGGGTCAGGTCATGTTCAATTTGGATGATGATTCAATGGTTTCAAAGTAACTAATCTTGTATTGATTAGTGTTGAAGGATCATCGATTCCAAACCCAAATTCAATTGATTCAAACCCTAGTTGAGGGTTAATTGAGGGTCAAATCAAGTTGAAGGTTGACCTATTTAACTCAATTGAAGTATGAGGATAGGTCCAATTGATGATTGGTTCCATGAATTCAATGATCGAAGGAATCAATATTGAGAACCCTAAACCGATTGGTGTAGTTGAGACCATATTTGGTCCATGCGGTTTTGAGGAGGTTTGGACTAAACGATCCCAAACCGTTTGTGCCCATGCGGTTTCAAAAGTCAAACTTGGGCAAACGGTCTTCACCTACTTGCTTGGGCAAATGGTCTCAAGCACCACCTTTACCAAACGGTTGCAAACCATTTGAACCTTGAAGGACCAAGACCATTTGGGGCTCAAGTAGTCAAAGTTGATTGAGGACTCAATTGGTTAATCCACTTAGACACTTGTTGTAATTGAGGACTCAATTGATCAATTCAATTGGATACCTTATGTAATGGAGGTCCAAGGTGATTGAATCTCTTGAGAATAGAGATGATGAATGATTAATTGATCCAATGATGATTAGTAATGATGATAATTGAAGGTAAAAAGGTTATAACCCTAATAGTACCTAAGTGATTAGTGCCAATTAAGGGATGAACCCTAATTTCTTATAGGATCAATGACTTGGTACACTATGTTAATCATATAAGTATATACTTGATGGAGGGTTTGATATGACCTAATAAAGTTGAGATGATGATAGCATGAATTCATATATGAATATGATTCATGTGGTGATTAAGGGTATGATCATTAAAGTAGAGAGATCATGAAACCCTAATCATGAACATAAACCCTAATCGACAGGGTTATTGTGTTCTAACCCTAATTGAGGGCAATTCTAAATGAAACCCTAATTGAGGGTGTATCCTTGTGAAACCCTAGTTGAAGGTGTATCTATGTGAAGCCTAATCCTAATAATGGAATAGTATCTGATACCCTAAAAAAGGAAGTATCTAATGTGGCTGTTTATAGGCAACTTTATAATAAAACAATGCCTTAAACTAAGATAAGTCCATATCATGTGAGATAGTTGGACAATTATAAGGTGTGGCCTATGCATTATATGCTAAGGGTGAGTATTTGGTGATGGAATGTATTAAGATGGGAAATACCTTAATACAGGATAAAGTTGGTTAACTCAAGAGGGTCTGAAATGATGAGAAAATGATACATCAAGATATGATGGTAATCACATTCAGAACTTCAGGGTTTATATACCTTGATATACTCCAAATCCAAAATAATTGGGTAAGAAATATATGAAGTGTGTTATGCAACTATTACAATGAAATGTAATGAGTTGTTTCACTTGACGAGTGTTAATTAATGCACCTTGAAAATGGGGTTAAGCCCAAATGATGAGTATGATGTAGTCATACCATGATGAGGATGAGAAATGAACTCATTCCTTGAACTAATGATCATTAATGTTATATGATGAGACTAATGATCTTGAATAAATATTTATGATATCTTTGAATAAGTTGTTGCCTAGTGAGAGGTGACAAGATGTGAATGGCCTTGTGAGCCATGTGAATAAGTTGTTACCTAGTGAGAGGTGATAAGATGTGCAGTGGCCTGATGAGCCATGTGTGATGCTTGGGTAACAAGTATCATGTATACCTTGGTCAGATGACCTGAAGGTGATAGTTACCTAATAAATGGTAATGATGCTCAATGATGAGTGAAGGGTTTGAATACCCAGAACCATATGATTATGGTGATGAGAATGTGAAGGGATGAGAATTCCCAGTATTGAAATGAGGGACTGAGTTCCCAGGGTCTTTGAAAGACTGATAAATATCTGATGAAAGTAGTACATGTCTCTTTATAGCATTGTTGTAATAAGTTAAGTTTGAGAACTTGGTTGATGCTAAAAGAATATGAGAATGTACTTAATAAATCAAGTGAAATATATTCATGTAGTGCTCTGACCATAGATCCATCATCGTCAGGAATAGGTGATGGTGAAACGGGTGCCTGCGGCAAAACCCGAAGCACATATTTTTAATATGTGGGGGTAAATGGGCGAAAACATCCTTACGTCCTCTTGAAGAGATTGTTAGAAGGTAAACAAGAAACTTCTCAATCCTTCATGAATATGTCAGGATGGATGTATCACGAATCTCCCGATGATTGGGTTAGATGGTGTGCACATCTCCCAATGATACTTAATGTCGAATCGAGGAGATAAATAAGAAATCTCTCGATTGGTGATGAGAGTGAAGTTGACGATGTAACTCTGTAGTGAAGGTGCCACTATACCCTGGCTAGCTAGTTAGCAGAGACACGAGATGTCCTGCATGTGGTCTCGTACTGACCGAGATGGATGAGGTCATAAGAATCTGGCTCTTTTGATGACCTATGCATGGTACCGATTTCGACTCCTAGCAGTGGTTGGTTGGAGTATGAGCGGTATACCTCATCTCCTCAAAGCATAAGTGTGATTGTAAAATGTAATCAGCCGTATAGCATGTTTACTTAAGGATTGAATACGAAGATTCATTGGCTGATGTTGCATTTCTTTGTGCATTCCTTAGTGGATAAATGTTAATTATGTTTCTTTATATTCTCTACAAGGTAGACAGATGAATTACTTATCTACCATGGGTAGATGCAATGACCTCCTTGAGAATGGAGATTATCTTATTCTGTTCTATGATGAATAATTCTACCTGATAATGTAAAAGTAACCCCTGCTCACTTTTAATTTAATAAACTGCAATAATAATGTTTTTGGCAGAGAGTTATATCTCTCGCTAGGGCAATTTTCAATTGTCTCACCCCCGTGGGAAACATTTTTAGGTATGCATGGGAGGCAATGCAGAAATCCTAGAACAAGGAAAGAGCAACAACAAGAGCAACAACAGGGACAACAATAAGATCTCAGGTGGAGATATGGTCTGTCTAGTCATACAGATAGTAGTCCTATGTGCCGTCTCTGTACTCTCAGGTCCTCAGAGTTTTTAGTCAGTGTCTTATGAATCAATCTGAGGTTTTGGCTTGATGCCTCGAGATTCATATACTGTCTGTATATAATGTTTATAAGATAGTTGATGTTGTAATCTTTGAGAAGGAATGGTACAGGTTGTGCTCTTGTGAACCAACATGAATTTGAAATACTTTGGTTCTTGGTTAAAGAGTTTTCCTGTGAATGGATCTCTTTGAAAAAGTTTTAATTTTCAGTGATTTTCAGTAATCCGCTACAAATAATTTGCTTCTGCAATAGTTAATCATGTTTTTGCGAGACGGCCACCACAGTTAGTGGTTTCAGAGCTCTAGGTTCGCTGAGTCTACAGAGACATAGGACTAAGGTAGTAGAGTCTGTTCTAGTGTCATCCAGTGTATCTGATAGTGTCTTCTGCTCATATAAGAGAAGAAGAACTTAAAGATGACTGGGTCACATGAGGAGATTGCTGCTGAGAGCAGCAATGTTGCACCAAGAAGAGGTGCATGGGAACAGGCAAGAGAGAGACAATTGCCTGAGAATCCCCTAGCTGATCCAACTATAATAAGAAAATACTTCTTTAAGTATTACTGTTGGAAAACTTAGGGCAACAGTAATGTATATAGTGGATCAAGTTTTGGCAGTGTAACCTAGATTACCAGTCCCAATGATGATGTTATAGATATCAACAGGATTTGTAATTAGCATCAGCAGGTTGAAGCAAAAGGAAATGATGAATTTCTGGACTTAAATTGAGTCTGTGCTCAACCATAGCCTGTTGAATCAACCTTTGAGGCATAGTTAGCCTGAGGCAGTGAATAATTCATGTATTATGACAAGTTAGACAAGATAATGTCATGCAAATATGTTAATTTATGAATTCCTGGATTAACTGAGAAAGGAAATAATTGAACTTTCCTTGATTAGTCCTATGAGGACTTATGTTTTGCATAGTAAAACATTACAAATGTTTTATGTTGTTCTTACCTCCTTGAGAAATGATGAGGTACAGAAGAGATGCCTGAATGAAATTCAGGGATGATAAGTCTTGTGCTTGTGATAATATGAAAAGGAGGAATATGATTGTATACAAAGTGCATACCACTTAATGTCAGTATTTATATACCCTGGCCAGGTATACAACTATTGATGATAAAGTGGGTATGGAAACCTTTAGATTGTTGTCTTTTTGATTGCTCTAATCAAGTAGTCATTATGAGACAATCTAATGAGTATCATGAAATCAGAAATATGTAATGAATAAATGTGTCATATCCTATGAATAAGAAAGAGAAGTCTGAGATAATCTCAGATGAGCATGTTGTATGAGGGACTAAAAGTGTACTCCTCATAAGATAAGAATAAGAATAAGGGAGATGAACCCTGTTCAATAATGCTGCCAGCATAATAAAGATCTTTCCCATAATGAGGAAATGGGAAATGTGATGAGATCATGAGATGATCATAAACATGATAGATTAAAAAAAAAGGATAATGACATGCAATCATCCTTACAAATTCCAATACTAAAGGCAAGGAACCTAGGATGAGATAAAGAGTAAATGGTTCAAGAATAGTTGAAAATACATGAATTAATAAGAGGAATATGAATCCTTGTTTTCTTTCCTTTCAGGGACATGGCAATCAAGTGGGTCTTAGGACACTTGATGTGCATAAGATAAAGGAGTTCATGTATTGGATACTTAGAAAAGTATCAGTTATCTTGGACTTTGGTCCCAAGATGAGGACATATGAAACAATTAATGTTCCAAGATGAAAGGAAGAGATATACATGATGTGTTTCCAACACATGTGATTGATACCAAGGTGAAAGATTGTGGTATCTAAGAGTTATCAGATGGGTTAGGTTGGCTACTTGGGGTGGTCAACTGTGAAATTAATCTGGATATATATAAAACAATATGAACATCATATGTTAGGGGTTTATGCTCTGCATAAACATGATATTAATAAAGAATGTATGATGTTTCTCTGAACAAGAGAAGTGTTGTTTGACACAAAGTTGACTCTATAGTCAATGACGAGGAACAATGGATCATGTGCATTGTGTGTTGATTCTATGAGAATCTTGTATGGAAACACTTTGTGCTGATCAAAGTTTTATGGTGTCTCCATAATAAGGAGATGTTATGTGAAGACTAGATAGTATGATGAATGAAATACATCTGTCTTCCTTTATATGGGATTTCAGGGATGAAATCCTTGTTAGGGGTTTATAATTTGAAACACCCCTGAACAGGGTTATACTTTAACCCTAGGTGTTTTGATTAAGAAAGACGATTAAATGTTTAATCTCATCTTGTGAAAGGTAATTAGGGCTCAAGAGGAACTTATATTGCAATTCTAGTCCTTTTTGAACATTGTTGAAATTAATGTTTTGTTTGTTTTAGACTAATGTGCAAAATACCCAAGTTGAGGGGTTTAAGTGCAAATTGTGCATGATAATATGTTCCTCATGTGTTGAGGCATCATGAGAGTGAAGATTATGATGAGGTGTGGCTTATGGAAGCCTGAATACCAAGAAAGAACTGATAAAGCAATGTATGTGCATGAAAACCCAGTTTTGGTGTAATGTGTAATTTACCCAAAACTTAGGGTGCAATATATAAATTAGCACTTCAATAAGGTCCCTAATGTTTCTTGGCATCATGTAGAGCAAAGAAAATGAGAGGGGCGCCTCATTTGAATTAAGTTGGAGGAGAGAGAATCTTGATATTAAAATAATCAAGATTTAATCCTAATTGAAACCCTAATTTGATTTAGGGCAAAAAAATAAATGTATTAATTAAAGGGACTTCAACCAAAATTAAAATGGTTAGATTCAGATGTATGTGTGACGTCCTTGAGCTTTGCAAGGACCAAGAAAATATCTAAGGGAGTGGATAACTCACACACAATTTTATTAGAAAATGAAATATCCACTCACATATGGATATTAATATAATATGATTTAAGGTGCTTGATTTGCTTTTCTTTAAATCATGGATAATTGAGAGGGATAAAAGGAAAACAAGATAGCCTCGTCCCTAAGGAAGATAAGGGGGAAGAGGCGGCCACATTTTTGGGATGAAATAAATTTTTATAAGGCACTTTCTCTCTCCTTGATTTTCTTATAAAAAGACCCTTTACAAGCCAAATGGAAGGCTTTTTCGACCCCACTTCTTCTCCTTGCTTGGGAAACGAACAAGGGAGCTTGGGAGGATCAGGAGGACGACCCCCAACCTGTTGGTAAATTTCTTGATCCATTTCACCTTGATTCCATGGTGGAAATCGAAAATAAATTATGGATTTCTTCCTATTTCGATCTCCTCTTCAATTCTAACCATTCCTTTTCACTCAAACCTTGAGGACGAGCCTTGGAATAGTGAAAGGAGTTGAATCCACCATTTTTTCCGTGGACATGGAGCTTTGGATCTCAATTGGAGGCGGGTTTTATAACTTGAACCCTTTTTCATTGTTATTCAACCATTAATCTTGCAATTTCAATGATTCCTTCATTATCTTGTTTAATTGCTGGTTGAAAATGGTTATTTAATGAAATCAGAAGTTGTTAGAACTTCAGGGATGAAGGTAGATGATTATGACATCATCTTGGATACTTTTTCCAAAAAATCATGGTTCATACGGTTTTGAGTTAATACCTCATGCGGTTTCACCAAACCGTTTGAGAGCAAACGGTTTGAAACCGTTTGGGAGCAAACGGTTTCAAAACCGTTTGAGTGAGTTGAACAAGGGTTGACCGTTTGATATTACTGTTAATAATTATTTTGGTTAATGACTCACCAAATTTGATGGGTTAACTCCCAAGGAATCGTGAGTTGAAGACCAATTAATTAGGCAAAGCCTATTTGGATTAAGTGCTGATTTTCAACTTGATTTATTTGCCTTTTTGGGAAAACGGTTTCCAAACCGTTTGAAAGAGTTGACCAAGGGTTTACCGTTTGAGAATACTATTCCTAATTATGTTGGTTGATGACCCACCAAATTTTATGGATTAGTTCCAAATTAATCATGAGTTGAAGGCTAATCAATTAGGTAAACCCTAATTGGATAAAGTGCTGATTTTCAACTTGGCTGATTTGACGTTTTGGGTTAATTAACCCAAACAGTTTCAAAACCATTTGGGGATTACCCAAACGGTCTCAAAACCGTTTGGGGGTCACCCAAGACCGTTTGGAGGTCTAGAGTTGGATATGGGTAAGTGATTGAAGGACAAAAGATATAGTGTTAACCCTAATCGGCTAAGTGCTGATTTTGCATTGGAATGAGTTGATGTTTTGGGTTGATTGACCCAAACGGTTTCAAAACTGTTTGGGAATCACCCAAACGGTCTCAAGACCGTTTGGGGATCACCCAAAACTGTTTGGAGGTCTAGTGTTAAGCATGGTTGACCAATTTAAGGTCTAAAGGTACCAAATCACTTTGCAATTAAGTGCTGATTTGATGATCAACTCAATAGCTCAAACCCTAATGATTTTTCACTAGAATCCAAGGGTTGGATGAGCCAAAATGTCTCAAGACCGTTTGGAGCTCAGACAAACGGTCTCAAGACCGTTTGGAGGTCTAGGGGTGATTATGGTTAAGCAATTGATGATCCAATGATACTAAGTTTAAGTGTAATCAATTGCTGATTTGGTGATCAATCCAATGATCCAAACCCTAATTGGTTGACTTGGATTTTAATGATGTGATGGGAAAACGGTCCCAAGACCGTTTTCTGGTCATCCAAATGACCTCAAGACCGTTTCGGGTCAGGTCATGTTCAATTTGGATGATGGTTCAATGGTTTCAAAGTAACTAATCTTGTATTGATTAGTGTTGAAGGATCATCGATTCCAAACTCAAATTCAATTGATTAAAACCGTAGTTGAGGGTCAATTAAGGGTCAAATCAAGTTGAAGGTTGACCTATTTAACTCAATTGAAGTATGAGGATAGGTCCAATTGATGATTGGTTCCATGAATTCAATGATCGAAGGAATCAATATTGAGAACCATAAACCGATTGGTGTAGTTGAGACCATCTTTGGTCCATGCGGTTTTGAGGAGGTTTGGACCAAACGGTCTCAAGACCATTTGATTCCAAACGGTCTCAGACCATTTGGGACCAAACTGTCTCAAGACCATTTGGGACCAAACGATCCCAAACCGTTTGTGCCCTTGCGGTTTCAAAAGTCAAACTTGGGCAAACGGTCTTCACCTACTTGCTTGGGCAAACGGTCTCAAGCACCACCTTTACCAAACGGTTGCAAACCGTTTGAACCTTGAAGGAACAAGACCTTTTGGGGCTCAAGTAGTCAAAGTTGATTGAGGACTCAATTGGTTAATCCACTTAGACACTTGTTGTAATTGAGGACTCAATTGATCAATTCAATTGGATACCTTATGTAATGGAGGTCCAAGGTGATTGAATCTCTTGAGAATAGAGATGATGAATGATTAATTGATCCAATGATGATTAGTAATGATGATAATTGAAGGTAAAAAGGTTGAAACCCTAATAGTACCTAAGTGATTAGTGCCAATTAAGGGATGAACCCTAATTGCTTATAGGATCAATGACTTGGTACACCATGTTAATCATAGTAGTATGTACTTGATGGAAGGGTTGATATGACCTAATCAAGTTGAGATGATGATAGCATGAATTCATATATGAATATGATTCATGTGGTGATTAAGGGTATGATCCTTAAAGTAGAGAGATCATGAAACCCTAATCATGAACATAAACCCTAATCGACAGGGTTATTGTGTTCTAACCCTAATTGAGGGCAATTCTAAATGAAACCCTAATTGAGGGTGTATCCTTGTGAAACCCTAGTTGAAGGTGTATCTATGTGAAGCCTAATCCTAATAATGGAATAGTAGCTGATACCCTGAAAAGGGAAGTATCTAATGTGGTTGTTTATTAGCAACTTTATAATAAAACAATGCCTTAAACTAAGATAAGTCCATATCATGTGAGATAGTTGGACAATTATAAGGTGTGGCCTATGCATTATATGCTAAGGGTGAGTATTTGGTGATGGAATGTATTAAGATGGGAAATACCTTAATATAGGATAAAGTTGGTTAACTCAAGAGGGTCTGAAATGATGAGAAAATGATACATCAAGATATGATGGTTATCAAATTCAGAACTTCAGGGTTTATATCCCTTGATATACTCCAAATCCAAAATAATTGGGTAAGAAATATATGAAGTGTGTTATGCAACTATTACAATGAAATGTAATGAGTTATTGCACTTGATGAGTGTTAATTAATGCACCTTGAAAATGGGGTTAAGCCCAAATGATGAGTATGATGTAGTCATACCATGATGAGGATGAGAAATGAACTCATTCCTTGAACTAATGATCATTAATGTTATATGATGAGACTAATGATCTTGAATAAATATTTATGATATATTTGAATAAGTTGTTGCCTAGTGAGAGGTGACAAGATGTGAATGGCCTTGTGAGCCATGTGAATAAGTTGTTGCCTAGTGAGAGGTGACAAGATGTGCAGTGGCCTGATGAGCCATGTGTGATGCTTGGGTAACAAGTATCATGTATACCTTGGTCAGATGACCTGAAGGTGATAGTTACCTAATAAATGGTAATGATGCTCAATGATGAGTGAAGGGTTTGAATACCCAGAACCATATGATTATGGTGATGAGAATGTGAAGGGATGAGAATTCCCAGTATTGAAATGAGGGACTGAGTTCCCAGGGTCTTTGAAAGACTGATAAATATTTGATGAAAGTAGTACATGTCTCTTTATAGCATTGTTGTAATAAGTTATGTTTGAGAACTTGGTTGATGCTAAAAGAATATGAGAATGTACTTAATAAATCAAGTGAAATCTATTCATGTAGTGCTCTGACCATAGATCCATCATTGTCAGGAATAGGTGATGATGAAACGGGTGCCCCCGGCAAAACCCGGAGCACATATTTTGAATATGTGGGGGTAAATGGGCGAAAACATCCTTACGTCCTCTTGAAGAGATTGTTGGAAGGTAAAAAAGAAACCTCTCAATCCTTCATGAATATGTCGGGATGGATGTATCACGAATCCCCCATGATTGGGTTAGATGGTGTACACATCTCCCAATGATACTTAATGTCAGATCGAGGAGATAAACAAGAAATCTCTCGATTGGCGATGAGAGTGTAGTTGACGCTGTAACTCTATAGTGAATGTGCCAGTATACCCTGGCTAGCTTGGTAGCAGAGATACGAGATGTCCTGCATGTGGTCTCATACTGACCGAGATGGATGAGGTCATAAGAATCCGACTCTTTTGATGACCTATGTATGGTACCGATTTCGACTCCTAGTAGTGGTCGGTTAGAGTATGAGCGGTATACCTCATCTCCTCAGAGCATAAGTGTGATTGTAAAATGTAATCAGCCGTATAGCATGTTTGCTTAAGATTGAATACAGAGATTCATTGGCTGATGTTGCATTTCTTTGTGCATTCCTTAGTGGATAAATGTTAATTATGTTTCTTTATATTCTCTGCAAGGTAGACAGATGAATTACTTATCTACCATGGGTAGATGCAATGACCTCCTTGAGAATGGAGATTATCTTATTCTGTTCTATGATGAATAATTCTGCGTGATAATGTAAAAGTAACCCCTGCTCAGTTTTAATTTAATAAACCGCAATAACAATGTTTTTGGCGGAGAGTTATATCTCTCGATGGGGCAATTTTCAATTGTCTCACCCACTTGGGAAACATTTTTAGGTATGCATGGGAGGCAAAGCAGAAATCCTAGAACAAGGAAAGAGCAACAGCAACAACAACAACAATGACAACAATAAGATCTCAAGTGGAGATATGGTCTGTCTAGTCATATAGATAGTAGTCCTATGTGTCGTCTCTGTACTCTTAGGTCCTCAAAGTTTTTAGTCAGTGTCTTATGAATCAATCTGAGGTTTTGGCTTGATGCCTTGAGATTTGTATACAGTCTGTATATAATGTTTATAAGACAGTTGATGTTGTAATCTTTGAGAAGGAATGGTACATGTTGTGTACTTGTGAACCAGGATGAATTTGAAATACTTTGGTTCTTGGTTAAAGAGTTTTCCTGTGAATGGATCTCTTTGAAAAACTTTTAATTTTCAGTGATTTTCAGTAATCTGCTGCAAATAATTCACTTCCGCATTAGTTAATCATTTTTCGCGAGACGGTCGCCATAGTTTTGAACCCAATTGAACTAGGGTTTATAACCAAGAAACCATCAATTAGGGTTTTGAAATCGAGGAACCCTCAATGTTTGACATTGTGGAACTAATTCAATTGAAATCATTGGATCATCATCAAACCATGACCTGACCTGACCTCAAATGGTCTTGAGGTCATTTGGATGACCTCCAAACGGTCTTGAGACCGTTTGACTCAAACCATCATTGAAATCTATGTAATTCAATTAGGGTTTGTATCATTGAATCAATCATTAATTGAGCCATCGATTGTATTTCAATTTGATATAACTGGATATTCAACCATCTAATCATACTTCATCATAGACTTCCAAACGGTCTTGGTTGACCTCGAAACGGTCTTGAGACCATTTGGGTGACCTCAAAAAGGTCTTGAGACCATTTGGGTTAGTCAACCCAAAAATTAAATCAATCAATTGAGAATTTCAGCACTCAACCTGATTAGGATATGCAATTGGTAGATTATCCAATCATGGAACCTTTAGAAACCAATCAATTAAATCTAATAGATCATTATTCAACACATCAGAAGACCCCCTCAAATGGTCAACCCCCTCCATTTGGTCAACCACTCCAAACGGTTTGGAAACCAAACCTCCAAACGGTTTGCAAACCATTTGGTCTCCAAACAGTTTGGTGAAACTGATTGGACCAAAATTTATGAAACCGTTTGCAATAGATATTTGTGGAGGTGTGTAATTATGATGATGTCATCATTATCAAGCCATAAACCCACGAAGCTTGCTGTGATTTTCATGGTGATTGCATCAATCAATCAAATAAAATTTTGGGAATAAAGAAGGAATCAACAATTGATAAGGATATGGAATCAATAACAAAGTTCAAGGGTTCAAGTTATATAACCCGCCTTCAATTGAGCTTCAAAGCTTCAACCTCCACGTCTTTAATGGTGAAAGCAACACCTTCCACTATCCCAAGCTCTTCCTTAAGCTTTGAGTGAAAAGGAATGGCTAGAATTGAAGATGGCATGGAGATAAGAAGAAATCATACATTGATTTTTGATTTCCACCATGGAATCAAGGTGAAAAGAGGTCATGGAGCTTACCAACAGGTTGGGGGTCGTCCTCCTGCTCCTCCAAAGATCCCTTTTCCGTTTTGCAAGCAAAGAGTGGAAGTGGTTTTGAAAAAGCCTCTCAATTGAGTTGTAAAAGGTGTTTTTATAAGAAATTCAACGAGAGAGAAAATATTTTATAAAATCCTTTTAATTTCAAAATTGGTGACACCTCTCCCCCATAAATTCCTTGCATGCAAATCCATTTTACCATCCTTATAATTCCTCTTCATTATCCATGAATTAAGGAAAAGCAAATTAAGCACCTTAAATCATATAATACTAATATCCCATTTTTAGTGGATATTACTTTTGATTTAACTAATGTGAGTGGGTTCTCCACTCACTTGGATATTTTCGTGCCTTTTAAGGGAACATTCTCGTACAAACTTATCTAATTTCAACCATTACCATTTTTGTTGAAGGGCACTTCGATTAACATATTTATTTTTACATTAATTTGAAGTAAAGTTCCAATTATGCTTAAATCTTGATTATTTAATATCAAGATTCTCTTTCTTCCAAAATGATTCAAATGAGGTGCCCCTCTCAAATTATTTTCTCTAAATGATGCCAAGAATCATGAGGGACCCTCTTGAAATGGTATTTTGCATATTGAACCTTATATTTTGGGTAAATTGTACATTACACCAAAACTAGGTTTTAATGCACAAACATTGCTCAACAAGCTCTTTCTTGTTATTTAGGCCCCTAAAAGCCATACCTCTGCATCATTCTCTTTCCTATGATGCTTCAATACTAGAGGAACATTTCACCATGTAACATTTGCAATTTAACCCCTCAACTTGGGTAATTTGCACTTTAGCCCAAAATAAGTAAAACATTATTTCAACATTATTCAAAAAGGACTAAAATTGAAATATAAGTTCTTCTTGAGCCTTAATTACTTTTCAAGAGATAAGAGAAACTATATAATAAACTTTATTAAGCAAAACATCTAGGTTTAAGCATAACCCAGGTCAGGGATGTTACAAATTATAAACCCCTAACATGGATTTCGTCCCCGAAATCCCAGGAAAAGGAGATACATATTTTATTCATTTATCATACCATCAAGTCTCCACATAACATCTTAATGTCATTGTCACACCCCGATCTCGCATTAACCACAAACCACGAAATTAGGGCACGACAGGTGGGATTAACACATAACCAACCACTCGTCGCTTATTAAAACAATTCCACAGTATTTAATTGATAACCAGGTTTAAACTGTAAACAGAAAACTGAGCAAACTGCAACAACTTTTCTATTTAACTGATTAAAGATACAGGCAAGGTCTACAGCATAATACATTGATTAACATAAAGAAAACATAACATTAATTTACATCTTTGTACACCTTCTCTCTCTCACTCACACCTTGTCCCGGGGATCGAGGGGAATGGACTAAGAGACCTCTAACTAGACTAGCAACAAACCTTCTATCGACTAAGCGTTAGGGTGAAACAATCCTTCTGATTCCTGTTGCTGGTGCTGACCTGAAAATGTTTTGAGTAGAGGTATGAGCCTACTCGCTCAGTGAATAGCATTTCACTTAATTATCACTAAACAACTTGTCAGGTTTATAAACTGAAAATAAACACATATACAGTTCAAGCAGAGCAGTTCTATTGACATAGCAGATATACAGGTAATAATCACATTTTTATGCATCAACAGGTATTCAGGTAGATAAACAGACATATAAATTTACTGTGATCCTATATGATTACTTATTTATGTTATTAGGCCCCAAACATATGCAGTGCACTCTGCATATGAAGATTTGTAGAGAACTACGATCCCACCGTATAAGACTTAGCGACACACCCGGGAAATGCTAAGTCTGACTTCTCGTCCTGGTCTGCACAGGACTCTCAGGCTCACAAGGCCTCACTGCACTAACTCTGAGTGCTCTGGACTCCTCCGCAACCTGTAGTGCACAGTCGGAGAGTCTCTAAGTCTCCGATGCCTGGGCGTATCCCCAGGGCTGACTGGGACTTTCTCCGATGCCTGGGCGTATCCCCAGGGCTGACCGGAACATTCTCTTAGATCTCCGATGCCTGGGCGTATCCTCAGGGCTGACCGGAATCCTACCACTCAGACTACGTGTCACCGAGACAATCGGTATTTGTTGGACACGAGTCTCCGATGCCTGGGCGTATCCCCAGGGCTGACCGTTTTACCCCAAAGGTACAGACCGCGCAATGGGGTTCTACGGTGTTGGAGCACCTAAGTCTATTAACTGATAAACATATAACCATTTTAAACAAAAATATCGCATTTCATACTCATTCCACATTCTAAACATCTCTTAAGAATTCATGAATACCATTTGTCATCTTAAAACATGACTCAATATCACTTATCCAAATTCATTACTAAGCAGCATATACTTTGTAACTGCAAAACATAAAATTTCCTTTTCTTCAACATTCATATCCTGCATTTCAAGTTTCAATGAATCTATCATACTATAATGTATATGCTACACTGTTTAGAAGTTATACCACGTGATATTGGAGTAATATATACAAAGAAATCAAGTTCAATGGTGATAAATAAATGAAGTACTACTCACCCACTTCAGTGTGTTCGTATACACCGAAAACACCCAAAAACACGCCTGATTCTGCCCTTTACAGCAGCGTGCACGCCGTGCACCCAGACTGCACGTCGTGCACCTTCCGTGCACTTCTGTTCTACTTTTCTGCCACTTTGCACGCCGTGCAAATTGATTTTGCACGCCGTGCACCTGGGCAGAAACTCGTTCCGCTTCCTGTAACTTTGCACGCCGTGCACCTGCGCAGAAACGGAAATTGCAGAAATAAAAGAGAAGATTGGGGTCGATTCGGTGGACGATTCTTACCCGAATCACTCCTATAGCTTCGGATTGACCTAGCAAGCAGTTGGCAAGAAGAAAGAACGGAGGGGAAAGCACCGTTCGCTCCCTAGACCATCTCCATGGTCGGCTCCTTCATGGCTGCAGGAGGAAGGAGAAGGTGAAGAAGAAGAAGATGATGCAGCCGGTTGGTTTAGCTGGAGAAGATGAAGAAATCAAAGAAGAACGGAGAAGGAAGGGGCTTGGTTGCCTAGCTTCTCCTCTAGCTTGCTCCCTCTCCCTTTCTCCTTCTCTGTTTTTCCCAAGCGGCAACCGAAGGAAATGAACTACCGTTCATTCCAAAGTCGGTTAATAGAGTTAAAAAGGAAAAACTGAAGGAAGGGATAAGGAAGGGCGCCCAGGGGGCCGGATGCAAATTGCCCAAAAACTTTCCGAAATTGCACATAGGTCCCTGCACACTAAAAAGCTCATATCTTTTTACTCGTAGGTCGGTTTCACATGATTTCTTCGGCAACGGGTTAAGCACAAACTTGTCCTCAACCTCAGGACAAGAAAACAAGCTAATGATACATTAACACTAGCTCAAAGCTCAAAACACTATTAACAAGAGTAAGTACTCATCTCAACATAACTAGTTCAATTATGCACTAACCAATGTACTTACTGGTAAAACGAAACGTGGGTCATAACAATCTCCCTCCCTTATAAGAATTTCGTCCCGAAATTCCTAAAAGAGAAAAGGAAACTTGTTAAGCATTTCTGATTCAAGCTCCCACGTCACTTCTTCTATATTGTGATTCCTCCACAAAACCTTCACTAAAGATATCTCCCGGTTCTTAAGCTTTTTGATTCGGTGATCAACTATTTGCACTGGTCCTTCAACATAGGACACATCTGATCTAACCTGTGCCGGTACTGGATCTACAATCTTATCTGTATCGGGATGACACTTTTT
This sequence comes from Alisma plantago-aquatica, assembly GCA_963693085.1. Lineage (NCBI taxonomy): Eukaryota > Viridiplantae > Streptophyta > Magnoliopsida > Alismatales > Alismataceae > Alisma > Alisma plantago-aquatica. Next base: position 613,215,068 of record OY856413.1, read on the forward strand.
CAACATAGACACATGGAAGACATCATGAAGATTTGCCAACTCAGACGGCAAATACAACCTGTATGCTACATGTCCAATCCTCTCAACAATAGGATATGGACCCATATACCTAGGGGTCAACTTACCCCTCTTGCCAAACCTCAACACTCCCTTACACGGTGAAACTTTCAAGTAAACCTCGTCGCCAACCTGGAACTCAAGAGGTCGACGTCGTCTCTCTGCATAACTTTTTTGTCTGTCCTGAGCAGCTTTTAACTGATCCCTGATCACAGATATCTTCTCTGTAGTTATATCAACTAATTCAGGTCCAAGAATTTCTTTCTCTCCGACTTCATACCAACAAACTGGCGATCTACACTTCCTGCCATAAAGAGCTTCATATGGGGCCATTCCAAGGCTAGAATGGTAGCTATTATTATATGCAAACTCCATTAGGCTTAAGTGTTCTTCCCAGTTACCTCTAAACTGTAGTACGCATGCTCTCAGCATGTCTTCAAGGGTCTGAATGGTCCTCTCCGATTGACCATCTGTCTGTGGGTGAAACGCTGTACTGAATTTCAGCCTTGTGCCCAACGCACGATGTAACTGATTCCAAAATCTAGATGTAAACTTTGGATCTCTGTTAGAAACAATGGAAATTGGAATCCCATGCAACCTGATTACCTCGTCCACATAAACTTTGGCCAGCTTTGGGACGTCAAAGGTTGACTTGACAGGAAGAAAGTGAGCAGACTTAGTTAGTCTATCCACAATCACCCATATCGAGTCTGAACCCTTAGGCGTCCTGGGTAATCCTACTACAAAGTCCATCGTGATGTGTTCCCATTTCCATTCTGGTATAGGAAGCGACTGCAAAGCACCAGCAGGTTTCTGATGCTCAGCCTTAACCTGCTGACACACCCCGCACCTAGCCACGTATTCAGCCACATCCTTTTTCATACCAGACCACCAGTACAGCTCTTTGAGGTTCCTGTACATCTTTGTGTTACCTGGATGCATAGCATACATAGAAGTATGTGCTTCCTCAAGAATCTGCTCTTTCAACTCACTGGTTCCAGGTACACATAACCTATCATGAAGATACAACATGCCTTCATCAGAAAACCTGAACTCTGTTCTCTTACCTTCTGACATATCCTGCATAGTCTGCCTCAACTCCTTATCACTCTGTTGCAATTCCTTAATCTGATTATAGAAAGTAGGTCTGACTTGCATCTGAGCAATCAACCCACTTTGTCCAGTCACATCCAAGTCTAAGTTCAACCTTCGCATATCTACAAGCAAGTCTCTCTTGAAACATGCCATAGAAAATGCATTTGCTGTTGAACTTGACTTTCTACTCAAAGCATCAGCTATAACATTCGCCTTACCAGGATGGTAATCGATTGTCACATCATAGTCTTTGATCAGCTCAAGCCATCTGCGCTGTCTCAAATTCAAGTCTCTCTGAGTGAAGATATATTTCAGGGTCTTATGGTCTGTAAACACCTGACATGTCTCACCATACAGGTAGTGACGCCATGTCTTAAGAGCATGAACTATAGCAGCTAATTCCAAATCATGAACAGGGTAATTCTCTTCGTTCTTCTTAAGCTGTCTAGATGCGTAAGCCACAACTTTGCCTTCTTGCATCAGCACACAGCCCAAACCTCTCCTGGAAGCATCACAGAACACTGTATAGCCTTTTTCTGCTTCAGGCAAAACCAACACTGGTGCTGAAGTCAACCTTTTCTTCAAAATCTGAAAACTTCTCTCATAGTTATCAGACCAAACAAATGGTACATCCTTCCTCGTCAAGCGTGTCAAAGGTGATGCTAACACACTGAAGTTCTGTATGAACCTTCTGTAATAACCTGCTAATCCCAAGAAACTTCTGATCTCAGTAGGAGTCTTAGGCTGTTCCCACTGAAGTACAGAATCAACTTTCTTAGGGTCAACACTAACTCCACCTCTCGAGATAACATGTCCAAGAAATGCTACCTCGGCCAACCAGAACTCGCACTTGCTAAATTTAGCAAACAACTGGTGTTGTCTCAACAACTGCAACACTACTCTCAGGTGTTGCTCATGCTGTGCATCGTCTCTGGAGTAGATCAGAATATCATCTATAAAGACTACAATAAACTGATCTAGGAACGGTTTGAAAATCCGGTTCATCATATCCATAAAGGCTGCTGGGGCATTGGTCAGCCCAAACGACATGACCAAAAACTCATAATGCCCATACCTGGTTCTGAAAGCTGTTTTAGGAATATCAGAAGCCTTTATTCTGAGCTGATGATATCCAGATATCAAATCTATTTTAGAGAAGATCATTGCTCCACGCAACTGATCAAACAGATCATCTATTCTCGGCAATGGATACTTGTTCTTTATAGTGATCTTGTTCAGTTGCCTGTAATCTATACAGAGACGCATGGTACCATCCTTTTTCTTAACAAACAGGACTGGAGCACCCCACGGTGAAGAACTGGGTCTAATGAAACCCTTATCTAGCAACTCCTATAACTGCACCTTGAGTTCTTTCAACTCAGCAGGTGCCATTCTATAAGCTGGCAGTGCTACTGGATGACTACCTGGATATATCTGAATCTCAAAATCAATGTCTCTGACAGGAGGTAAGTCTGGTAACTCTTCTGGAAAAACATCAGAGAACTCACGAACCACAGGCACATCATAAATACTGGCAGTGCTCTTTTCTGCTCTGGTGTCAACCACATGAGCAAGGAACACTTCACATCCTTTCTGTAACATCTTATCAGCTACAGCAGCTGATATTATGCACGTAGGCAGAACTTTCCTGTCTCTAGTAAAGATACAAGAAAATTCGCTTAGTTGAAAGGTAGCTTCCTTCTTCCAGCAATCGAGTTGCACTCGATATGTTTCAAGACAATCCATACCCAGGATGACTTGAAAGGTAGTTACATCCAAGGGTATGAGATTAGCAGCAAAAGTGAAACCTCCAAAAGATAACAAGCATCCGGGGCAAAACTCGGATAAAACTGTTGGTCCACCTAGTGGAACCCTCAACACTAACTCATCTGCCAACTCTTGAGTTAACAGATTAAGTTCACCGACTAAGGAACGTCGTATAAAAGAATGAGTAGCTCCCGGATCTATCAAAACTGAAACTGGTATACTATTAAACAAAAGCATTTCTCCTGTAACAACTTGTGAAGAGATTATACCTTCCTGAGGTGTTAAAGAAAAGAAACGTGCTGAAGCTCTCCCTCTGCCACGTTGTCCTCTCTGACCACTCCTGCCACTAGGCACTCCACCACCTCTAGAACCAGAAGCCATAGAAGAACTCGGTCCTTCAGCTGGAGGTTGTCTCTGAGCATCATAAAACTGGGGTTGAGAAGCTTGTGATGCTGCTGGTTGAAGCTGAGGGCAATTCCTTCTTACATGTCCTATTTGCCCACACTGGTAACACTCTATAGGGTCTGAACCCCAACACTGCCCAGAGTGTAACCTTCCACAAGCATTACATACCCGCATCTCCTGTCTCCATGGACCAGTCACAGAAGTAGATGATCCCGATGGCTGCTCTCTAGATGCACTGCCCCATCTCCCTAAGCTGTATCTTCCTCTGCTTCTAGAAGAAGTGACATCCTCAGATCTCTGCCTGCCGAAACAACCAAAGCCGCGCCCAAGTTTAGAAAAGAAACCTCTACCTCCACCTCTGTATCCACTACTGGACTGTCCTCTACTGAAATCTGCAGATCTCTTCTTAGACTCGGGCACCTTGTCAGCATTCACAGATTCCTCAACCTGTCTAGCAGCCTCGACAAACTCACCAAAATTCTCTCTGTTCCTCCTGCTAGTAGCAGAAACTGTATGCCGAATCTCTGGCCTTAGTCCTTCCTGAAACCTTCTACATCTTTCTATGTTGTCAGGAACAAGCTACGGACAGAAGTTCGCTAACCGTGTGAAAAGCGCTTCATACTCTGTAACTGTCATGTTTTCCTGCTTGATATTCTGTAACTGCCTGATTTTCTCATTAAGAAAAGTGGGTGGATAGAATTTGAGATGAAACTCCTCAGAGAAAACCTTCCAGGAAAACTCTATACCTCTCCTCTTTTCTTCCACACCACGCCACCACAACTCTGCATCGCCTGTTAAAAGATAGACTGCATGATTGATCTTCTTCTCTTCTGGAAGCCCCATCAGACGAAAGACCTTTTCTATCTGTCTAAACCATTCATCAGCCTCTGCTGGATCTGTGGTGCCACTAAACTCCGTGCCACCGAGCTTCTTTACAAGCTCAAAAGATCGCATCAGATCTTTACTGCTGGTGGAAGAAGAACCTCGCCTATCAGCCTTGTACTTTTCTTTGGTTTCCAGAAACATCCTGTACATCCGGGATGCTTCATCCACGTGGTCACCACCACCTGGACCCAAGTACAAAGGGTCAGGGCCAACATGGCTCTCGGCCTGATCATCACGATCAAAGCCTCTTCCTGCCATCTGCAATGATATAACAGAATATTTCCTGTTAGAAAACTACAGATAGAAGAAAGACACCTAAACCTTAATCCTATTGGTCTCTTATCATCCCCTGACTTGGACTCTGAGTAACTATGTACTCAACCTAAGCTCTGATACCAAGTTGTCACACCCCGATCTCGCATTAACCACAAACCATGAAATTAGGGCACGACAGGTGGGATTAACACATAACCAACAACTCGTCGCTTATTAAAACAATTCCACAGTATTTAATTGATAACCAGGTTTAAACTGTAAACAGAAAACTGAGCAAACTGCAGGAACTTTTCTATTAAACTGATTAAAGATACAGGCAAGGTCTACAGCATAATACATTGATTAACATAAAGAAAACATAACATTAATTTACATCTTTGTACACCTTCTCTCTCTCACTCACACCTTGTCCCGGGGATCGAGGGGAATGGACTAAGAGACCTCTAACTAGACTAGCAACAAACCTTCTATCGACTAAGCGTTAGGGTGAAACGATCCTTCTGATTCCTGTTGCTGGTGCTGACCTGAAAATGTTTTGAGTAGAGGTATGAGCCTACTCGCTCAGTAAATAGCATTTCACTTAATTATCACTAAACAACTTGTCAGGTTTATAAACTGAAAATAAACACATATACAGTTCAAGCAGAGCAGTTCTATTGACATAGCAGATATACAGGTAATAATCACATTTTAATGCATCAACAGGTATTCAGGTAGATAAACAGACATATAAATTTACTGTGATCCTATATGATTACTTATTTATGTTATTAGGCCCCAAACATATGCAGTGCGCTCTGCATATGAAGATCTGTAGCGAACTACGATCCCACCGTACAAGACTTAGCGACACACCCGGGAAATGCTAAGTCTGACTTCTCGTCCTGGTCTGCACATGACTCTCAGGCTCACAAGGCCTCACTGCACTAACTCTGAGTGCTCTGGACTCCTCCGCAACCTGTAGTGCACAGTCGAAGAGTCTCTAAGTCTCCGATGCCTGGGCGTATCCCCAGGGCTGACCGGGACTTTCTCCGATGCCTGGGTGTATCCCCAGGGCTGACCGGAACATTCTCTTGGAACTCCGATGCCTGGGCGTATCCCCAGGGCTGACCGGAATCCTACCACTCAGACTACGTGTCACCGAGACAATCGGTATTTGTTGGACACGAGTCTCCGATGCCTGGGCGTATCCCCAGGGCTGACCGTTTTACCCCAAAGGTACAGACCGCGCAATGGGGTTCTACGGTGTTGGGGCACCTAAGTCTATTAACTGATAAACATATAACCATTTTAAACAAAAATATCGCATTTCATACTCATTCCACATTCTAAACATCTCTTAAGAATTCATGAATACCATTTGTCATCTTAAAACATGACTCAATATCACTTATCCAAATTCATTACTAAGCAGCATATACTTTGTAACTGCAAAACATAAAATTTCCTTTTCTTCAACATTCATATCCTGCATTTCAAGTTTCAATGAATCTATCATACTATAATGTATATGCTACACTGTTTAGAAGTTATACCACCTGATATTGGAGTAATATATACAAAGAAATCGAGTTCAATGGTGATAAATAAATGAAGTACTACTCACCCACTTCAGTGTGTTCGTATACACCGAAAACACCCAAAAACACGCCTGATTCTGCCCTTTACAGCAGCGTGCACGCCGTGCACCCAGACTGCACGTCGTGCACCTTACGTGCACTTCTGTTCTACTTTTCTGCCACTTTGCATGCCGTGCAAACTGATTTTGCACGCCGTGCACCTGGGCAGAAACTCGTTCCGCTTCCTGTAACTTTGCACGCCGTGCAAACTGACTTTGCACGCCGTGCACCTGCGCAGAAACGGAAATTGCAGAAATAAAAGAGAAGATTGGGGTCGATTCGGTGGATGATTCTTACCCGAATCACTCCTATAGCTTCGGATTGACCTAGCAAGCAGTTGGCAAGAAGAAAGAACGGAGGGGAAAGCACCGTTCGCTCCCTAGACCATCTCCATGGTCGGCTCCTTCATGGCTGCAGGAGGAAGGAGAAGGTGAAGAAGAAGAAGATGATGCAGCCGGTTGGTTTAGCTGGAGAAGATGAAGAAATCGAAGAAGAACGGAGAAGGAAGGGGCTTGGTTGCCTAGCTTCTCCTCTAGCTTGCTCCCTCTCCCTTTCTCCTTCTCTGTTTTTCCCAAGCGGCAACCAAAGGAAATGAACTACCGTTCATTCCAAAGTCGGTTAATAGAGTTAAAAAGGAAAAACTGAAGGAAGGGATAAGGAAGGGCGCCCAGGGGGCCGGATGCAAATTGCCCAAAAACTTTCCGAAATTGCACATAGGTCCCTGCACACTAAAAAGCTCATATTTTTTTACTCGTAGGTCGGTTTCACATGATTTCTTCAGCAACGGGTTAAGCACAAACTTGTCCTCAACCTCAGGACAAGAAAACAAGCTAATGATACATTAAAACTAGCTCAAAGCTCAAAACACTATTAACAAGAGTAAGTACTCATCTCAACATAACTAGTTCAATTATGCACTAACCAATGTACTTACTGGTAAAACAAAACGTGGGTCATAACAGTCATGGAGATACCATAGATCTTTAATCCACACAAAGTTCTTCCACACAGGGTTATTCTAAAGAAATATTTTTTAGCTTGATAAACTTTTCCACCATAATTACAATTGTTCCTTCCATTGGTTCAACCTTATCAATGTTTATGTTTATGCAGAGCATAAACCCCTAACACATGATGTCCATATTATTTTATGTAACTAGATTGATTTCACAGTTGGCCAATATAGGTGACCAACATAAATCATCTATTATTTCTCAGGTACCATAATCCTTACTTTGGTATTCATCATATGTGTTGAGAACTCATCTCATTTTTATCATATTCATTTCTCTGTTGTTACCACCGAAGATATATATGCACAAGGTATTTCTTTTATTTTAGGACATTGCTTATTCCATATATCATTATCTTGGAACCAAAATCTAAAGCAACTGATACTTTTCTAAGTATCCGTCAACATATTATTTCTAATCCATGTACATCAAATGTCATAATACTTACTTGATTGTCATGTTAATGGAAGGAAGAAACATAAAAGAACATACTCCTGTCATTACCCAAAGTTGTTTATCAAAGGGGAAACATATATATTTAACAGAGGTAATCCACTCATTAATCCTTTATTTGTTTGGGAAAGTTCACTTAGCAAACTCTATGTTGCTGGGACAGTTCACTTAGAAATTCCTCTTTAGTTGGGAAAGTTCACTTAGCAATTCCTCATTAGTTGGGAAAGTTCACTTAGCAATCCCTATGTAATTGGGAAAGTTCACTCAGCAATTCCTATGTTATTGGGAAAGTTCACTTAGCAATTCCTATGTAATTGGGAAAGTTCACTTAGCAATTCCTATGTAATTGGGAAAGTTCACTTAGAAATTCCTATGTAATTGGGAAAGTTCCCTTAGCAATTCCTATGTATTTGGAAAATTCACTTAGCAATTCCTCATTAGTTGGGTAAGTTCACTTAGCTATCCCTATGTAATTCAGAAAGTTCACTTAGCAATTCCTATGTAATTGGGAAAGTTCACTTAGCAATTCCTCATTAGTTGGGAAAGTTCACTTAGCAATTCCTCATTAGTTGGGAAAGTTCACTTAGCAATCCCTATGTAATTGGGAAAGTTCACTCATCAATTCCTATGTTATTTGGGAAAGTTCACTCAGCAATCCCTATGTTATTTGGGAAAGTTCACTCAGCAATCCCTATTTAATTGGAAAAGTTCACTTAGCAATCCTATATAATTGGGAAAGTTCACTCATCAATCCCTATGTAATTGGGAAAGTTCATTTAGCAATCCCTATGTAATTGGGAAAGTTCACTTAGCAATCTCTATGTTATTTGGGAAAGTTCACTCAGCAATCCCTATGTGGTTTCATTATACTCACTAGATTGTTTCAGAATGACTACTTGATCAGATTAATCAGAAAGATAACAATCTAAGAGTTCCATACTTGCCCTATTTCCAATAATCATATACCTGGCCAGGGTATACAAGTATTGAGATTAGGTAGTATGCACTTTATTTACTATCATGTTCCTCACTTTTCATATCATTATACACACAAGATTTTTCATTCCTAGATTTTCTTCAGGCATCACTTCTATATCTCATATTTTATCACACAAATAAGAGATATTATAAAGCATTTTAAGGAATACTGAGTAAAATGTAAGTTCTCATCTTCCTTGTGTCCTTATAGGACTAATCAGATGAAGTTAAAAAACAACTACTTTCTTATTTTTAACACATAGAATCATGAAATGAAATATCCGAATGAATCTATTTCATCTGACCTGTCACGACCCGAGGGTTGACTATTGCATCAGATTGATTCATTGCATAGAACCTCACAGTTGCTGGTTGTTGACCCTGTGCTTGATTGTTAGATGTAGATGAACCAGCTCAAGACGCTTGTCCACACCCTCTATTGTTATTAGAAGACTGCCTCCTTTGTGAGCCTTGCTGATTCTGCCTTAGAGGTAGAGTCATGATTGAATTCCCGTCTGGGCAATCCTTTGCTAGATGTCCCGGTTGTCTACATTGGTAACAAACCCTGGTCACAAAATAGGGTCTATGAGATCCAGTCACCGATGTTGATGCTATGTCGGGGGCTCTACTTGGAGAAATACTACGATCCCTACCCCTACTTGATGTCCATTGTGTATGGGTATGGAATCTCGATGGTGCTGCCGATGCAGAAAATCTCAGCTTCTTAAAACTTTCAGATCCTTGTCCTTGAAACTGAGTGTACACCTTCTTACCACTGGTCTGTCATTTCTTGATTTCAGACCTTTCTATCCTCCTTACCAACTCCACAAAGGTGGCAAACCTCTCCCTGTTCTCTAAAGCAGACACATGAGTGACCAGTTAAGTGTTCAACCCCTTCTCAAAATGCCGAATTCTTTCCTCATCATTAACTGCCATATGCGGACAAAACTGCAAAAGTTCCATGAACTTAGCTTCATACTCACTAACGTTCATCTATCCTTGTCTGATCCTCTCAAATTGAGAGATCTTCTCATCTAGATACGTCTTAGGGAAGTATCTACTAACGAATTCTCATCGGAATACCTCCCATCCAATTTCTTCACCTGGCCTCTTATCTTCTTCTATAATCCACAAATGACCAACACTCCACTTTAGGAGGTACACTGCATGTCTTACCTTCTCGGCTTCTAGGATATCAAGGATCCTAAAAGCCTTTTCCAGCTCCGTCAGCCACAAATCAACATTTGCTGGATCAGTTGTACCAGCATAATCTATGGCTCCAACCCGGTGAAGTCTCTCAAAAGTCTTGCCGGCTCCATATCCATCATGGTGGGCTGGTTCCCTAGGTGCAGGTGGTGGCATCCTATCAGCCATGTGTGTCATAGTTGCCATAAACTGGCCGAACAGGGTATGGAAGGCTGGATTTTCTATCATAGCTGGGTTAAACTGGGGATGTTCAGGTACTGGCTCCTCCCTAGCTAGATTCTTGCACCTCCTCCTGGTGCAACAATGCTTCTCTCAACAACATGTTCTTCATGTGATCCAGACATCTTCAAGTTTTTCTTCTCCTATGTGAGTAGAAGATACTATTAGATAAACTAGAAGACACTTAGAAAAGACTCAACAACCTTAATCCTCTGTCTCTGTAGACTCAGCGAACCTAGAGCTCTGATACCACTAAATTGTGACACACCGATCACAAAAAAAAGATCTACTTAAGTGGAAGCGTTCGTTAGCAGTGGATTACAGAAAATCACTAAAAAAATTAAACCTTTTTACCAAGAGATCCAACAAAGGAAAACTCTTTCACATAGAACCATAGTAATACATTTACATTCTGGTTTAAAGGTACATGTCTTAGATTATCTCATCTCAAAGATTACAACATCAACTGTTCTGTTAAATTGTATTTAGACCACATAAGAACATTGAGGCATCAAGCCAAAATCTTAGATCAATTCATTAAAACCAACTACTGACTCCGAGGACCTGAGAGTACAGAGACGACACATAGGACTCTATTCACACATATGCAAAACTTGATAGCCAGTGTCTCCACCTGAGAATTCACTGCTATTCCTGGTGCTGCTGCTGTCCTTCACCTACTGAAGGGTTCTTGCCTCCTCATCTGCGTCCACCTAAAAATGTGGATCCCACGGGGGTGAGACAATTGTAAATTGCCCCAAGAGAGAGATATAACTCTCCGCCAGAAACATTATTATTGTAGTTTAAAAAGATAGATCTGAATAGAAGAATAATAATTGTTTAACAACAGTTAATTCATTGTCTAACAGATTAGAACATTATTCTTATCTAAAGCATTGCAGCTATAACCTGATAGAGCATCATGTCACTTATCCATTAAGGAATATGAAGAACATGTATAACATTTATCTGCTATACTAGGTAGGATAATATCAACCAATGTTTCTCGTATTTCAACTTTATGCAAATACACTACACGGCTGATTATATTTTACATATAATGTGTCAAACTGCAATTAGTTTGCCAGGGTATATTGACATCTTCACTATAGAGTTATAGCCGCAACATATACTCTCTTCAGGCTTAGATCACATAGCTAATGTCTGGCATTGTTTTATGGAGTCATGGCCTGTAGCCATACTCTTTTAACAAAGTATTGGGATCTTAATCCCTCATCCCATCAAGTACATTTCCATTTCTTAACACGTTCATCATCATGATTATAGAATATGGGTATTCAAACCCTTAGTTCCTCATAGAATACTTGTTACCACTTAACTAGTAACTTAGTACCTTCAGGTCATTTGACCAAGGTAAGCATGATTCTTACTACACAAGCATTCCACATAGCACACAAAGCTTAACTCACCTCTTGTTACCTCTTAGTAGGCAACAAGGCATATTATGGCTCATTATCAATTTTTAATAAAAGAAACATCATAGCTCATACATGTCTATATTCATCTTCTCATGATACCGACATGGTTAGTACTTCATGATAACAGTTATAATGCCTACATGTCAGCACCATGCAACACAAAGTAATACCACTATTCCCTTTTTAGGGTTCATGGTTTCTCTTACATATCATCACCCTCCATTAGGGTTTTCCATAAATAACCACTTAGGTTCTTAAGATCATATTATTAATGATCAAGCCCTATTTCATTGCTTCATACAGCTAGGAGCCAATATTGATAACATAAGTATTCAATCATACTTATTTGTTCTCATCATTCATCATTAAATGAATTATCAACACAAAGTATGAGTTTCTCTCTCATCTTTACCAGAATATGATTGCATCATAGTTTATTGATTTGCATTAACCTTTTCATAAGGCATGTTAGCCTACACTTATCAAAGTGCATTACATCTCAATGTAACAATTGACATGACACACTTCATGTGTCACTCATCCAAATATATTGGAATTAAAACACATCAAGGTATATCAGTCTTGAGGTGCTGGATGTGATATCTATCATATCTTGATGTATCACTTCCCTCATCACCTTTATCTTACTTGAGTTCATCCACTTAGCTTGTATTAGGATATTCCCCATCCTAATACTTTATGCACCAGTTCATCACATTTATCATGTAAAGTATTGGTCATAAGTCACTTATTTAGAATATACAACCATTGCCAATGATATGGACTCATTTTTTAGTTAGGAACTATTGATATAAGGATATCCATTATCAACCTCTTTAGGTGTTACATTTTTCAATATATTAATCACGACTCCATTATTAGGAATAGGATTTTCCATATTTATAATTTAACGTTCACATAGTATCTCCCATATATATGGATTTCACATAACATCACTCTTCATTAGTGTTTCACATAACATCCTTCTATATCAGGGTTTCACATATTATTACTTGAAGATAGGATTTCACTTCACATTTCCCTCAATTAGGGTTTCACATAGCTTTGCCCTAAATTAGGGTCAGGGCTCATTAATCTTTTTAATAAGGGTTTCATGATCTCATTATTATGGATCAAACCCTGATTACATATTTTATTCATAATGAGAGAATTAGGGCTTGATTATGTAAGCATTCCTCTCTCTCTTTCTCTCTCTCTCATCCTCTCTAGGATGTTAAGTAGTTCGAGATTGATCTAGGTCAGCTCTTCATTTAAGTACACACAGTTAGGGTTAACCTTTATAATCACCTTTGGTCTACATCATTAATAATCAAGTAGCTAATTGACATTTAATTATAATTGGTATTTAAATGGTTTGACCAATTGAACCTCAAATGGTCTTGGTCACTTAGATCCCAAACGATCTTGGTCACTCAGACCTTGAATGGTTTGAAACCGTTTAAGCAAAACAATAATAAAATCGTATGGACAATTCACACTTGAATCCACTTGGGTCTCCAAATGGTTTGAGACCGTTTGATCCCAAACGGTCTTGAGACCATTTGGACTCAAACAGTCTTAAGACCGTTTGGTCCAAACTCTCTCAAAACTAAATGGACCAAAAAGGTCTTCCATCACTTTATCAATTCAAGGTTTCAATCATTAAACCATCTATCAATTGAACTACTAATTTATTCTTCAATTGAACCATTGAATCACCCTTAAATTGGTCCTTGAATTAGGGTTTTGAACCCAATTGAACTAGGGTTTATAATCAAGAAACCATCAATTAGGGTTTTGAAATCGAGGAACCCTCAATGTTTGACATTGTGGAACTAATTCAATTGAAATCATTGGATCATCATCAAACCATGACATGACCTGACCTCAAATGGTCTTGAGGTCATTTGGATGACCTCCAAACAGTCTTGAGACCGTTTGACTCAAACCATCATTGAAATCTATGAAATTCAATTAGGGTTTGTATCATTGAATCAATCATTAATTGAGCCACCGATTGTATTTCAATTTGATATCATTGGATCTTCAAACATCTAATCATACTTCATCATAGACTTCCAAATGGTCTTGGTTGACCTCCAAACAGTCTTGATACCGTTTGGGTGACCTAAAAATGGTCTTGAGACCGTTTGGGTTAGTCAACCCAAAAATTAAATCAATCATTTGAGAATTTCAGCACTCAACCCGATTATGATTTGCAATTGGTAGATTATCCAATCATGGAACCTTTAGAAACCAATCGATTAAATATAATAGATCATTATTCAAAACATCAGCATCCCCCCTCAAATGGTCAACCCCCTCCATTTGGTCAACCACTCCAAACGGTTTGGAAACCAAACCTCCAAACGGTTTGCAAACCGTTTGGTCTCCAAACAGTTTGGTGAAACTGATTGGACCAAAATTTATGAAACCGTTTGCAATAGATATTTGTGGAGGTGTGTACTTATGATGATGTCATCATCATCAAGCCATAAACCCACGAATCTTACTATGATTTTCATGGTGATTGCATCAATCAATCAAATAAAATTTCAAGAATAAAGAAGGAATCAACAATTGATAAGGATATGGAATCAATAACAAATTTCAAGGGTTCAAGTTATATAACCCGCCTTCAATTGAGCTTCAAAGCTTCAACCTCCACGTCTTTAATGGTGAAAGAAACACCTTCCACTATCCCAATCTCGTCCTTAAGCTTTGAGTGAAAAGGAATGGCTAGAATTGAAGATGGCATGGAGATAAGAAGAAATCATGCATTGATTTTCGATTTCCACCATGGAATCAAGGTGAAAAGAGGTCATGGAGCTTACCAACAGGTTTGGGGTCATCCTCCTGCTCCTCCAAAGCTCCCTTGGTCGTTTTGCAAGCAAAGAGTGGAAGTAGTTTCGAAAAAGCCTCTCAATTGAGTTGTAAAAGGTGTTTTTATAAGAAATTCAATGAGAGAGAAAATATTTTATAAAATCCTTTTAATTCAAAAATTGGTGCCACCTCTCCCCCATCAATTCCTTTCATGCAAAGCCATCTTCCCCTCCTTCGAATTCCTCTTCATTATCCATGAATTAAGGAAAAACAAATAAGCACCTTAAATCATATAATACTAATATCCCATTTTTAGTGGATATTACTTTTGATTTAACTAATGTGAGTGGGTTCTCCACTCACTCGGATATTTTCATGCCGTTGCAAGGAAAATGCTCGTCCAACCTTATCTAATTTCAACCATTACCATTTTGGTTGAAGGGTACTTCGATTAACATATTTATTTTTGCATTAATTTGAAGTAAAGTTCCAATTATGCTTAAATCTTGATTATTTTAATATCTAGATTCTCTTTCTTCCAAAATGATTCAAATGAGGCACCCCTCAAAAATTAATTTCTCTACATGATGCCAAGAATCATGAGGGACCCTATTGAAGTGGTATTTTGCATATTGAACCCTAGATTTTGGGTAAATTGCACATTACACCAAAACTAGGTTTTAATGCACAAACATTGCTCAACAAGCTCTTTCTTGTTATTCAGGCCCCTACAAGCCATACCTCTGCATCGTTCTAATTCCTATGATACTTAAATACTAGATGCACATTTCACCATGTAACATTTGCAATTTAACCCCTCAACTTGGGTAATTTGCACTTTAGCCCAAAACAAGTAAAACATTATTTTAACATGATTCAAAAAAGGATTAAAATTGAAATATAAGTTCCTCTTGAGCCTTAATTACTTTTTAAGAGATAAGAGAAAGCATATAATTAACTTTATTAAGCAAAACATCTAGGTTTAAGCATAACCCATTTCAGGGATGTTACAAAGGTTATGTTCGACCTTTCCCCTCAGGATAAGTAATGTGTGATGAGTTCCATATGTCTGGTCTAGGGCACTATGTGAGGTACCCAAGCCCTGTGCTGAGCCCTGAACCTATTCAGCTTTATGAGAGGCTGAAATGCCCTAAGTCACCTATGAGGGTATGATATTCCAAGGTAAGAAAGAACTCAGATGGAAGAATATGAGATGATGAAGGTTCTTGGGAAGCACCATGGAAAGGGTGAGGCCACATGGGAGCCATGATGGACATAAGAAAGGCTTATCTTATTTGTTTGTTTTCTTGAGGGAATTTTGAGGGAAAAATTCCTATAAGAGGGGAAGGATGTTACAACCCCAACTTTTGGGTTCTTTTGGTGAGGAATGTAATTTCTCATATTAAATATATTGGAACAAATAATGATATAATTTGTTTTGAATAAATGAGTTTCGTTTACAATAGCCTTGTTGGTTGTTTTGTGGGCTTTATTGGCTATTGGGCCCAATAACAAGAAAAAGACAAAAGAAACTCCATTATTTGAGTAAATAAGAAAATGGAGAAAAGCAAATGTGGAAACCTTTAGAAGGAAAAAGAATATGATCCAAAGTTGGATTTTGTGCCTCTTGGGTACCTTGGGTTCAGGTTCCAAGGAGTCCAAAGTTGCAAAGAAAATGCAATTAGAAAAGAAAAGATCAATTAAGTATTTCTTTATTAAGAAAGAAATTGAAAACAATGATAAATGTGGGAAATAAGTGGAAAGAGGTATAATTGAGTTATCCTTGGTGGAATTTCGTATTTCTAGGATTCCTAATGTTAAAAGGAATACCAATGAGGAATTCCTAAAAAGATATTTTAATATGAAATAAACAAGATAATGAAAAATTATGGATATAGATGCATCTATAAGGATAATGAGTATCCATTAAAAAGGATTTCGAAATATTTGAGTTTATTGGGATCCAAGGAGTCCTAATGAAGAAAAAGAAAGAGAAAATACCTATAATAGAAAATAAGGAGATAATGTGAATACATAATTAATGGATTATGTGGTATTGTTAAAAAGGAAGTATTTTCTATTAAAAGAAAATATAATTTCGTGACCAATGGGTTAAAAGTCAAGCAATAAAGAGAATAACAGAAAGGATTTTCGTATTCCTAAATATCCAAATAATAAAGGATATAAAAAAGATAAAGAAGAGAGAGAAGATTTCTTCACAATAAAGGAATGTGGTTTCCTATTAGATGAGGGATTTGTTTTCCCTTGTATGAACGTCTTGGGGCATGAGTACCCTCCCCTATATAAGGGATAGATCCCAGGGTCGAGTTTGAAAAGGATCCCACACACCCCTCTCTTTATTTTTTCATCTTCTTTGGCAAAACCCTAACCTTGAGGGTATAACCCTATCCAGGGAGCAACGATGGGTTGTATGTAGTCTTGTCAAAAGAAGGACGCTCCCAAAACAACCAAGAAGTGATCAGCCATCATCTCCTCTCTCTCATCCTCGCACAGTGCCTGCAAGAGGACTATAAGCCCGCAGAGAATCGCCGGCTTGACGCTCATGGGTCTAGCCGTCTCGTCCATGATCTGCGGCTTGGTTGAGTATGGAGGGGGGGGGAGGCAGGGGGATGGGTTCCGGCCAGATCCGAACCATGAGGTGGTAGGAGGCGGCCTGCAAAGCTCTGCCCGTGGTTGCTAGGGTGGTAGAAGGAAGGTGGCGCGAGGTTGATGAAGCCGGAGGCGGATTGGACATTTTTTCCCTCTGCGTACTAAAGAAACCGATCAATTAACCGAGGGAATTTTGAACATTTTGAAATGTTTTCAAACCCACTGAACCACGTTGCATGGACGGAGATGATGTGGCATCTCCCGATTGGCTCAAGTAAGTTATTTTTTGCAAAATTCATAGTTAAATATTGGTAGCTCAGATTGGTACGTATAAAATATGAAAATTGCTTAGAAAAATGAGTGGAATCCAATAAAAATATATTTAAAAGCTATTTCCTCTTGCAATTTGAAAAGTAATGGAAGTTATCAACTTTAATGAATTAACGATTAAGAAACCCTATTTTGAGTTGATTAATATATTTAGTAGGGTTTAATGGATGATTAAAGTTGATATTAGCCTATTAATCATGAAAAGATACATTAAGATAAAAAAGGATGAACTTTGCACGTAATTGGTTTAATTTAGAGTTTCATGTGCATGAATATACTTGAATGGGCCTTGAAACCCTAATATTGGTAAATGCAACACTTAATGGCTTTAATTATTCAAAATCATGAATAAAGTTAAGATATGATGATTCTAAGCTATTTAGAGTATAAAAGTTCCTAATTGTGGATAAATATCCTTAATATGATAATTAGGGTTTTTTTAATGGATAAAGGTAGAATTAATGATAAATAACGTTCATATGTGAATTAGACCATAATGAACTACAAATTGATGATAAATGAGCATAATGACTTTTTCATAGATTAAAAAGGATAAAAATGGTAGCTTTAATGTAAAAGAGGATTAATGGACTTAATTGATGATTACTTATGCTTTAATATGAAATTAAGGTTATGTGTTGTTAAAAGGTAACCTTAATAACTTTTGTGAAGGTTAGATTAGAAAATTAGGGTTTAAAAGAGTAAGGGGAAGTAAAACCCTAATTGCAAAGTAAACCCTAAAAAGAGGTAGAAATCCTAAAAAGGAATAGAAACCTTAAGTAGCAAGATGGTTTGGATAGATTTTGATAAAAAAAGGAATTGAATGTAATTTTAGGATTCTTGTACTTGCTTGATTGGATGTGTTGATTGATTGGACTATTCTATCTCAATTTAGCCTAATAGGTATGTGCTTAATTATGGTTAATCGCATTAGTTTCCTGAGGGTTTTCCGAATGTTTCCTCACATTGAATGCAACCTAAACAATTGGATGTTCATACTTGCAAAATTATAAAGTCACTATGGTTATCACAATTATAAATAAGTGTGTATTCTCGCACCTACATGCCACCCTGATGGATGATGCAAAGAGGTCAAGCCCAGGAGGGAAGACCCATGGGCACCATGAGTGGTGACCCCATCCACTAAGCTTGGGATTGCGAAGGTGGCCTATGATATTGCATGACTAAAGGGCACCATGAAGGGTGACCCCAGGCACTAAGCTCGAGATTGAGAAGGTGGCCTTAAGTCAATGGCAAAAGAGAAACCCAAAAGGGGGTATGCTAGGGTTAGGGCAAAAGTGGTGGAGAATGTCATACTGAAAAGCATAAATTGGCTTGTTAATTAACTTGATTGTGAGTATTAGATTGTTATCCATATTTGCAAAATTTTGGTTGTCCCCACATTCCAGCATATTCTGATATGCTGACCGACGTTTTGTTTGTCGGCATTTTTGGTACAAGATTGAAAAGGATAAACAGTAAAGTGGCACATATGGAATTAAATTACAAAGGAGGATTAGCTAGAATGGACTCCTGATGCAGATAGAATTAGATATCCCTATTTTTTGGAAAAGGTATGCAAAGTTTTATATTATACCAGTTTTCCATTTAGTTGGTAAAATTTGATAATTGTTATTGATTATTTGTCGAACCTTTGATCCAGTTTATTGGGATAACGGCTCTGACCTCTTGGTCTCCCTTAATTGGGGGTTACTGGGAGGCGAGGTCATTCCAGTGAGGGATATGATGATATCTAGCATGATATACCCCTAACCTAATACATGTGTTCAACATTGACATACATGACTCAATCCGTCACACCTTGTAAAGGTGAGGGCAATACACTCTTAGAAGTGATGGCTAAAACACCAAGTAAGGGTGTGGCTAATACCTTGATAGGTGAAACACCTAAAGTGATTGATAGTGGTCAATATATCGACAATGCCCTAATATGATATGAGTCCATATCACTTGGTGATAGTTGGGCAACTCAAGAATTGATGCTAGGCCGATACACTACAAGACAAGTGTGGTGACCTATGGCTGATACACTACAAGACAAGTGTAGTGAGTTAGTACATAAAGTATTAGGATGGATGATACCCTAATACAAGATAAGTTGATGAACGCAACTAAGTTGAAAATGATAAGGGAAGTGTTACACCAAGGAATGATGCTTGGCCGATTTCACATCTAGCACTTCAAGGTCGATACACCTTGATGCACCTCAAATTTGATACAATTGGATGAGTAACACATGAAATGGGTTATGGCAATTGACACAATAAGAAGTAATGAGCTTAATACACTTTGACAAGTGTAGGCTAATGTACCTTGAGAAAGGGTTAATCCAATTTAATATAGTATTATGTAATCAATATCCTAGTGAGGATGAGTGAGAAACTCATACTTGTGTGATAATCATTTAATGAGCATACATTGATACTCCTAATATATGTGGAGCTATGAATCAGGGTTTTGATTCTTGATAATATGAACTTGAAACCCTAATTGACTTGAAACCCTAATCGGCTTGAAAGGAAACCCTAACCCTAATAATGGGAAGGATGTATTTCTCCTGTAATGCATGGTGTTGATATGTATTTGATATTATTTTTATCATGAAGTGTTAACCATGCAGGTTTTAGGAGATGATGAGCATAGTCAGGTATGAGTTATGATGTTTCATATGATATGGATTAAATGGACCTTGTGAGCCATGTTAAATAGTTGTACAACAAGTATAATGTTTATATGCTCTAAAGACTTAAAAGATAGTTGTTGCCTAGTGAGAGGTGACAAGATATTAAATGGGTCTTTAGAGACATGTAAAATACTTGTGCAATAAGTATAATGAATACCTAGGTTAGAGGACCTAGAGGAAGTGGTTAGCTGATAAGAGGTAATAGTGTTTAGTGATGAACTAAGGGTTTGAATACCCAGATCATGTAATTATGATGATGATCATAATTAATGGATGATAATTCCCAGTGTTATGGTGAAGGGATTGAGATCCCGAGTTGTATACATTCAAAATGTGTTTCAAAGATTATGAAAGAATATGATAAATGTATTACACCTTTCTTTGTAGCATATGTTATAATTCATGCTTGTAACTTGGTTGATGCTAAAAGATACTATAATGCACCTAATTAATCAAGTGGAACCCTATCATGTAGTTGCCTTGGCCATAGATCCATTCGGTGTTAGGATTTGCTGAATGGTGAAATGAGATTAACTCGGAATCCATATTTTTGAATATGTGGGGGTGACGAACGAACATATCCTTACGTCCAGATAGGGGGTGTGATCTCCCCGATGAATACCGGGGTTGTCGTGTGATTGCCCTAATGAAAATGTACCGGGGATTGATGTGTGATCTCCCCAAAGAGAGTGCATGATGCATCTATAGCTCTATAGTGAAGATGCAGCTATACCCCGGCAAGCTAGTTACAATTTGGCATGATGTCAATACTAGTGGTCTCATACTAATCGATATGGGTGAGGTCTTGGTAACTGGCTCTTCCATTGACCTTGTATGATACCGATGCTTTACATAGTCATGGTGGGTTGGATCATGAGCGGTATACCTCATCTCCTCAGGGCATAAGTGTGATTGTGAACATGTAATCAGTTGTGTAGCGTATTTTCTTATAGTATAAATACAGAAACACTGGTTGATGCTGCATTACTTTATACATCTCAGATTGATAGATGTTATACATGTTCTTCATATTCCTTAGAAAGCAAATAGATGATCTATAACTATGTCATGAATAGTTGAACTGCTTAAACAATTCTATTGCTTTGTCCTACAATTAAACAATGATTAAATATGATTTTTTACATAAAAGATCATCTGCCCAGTTTCATATTGTTTACCTATGATAATAATATTGTTGACTGAGAGTTATATCTCTTGTTGGGACATTTGTCTCACCCCATGGGTTCCACAATTTTTAGGTGGACGTGCACGAGGAGGTAGAGACCGCACTGTAGAGGAAGGACAACATCATCAGGGACAACAATAACAACTCAGGTTGAGTGTATTGTTTGTCATGTCTTGTAGATAGAAGTCATATGTGTCATCTCTATACTCTTAGATCATTGAGAGTTAGTACATAATGGTTTTATAAACAATCTGAGATTTTGGCTTATATGCCTCGAGGTTTTATGTTGCTTATGTATATGTTTGGGCAAAGCAACTGATATATGATATCCTTGAGATGAGATGATACAATGTATGTACAATGTAAACCTTGGTGTATATATTGCTTTAGTTCTTTCTTTAAGAGTTTCCTGGATATAGATCTCTTTGCAAAATGGTTTTAATTTTTAGTGATTTTTGTTAATCCACTGCTAATGTTTATTCCACGTAATCACCATGATGATTTGGTTGTAGTCTTCACAAGTTTTGGTATCAGAGCTTAAGGTTTGCTGAGTCTACAGATACATAGGACTAAGGTGTTGAGTCTATTCTAGTGTCCTCCAGTATATCTTATAGTAACTTCTTCTTATGCAGAAGAAAGGGTAAAGCTTTAAGATGTTTGGAGAACATGAGGAACACGTTGCTGAGAATAATGTTGCTGCACCAGGAGAAGGTGCAAGGGATCAGGCAAGAGAAGAATGAATGCCTCATAATCCCCAGGTTGATCCAGTCATGATAGAGAACCCTACTTTTAATGCTCTCATTGGACAGGTTATGACAACAGTGATGCATATAGAGAATCAAATACTAGCAAAACAACCTAGATTACCAGTCCCCAATGAAGAAAGTTTAGACTCTGGAAGTATTTCTGATCAACATAGTTATGTTGGAATAGTAGAAAATGTTAAAATGATTAAGATATGAAAAGGAAATAGAGTCTTCTACAAGTGTAGGCAAGTAGGATATTTGATAAGGGATTATCCAGTAAAGGATAATGAGGTAGAAATTAAGAAAAGATATGCCCAAACTTGGGAACAAATGCCTAATAGCTCTAAAAAGGCAAAGTTTTTGGTGCCACCAATGCAACAAACACCTTGTGTACCAGGGAAGTGGCTACCAAGTAAGGGCAAAGGACACTACTACAGAAACCCCATTTGGCGTCGATCTTTTAACCCCATTTGGCGTCGGTTTCCGACCGACGCCTATGTGGGCGCCGCTAAAGGTCGAACACTTCGGCGTCGGTTTTTTAACCGACGCCTATTTAACCTATAGGCGTCGGTCTTTTAGTAGAAAACCGACGCCAAAATGGTTCGCGCCACAGAAAACGGCGTCATCTAGGGCACTTTCTGCGTCGGGGATTTACTAAAAGACCGACGCCTATATTCCATGTAGCATCGGTCTTTTAGTTGATAACCGACGCATAAAGTGTCCTAGATGACACCGTTTTCTGTGGCGCGAACCCTTTTGGCATCGGTTATATACCAAACGACCGACGCCTGGTTGTTTAAATAGGCGTCGGTTCGATACGAATATCCGACGCCATTTCCAGGACTGCTTTGGCCACATCAGGCGTCGGTTATCTATAAATAACCGACGCTGTATGTCTTTGCTGACGGTTATCTATAAATAACCGACGCCTATTTATATATATATTTTTTTCATATCAGTTTGCAGGCCTGCTGTGGATGGTCAGCAGGATGAGAACCTGCAGTTCAGTTTTCTGAACTGCAGGTTTACGACATCCATTGATATCAGCCTACAAACAGGCCGCAAACCTGCAAAAGTCACAAAGAAAATTTCACACAAGTACATACATTCAGACATCAATTCAATTCTCACATTCACACATATAGAAACATTCAAATACATGTATTAACATTCAGAAATATTCATTTACAAAGTATCATTCATTAACGCTATCTACATCCCAATTATATCTTACAGTTGCCACTGCTTGTATGGCTTTTGCCCATTCTTCTCTTACTTCATTTAATGCTTCCATCATATATGGAACATGTATATTTTTTAAGCGTTTACCTGTAGTGTTGTCAGTTTTAAACACCTGCAAAGAGAATGATGTATATATAAGTAATAATATAAAAATAAGATAAGATTGATATATTTCATACTAACTAATGAGACTATATATAATACCTCATGTATGGTATCGATGTCCAATGCGGCATATTTGATAATCATCTGCATAAATCGCATCACATAGTATGTGCATGCCCAGCCATTGTCTTGTGTAGCACACTATAAATTGAAACATACAAAATCATACAACTAAGCACAATTCACATCAATAATATATACATTGGAGTCGGGAACTTACTTGTACGTTCTCCCAATTTATTGGCTGGTTCTTTTTCCTTGGGACCGTTCCTCCAGCCTTTTTGAATGCATCTAAACCCCTACATGTTAATATAACACAGTAAATTACATAAGTAAATAGTAATGTAATAACAGATGGTAACAGATACAAAAATGAAATATTTCTCACCAGAATAATGGCATTCTCATTACGTGTCCAATTTTAGTGTTTAATGTACTTCCCACGGGATCTAGATAATAAACAGTGAACGTCCCGGGGACAATAACTAGTAACTCCCAATGTTTACCGCTAGAGGTAAAAAGTTAACAATTAATAACTCAAAATGCACAATAAAAATGGAATTTTCTTAAGTCCAAATTATAAATAAAGTAAACTTACTTGACATTGAATGGAGCTATTATTATCGTCTTCTTTTGCTGACCAAAAATTGTAAAAGCATCTATACAGTATTGTTGAACATTATCAGGGTCTTTAGCTACCATACTAATCAATGATGGAATCAAAAATCCCACATGATCAAATGCAAATTGTTTGCAATGATCTTCGACTAAGTAGCTGCAAAACATGTATTACATATGCATTAATATATAAGAAACCAGATCACCGGATCTTACACAAGGTATATGGATGTATAAACAAGATCTCACCTTATCCATGTCTCTATCATTGATGTATTCAGCCAATCATACATAAACAACTCAATAATATCTTGTATAAATAAAGAGCTATCGTATGATCGACCTGCATAATCTGCATCTAAAGAAACTATTATAGGGCAATGTATATTATGTGCACGTAGCCAACATGCCATTCCCCTACAAGCAGGACCTAACGGGTATGTTAGGTCAGTTGGAACCCAAGTTGGTAATGCGGGAAGTGGAGGTGGAGGCCTAGGTGCTCCTGGTGTCTTCTTTTTAACCTGTATATATAATTTCATATCAGTTGACATAATATATACACATTAACAGTCTAAATCAATGTAAATTTATCTTACAATTTCAGTCGTGTAGACGACATCTACTTTGGGCCACAATATGACCCCGCCTTCTGCCTCACCAAGTGTATCAATATCTGGGTGGGCATATGGCAACACAACTTCCCTCCAATCGGGTAACACACGTAATGGGCCCACACGAACATAGCCCTGTGGCATTGGAGTCCCGTGAAACCTTTCCCCAGGAAGGGACGGGTAAGCTTGCGCCTCTTCAACAACATAGTCTTCTATTCTTAAGCGGCATGGCTTCAATGCCTACAAATTTACGTAAATAATGTTATACATATATACATATAATCTTGAAAACATATCATCTTCAAAAGACTAGCTACAATGTCATAAACAATACTTACAGCAGACGTGCTAGGCGATGGGTCTCCAGGATTACTCACAGTCTGTGCATCAGGAGAAGAGTGGGTCGCCATAGGCGTATTGGAAGCCTGAGATGCCTGCCACCGCAGCAATTCTTCCTTGACCTTCTCAGCAACTACATCGTTGACCTTCTTAGCAACTAAATCCTCAACTCTCTTATTCTCCTATACATGGATAAAAGAAACATTAGCTTCTTATTAATGAATTTCCTTTTGTAGTAACATTCTAAAAAAAGAATAGGTTACCTCTTCTTGAGAAAGTCCCTCTCTGGGTTTGCGCTGGGATGGCCCAAAGAATGCTTTGATGCCAACACTAGCGCCGGCACCTCTAACACGTCCAGGATGCTCTGGGTTACCCAGAGCAACTGTCAATTCATCCCTTGTGCCCTGAGGGATGAACGTGCCTTGTTTCCTCTGCTCGTGCAGCTCCCGCTAATCACCATAAATAGAAATTGGTAAGTTAACACCACAAATAATCAATATTCAAACGATTTCTCTAAGAGTTGTATTTTACCATTTTTGCAGCCGCCTCAGCAGTTACAGGCTTCTTTATTTCACCCTTCTTGTTTTGCCTGCCAGCTATCCATATATCATGGCGAGGCATTGGTGTGGCAGACTCCTGAGTAGGAGCAGACTCCTGAGTAGCGCAGACTCCACCTGTAGTCTTTGGCGAATGCTTGCATAGCCTTTTGGACCCATAGTGTGGTCATGCACATTCAGTGCATGCCTTGCTTTTTGTGCGTCACTGAGGGCCTAGTTAGTATGCACATTAAAGATTTGGTTAGTAGCACTAAATGTTAATCTTGAATAGGTGAATACAATGTATATTAATTAAATTGGGAGTGACGCCTAATACCTTGAATTCTTCAGATTTTCTTGAAGCAACAAAATTGTCCCAATCTTCTTTGTCCAAGAAGTTCCATTGTTCAAGGGCTGACTTCTTCTTCTTATCACCCTCTTTTATGTATTCTCTGTTCAGATTTGTCCTATAATTCCTAAGCATCTTTCCAGCGCGTTGCATCACATTTTTACGATGCAACTTCTCATCCAATGCAAACAGATTCTGTAAAATAGAAATGTTATTAACTAGTATCCAAAATAGAATTGCAAATAATAGAATTTGTAATCTACAAAATAGAATTGCAAATAATAATAACTCATGCATAAATCCTTCCATATCAAGTCTTTTTTCCCTTGAGGAACTTTATGCCAATTGTCATACTTAACACCACAATAGCTCCGAGTGGTACACCCAAGATAGTTTACAAAATTATTGCGGTTCACTCCAATTGGATTTCCTCCATTATCAAACTCCACCACCAATTTGGATCCACTACCACTTAGCGCTAATAACTTCTTCAACAGAGTGATGCCCCTTTTCTTGTTAAGTGTTTGGTGCTGCGCATCAAGTTGCTCCAGTGCTTCAGTGGGTACAAGTGCATCAAAATAAATTTGACAAAAATAAAACACACTAAATTAGCCATGCTCGTCATGGACAGCATGCTCATCATGGACTTGACATAACTAGAAGATAATGAATTTTATAGAAATACATGATATGTTTTTAGAACTTACATTAGTATCCTCGCCATGCTCGTCATGGACAGCATGCTCATCATGGACTTCATGCTCATCATGGACATCATGCTCATCATGGTCAGCCATCTGAAAATGTCATTTAAAATGCAAACATTTAGCATTTGTATTAACTAGAAAAAGGCAAACATTTAGCATTTGTATTAACTAGAAAAGGCAAACATTTAGCATTTGTATTAACTAAAAAAGGCAAACATTTAGCATTTGTATTAACATACATGTCTCTAAAATTGTGATCTTTTATCAATTAACAATCCTTCATTGTGATCTCCGCGCACATATAAGTCATCATTAGCTTCAATATTTTGTGGAGTGGGCAACCCAACTGAGAATGGACTGGAGTCATCATACTTATCATAGTACTCTTCTTCATCTATAGGATCTTCAATGAACTATCTTTTACCATGAAGAACAACCGACCATTTATCATTTGCAGGATCATCGATATAAAATACTTGTTTCGCATGTGATGCCAATATGAATGGTTCATCCTTCTCGACAATCTTTTCAAAGTTCACCAAAGTGAAACCCAATTCATCCACTATAACTCCTTTGGTGTTATCAACCCAATTACATTTAAAGAGTGGAATTTTGAAATCTATGTAGTCAAACTCCCAAATGTCCTCAATGACACCGTAATATGACATTTTAGCTTCACGTGGACTCTTATCCTTTGCACTTGCAAAGTACATAGTCGACGCTTGAAGAGTGACCCCACTATTTTGGACGACACTCTTATCATCTTGGCGCTTTGTGTAATATGTGAATCCATTAATGTCAAACCCTTCATAAGACATAACATTCGTTTTTGGTTTAAAGGCGAGGCATTTGATAGTTTCTGTAATATCATTTGGTGTTTGAGATAGTTGATGTAAGACTTTATCTTCAAACCACTTAGTAAAAGTCTTATTATGCTCTCTAGCAAGCCACATTGAACTTGCTCGAGGATGTTGTCTCTTTATGAAATTGGTATGTTCCTCGATATAAACACTCACTTCGTCCATATTGTGTAAAATATACAAGTGAGCTTGTTCCAACTGCTCACGGCTGATTACTTTCACCCGTGATCCCAAAATTCCTTTGCCCTCCTCAATATTCTTGTCATTATCAGGAGTGTCATTACCACTGAGAAAGTCATTGCAAAAATCCATAACCTCTCTCGCCACATAACCTTCAATAATACTCCCTTCAGGCCGATAACGGTTTCGAACATCACCTTTAAAAACGCTCATGTATCGTTCAAAGGGATACATCCAATGCAAGAAAACTGGTCCCAACATTTTCACTTCCCTAGTCAAGTGGACAACAAGATGTACCATGATATCAAAGAACGAAGGAGGGAAATACATCTCAAGCTGACATAGGGTAACAACCACTTCTCTTTGCAAATTATCGAGAGTATCAGGGTCAATAACTTTGCTGCATAGACTGTTGAAAAAGAAACAAAGTCTGGTAATTGCAAACCTTACATGCTTCGGCAATATAGATCGAATTGCCACGGGCAATATTTGTTGCATTAGAGTGTGACAATCATGAGATTTAAGACCTATCAACTTCAGATCTTTCATTGATACCAATCTACGGATGTTGGATGAGTAACCATGTGGCACCTTAACATTTATCAAGCATTCACAAAAAGCTTTCTTCTCCTTTCTAGACAACGTGTAACAAGCGGGAGGTAAGTATGTTCTTTTATTACCCATTTCACGTAATTCTGTTAATTCTGACCTTATTCCCATTTCACGTAGGTCCAGTCTGGATTTTATCCCATCTTTAGTCTTACCTGGTATATTTAATAGAGTACCAATGATGCTATCACAGACATTTTTCTCAATGTGCATTACATCGATACAATGCCTGACTGTCAAAGAACTCCAATAAGGAAGATCCCAAAATATTGACTTCTTCTTGAATGAAGAATTGCCACTCCGTGTGGCCATACTACATTGTGATTTCTTACCAAATTCATTGACAATGTCTTTTACTCTTTCATAAACAACATCCCCTGGTATAGGTTTAGGTGCACCCCCGTTCATCATTCCATCCATTGAATGCTTTGCGCTTCCTACGATACGGATGGAATTTTGAAAGAAACCTTTGATGACCAAGATATACAGTGTTGCTGCCATGTTTTAGTCTTATTGAATCAGTGTTTTCTTCACATATAGGACACGCTTTAGCTCCTTTGACACTATATCCAGACAAATTCCCATATGCTGGAAAGTCATTAATAGTGCAAAACAACATAGCGTGCAAACAAAATGTCTCTCTTGCTGAAGCATCATAGGTCATCACACCTTCAGCCCAAAGTTTCTTTAAGTCATCAATCAAAGGTTCAAGATAAACATCGATATCATTTCTGGGTTGTTTAGGGCCCGATATCAACAATGACAACATAACATACTTATTTTTCATACACATCCAGGGAGGAAGATTGTATATAACAAGCATGACTGGCCAAGTGCTATGTTGGCTACTCAATGTCCCGTACGGATTCATCCTATCTGTACAAAGCCCAAGTCTTAGATTCCTATCTTCTTCACCAAATTTAGGGTACAATAGATCAATCTTCTTCCACTGTGGGGAATCGGACGCATGTCGTAGGATCCCATCATTATTTTTATTAACATCTGCATGCCACCTCAAATTCTTCGCATCTTTCGGATTTGCAAACAAGCGTTGAAACCGTAATATTATAGGTAGATACCACAACACCTTGGCAGGAGAACCAGTTTTGGTCTCCCCCGAAGTCGTCAATTTATACCGTGACGCACCACATTTTGGACAATCTTTCAAATCTACATAGTCCTTTTGAAATAATACACAATCATTCGGGCATGCGTGTATCTTCTTGGCCTCCATTCCCATTGGGCACAACATTTTCTTTACCTGGTATGTTGAGATTGGAAGCTCATTTCCTTCAGGAAGCATTTCTTTCAACAAAGTCAACAATGAAGTGAAGCTTTTGTCGCTCCATCTATTGTTAGCTTTCAACTTATACAATCTCAACACAGCGCTAAGCGTCGTAAACTTAGCACAGCCTGTGTATAACGGTATCTCAGCATCATGCACAATGTTTGTAAAGATAGGAGGTGGATCAGTGTGCTCTACCCTACAACTATCCAACATCGCATCAACGATGTCTGCTGGAACTGGTTCGTTCACATTTACGTCATCGGAGGCAATTTCTTCTTCCACCCAAGCACTGCTATCGACATCTACTGGTTTTGATTTTGAAATCTCTCCATGCCAATGCCATTCTGTATAGCCTTGTACAATCCCGTTGCACATGACATGACTTTTGATTTCCTCACCAGTGTTGACTTTCAAGTTGTTACCGCAATGCCTACATGGACAGTAGAACCTATCTGTAGGTTTTTTCCTATGTTCCTCGGCAAATCTAATAAACTAATCAAGACCAGATATAAACTCTGGGGTGCAACGATTATGAATGGACATCCATGATCTATCCATTCTATGATCAGAGAAAATAAGTATATATTAGGAAACAAGTATATATTAGGAAAAGATTAGGCAGCATTTCCCCGTTGTTCTCTAAGTACATATGTACTTAGAGAAAAAACGGGGAAATGCCAACAAACACATGTGATGTCATTCTTATATATAATAAATGTGTACCACCTATCCCATCCTTGAACACCTAATCTCACTAGTAAGTGTATAATGTGTATTGGGTTTTCGAGAAAATTTCAGCAGCATTTCCCCGCTGTTCTCTAAGTACATATGTACTTAGAGAACAAACGGGGAAATGCTACCAAAATTTTCTCAAAAACCCAATACACATTATACACTTACATCCTAAGTGAGATTAGGTGTTCAAGAATAGTCCCAAACCGGGGACTATCCAAGATTTACTCCTAATGAGTCAATCTTGGACGGGTTTCTAGGCCAACAAACACAATAATAGATATCTACAATGAAGCCGGACTCCATACAAACAATATATAATTTAGTGATTGTTCATTCTAATTTATACCAATGTACAAGTAATATAAAAAACAATGATTGTTCACATTCTAGGCCAACAAACACATGTGATGTCATTCTTATATATAATAAATGTGTACCACCTATCCCATCCTTGAGCACCTAATCTCACTAGTAAGTGTATAATGTGTATTGGGTTTTTGAGAAAATTTCGGCAGCATTTCCCCACTGTTCTCTAAGTACATATGTACTTAGAGAACAAACGGGGAAATGCTACAAAAATTTTCTCGAAAACCCAATACACATTATACACTTACATCCTAAGTGAGATTAGGTGTTCAAGAACAGTCCCAAACCGGGGATTATCCAAGATTTACTCCTAATGAGTCAATCTTGGACGGGTTTCTAGGTCAACAAACACAATAATAGATATCTACAATGAAGCCGGACTCCATACAAATAGTATATAATTTAGTGATTGTTCATTCTAATTTATACCAATGTACAAGTAACATAAAGAACAATGATTGTTGACTTTTCTAGGCCAACAAACACATGTGATGTCATTCTTATATAATAAATGTGTACCACCTATAACAAACACATTGTCCAACATTAGGTTCAACACTTGAAACATACATTCATTTTCAACATAAAAAATTTGTATCATTAGGGTCCAACATGTGGATTATATGGGACATACACATCAAGGTGGTCATAAGGGAGGATATTTCCTTATTTATGAGTAAGCGATATAAGATTAAGATCCATATAAAAATTAGGGCAGAAGTAAGAAATAAATCTTCTTTAGGATACAATAGACCCTTATGGATGTATTTAGGGTCATAGGTACCATCATAGAACAAAAGGGGTACACTCTAGGATTTAAGATCACACTACATCATGTATTTTATACAAAGTTACATGTATGTGTATATAAAAAATATATTTATAAGGAACTTCTATACATATCTAATCAACAAATCAGTAATTAACTAAGTATTCATCAATACTTACTATTAATCAATATCTCTAATCATTAAAATCGACAAGCAGATCAGTAATTGTAAATAACAAACTATGAATTGTTGAATTAAAGTAATCACTAAAGTAATACTAACCAGTAGTACCAATCATTAATCACTGAAAGCAGCAAGGAAATCAGTAAAACTAATCATGCATTACTAGTATATAAGGAAGCAGCTTACATACCTTTTCCAGCAGTGGTGGTCGAAGCAGGAAGAAGGGGGTGGCGCCGGGCGTGAGCAGGTGGTTGGAGCTAGGGCGGCGGTGGGCAGGCAGGTGGGCACCAGGCGTGGCGGCGGCGCCGGTTCTCAGGCGTGGCGGCGGCGCAGGCGGTTGGAGCAGCAGGGCGGGTAGTAGGGGCGGCGGAGAAGAAACGCGCCGGAGAGGGGCGCCGGAGAGGGGACACCAGAGATGGGGTGCCAGAGAGAAGCGCCGGAGAAAAACTAGCAGCAGCAGTAGAGAAATCGCCGGAGAAATCGCCGCAACAGGGAAATAGGGTAGCAATGAAACAGAAGAAAGGGGAAGAGTCCGGCGATCGCGGGTTATGAAGTTCCCAAATAGCGTCGGTTGTTTACAACAACCGACGCCTAAACAGCTTTAGCGTCGGTTGTTTGCAACAACCGACGTCCAATTGGACGATATTTTCATGAAAATTTTTGGCGGGAACCACCTTCAGCGTCGGTTATACAAGGATAACCGACGCTGAAAGTGACATTTTCGGCGCAAATTTTCATCGCACATAGGCATCGGTTTTCTAGGTATATAACCGACGCTGACAATGACACTATTTTTTTTATCGAAAAATGGATTTCGCGGGCGACTTTACGCGTCGGTTTTTTATAAAAAACCGACGCTTAATACAAAGCGGTACCCGTGTCTGGCTGGTCTTCGAATATAGACGTCGGTTTGCTTAAACAACCGACGCCTTATATGATAGGCGTCGGTTTTCCTTAATAACCGACGCCTAGAAAAGCGACACTGAATGCTATTTCTGTAGTAGTGGGACCTAATTTTTCACCAGTTAGAACTCTTAATTTAGCTTCCACATCAGTAATAAGGCCGAAAAGACCAAGGTATAAGTACAAGACATGTTATACATGTGGACAGGTTGGGCATATTAGATCATTTTGTCTGAAAAGAAAGGAGGGAATGACCCAAAAATCAAGGTAGACTCTGCAAGGCTTGCATAAGTTATAGCCCAACAAAAGCAACAACATGAAACAACTAGACTCCATGTTTCGAGTCAACCTGAGGCGATAGATGACACACAAGCGGTGACAGGTCAGATAGAGTTTTTTCATTCGGATATGTCTTCCCCTAATTTTTTCTGTTACTTATAAGAATGATAGTTGCTGTTGAGCTTCCTTTGATTAGTGCTATGTAGACATGAGGAAGAGATAAAAAGGATGAGAACTTATATTCTGTCCAGTAATCTTTAAAATGTTTTATAATTGCTTTTGTCTGTATAAAAGAGGAAGAGGTGTAAAAGAGATGCCTGGAGAAATCCAGGGATGCTAAGTTCTATGACTTGGATAATATGAAAAGTAAATTATATGATATAAAATAAGGTGCATACTACCTAATCTCAGTACTTGCATACCTTGTCCAGGTATTCAACTATTTAAGGCAAGGTAAGTATGGGACTCTTAGATTGCTATCATTCTGATTACTCTGATCAAGTAGTCATTCTGAGACAATCTAAAAGAGCACAATGAAATTGTAAATATGGCATGGATATTTCTATCACATTCTAACTGCAATGAAATGGAACCTGAGTTTATCTCAAACCAATATGGGAGTATGAGGAAGTATGAAGTACAATCCTCATTATAAGAGAAAGTGAACAAGGGAGATGGTCCCTGTTCAATAAAGAATATATGAAGAATAAAGATCTTTTCCATGACGTGAATATGAAAAATGTGATAAAATTAGAAAATGTTCATGAACATACTAGACAAAGAAAAGAATGATGACATGTAATCATCTTTATAATTCCTATGCTGGTGGGAAGGAACCTAAGATGAAACAAGATTGAATGACACATGAACAGTTGAAAGTTCATGCAATAATCAAAGGAGGTGATAATCTCTTTTCTTTGATAAACAACCCTGGATGATGATGGGGCGATAAGAGGAATATGTTTCCTTGTGTTCTTTCCTTTCAAGAACATGGCAGTCAAGTGAGTCTTATGACACTTGATGTGCATGGGTTAGAAGTAATCTATAGATGGGTGCTTTGAAAAGTATTAGTTAGTCCTGAACTTTTGTTCCAAAATAAAGTTATATGTGATAACTAATGTCCAGAGATGAAAGAAAGGTCCTATTATATGTTTGGTTTTGGTTATAACAACACGAGATGGAAATAATGAGGATGTGATGTGTTTTTGGCACATGTAATGGATACCAAGGTAAGGAATCCTAGTATCCAAGAAGTTTTAGTGGTATAAGAAAGTGAGAACATGACTCCTAATAAGATGATTAATGTTTGGTTACCCGAAAGGGACAACCTTGAGATCAATCTAGTTACATAGTATAGTATGGATATCATATGTTAGGGGTTTATGCTCTGCATAAACATGACATTGGTAAGGATGTATTAATTAAAGGAAGAATTGTAGGATCGTCTTGGGAAAAGTTTATCAAGCTAAGTATAATTCCTTAGAATATCCCTATCAAGTTTGCAAGAAAGAAAAATCCAAGAAAGTTGTACATTGGCTAGAGATAGATAAATAAGGTTATAATCCCTATTTAGATCTATTGAGGCAACTTATACATATAACATCCAGAATTACCTCTGAGATAGTTCCCCTTTGATAAGTAGCCTCTCCTTATGACAAGAGAATAAACAGGTAACGGGATAGTTGGTACAAGTCATAAATAAGTTCAGTTTTGTGTCAGCAGATTAGAGTGGCACAATAAAAGCATGATAAGACTTGTAGTCCCAAGTGGGTGACGGAATGTAGCTCTAGTCTTTCCTTGAAGGAGAAATGCTAAGCTATGTGAGGGATATGGTAAAATCCCAAGATCAAGAATCTTATCACATAAAGTTGTAAGTTGTGAAGGGGACAAATCAGTGAGGTTTGACACCCGAGTTATACAAAGTATGTATAGTGCTTCTCTGACTAAGGAAATGTTACTTGACACAGAGTTGACTCTGTAGTCAGTAATGAAAAGTACAGTTGAGTATGTGTCCTGTGTGACACATTCTATGATGACCCTGAATGGAATAACTTTGTGCTGGTCAAAGTTCTATGGCATCTCCATGACATCAAGGTGTTATATGGAGGCTTTACGATGTGATGCATGAGTAACAATTGTTTCCCTTCATCTGGGATTTTGGGGACGAAATCCTTATTAGGGATTTATAACTTATAAGGACCCTGACCTGGGTTTAGGGCTAACCCTATTTGTTTTGGCTAAATTAAGTTTCTTAGAACCTTAATACAAGCCTCTAAGATGTTTTTTTATCATGTGACACACTCATGTTTCAAGTTTGGTCCTGTTTGAATGTTGTTTAACCAATGTTCCCTTGTTTTGGACCAAAGTGCAATTTACCCAAGATAAGGGGTTATATTGCAATATGTCACATGTTGAACGTGCCTTAAGTGCTTTAGCATGATAAGAGAGAGAATGATGCTAATTTGTGGCTTGTGGAAAGCCTACGTTCCAACTTTAAACTTATTTGAATAATGCTTGTACCTTGTGTACCAGTTTTGGTGCAATTTGCAATTTACCCAAAATGTAGGGTTGATGTGCAAGTTCCCAGCTCTAGAGTGTCCCTACTCTCTCTTAGTATCATATAGAGGAGAGATAAAGAAGGAGGCACCATGTTTGAATCATTTTTGAGTAATGGTATTCTTGGTGATAAAAAGACCAAGAAGAGTTGTATAGTTGAGACCCTAATTGAGTTGTATCGAGTTGTAGAGCTTATATGGGAAGTGCCTATCAGCCAAGGAGCCATAGAGGAGGTTCCATATCATTTTTTCAACTCTTGGCCTTTTACATGATGGGTTAAGAACCTCAAGAAGGTGATGGATTTTGGTTTACATCCTTCCTTAGAAAAAGTATATCAGTTTGTGAATAAAGTGATGTTGAGTTGAAATATCTTGCTCAACAAGATAACTAATAACCAAAATATTATCCCTAGATTATCGTCAAGAGTTTTTTATGTCAAGATAAATATGTGTGCATGCATGTACACGTGTCAACCATGCATGGACATGTGGCACCTGGTAGTATAAGATGATGATACCTCTTATACACTCTCTCCCATGAGCCTCAATTATATATACCCCACCTTTCACCTACTAGTGAAACTTTTCAAACCTTATCACTCAATTTCTCTTAGATATTGTGCATATTAGTAAGGAGCAAGGAGGATCTTGAGATATTAATCTTAATGTGAAGCCATGATCATCTTCAACCTTGGATAAAGCATGATCTCGGGTTGTGATTCTTTCTTTCTTTTCTTCTTCACCAAGTTCTTAACTATGGTGATTCCTTGCATGTAGAGTAGTTGTGAATGAGTCTTGGATATGTGATAAGTTCATCTTTAACCTTGGGAATGTGAATATTTGGAGATTGGATCTTTGAAGTTGTTATTGAGGAAGGTTTTATAACTTGAATCCAATAATGTTATTATCCACCTTCAATCTTGCTATACTTGATGATCTACTTTCAATTTCGAGTTTTCTTGAAAAATTGATGAATCTATGATTCTAATAGTTTCATAGACCTATTTTCCATGAACTAGAACAGTAAGGAATGAAGTCTAGAGTGTGATGATGATGACATCATCTTGGCACAAACTGATATCGGGTTGAAACACCTCTAACCCGATATGCAAAACCCTAATTTTAAGCAACTCGATATGTGTGGCACACACATACACCTCATGCACGATATGGTGATCAAGGATACACCTCATGCACGATATCTTGATCAAGGATACACCTAAAGCATGATATGGTGATCAAGGATACACCTCGTGCATGATATAGTGATCAAGGATATACCTCATGCATGATATGGTGATCAAGGATACACCTCATGCATGAAATGGTGATCAAGGATACACCTCATGCACAATATGGTGATCAAGGATACACCTCATGTATGATATGGTGATCAAGAATACACCTCATGCATGATATGGTGGTCTAGTATACACCTCATTCATGATATGGTGATGAACATACGTCTCTAGAACGATATGGTGATGATCATACATTTCTAGAATGATAAGGTGATGAGTATACACCTCATGCATGATATGGTGACACACACACACACCCCTCTTGGGCAATATGGAAGCAAGTATACACCTCTTGCCTGATATGGTAAGCATACATACACCTCTTGTCTAATATGGAAGCAAGTGCACACCTCATGAACAATATGGAGGTAAGCACTCACCTCTAGAATGATATGGTGATTATAACCCAATACATTAGAGGAAAAAAGTGGTAAGGTGGTTGATGCCCTAGAACATGTGATGGACAATATACTAAAGTATGGTGTGGTTAATATCCTCAAGTGAGGTAAGGATTATGGACAAAAGTGAGGTGAAGTTGTTACACCCAAGTATGGTGAATGTGATACACCATAAGATAGGTAAGGATGATACCTTGATGGTGAGGGTATGAGGGATATGATGATAATGGCTAAAACAACAAGTAAGGGTGATGGCTAAAACACCAAGTAAAGATGAGTGGTGATGGATAAAACACCAAGTAAGGGTGTGGCTAATACCTTGATAGGTGAAACACCTAAAGTGATTGATAATGGTCAACCTTATATCAACAATGCCCTAATCCGAGATGAGTCCATATCACTTGGTGATAGTTGGGCAACTCAAGAATTGATGCTAGGCCAATACACTACAAGACAAGTGTGGCAACCTATGGCCGATACACTACAAGACAAGTGTGGTGAGTTAGTACATAAAGTATTAGGATGGTCGATACCCTAATACAAGATAAGTTGATGAACTGAAGTAAGTTGAAAATGATAATGGAAATGTTACACCAAGGAATGATGCTTGGCCAATTTCACATCTAGAACTTCAAGGTCGATACACCATGATGCACCTCAAATCCGATACAATTGGATGAGTAACACATGAAGTGGGTTATGGCAATTGACACAATAAGAAGCAATGAGCTCAATACACTTTGACAAGTGTAGGCTAATGTACCTTGAGAAAGGGTTAAGCCAATTTAATATAGTATGATGTAATCAATGTCCTAGTGAGGATGGGTGAGAAACTCAGACTTGTGTGATAATCATTTAATGAGCATACATTGATACTCCTAATATATATGGAGCTATGAATCAGGGTTTTAATTCTTGATAATATGAACATGAAACCCTAATTGACTTGAAACCCTACTCGGCTTGAAAGGAAACCCTAACCCTAATAATGGGAAGGATGTATTTCTCCTGTAATGCATGGTGATGATATGTATTTGATATTACTTTTATCATGAAGTGTTAACCATGCAGGTTTCAGGAGATGATGAGCATAGCTAGGTATGAGCCATGATGTTTCATATGATATAGATTAAATGGGCCTTGTGAGCCATGTTAAATACTTGTACAACAAGTATAATGTTTATATGGTCTAAAGACTTAAAATATAGTTGTTTCCTAGTGAGAGGTGACAAGATATTAAATGGGTCTTGTGAGCCATGTGAAATACTTGTGCTACAAGTATAATGAATACCTAGGTCAGAGGACCTAGAGGTAGTGATTACTTGATAAGAGGTAATTGTGTTCAGTGATGAACGAAGGGCTTGAATACCCAGATCATGTAGTTATGATGATGATAATAATTAAGGGTTGTGAATTCCCAATGATATGGTGAAGGGATTGAGATCCTGAGTTGTATACATTCAAAATGTGTTCCAAAGGTTATGAAACAATATGATAAATGTATTACACCTTTCTTTGTAGCATCTGTTATAATTCATTATTTTAACTTGGTTGATGCTAAAAGATACTATAATGTACCTAATTAATCAAGTGGAACCCTATCATGTAGTTGCCCTGACCATATATCCATTAAGTGTTAGGATTTGCTGAATGGTGAAATGAGATTAACCCAGAACACATATTTTTGAATATGTGAGGGTGACGGACGAACATATCCTTACATCCAGATAGGGAGTGTGATCTCCCCGATGAATACCAGGGTTGCTGTGTGATCGACCTGATGAAAATGTACTGGGGATTGATGTGTGATCTCCTCGAAGAGAGTGCATGCTATGGCTGTAGCTCTATTGCGAAGATGTCTCTCTACCCCAGCAAGCTAGTTGCAGTTTGACATGATGTCACTGCTAGTGGTCTCGTGCTAACCAAGACGGGTGAGGTCTTAGATGCCGGATCTTCCATTGACCATGTATGGTACCGATGCTTTACGTAGTCATGGTCGGTTGGAGCATGAGCGGTATACCTCATCTCCTCAGTGCATAAGTGTGATTGTGAACATGAACTCAGTCGTGTAGCGTATTTGCTTACATTATAAATACGAAAACACTGGTTGATGCTACATTACTTTATGCATCTCAGATTGATAGATGTTATACATGTTCTTCATATTCCTTACAAAGCAAAAAGATGATCTATAGATCTATCATGAATAGTTGAACTGCTTAAACAATTCTATTGCTTCGCACTACAATTAAATAATTATTAAATATGCTTATTTACATAAAAGATCATCTGCTCAGTTTTATACTATTTACCTATGATAATAATATTGTTGGTAGAGAGTTATATCTCTCATTGGGACATTTGTCTCACCCCGTGGGTTCCACGATATTTAGGTGGACGTGCACAAGGAGGTAGAGACCGTACTGTAGAGGAAGGACAACAACATTCGAGACATTAGTAACAACTCAGGTTGAGTGTGTTGTTTGTCGTGTATTGTAGATAGAAGTCATATGTGTTGTCTCTATACTCTCAGGTCCTTGAGAGTTAGTACGTAATGGTTTTATAAACGATCTGAGATTTTGGCTTGTATGCCTCGAGGTTTTATGTTGCTTATGTATATGTTTGGACAAAGCAACTGATATATGATATCATTGAGATGAGATGATACAATGTATGTACACTATGAACCACAATGTATATATTGCTTTGGTTCTTCCTTTAAGAGTTTCCTGAAAATGGATTGCTTTGCAAAATAGTTTTAATTTTTAGTGATTTTTGTTAATCCACTGCTAATGTTTATTCCGCATAATCACTGTGACAGTTTGGGTGTAGTCATCACAAGTTTTTGTATCAGAGATTAAGGTTCGCTGAGTCTACAGAGACATAGGACTAAGGTGTTGAGTCTATTCTAATGTCCGCCAGTATATCTTGTAGTGACTTCTACTTATGCAGAAGAAAGGGTAAAGCTTTAAGATGTTTGGAGAACACGAGGAACACATTGCTGAGAATAATGTTGCTACACCAGGAGAAGGTGCAAGGGATCAGATAAGAGAAGAATGACTACTTGAGAATCCCCAAGTTGATCCAGTCATGATAGAGAACCCTACTTTTAATGCTCTCATTGGACAGGTTATTACAACAGTGATGCATATAGAGGATCAGATACTATCAAAACAACCTAGATTACCAGTTCCCAATGAAGAAACTTTAGACTCTGGAAGTATTTCTGATCGGCATAGTTATGTTGGAACAGTAGAAAATGTCAAAAAGATTAAGATATGACAAGGAAACAGAGTCTGCTACAAGTGTAGGAAAGTAGGACATTTGATTAGGGACTGTCTAGTAAAGGATAATGAGGTAGAAATTAAGAAAAGATATGTCCAAACTCGGGAACAAATGCCTAATAGCTCTAAAAAGGCAAAGTTTTTGGTGCCACCAATGCAACAAACACCTTGTGTACCAGGGTAGTGGCTACCAAGTAAGGGAAAAGGACCTAATTTTCCACCAGTTAGAACTCTTAATTTAGCTTCCACATCGGTAATAAGGCCGAAAAGACCAGGGTATAAGTACAAGACATGTTATACATGTGGACAGGTTGGGCATATTACATCCTTTTATCCGAAAAGAAATGTGGGGATGACCCAAAAATCAAGGGAGACTCTGCAAGGCTTGCATAACTTACATCCCAACAAAAGCAACAACATGAAACAAAAAGAGACCAAAACACAATAAAAACTTTGCCAACGAGTTCACAGGAACATCACAAACTCAAAGATCCAAAAGCCAACAAAAATCATGGAGAAAAGTAGAGAAGAGAAAACTTAGGTTCCAAGTATCTATAAAAGGGGAAATTGATAGGCTTGCCTCAAACGCCAAATTGAACTAGGCAGAAGCTTCTCAGGATGTGCAGGATCAAATCTGACTTAAATCCAGGTGAAACCATGGTGAGGACCACACTGACGAACTCCACTAGCAAACACGAGCAGCTAAAGATCAGGTTTGTAGTTGTAGGAAAGAAATAGGGGCAGAGGAGTATCACGACAGGTTACTGGGACCTCCTCAAAGACGAAGGTTCAAATGTATATACTGGTAGCGGCACGAAGAGACAAGGAGTATATTCAGATAGAAACATAGGGGAGACGGAGATCCCACCCTGTCAGCCGAGCGATTAGGGCAACAGAACTTTAGGAAAGTAGGGACCACTTTGATCAAAATTGGGTGAGGAAACAAAGGAGAAAGAGAATGAGGGGAAAGGTGCAACAAGGAGAGAGGAATCATCGAAAGAATCTCAAAAATACTTTTCACAAAGAAAGAGAGTCTGATCCGAGGTAGGAGATGATCTCAATACCCTTATATCTAGATCCAATGATCATGTGTGTTAGTCATATCAAAGAATTTTGAAAACCAAGAACCATAGCGTGACAATGCGATAAATAAATCAAAT
This sequence comes from Alisma plantago-aquatica, assembly GCA_963693085.1. Classification (NCBI taxonomy): domain Eukaryota; kingdom Viridiplantae; phylum Streptophyta; class Magnoliopsida; order Alismatales; family Alismataceae; genus Alisma; species Alisma plantago-aquatica. The sequence continues at coordinate 613,256,317 of OY856413.1, forward strand.
CCAAGTTAAATATGAATAAAGTGACATTGACATTATTTTCCCTTTTATCTTTCTTCATTTAAGTTCTAAAAATTGTCCAAATTAAGTAAAATTTTGCATAGAGGCCAATTAAGGCATATAGATTCCGATTATGCAATTAGATTTTCCTTTTGAGAACGTTTTATGTGTGAAATAAATCAAATCCTATTTTCTCTTTTCTCATGCATTAATGACATTAGGATTCTCTAAATTTTATGAAACTTCACACTCAAGTCATATTTAATGTGTTGGATACAAATTTTCCATCAATTTACATTTTGGAGTTGTTTGAGCAATTATTTAATATTTTAAAGGTTGTTCACACTTTCTCTCTCTTGATTTCACCTTTTAAGCAAACTTTCTCCAAATTGGATGAAAATTCAACCAAAGTCTATATTTATTATGTAAATTATGAATCTAAGATTATTTTCCTATTTTGGAGTCATTTAATATTTTATTTGATATTTTGGGGAAAACACACATCTTTTATTTTTCCAATTTGAATTAAATTAATTATTATTATGTGAATAATGTGAAACTTGACTCCCAAGTTAATTGGAACCCAAAGAACACGAAATTTAACATAGATTTCACTTTCGGGATTTATTTTTTTGAGATATGCCTTATGTCCCACTAATGGCTCATTAGCTACATTACTTAACCAATTAAGTCCTTTATCTTCTTATTACCATCCAAATAAATTACATGACATATTAGATTACATTATTCATGCATAGGATTATTAGGATCATTCTAACCTCAAACCTTGTTTGGATAGGTCCAAAAAGGTCAAAGTTCTAGGGTAGGGTTCTAATTCTAGTATGTTACAAGTGGAAAATAACATTATAGACCCAACCTGGATACAGAATGGAAGGGAGCAAGGAGTACATTGTAATGTGTGTGGTAGGTGTTGGGGTTTTAGAACAATGTGTAGTGATGTGCATCACAATTACAAAACCTTTCCTAGATTTAACTCATATCATGGATACATTGTAGCCATATGAATAATGAGGGTAATTGGAACACACAAGTTTCCAAACAACTAGACATGTAATATTGTATGTCATTATCGGTCTTCCCAATCTTGATCTGAACTCTTGGCAACAACATAAAGTTGTGGAACATCCATAAGAAGTGAATGTGTCTTACTTTAATGATGGAAGTCATCCTCTAGCCTCCACATGCGTGTCAAGTCCTCTATCATCCATAATGATGTAAGGAACACCTGGTGCACCACCTTAGCCTTCAAGTAGACATAGAATCACACTACTAAAAAAATAGCTTATAATGTCACATTTAGAGACATCAGTTATTACCTAAAACTGACACCTAAACCCTACAACGCCGGCTAATTACAGAGACTGACATCTATATTTGAAGACCGGCCCGACACGAGTATCACTTTTTATTAATTGTCGGCTCCCTAAGACGAACCGACACCTAAAATAGCCCGCCAAATCCAATTTTTCGAGCAAAAAAAATTACCCTCAAAGTTTCACATACGGCGTCAGTTTTGTACCTAAGAACCGACGCCTAAAGATGAAAAAAATTACCTCCAAAGGGTCGTCGGTTTTTGTGGAAAAACTGACGCTAATAAGGTTTCACGCGCCATTCCCGCAAAAATTTTTAGGGTTAAAATTGTCCAATGGACGTCAGTTTTTGCTGGCAACTGACACTGATGTATGTCAGTTGTCGGTTTCGTAGATAACCGACGCTTTTGTCAACTTAATAGGCCCCGTGAGAAACAAACTCTTCCCCATTCATCTTTGTTTCATCATGAGAGACCCTTCCGCTGCTCCCGACGCCGGTGGTCATCCAGCCTGCTCCCTCTTCCTTGTGTGCCGCCGCCGCCCTTCTCCCTACTCGCCACCATCTGCCTTCGTTCTCCCTGCTGCCGCCGCCAGTTCAGGAGCTCTCCGGCCTTTTGCCTGGTACTCTAGAGATCACCGTCTGCTCCAGAGCTCGCTGGCCTTCTACCTACTCCAGAGATCTCCACTCATTGGCTTCCTACTCTGGAGCTCACTGCCTACTGCCTGCTCACCGCCACCCTTCTCCCTCCTACTTGCTCGCTCACTGGCTGCCTGCTCATTGCTCTTCCACCCTCGCCTACCCGCTCGGCCTGCCCACCGTTCGGCTTCCACGTGCACCCATCCGTCTCGCCCTCTCTCCCTGCTTGAAAGCAAGACGCCCGACTGGGCTCAAACAGAGGTAAACATCCCCAAAAACCCTCTGTCTCGCCCTCTCTCCCAGCTCTAGAGCAAGACGCTCTGATTTGTATTTACTTATCTACTCATTCATTCATCTAATGATTTATTATTCATCACATTATTTAAATTTAGGGCTTTATATTTATTCATCTACTTTTAAAATTATTTAATCATCTCTTGATTTATATTTGTTTATCAACTGAGATGTACTTTTTTTTATCTATTGCTTTATATTTGTTTATCTACTGATTATATTTATTTATCTAATGTTTTGAGTTTACTTATTTAGATGTTGCTATTGTAAATCAACCTAGGATATGAATAAATCTTATGCTTGCATATATTTGTGCTTCTAATCCTCATGCTTGACCTAATTGAGTAAACCCTAGGAATTGATAGTATAAATGCATCTAAACATTCATAAGCTATTAATGTGTCATGGTCTCTCTTCCTAATACATTGATTAATTTAGGAAGCATTGATATGTTGTTATGGCTGTCCACAAGTGTTTTTATAAGAAAATTGTGTGTTGAATGGGGTTGTGAACAAGGATCTGGTGTTGTATTTGTTGGCCTAGAAACTCGTCCAAGATTTACTCATTAGGAGTAAATCTTGGATAGTCCCCGCTTTGGGACTGTTCTTGAAAACCTAATCTCACTTAGGATGTAAGTGTATAATGTGTATTGGGTTTTCAAGAAAATTTCAGCAGCATTTCGCCGTTTGTTCTCTAAGTACATATGTACTTGGAGAACAACGGGGAAATGCTGCTGAAATTTTCTGGAAAACCCAATACACATTATACACTTACTAGTGAGATTAGGTGTTCAAGAATGGGATAGGTGGTACACATTTATTATATATAAGAATGACATCACATGTATAAACCCTAAAGTTTTAACCATAAACTCTAATATGTTTCTAGACCCTAATCTTGTTGTAATATATACTTATTTTCTCTTTGATCATAGAATGGATAGATCATGGATGTCCATTCGCAATCGCTGCACCCCAGAGTTTATTTCTGGTCTTGATCAGTTTATTAGATTTGCTGAGGAACATAGGAAACAACCTGGAGATAGGTTCTACTGTCCATGTAGGCATTTCGGTAACAACTTGAAAGTCAGTACTGGTGACGAAATCAGAAGTCATGTCATGTGCAACGGGATTATACAAGGCTATATAGAATGGCACTGTCTTGGAGAGATTTCAAACATGAAACCAGTGGATGTCGATAGCAGTGCTTGTGTGGAAGAAGAAATTGCCTCCAATGACGTAGATGTGAATGAACCAGTTCCAGTAGACATTGTTGATGCGATGCTGGATAGTTGTGGGGTAGAGCACACCGATCCACCTCCCATGTTTAGAAACATTGTGCATGATGCTGAGATACCATTATACACGGGTTGTAAGTTTACGAAGCTTAGCGCTATGTTGAGATTGTATAAACTAAAAGCTAACAATCGATGGAGTGACAAAAGCTTCACGTCATTGTTGTCTTTGTTGAAAGAAATTCTTCCTGAAGGAAATGAGCTGCCGATCTCAACATACTGATTAAAGAAATTGTTGTGCCCAATGGGAATGGAGGCCAAGAAGATACATGCATGAAAGAATGATTGTGTATTATTTCAAAAGGACTATGTGGATTTGAAAGATTGTCCGAAATGTGGTGCGTCAAGGTATAAATTGACGACTTCGGGGGAGTCCAAACTAGTTCTCCCGCTAAGGTGATGTGGTATCTACCTATAATACCATGGTTTCAATGCTTGTTTGCCAATCCTATAGATGCGAAGAATTTGAGGTGGCATGCATATGTTAAGAAAAATAATGATGGGATCCTACGACATACATCTGATTCCCCACAGTGGAAGAAGATTGATTTATTGTACCATGAATTTGTTGAAGAGGACATGAATCTAAGACTTGGGCTTTGTACATATGGGATGAATCCGTACAGGACATTGAGCAACCAACATAGCACTTGGCCAGTTATGCTTGTTATATACAATCTTCCTCCCTGGTTGTGTATGAAAAATAAGTATGTTTCACTGTCGTCTTTGATATCGGGCCCTAAACAACTTGGAAATGATATCGAAGTTTATCTTGAACCTATGATTGATGACTTGAAGAAGCTCTAGGGTGAAGGTGTGATGACCTATGATGCTTCACGAAGAGAGACATTTTGTTTGCACGCTATGTTGTTTTGCACTGTGAATGACTTTCCGGCATATGGGAATTTGTCTGGATATAGTGTCAAAGGATCTAAAGTGTGTCATATATGTGAAGAGAACATTGATTCAATGCGACTAAAACACGGTGTCAAGACTGTATATCTTTCTCATCGAAGGTTTCTTCCAAAATTTCATCTGTATCGTAGGTTGCGCAAAGCATTCAATGGACGGAATGAGGAACGTAGTGCACCTAAACCTATATCAGGGGAGGATGTTTATGAAAGAGTGAAAGACATCGCCAATGAATTTGGTAAGAGATCACAATGTACGATGGCCACAAGGAGTGACAAGTCTTTATTCAAGAATAAGTCGATATTTTGGGATCTTCCTTATTGGAGTTCTTTGACAATCAGACATTGTATCAATGTCATGCACGTTGAGAAAAATGTATGTGATAGCGTCATCGGTACTCTGTTGAATATACCAGGTAAGACTAAAGATGGGATAAAATCCAGAATGGACCTACGTGAAATGGGAATAATGACAGAACTAATAGGGATCGTCACCTTAGTCCCAGTATATATGTACTAAGCTAGTGTTGTATGTAAATTCGGCGTTGTTGTTGTTATGCATTATATATGTGTTAGTCTGTCATGTTGTTATATGAATCTGAAACACTTGTGCGTACTACACTTTATGTATTCAGTTACTTCATACATGCTCCCTATATGAGAGATGAATTAGATGATGTAAGAGAATATTGGGCAAAAGCCCTGCAAAGAGTGGGAATTTTTCAATATGATTTTGTTGACAATGATGACAATGATGAATAAAGAATAACTTTGTTCTCATAATTAATTTTGTGTGAATGTGAATGAATTTTTATGAATTGTCATATGTGTGTGAAAATCATCAATACATGAATGTTTCTATATGTGTCCGAATGTGAAAAGAGATGATATAAACGGAACTGTAGGTTGCTACTGGTTTCTACATGCGTGTGATGAAAAAATAATATGAATTAAATATTAAAATACATGAGTGTGAATCACATATATATAATATTGTCCATCATGTTAATTTTGCAGGTTTGTGGCCTGTTGTTGGCTGATATCAATGGATTTCGTAAAACCTGTAGTTCATAACTGAACTGTAGGTTTCTCATCCTGCGACCAGCCACAGCAGGTTTGCAAACTGATAGAAAAAAAAATCAAAACATAGGCGTCGGTTATTTGAACCAAACCGACACTTATGTTATACGACGGTGGTTTTTCACCTAAAACCGATGTCTATGTGACCAGGTACCACGGCCGTGCTGGGAAGAACGGCCGTGGTGGCAGGTAGGGGATACGACGTCAGTTATTATCACAAAACCGACATTAGTTCAGATGATGTGGCGTCGGTTACTATTAAAAACTGACACCTATAATCCCTTTTCTGGCGTGTTTTTGGTGGCGGGAAGAGTTTTGGCGTCGGTTGTTGAGTAAACAACTGACGCCTATAGTCCCTTTGTTAGCACATTTTTGGTGGCGGGAAGAGACTGGGCGTCGGTTTTTACTAAACAACTGACGCTGATAGTCCCTTTGCTGGCGCATTTTCGGTGGCAGAAAACATTTTGGCGTCGGTTGGAATCCGACGCCGAAGGTGTCCCCCTTTAGCGGCGCCCACTTGGGTGTCGCTTTGAAACCGACGATAAAGAGCTTAAATAACCGACACTAAAAGGCTTTTATGTAGTAGTGTCAGATTGTCAATGTGCTACTATCAATCACTCTTTTCTTCTCCTATTGTGGGGTGGCTTCCTTTGTGAATGATTTCTCTCTCGTAAAGTGAGAAATTCATGGTCACATGTGTGAAGCATGCCCGAGATATCACACCATTTATATAGGAGAGGAATAGGTTAGGGTTTATCAAAACCAAAATACTCTTCCTAGTTGCAATCTTCAGTTAATCACAAAATCGGCAAAACTCACAAAATTTTAGTTGATTGACTCACTATCCAATAATTCTACTAGATAGTTGATTGGTGACACCTCAGTCAATTTTTGGACAATCCAATCAATGCATTGGCATTTTAATTGATTTTTGATGATCCTGTACTATTTCCTAACCAATGTATCATGAGTAAATCTCTAGATTGACAGTCACTTGATCGATTGACACTCAATCAACATGTTGATTTTTGAAACCATTAGTTGATCAAATGACCTATGAATTGTTTGATTGGATTGGAGATCAACATATACATAATTTAGAACCATTCTGGTTATGATTCTGATGGAGACCTTCTTTTTCCTGGATCATCCTTGTGTCTGTGACATTGTAGATTCCACATTATTTTGATAGTGATGTCAAAACCTCACTAAAAATGAGCAATATCTAGAAACACAACGTTGCCATGCAAGTAATCATAATGAGTTTGAGAACAACTTCAACATATAGGTGGTCAGTGTTACTGTAACACTCGATCCCACTACCTAAGTTACACTAGAGTTTTAGGAATGACGACTGACCCCACAAACAACCATTAGCGTTAACTGCACTTTGTCCTCACTCACACAGAAGACACGATCAACTTCCTGACATGTAACACATCCTAGTACTACTCTGGGCTAAGCATGCTTAACCACACAGTTCTTAGAGATGGGCTCCCTAAAAAGGAGGTTCACCTTGGTGATATGGATAGTCCAATCATTTATTTTAAGATAATTTTATCTGAGGCCTCAAATACCGGGATGTTACAATATTCCCATTTAGACTCTTGATGTCCTCAATAAGGTTCATTATATGGCCTCATAATATTTCCCCATTTAAGTACAAACCCATAATGCCCCATGGACACCCAGCTCCGGATCACGACTACCAGTGCAAGGGTGGCTACGTCACCATAGATAACCCTTTATAACATGCCTAGATCGTAAGGCTCAAGACTGGCATGCGACATGCCCATGTGGACCCCACCTAGTAGAGGGGTTATGGTTCTGATACCATTTGTAACACCTGGGCCCACTACTCAAGGCTCTAGTAGAGTCTTAGGAATGACGATTGGCCCTATAGACCACCATTGGCCTAAGTTGTGCACTTCGTCCTCACTCACACACAATCCAAGATCAACTTCTTGACTGTACATCCATCCCGGTACAACTTTGGGATGAACATGATTAACCACAGAGTCCTTAGTTTTGGGCTCCCTAAAAAGGACATGTACCTTAGTGATATGGATAGTCTAATCATTTCTTTAAGATCATTTTATTGGAGGCCTCAAATCTTGGGACGTTATAGTTACCATAACCATATAATCCTGTTGTCGAACCTGAGGAATGAATAAGTCATCCTCTTAATATTTAGTCTATGTTTATTGATCTAGGGTAGACATTTGATGTCAATATCCAATATGACTCTTATGAGCATGGCCATGTGTAATGAAAAAGAACTTAGATCCTACCCTATCCCCTGATTAGAAAGCTAGTTAGGTTTTTGACCAAACTAGGACTAAAAAATAGAAAACCTTTACATAATAATTTAATTATGTGGCAACATGTAAATGAAACCGTGAAGTATAGTACATATATTTTATTTACTAACATAAATGCTAAATAAAAATAAATAATATGTTTTGGAGTAACAAGTGGTGAATTCATGTTCATAAATATTAATAATGTCTCATAATTTAAATAAAGAAGGAATTAAAGGACATAATGTCCGAAATGAGTAAAATGTAGATTTGTGTGCATAATAATATATAACTCTTTTTGTAATAATGAGACATTAGTAGGACTTAATTAAGTAAGTGTTGATATAATGTTTAGATAAATATAATGATAATGTGTCAAAATTCCTAAGGGTGCCATAACTCATAAAAACAAATCTCAAAATAAAAATCTAATAGTGAAAACATGTTCCTTGGGTGCCTATTGCCTTGGGAACCAAGTTCAACATTATTTGCAAAATAATAATTATCTTAATTATTTTTGATAAAGAAAATAGGATAAAAGAAAAAATATTAACTAAATTACTAAAAGTTTCTAAAAGAGGAATTAAACCCCAGATTCAAAATATAGATACTAAAATAAGAATGTTTGTGAATTTTCAACTAATTTGGACAATTTTTTATGTTCTATGTTTAGGAGAGAGAACGTGTAAATAAAGCCCAAAATATTAAATAATGTGTTAAATAATACCATGAGAGGAAATTAATGACAAATTCATCTTTCACAAGTTAAAGATTGCTTGTGGGTGAAGTTTCACCTTAATTGGTGATTTCTAGATGTCTCTAAATCAAGAGGAAAGAGAAAATAAGACTTATGTTAAAATAATTAAATAAAATATTTAGATTCTCCAAAACTGAAAACTAATGCCATATCTAGTTGCTATACATCCTAATTAGGCTAGGTGTCAAATTTCATTTAATTTGGACCTTTTTACACCCTAAATTGATGAGAGAAAGAAAATGAAATAATTACTTTGTACCCTTTCCTATTTGACTATGGTTTCAGATTTAATAGTTGTCACATGCGCTATGGATTTCAGCTGTGATATGGGCCATCTGATGATGAATGGATGGTGGTGATTTCATCGCCTACCGTGGGTAGGAGGAGCCCGCGTATGAACAGTACGTCGAGATGGTATCCGAGTGTTTCACCATTTTCTTGGTTGTCTCTTGATCATTTTTCGTGATTTTAATTTTGTGCGACTAATTTGCGAGGAGAATCTACATGAAATGATCCATAACTCGGGTCCTACTTTCTATGTCTTGAGAAAAGCCTTAACTCTTCTCCAAGTTCACAAACCATCTACTCCTAGAAACTCTTACGCCTAAACCAATATATATATATATATATATATATATATATATATATATATATATATATATATATATATATATATATATATATATATATATATATATATATATATATACACGACCATCCTTTAACCTCTGTCAACACTAGAGACATCTTCCTCTCATTCCAATTTCTTCTTTTCCCTCGTGTGTTGCCACCACAAGTTCAAAGGACTTTTCTTGGAGCTAGCGGCCCGTGCTTTCTCTTCACTTCTACCCACATCAATTCCGTTTGAGGTTAGACTTAGTAGCTCCTGTTCTTCAATTTTGTGCACTCGGTTTATCGTTTGGGTACTCTTCGGCATCTTGCCTAATTTTCAGCCAAAGAGAGAAGCTGCTTGTGCTGGCCATGGTGAGGGCGCATGGAAGGGGGTGACCCCTTCTCTTGTTTTTCATTTTTTCCCCTGCTCGTTCTCTTGTTTTGTTTTTCTTTGCTAGGGGCACTTCCTTTCTTTTGCCTTCAGTTTTGTTCCTTGTCTTTATGCTTGTTGAGCGTTGAGTTGATTGTGGGACTGGATGAGTTGTCCATCCATGATTGGGTCAACTCAGTGCACACTCCCTCTCCTCTCTCTCCCTCTTTCTCGCTCTTTCTTGCAAAGCTTTGTTTTGCTTATGTGGAATTTCTTGATTTTCGAGTTGGTCGATTTTGTAAAAATCATATATTTTACTCTGCTTGTCCAAAAATTAAAAATAAATATGTTTTGGAATCGAAAAATGTGATCTTTCTAATAAAAATAGTTTGAGAGTTTGACTTCTATATTTTTATTCATTGATTATTAAGGATCAAATAAATTATATAAATGCCCTAAAAATTTGTAACTTAATCATATAAACTCCAAATAAAGCAAAAAAATATGTTTTCTTGATTAGAAAAACATAAGGAATTGTTTGTTCTAGGTTTTGTGACAAAAAACTAAGGTTTTCCAAATAGTTCTAAAATTAGGGTTTTTTTATACATTATGCTTTATAAAACCCTAATTCTACATATATGTGTAATAGGTGCTTAGGAGACCTAGGCTTGGATCTAGGACTACCTTTGGAGTTGTTTAGACTCTGAAGTGAGTTATGTTTGCATCCCCAATTATTCTATATTGAGAAAACATCTAAATTATCACTCTTTTGATAGCCTACACAATATCTATTTCTTTTGAAAATGTATTTCATGTGAAATACCTTATTTGGTTATGATATTGTGATCATTCTAATCTGACTAGACATTCTTTTGACTCCATCTTATACTTTGATCATGCTGGAACTCTACTTGGTAATAAGTGCAACTTATGCCCACTTTAGTGGTGGATGTTTATATTGTCCATTTATGTGAATCTTGTTTAAAATAGACTATACTTTTTACTTGCCACTACATTAAGCATGTTATGTGAAGAAGTAGCCCTAGAGTAGTGCAAGTATATTGGTTTTTGGGTTGTGCACCCATGTATTGTTTTGGGGATGGAGGTTGTGTGCCCCAAACCCGGGTTGTGTTGCCCATTTATATATATATATATATATATATATATATATATATATATATATATATATATATATATATATATATATATATATATATATATATATATTGGGAGTCTGGAAATACATCATTCTCTATTACGTTTCATGTTTGTGAGACTTGGATGCCTCTTTTATTTATATTATTCTAGTGCTATGCTTATCTCACATGCATGCATGTTGATATTATTGTGATCAGTTTTGTTCCCAAGTTTTACATGTGCTTTTGTGGAACAACTTTTATGTTGATTTAATGCCAAGTATTCTCCTTGTTATCAATTTTTGAATTCATATTCATTCATGCCCAGTTGGGTAGTACTTTCCTCTTACTTTAGGAAGCCTTTTATGACGTCCTTTATTTCATAATAGTGCTTAATACTCGATCTAGTATGCACATACTAACATTTTGTTGACCAATCTACTTTTCTCCTTCTTGCTGGGGTATGCTTCCAACGCCATGTATAGGTCAAGGAGGAGACAACCAAGTTGGACCAGGACCTCATCAAGTTTAATTGAAACCTTTTGGGAGACTTTCTTGAAGTGGTTAGGTGATCCTCAGCTAGTCCTATTTTAGTTAATTTTTCTTATATCTCACCCTATGTGGTGAAGGATAGTGATGATAACAAGCTTTGTAATGGTTAGATACTATATTCTGTTGCTAGTTTTGGTGTTATGATACATACATGTTGAATGAATTGGTTACCAAACCTTTTGTGAAAAATTTATGTTGGTGTTTGGTTATAAGGGATGATGCTTTTTATTTTAATAGGGAGTGGAACCCCTATAGGATTCCACTCCTTACACCATGGTTTTTCATCATCTCATTCATCAAGTGGCTAGGGATTTCACTCCAATAGGTGGGAAAAATTCCATCTATGTCACTCACAACAATCCATATGTGTTATAGTTCACCCAACCATCACCTGTACAATAATCATTACTTAAGGGTATGTTAAGTAGTGTAAAGTGTATTGAACAACACGTGATTATTGTAGTGACTTCAGGTCTAAGGATCACAATCACCACTACCACATTGAGACACGATTCTGATTGTCATAGGATTCCTTCCATATATCAATCTCAAGGTCGGTCAGGCATATACAACCTATTCTCTGATGAATACATCTGTGTCTAACTTAATATCTAATATCATGACTAAAAAGATGTAGTCATCAGTTAGCACATACACCAATCATATATATTTCTATTGTCTAAATAACTTACTCAATAATATATGACTCAAGATTTGATAAGAGTGAATACTCTCTATATACATATGTTCTCATACTCAAGTCATCAACCCAAATTGTATGTCATTGATTCAAAACATTCTTAGGACACTATCCATTTTAATAATTATCTAAATACTAAAACAAAATTATATGAGTGAAATTCCTATTATTTATAATCAAATTGGGTACACAATATACAATTACAATCACCATGTGTCTAGCTCTGAGTGCATACAACCAACAATCTCTCACTTACACTAGATCCAATCACTCATGAATCTAATTCCATGTGATCTATCATGACTATCATGCTTCTACTATGGAAGTATTTTTTTCAACTACAATTCTTTCATATGGTACTCTATGAATATTTGCATGTCCTTAATGTAAGACATATTGTATGAGATGGTAACACTATATATCATATGTTCTTAGAATGCATAGATTATCTAGGTTCCTTATATTCTTTAGTGGCTCCATTTTTACTACAGTAAAGCTCTACCAAATCGTCAGTGGTTGTACCACCCTAAGTTCACTAATGAACATCTTGATCCAAACAACTTCTATTATTTCATTCAATGTAGCAACATACTCGACCTCTACTGTAAAATCAATTTTTTTGCTGCAACAAAGGTGGGTCTCTTCTACTTTTAAAAACCTCAAAGGAGGTGAAGATTATGCACAGAGGCAAGAAAGAAATAAAAACTATACAAAATAAGAAATTATATATGTATATATTAGGAGTATCTCTAGAGAAAACTATCCAAATAACATCAATAGGAGTCTCTTGGCTACTATACAACCTTCTATTTCTTTCCATCCAAATGTGATAAATCACAAACCTAGAACTGGTCTTATATTTCTTTCTTAGCCTTAGTAGATCTTCAAACTGCATCGGCCTTACTCCAAACTCACAAACAAGCTCCAAATCTTATAACTCTCTTCACAGCCAAGGAACAAATGCTGAATACTTTCTTCATCATTCCCACAGAAGTAACACCTAGGGAAGAAATGGTAGCCAATCCTTCAAGTGTTGAGTTGGGATTTTCTTCATAAAACCCTTCTATGGAAAGAAAGAAACTTTGCATAGAATGTTTTTAGACTAGATATACCTTGCCCGTGCTACCTTGAACCCTTAACTCTACATATGTTCAAGGCATTTTTAGGACTAAAGAACTACTGCCATTAATTACAAGTCTATCTTGGCGGTCAACATTGGTACAAGGTAAGTTATCAAAGAAGGTATAAGCAATGTGACCTCCCCTAATGTCAAGGAACATCCACTTCCTGTTTGGGATACAATGGTAAACTCGGTCGAGTTCACCTTTCTTAAATCTTCTCATAAGTTGATCACCTAAATGACTTAAAAGAGTAGTCATGTCTTTGCACCATAGATCATTCCACATGAGGAACTTCAGACCATTCCCTACTTCAAACTGAACATGATCTGGAAAGATAATCTTTTTTTGAATAGCTTCTTAAGAATATAGGAACATCTTGATTTGGGTTTAAAAGACCATTTTGAGTCTAAAAATGAATTAATTCTTATGCATCCACTTAACGTAGAGAGACCTTTTATCACTATCAATGTCCCATGGATTCCTAATAGTACTAGACTTAACCAGTCCTGGAAAAGAGGGATTTCTAGACCATCTTCACCCCTCAGATTCAGATTTATGACTAGCACACTAAGTGAATGTGCTTCTTCTCCTTTGTGTCACCCAAAATAAAAATTCTAAAGTGCCTCTCCAACTCATTAACAATGCCTTTGGGGAGTGTCAAAGTAGCTGGCCATATGATATGGTAAGACAATAAACTAGAGATAACCAATTCAACTCTAGACACCACTGAGGGAAACCTACTCTTGCAAGCATCAAGTTTTAGCTTCACTTTATTGACAACATGCAAGCACATATTCTTAGTCAGCTTTCCAACGAATAGGGGAAGGTCTAGATACTTAATTGGAAAATCAATACACTCCATGCTTAAAGTATTAGAAATAGAAACATACACCTGCCCCTTACTAACAAATAGTTGGCTCTTACTAGAATTCAACTTAATAACAAAAACTCTTTCAAAGATAGAGAAAACCTTATTCAAAACAACAAATTTTTTGCAATCAACCTTAGAAAAAGAAGGATATTGTAAGGCCCCTGAACATGCTTCATGAGTTGAATAAGCTTAATTACCATAATTTAATGCTTATAACCCTAATATAAACTTGTGATATTCTTTGAAATAATAATACAAGCTTAAGTTTCAAATTTGGTCCAATTTGGACATTGTTTGAGCAAGTTATGTAATTTTATGTACATTTTGGACTTTTATGCAATTTACCCAATTGAGGGGTTTTATTAGCAATATGTCACATGCATTATGTTTCTTAGATGTTATATTATCATTCTTGAGTATTTTGAGCCATGGGGATCCTAGTTGAGCAATGGTTTGAAGGTGTTTTCCTCAAGGGTATTTTAGGGTTTACCCCTACATTGATGAGCTACCTTTAGAAACTATCAACTAATGAATTATTTGATTGTTTGGGAAATTCGACAAAGGAAAGCTAATAAGGTCTATATAGATGGTGGGGGAGCTTCTTGTGTGTTTTCTTGTATATTCTTAATAATTTAAGGCCATGGACACTTGGATAGATACTAGAACTTCAACGTTTTCTATTTCTTTATCTTAAAAGTTTCATATACTTATCCCTAAGCACAAAAACGAGCCATTTTCTCTCCACCACTTCCCTCCTTCTACCAACCTCGTTCTCCCTCTGTGATGCTGCGAATTTCCTATCCAAGGAATAAGAAATTGGGGATCTTCTTGGAAAAAGGATCTAGGGTTGCAATTGACTTCCTTTAGGAGTTCCTAAAGCTCCTTCCTAGTGATCTTGACCTAAAAGTGTAAGTATTACCTTATTTCCTCCATTTATTTCTTTTCTATTCTTCCTCCTATATCTCTCCAGGTCAGAACCCTGTTGTTCCATGGTGAAAGTGGCTCTAGAACTAAAAAATGTATCCTTCTTGTTTCTTTTTCTAGGGTTTTGCTTCTTTGTGGAGAGAAGTGCCTATTTGACCAAGTTCAGATCTGAATCTAGGAATTTCTTACCTTATTTGCTCAAGATTCTTGCTGTTTGAGATATGACCTACTCTATAGAGGCGATTTATATAACATTCTTCACTTATATTGCTTACTAGAAGCTTGATAGTTCATGTTTATGCTTTAATGTGATGATCTAAGCATAAAGAAATCATGTTTTTGCGGTGTTCCCTATTCTGTTCCAGTTCTATATGAACTTGTAAACATGTGTAAGACCTTTCTAAGGTGTTAAATGATCTGGGATAAGTTGATATCAACAACCTATGGTGCTAAGTAAAAAATGATTTATGGTTCAAATTAGGGTTTTCAAGCTATTTCCTTCCCTATCACACAACCAATGGTCATACCATTCAACAACCAATGGTGTTTCTATCTTGGCAACTGATGTTCATGATTAAGGGTGTCAAATTTATGGTGACAACCTATGGTCACCCCCTTAGGCCAGGTTTTGTCTCAATTAGACGTTTAATTATCATCCAATGAGTATTCTAATGATGTTATCAATCGATGATGACATTAGCTTAATATTTGATGGTGTTAACTGAATGTATTACTATTGTAACAACCAATGGTGACCTAATGATCACAATTAATTGTGGATCAGGTCATCACCATATATGATGAGTTAAGAATGTAATTGTAGATTTGACTAAACCTTAAACCAATGGTTCCTTAGTTCAATTGATCTAATGGTTAGACCTATACTTCACTCGATAACCTTGAACAATGAACTCGATCCAATGAATAATATTGGATGATTCAACATCCAATGGATTAGAATAAATCACATGGTATTATATGTGGGTCCTAGTGATGATAATTTGATGGTTTAATACCATTAATTTGTAGTCTTACATTTGCAATCATATAGTTATATTTGATAAATCACTCTAATAAGTGGTTGTGTAACTCCCATGTGATCTAGCTTGTTATACCTAACCTTAATGTAATTATATGATGTTGATTGGTTATAATCATACCTCATGAATGATTAATGTGACAATGAATTACACTCTTCTTGTGTTGAAACCACAATACAATACCATTTGAATATCATAGTGCCTTGCCATGTTAATATCTATGGGCACATATGTGCTAATGATCTT
Organism: Alisma plantago-aquatica; assembly: GCA_963693085.1. Taxonomy (NCBI): domain Eukaryota; kingdom Viridiplantae; phylum Streptophyta; class Magnoliopsida; order Alismatales; family Alismataceae; genus Alisma; species Alisma plantago-aquatica. The sequence goes on from OY856413.1 coordinate 613,272,490, forward strand.
TTGAGCCTTGTTTAAGACATGTAATGATGATGATAACCTTACTATGAATAATGTGATGGTCGTAATGACCTTTGGGCATGTTTGAAGCCATGATTGAGGTGAAATCCTCTTCATGTTCCAATAAGGGTTAAAATCCTAGAACTTGTGATAAGATATCAATTTCTTATAATAGTATGATGATAAGTGCAGTCCATTAATTTGCAATGAATGATAGCATGTGGTAATGTGATTAAGATTTATATCTCAAATGTTTTATATCTTTTAAAGTTGTTATACATGTACTCTTGTTGGAAAAGAATTAGGGTTTGAATGTGCACTTGTATGATAAAGCCTTAATGCATTCAATTGGTAGTAATTAATCAAGTGTAAACTTAATCATGTAGAGCCCTGTGCCGTAGAGCCATCTTCAGTGTCAAAACTTACTGGTTGGTGAAATGAGTATTCCCAAGGGAAACTCGGAGCACATACTGTTGAGTATGTGGGGGTGGAAAGTTGAGGATATATCCTTGTCATCCACAAATGTAGGTTATGGAGGATGGCTATGGTCATGTCTCTGACATTTGATGCGATTGAGGACAGCTGCAGTTGTACCTAAGATTAGAGGGTTTTGTATACCCTTGTTTCTAGTGTCATAACTTGTACCAAGTATGGACTAGTTGTTATCAGTTGACTATATGTCACTATTGGCAGTTTGTCTGGTATGTCACTGCAGTTTACTTGTACTGACCGGGGGGGGGGGAGAGATCTTAGGATACTGACACTCCTAGATCTTATACTGAATTGAATAGCACTTTGTAGTGGTCAGTTGGACTTTGAGTGGTATGACTCAAACACCCCAGGGCATAATAATAAAAGATATAATACCAACCATGTAGTATAATTGCTAGGGTTTAATATGTATCACATTGGTTGATTAACCCTTGTCTTGTCTTTACACTACATAGTTCTTACCTGATGCAGACTTGTGAAAATTGTGTAATTCTGCTTGATGCTACAACTTTTTTGCTTAACTGCTTAATATGCATAAACTGTTCAATCTGTTCATATTGCTTATTCAATACCCTAACTGCTCAATGTATTTACTATTAATTAATATGTTATAATCAATATATGTTGGAGAGAGTTATATCTCTCACTGGGACTGGGTCTCACCCATGGGTCACCACATTTTCTTTTAGGTGGTTGGGGGCAATGAGGTCAAGGTCAGGCTGTGGAAGAGAACCAACCTGGTGATCAATAGATTCAGAAGGTTGGTTAGTTGTAGATGTTAGTAGTAGAGTCCTAGTGTCATCCTTGTACTCTCAAGTCTAGGTATGGGATGTGTTTTCTAGATGATATATGTGTATTGACATGAGATTTTGGTAGTATGCCAATGTTTGCAAATATATGGCATGTACGTGTGAAATATCTTTTGTATGCAGGATGTGAATGAGGTCTTTGGACCCATATGTAAATACTTGTTACAGTATATGAGTATGGAATGATGTACCTTTTGTAAATGTTCTAGAGTTTATTTATATTGTTGGAATTGGTTTTAATTATCCTGCATTTTTTACTATGTGATTAATTAGTAGTTAATTGTGTTTTGTGAGCATGACGAGGTGTCATAGTTAAGTTGGTATCAGAGCTCTAGGTTTACTGAGTCTATAGAGACATAGGACTTAGGTTTGAGTCTGTTCTTATGTATCCAACATATCTAATCATAGTTTATGCTTATGCATATATGTCTAGAGGACATGATGAACACGTTGAGAGTAGCTATGTTTCACCAAGAGGAGGTGTTGGGAGGCAGGCTCATGATGAGAGAGTGCTAGAAGTAGGGCTAGAGTAGCCCGCAATGCCTCATCTAGACCCAACAATGATGGCCAATCCTGAGTTTCAATCGATGTTTAGACAGATGATGGCCACAATTACACATATCGCTGACAGAGTGCCAACACATCAAGCTAGGGCATCCACCTCTAATGTGGAGTCCCAACGTGTCGGGAAGACATTTGAATGTCTTAGACGTGTTGGGGCGATTGAATATGTAGGTACTTCTGATCCACCAGACGCTGACATGTGGTTGACTGAGCTAGAAAAGGCGTTCAGAATCTTAAACATCATTGAAGAAGACAAAGTTAAGCATGCGGTATACTTGTTGAAGGGTAGTGCTAGCCACTGGTGGGCCATAGAAGAGGAGAAAAGGCTAGGAGTTGTGATAGGATGGGAGGCGTTTCAGAGGGAATTTGTTAGCCGGTATTTTCCAGAGACCTATCTCGATGAGAATATATCTCAATTTGAGAAGATTTGTCAAGGGGATATGACTATTAATGAGTATCAATCAAAGTTTATGGAACTTCTAAGGTTCTGCCCACACATGGTAGAAATAGACAAGGAAAGGATTTAGAAATTCAAGAAGGGCCTAAGTACTGAGTTGACTACCACAACATCAGCCCTAGAAATTAGGGAGAGGTTATCCACCTTTGTGGAATCTGTAAGGAGGATTGAGAGGTGTTCCATTGAGAAGCATGAAGCTAATGCTGAGAAGTGACCTATGCAGTTTCAAGGGCAATCATCTAGAGGCTTTAAAAAGTTGAGGTTTTTACCACCACAGTCGCAACCAAGGTCAACCTTCACTGAACCAAGATCACATGCACCATCACAGTGGACCCCGAGTTGGGGTAGAGGTCATAGTTTTCCACCGACGGGAGCCCACAGTACCTCATCGGTTTCAATGACATGGCTGTTTAGGTCATATCAGGACACCACATCATGTTACAAGTGTGGGCAAGTGGGGTATACAAAACCTTATTGCCCTATGAAAGATGAGGAGATGACTCAACAGCCAAGGCAAAGTCAACAAGGTCCACAACAATGAAAATTTAGTAGTGGCATTGGAAGAGGATGTTGTCAAGCATCCCAAGAAGGATCCTCTAGACAAGCAAGTAGAGGTCGTGGATGGCAGTAGGTGACAACAAGGTTCTATGCCATGACCCAGCCAGAAGCAGTGGTCAATCCACGAGTGTGACTGGTCAGATGGAGTTATTTCATTCTGATTTGCTTGCTTCTTGTTTTGTATCTGTGTTAGTAGACCCAGGTGTGACACACTCTTTTATCACCAGAGAGGTGATAGACAGTTGTTATCTACTTGTTAGTCTTAGATCTGATAGCTTACAGATAGAGACTCCTTTGGCTGATTCTACCAATTTTTGGAAAGTGTGCCCTTCTTGTGTTCTTTCTTTTTCTAGACACAACATTCAAGTGGACCTTTTTCCACTTGACATGCATCATTTTGATGTAATACTAGGAATGGATACCTTGGAAAAATACAAGGTAGTCTTGTACTATAGTACTAAGGTGGCGACGTTCCAGGATGGAGATGTACAATGGGTTTTCTAGGGTGATAGGAAGATTCTTCCTACATGTTTGATGTCATCTATGATAGCTGAACAGTTGATGAGATAAGGATGTGAGGCTTCTTAGCTCATGTTATGGATACCAAGGTGGGTGGTCCTAGTATTCAGGAGGTACTAGTGGTGCGAGAATTTGAGGATGTCTTTCCTGAGGAATTTCCTAGCATTCCCCCTCCTAAAGAGATTGAGTTTGAGATCAATATTGTTCCCGGAACACAACCCATAGCACAATTAGCATACAAAATGGCACCAACAGAGATGCAAGAGTTAAAGAAACAATTACAAGAACTGTTAGAGAAGGGTTTTATCAAGCTGAGCACTTCCCCTTGGGGTGCTCCCATGTTGTTTGTTAAAAAGAAGGATGGTACAATGAGGTTGTGTATAGACTACAAAGAGTTGAATAAGGTGACAATAAAGAATAAGTATCCTTTGCCAAGGATTAATGATTTTTTTGATCAATTGAGAGGTGCCACTATGTTTTCAAAGATAGACCTGAGGTCAGGTTACCATCAGTTGAGAATTAAGGCTGATGACATAACCAAGTTAGCTTTTAGGACTATGTATGGTCATTATGAGTTTGTGGTTATGTTGTTTGGGCTAACCAATGCACCTACAACTTTTATGGATCTAATGAATAAGGTGTTTAGAACTTATCTTGATCAGTGTGTGGTCGTGTTCATAGATGATATCCTAATATAATCCACGGATAGTGAACAACATGAGAAACACCTTTGCCAGACATTGACTTTGTTGATATAGCATCAACTATATGCTAAGTTCAGCAAGTGTGAATTCTGGTTATCTGAAGTGTCTTTTCTGGGCAATGTTATATCTGCAAAAGGCGTTTGTGTTGATCCTAAGAAAGTGGAATATGCACTAGAATGGGAACAACCAAAGACACCGATAGAGATCTGTACTTGCCTAGGTCTAGCAGGTTACTAAAAGAGGTTCATCAAAGACTTTAGTTCTATAGCATTACCCCTAACTAGGTTAACCAGGAAGGATGTTCCTTTTACTTGGAATGACAAGTGACAACGTTCTTTCAAGATTTTGAAAGAAAAGTTGATTAGTGCACCAGTGTTAGTACTGCCAGAGCAAGGAAAAGGCTATATTGTCTTTTGTGATGCTTCAAAGAATGGGTTGGGATGTGTGTTGATGCAGGATAAAAATGTGATTTCTTTTGCTTCACGACAGCTTAAGAAACATGAGGAGAATTACCCAACACATGATCTGGAGCTTGTAGCAGTGGTCTATGCCTTAAAGATTTAGAGACACTATCTTTATGGAGAAAAGTGTCAGATCTTCACTGACCACAAGAATCTACAGTATATCTTCTCAAAATAGGAGTTGAATATGAGGCAAAGGAGATGGATGGAGCGGATTAAGGATTATGATTGCACAATAGACTACCATCCAGGGAAAGTGAATGTGGTAGCTGATGCATTAAGTAGAAAGTCATCTTCATCATCAACGATAGATAATGCAAAATTAAATTCCGTGATGTGCCATAAGAGAGATATGCCAGTGTCTCTTCTCCAGATGAATATATAGCTAAAAGTTTCCTTGTTGATAGGATTGTTGGCACAGTTACAAGTGAAACCTACCTTGAGACAATAGATTCATGATGCATAACAAAATGATATTGTGATATAGAATATCTGATCAGGGATTGGTAGTGAAAAGTATGATGGTTTTCATGAGGCAGATGATGGTTCGATTTGTTACTACAATAGGATAGTAGTTCCTGATGTTGATGGGTTGAGGAATATGGTATTTGAGGCGGCTCACTCGTCCATGTATGCAATGCATCCTGGAAGTACCAAGATGTACCAAAACTTGAAAAGCATGTATTGGTGGCCAGGTCTAAAGCATAATGTGACAGAGTTCATTGCCAAATGTCTAGTTTGTCAGCAGGTGAAGGCTGAGCACCAGAAACCTGCAGGGACATTACAACCCTTGCCAATACCATAGTGGAAATGGGATCATATTACTATGGACTTTGTGGTTGGTCATCTTAGGACAACCAAGGGTCATGATTCCATATGGGTGATAGTAGATAGATTGACTACGTCAACTCATTTTCTACCAGTTAAGATGATGTTTACAACAAAGAAATTGGCAGAAATATATGTTGATGAGATAGTCCGCCTGCATGACATTCCAGTGACTATAGTTTCTAACAAAGGTACACAATTTACAAGTCATTTTTGGGAGCATCTGCATTCAGCAATGGGAACACAATTGAGATTCAACATATATTTTTATCCACAGACTGATGGCCAGTCTGAAAGGACTATTCAGACTTTAGAGGATCTCTTGAGGGCATGTGTGCTACAATTTCTTGGTAGTTGGGATGTACAACTGACTCTAATAGAGTTTGCATACAACAATAGCTATCAAAGAAGCATAAATATGGCCCCTTATGAGGCTCTATATGGGAGACGATGTCAGTCTCCTCTTTACCAGTATGAGACAGGTGAATAACAACTTTTGGGTCCTGACCTAGTACAACATATTACAAAAAATATTAAAGTGATACAACAACAGTTGAAAGCAACTCAGGACAGGAAAAAATCTTATGTAGATAACCAATGTAGACCACATGAGTTCCAAGTGGGAGATAGAGTATATCTTAAGGTTTCTCCTTGGAAAGGTGTGCTGAGGTTTAGAAAGAAGGGTAAGTTGGCTCCTAGATTTATGGGACCATACCCTATCCTAGCTCATGTTGGAAAGGTAGCATATAAGTTGGATCTACCACCAGAGCTACATAGATTGCATAATGTCTTTCACATCTCTATGTTGAGGAAATTCCATCTAGATACTGACCAGACAATCCAACCAGTAGAGATTGAGTTAGATGAGGATATCTCCTATGTTGAGGGTCCTGTGTTGATCCTGGATAGAAGGGTGAAAAAGATGAAGAGAAAAGATATAATTCTAGTAAAAGTTTTGTGGAATCACCATGGCATATAGGAATCCACATGGTAACTAGAGACTGAGATGTGTAGAAAATACCCATCTCTTTTTGCATAGGATTTTGGGGGCAAAATCCTTGTTGGGGGTTTATAGTTATAAGGCCCTTGAACTTGCTTAATGAGTTGAATAAGCTTAATTACTATAATTGAATGCTTATAACCCTAATATAACCTTTTTATATGCTTTAAAATCATAATACAAGCTTAAGTTTCAAATTTGGTCCAATTTGGACACTGTTTGAGCAAGTTATGCAATTTTAAGTAAATTTTAGACTTTTCTGCAATTTACCCAATTGAGGGGTTTTCTTTGCTATTTGTCACATACATTATGTTCCTTAGATGTTATATTATCATTCTTGTGTATTTTTATCCATGGAGCTCCTAGTTGAGCCATGGTTTGAAGGTGTTTTCCTCAAGGGTATTTTAGGGTTTACCCCTTCATGGATGAGATGTCTTTAGTAGCTATCAACTAATGAATTGTTTGATTGGTTGGGAAATTCAAAAAAGGAAAGCTAATCAGGTCTATATATATGGTGGGGGATCTACTTTTGTGTTTGCTTGTATATTCTTAATAATTTAAGGCCATGGACACTTGGATAGATATTAGAACTTCAACCTTTTCTTTTTCTTTATCTTAAAGTTTCATATACTTATCCCTAAGCGCAAAAATGAGCCATTTTTTTTCTACCACTTCCCTCCTTATACCAACCTCATTCTCCCTCTGTTCTATTGTGAATTTCCTATCCAAGTAAGAAGAAAGTGGGGATCTTCTTGGAAAAAGGATCTAGGGTTGCAATTGACTTCCTTTAGGAGTTCCTAATGATCTTGACCTAAAAGTGTAAGTATTACCTTATTTCCTCCATTTATTTCTTTTCTCTTATTCCTACTATACCTCTCCAGGTCGGAACCCTGCTCTTCCATGGTGAAAGTGGCTCTAGAAATAAAAAATCTATCCTTCATGTTCCTTTTTCTAGGGTTTTACTTCTTTGTGGAGAGAAATGCCTATTTGGCCAAGTTCAAATCTGAATCTAGTGACTTCTTGCCTTATTTTCTTGAGATTATTGCTGTTTGAGATCTTATCTACTCTATAGGGGCGAGTTATATAACATTATTTACTTATATTGCTTACTAGAAGCTTGATAGTTCATGTTTATGCTTTAATTTGATGATCTAAGCATAAAGAAATCATGCTAGTTTAAAATTCCAAATTTTTGTGGTGTTCCCTATTCTGTTCTAGTTCTATATAAACTTGTAAACATGTGTACGTACTTTATAAGGTGTAACATGAATTGGGATAGGTTGATAGCAACAATCTATGGTTCTACGTACAAAGAAATTGATGGTTCAAATTAGGGTTTTCAAGCTATTTCCTTCGCTATCACACAACTGATGGTCATACCATTCCACAACCAATGGTGTTTCTATCTTGGCAACTGATGTTCGTGATCAAGGGTGTCAAATTTATGGTGACAAACTATGGGCACCCCCTTAGGTCAGGTTTTGTCTCAATTAAAAATTTAATTATCATCCACTAAGTATTCTAATGATGTTATCAATCGATGGTGACATTAGCTTAATATTTGATGGTGTTAACTGAATGTATTGCTATTCTAACAACCAATGGTAACCTAATGATAACAATTAATGGTGGATCAGGTCATCACCATATATGATGAGCTAAGAATGTAATTGTAGATTTGATTAAACCTTAAACCCATGGTTCCTTGGTTCAATTGATCTAATGGTTAGACCTATACTTCAATTGATAACCTTGAACAATGAACCCAATCCAATGAATAATATTGGATGCTTCAACATCCAATGGATTAGAATAAATCACATGGTATTATCGATTGTGGGTCCTAGTGATGATAATTTGATGGGTCAATACCATTAATTTGTAGTCTTACCTTCGCCATCATATAGTTATATTTGATAAATCACTCTATTAAGTGGATGTGTAACTCCCATGTGATTTAGCTTGTTATACCTAACCTTAATGTAATTATATGATGTTGACTGGTTATAATTAGACCTCTTGAATGATTAATATGACAATGAATTACACTCTTCTTGTGTTGAAACCACAATGTAGTACTATTTGAATATCATAGTGCCTTTCCATGTTAATATCTATGGACACATATGTGATAATGATCTTTTGAGCCTTGTTTAAGGCATGTAATGATGATGATAAACTTACTATGTTGCACCAACAAAAACCTTAAAAGAATAATCTCCTAGGTTTACCAAAAGTAGTGCTCTAATTCCCCACTCCACACGAGTGTAAGCCTTATTGCAGTATAGTTTCAGATTCAACCCAAAGGACAACCTTTTTAAATAGTTAAATATGATTCAGAAGTAATATGAGTAATATTTATCACTGAGTAGTTGAAAGATTGATTAAACTATATTGTTTCCAAAATCAACAGAAATGAAAGATGTAAAGAACATGTAATAAAGAACACCAGGGCATGGCGTTTGCCTACCTGGGCCTTCTTAATTATCCTAACAAGATCTAACTCTCCAATGGTCATTGCTAAATGGAGGATTAACTGTTCCACCCTCATGGGATATAGGTCATCACCTAGTATAGACTCCCCTAGAACCGACCATCCTCGACACCCAAGTTCCTTTCCAATTCTATTGAAATCCTTTACTTACGACCGACCATCCTCGACACATAGTAGATCGAAGTCCAAACACCTCACTATCCCTTGCTGACATCTCAAGGGGATAATAAGATCATTCTAATGTTCTAATCATGCTCACAACAACCTGCATATCAATGATTATAACTAATATGTAGAACAAGTCATCAATTTGCAAAGTAAGGCATCGAGCAAAATGATACTTTATTTAGCAACTATATTATCCAGTTTAGATACAAGCTAAGATAAAATATGGGTGATCGGGGCTAGTCCCCATGCCCCAAAACAAGGTGTCTACTCGCTCATGGTAAGGGACAACAACAAAGAGATAGTAGGAATGATGGAGATGGCCATGACGCCTAGTGTAGGAAGACCGGTCTCTCCATTGCATCTGTCACCTTCTCACTCCTCGCTTGGGTTTGTGCTGTGCAATGTGGATTCTAATCACCGATCAGAGACCCCTTGAATGTATGATGAGGGTTCCCTTTTATAAATGCATTCCTCACCTTCGAAACCCTAAAGTTGAATGCTTGCAGTCAAAGGAATCTACTTGCATGGCCCATACTTGGTCCAAAAGGGGACTCACATGGGTTTCTCAATTTGAACCTTGCATTCGGTCCTCTGGAAAGCCAACATGGATGAACTGAAATAGGCTGGATGTTGAGAGAGCACGTCAAGACAAGGAATTTGGAAGACTATGGGTGAAGAGCAGCTCGATTCAAGCAAATGGAAGAACTCTCACTTGACTAGGTGGTTGGAAGGTAATCAAAAGGAAACCTTTCGAGCCTTCCTTCCCTTGAGGTGTAACATTATGAGGGATTAATCGTCCATCTAGGCATCACGATACAACTCTAGCTGATTCTATATGAAATACATATGAAAATGCATTCAAATGCAAAAAGGGAAAATAATTACATTTAAGTTAATGTAAAGCTAAAACTAAGCAATAGAGACACAACAACCCCTAAAAAGAGAATAAAAAAACATGTAAAAATGGGTACAAATATACTCATCAAACTACCCCAAACATAATCCTTTACTGGTCCCGAGTAAATCAAAATAAAAGGAAATCAACAATTGATACTAAGTTCCAGACCTTCCTCTCCCGAAAAAGCAAACCTCGAAATCCCCTTCCCACCAATCACGATTAAGAGACCCTAATCCTTGGGGGTCACATAGTCACTTTTGGATATCCCCCAACTGGGGCTTGTTCCTATAATCGCTAGACCCCAGAACTTGCAAGAAACTACTTTCATATCAATAATACTCCTGATATGTATGTGAAATTAGAAGTAAGCACAAGTCAGGGCTATTTGTCTGATTGGGGAGGGGTTTTGATAAGTCCTCTCGGTATGAAAACTAAATGAAAAAAGGAGAAGGAGATAGCATGAACCTGATTCCCTGATCTATCCTCTATACTACTTGAGTCCTTATTTGCGATTCAGTTTTTTTTTTCATTTCTCCTCTATTCGAATTGAGATGTTTAGTTGTTTGTGTTGGATAAATTGGACATTATGATAAATCCCTTTGTTTCGATGATGACAAACATTTCATTCTTGTTGATCTAACGAGCTACTTGAGTGTGCAGGATTAAGGTGGATGACAAAGCAACTAGGGAAAATCCAAAGAGCTTACATATTTATATTTCCACGCAATGTAATCACTGTTGTAAAAACTTGTACAAATATATAATGTACAAGTACTTAGATTGCATGTAAATCAATCGTTGGATCTTCCTAGCCAATCACCACACTTAGATAGGTCATCCCCTTCAAATAGGATCACATATGCACATTCATACACATGCTTAGTGGTTAATTAAAAGATTGAAACCAGAGTCAATCTCGGTCGACCACACTCCTCGACCGAGACACTCTCGGTCGACAAACTTCTCGACCGAGATTGACTCAAGTAGCCGTTAGACACAGCTGACAAGGTAGTCAGCAGTTGCAAATGAACGTTGATCCAGAGAGCCTGTCGGTCGACAAAACTTCGACCGAGTAGGTGTCTCGGTCGACAATTTGTCGACCGAGATGGTCTCTGACAGCAACTGCAGAATAAAGCAACTAGTCGTTACTAATGCACCTAACTTATACCTAACGGCTAGTTAAGCACTTAGAACCCCCTAGAAGTTGTCTAGAACGTCCTTAAGCATACATAGGCCATTCCTATAAATAGGACATGCCTTAGGACACCAAGAATACACCTAAGCTACAATTGTGCTATACTTGAGCTTGAATACACATTGGCAATACTGTTTTGAAGCAATAGATCAATTCCTACCTTTGCTACTCATTCCTATTGCTTACATTTCGTGTCCTATAGGCTAGTATCTCCTATCCACTACAATCACATTGCCATACACTTTGGTTAGGAGATCTACACGCTTGATATAGGCAAATCAAGCCTTGTGCTTAAAGGATAAGTTGTAATTTCCTTTTTCTTTCTTGTTCCTTTGTATCTTTTGTACTCTCCTTGCTACTCCTAGGGTTGGAGGCTGCGGATCGGAGAGGGTTGACTTCTCAGGTGGAGAAGGGGACTTCAAGCTACTTCAAGAAGGCTATCGCACGGGAAGCTACTTCATAAGGCTGGTGCAACGGGAGTTGGTGCATCTACTTCAAGGGAAGGCTGCTTCAAGGTTGGGCGATTACTTCTAGGTGAAGGCTGCTTGAAGGGTTTGGGAAAAGAAATTGTATTTTATGTAAAGTCCTTGCGAGGTAATAAAATAAATTTCTTTTCAAATCCCGGTTGGGTAAGCAACCGGGTAGTGGACTGACGGCTATAGTATTTGCTATAGTTGGAACCACTCTAAACCCTGTGTCTCCTTGTCCAATATTTTCATTGTGGTTGTTTGAGTTTAAATTATTATTAAAATCTCTATAAAACTCTATTCACCCCCCCTCTAGTAGTTTTTCAATTGGTATCAGAGCAGGCTTCAAGGAACCCTAACCAGGTCTTGAAGAATGAAGGGTGGAGGTGACTACAACCGCAGGCAAAGGAGCAACTTGGACCAACTTTCAACAAGCTGCAATTGGTGTTTAGGAACGAACCATACAACAATCGGCTGTCCATGGAAAGAAAAGAAGAAAGAGGTCCATAAGAACTATTTCATTGCTACAACCAATGAGGAAGAAGAAGAAGAGGTAAGCCTTCTTGATTTATCTAAAGAAGAGCTAATTTCTAGCCTTGAAGAAACTCACAATAAGTATATTGAGTGCAAGAAGAAATTAAAGAAGTCTAATAAAACAAACGATGAGTTAAATGCTAGACTTCTTGCTCTTACATCCGAAAATGACGATTTATATGCTAAATTGAATACTCTTGGTTTTGAAAAAGATAGTATTGTTTCTGATAATCGTACTTTGAAATCATCTCTAAGTAATAGTGAAGTGAAGATTTTTACTTTAGAGACAAATTATGATCTTCTATATCAAGAAAAGGTTGAATTGCTTGCAAAGTTAAATGATTTTCAAAAACAACCTATCTTGTGTACACATGTAGATTATGATAATATAGTAAAAGAAATGAATTCTTTATCATCTAATCTAGATCAAGAAAAACTCGATATTAAGAATAGAATGGATGAGATCGCTAAGTTGCAACAAGAAGTTAGTAGGTTAAGCGACAATGGAATCCTTGATAGAATATTGGATGATTCCTATCATCAAATAGGGAGAAGAGGACTAGATTATAAGCCCAAAGGGAAAACTCATCAACAACCTAGTTGGAAAAAGACACGAGAACATCAAGTCACATTTGTACCAAAGAACAACCTAGAACAAAACTATAGAAAAAGACTTGAGGTTGATTCTATATGTTGCCATTATTGCTCACGTCTTGGACATTACTCTTTTTCATGCCCATACAAGAAAAGGAATGTTGAGTTAGTATGGGTTCCAAAACCCCCAAATTGAATTGGTTAGACTAAGTTGAGATATGACCAAAGACTTTAATTTGCATATCTTTATGTCTATCTCAACTTAACATATAGGGATAACAAATTTATATCAATTAAGGTTAATCAAAACTTAAAAGATTTGAATATGATTAGTTGAGATATAATCTAAATGTTACTTTGATATTCATATGTTTATCTCAAACTGATCTTTGAAATAATTGAATTAGATACAGTCTATATTGTACTTGAAATAGAATTCTGAACACTTTCCAGAAATTCGGTCGGTCGAGAATTTGTCGACCGAGTGATCCTCGGTCGAGAAATTGTCGACCGAGCATATCACTGTTCTTCAGAATACTGTACAATTGCTGAATTCTTTTGAAATTGATCAAAATTGCTATCTATTTGTGGTTAATGACTGTACAATAAAGTATAAATTATGGAAATCATCCTTGAAAGATTATGTGAAATTAATTTGGTCAAAAACCAAAATTATGCTTAGCTTAAAGAAAATTTCTGTTTTATCATAACATGCCTTTATTGTTCTATCATTACATAGGCAAGCAAAAGAATCTATTGATGGTATATCTCTTAGAAATGCTTGCAAAGAATTTAATGTTTTCAATTGATATATTTAAAAGATTTGAAATATTCATTGTGCTTTCATGATTAGTATCATTTAAATACGCATCAAAATTGATTTAAATGCTTAATTGGAAATCTGCAATTTCTGCCTCTTGGTTAAAACAAAATTTAGCCAAGGGGCGCTACGGTCGTAGTCAAGGGCGACCTAAAATAAGCTTTGACAAAATGCTTATTTGGACATCATTTTATTAAACTTAATCTTAGTATACTTTTGATAAAGGTCAAAATCAAAATTTAAAATTATTTTGTGACCTTAAAAGCCTTAAATTGCTTAAATCGTAAGATTAAGGGGGAGCTTATAAAAACAAATTTGCTTATTTGATTAAGTAGTTTACAAAAACATTGTAAACATAATTTGGAGTTCGCTATGACCTTCGTATTCTTAAAAGTAATTTGTATGAAAAAGAATTATTTTTGCTCTTAAAAGAATTCTCTAGACAAATCAGGGCTTAACATCCTTTGTATTTGGTTAGAGACATCCTCATATATTCTAAGATTAAAGGACCCTCATTTCATTTGAGGCTTAACATCCCTTGTAAAATGGGTAAGAAATCAATATACATATGCCATGAACCTAACATGATCTCATTTCAAGGCTTAACATCCTTTGCAAATGATTGAGAAATAAATTGTGGCTAAATTGGAAAAAAATAAATATAAAATCCAGGTTCCTAATAGGATATCTATTTAAGGGGGAGCATAATATAAAATTAAGGGGGAGAAGAAATAAAATGTTTAACCTGGATATCTTTTTGAAATGACAAAGGGGGAGAAAGAATATAAAATCAAAAATATAAATATAAATGAGTTTCATCTTGATGGCCAGCACTCACTTGTAAAACAAGAATGGCTACAAAAGGTAATCTTCAGGTATGAAACTCACATGCTTTATATTTCCTTATTTCATATTTTAGGAAATGTTTGTCATCTTCAAAAAGGGGGAGATTGTTGGATAAATTGGACATTATGATAAATCCCTTTGTTTCGATGATGACAAACATTTCATTCTTGTTGATCTAACGAGCTACTTGAGTGTGCCGGATTAAGGTGGATGACAAAGCAACTAGGGAAAATCCAAAGAGCTTACATATTTATATTTCCACGCAATGTAATCACTGTTGTAAAAACTTGTACAAATATATAATGTACAAGTACTTAGATTGCATGTAAATCAAGCGTTGGATCTTCCTAGCCAATCACCACACTTAGATAGGTCATCCCCTTCAAATAGGATCACATATGCACATTCATACACATGCTTAGTGGTTAATTAAAAGATTGAAACCAGAGTCAATCTCGGTCGACCACACTCCTCGACCGAGACACTCTCGGTCGACAAACTTCTCGACCGAGATTGACTCAAGTAGCCGTTAGACACAGCTGACAAGGTAGTTAGCAGTTGCAAATGAACGTTGATCCAGAGAGCCTGTCGGTCGACAAAACTTCGACCGAGTAGGTGTCTCGGTCGACAATTTGTCGACCGAGATGGTCTCTGACAGCAACTGCAGAATAAAGCAACTAGCCGTTACTAATGCACCTAACTTATACCTAACGGCTAGTTAAGCACTTAGAACCCCCTAGAAGTTGTCTAGAACGTCCTTAAGCATACATAGGCCATTCCTATAAATAGGACATGCCTTAGGACACCAAGAATACACCTAAGCTACAATTGTGCTATACTTGAGCTTGAATACACATTGGCAATACTGTTTTGAAGCAATAGATCAATTCCTACATTTGCTACTCATTCCTATTGCTTCCATTTCGTGTCCTATAGGCTAGTATCTCCTATCCACTACAATCACATTGCCATACACTTTGGTTAGGAGATCTACACGCTTGATATAGGCAAATCAAGCCTTGTGCTGAAAGGATAAGTTGCAATTTCCTTTTTCTTTCTTGTTCCTTTGTATCTTTTGTACTCTCCTTGCTACTCCTAGGGTTGGAGGCTGCGGATCGGAGAGGGTTGACTTCTCAGGTGGAGAAGGGGACTTCAAGCTACTTCAAGAAGGCTATCGCACGGGAAGCTACTTCATAAGGCTGGTGCAACGGGAGTTGGTGCATCTACTTCAAGGGAAGGCTGCTTCAAGGTTGGGCGATTACTTCTAGGTGAAGGCTGCTTGAAGGGTTTGGGAAAAGAAATTGTATTTTATGTAAAGTCCTTGCGAGGTAATAAAATAAATTTCTTTTCAAATCCCGGTTGGGTAAGCAACCGGGTAGTGGACTGACGGCTATAGTATTTGCTATAGTTGGAACCACTCTAAACCCTGTGTCTCCTTGTCCAATATTTTCATTGTGGTTGTTTGAGTTTAAATTATTATTAAAATCTCTATAAAACTCTATTCACCCCCCCTCTAGTAGTTTTTCAATTGGTATCAGAGCAGGCTTCAAGGAACCCTAACCAGGTCTTGAAGAATGAAGGGTGGAGGTGACTACAACCGCAGGCAAAGGAGCAACTTGGACTAACTTTCAACAAGCTGCAATTGGTGTTTAGGAACGAACCATACAACAATCGGCTGTCCATGGAAAGAAAAGAAGAAAGAGGTCCATAAGAACTGTTTCATTGCTACAACCAATGAGGAAGAAGAAGAAGAGGTAAGACTTCTTGATTTATCTAAAGAAGAGCTAATTTCTAGCCTTGAAGAAACTCACAATAAGTATATTGAGTGCAAGAAGAAATTAAAGAAGTCTAATAAAGCAAACGATGAGTTAAATGCTAGACTTCTTGCTCTTACATCCGAAAATGACGATTTATATGCTAAATTGAATACTCTTGGTTTTGAAAAAGATAGTATTGTTTCTGATAATCGTACTTTGAAATCATCTCTAAGTAATAGTGAAGTGAAGATTTTTACTTTAGAGACAAATTATGATCTTCTATATCAAGAAAAGGTTGAATTGCTTGCAAAGTTAAATGATTTTCAAAAACAACCTATCTTGTGTACACATGTAGATTATGATAATATAGTAAAAGAAAGGAATTCTTTATCATCTAATCTAGATCAAGAAAAACTCGATATTAAGAATAGAATGGATGAGATCGCTAAGTTGCAACAAGAAGTTAGTAGGTTAAGCGACAATGGAATCCTTGATAGAATATTGGATGATTCCTATCATCAAATAGGGAGAAGAGGACTAGATTATAAGCCCAAAGGGAAAACTCATCAACAACCTAGTTGGAAAAAGACACGAGAACATCAAGTCACATTTGTACCAAAGAACAACCTAGAACAAAACTATAGAAAAAGACTTGAGGTTGATTCTATATGTTTCCATTATTGCTCACGTCTTGGACATTACTCTTTTTCATGCCCATACAAGAAAAGGAATGTTGAGTTAGTATGGGTTCCAAAACCCCCAAATTGAATTGGTTAGACTAAGTTGAGATATGACCAAAGACTTTAATTTGCATATCTTTATGTCTATCTCAACTTAACATATAGGGATAACAAATTTATATCAATTAAGGTTAATCAAAATTTAAAAGATTTGAATATGATTAGTTGAGATATAATCTAAATGTTACTTTGATATTCATATGTTTATCTCAAACTGATCTTTGAAATAATTGAATTAGATACAGTCTATATTGTACTTGAAATAGAATTCTGAACACTTTCCAGAAATTCGGTCGGTCGAGAATTTGTCGACCGAGTGATCCTCGGTCGAGAAATTGTCGACCGAGCATATCACTGTTCTTCAGAATACTGTACAATTGCTGAATTCTTTTGAAATTGATCAAAATTGCTATCTATTTGTGGTTAATGACTGTACAATAAAGTATAAATTATGGAAATCATCCTTGAAAGATTATGTGAAATTAATTTGGTCAAAAACCAAAATTATGCTTAGCTTAAAGAAAATTTCTGTTTTATCATAACATGCCTTTATTGTTCTATCATTACATAGGCAAGCAAAAGAATCTATTGATGGTATATCTCTTAGAAATGCTTGCAAAGAATTTAATGTTTTCAATTGATATATTTAAAAGATTTGAAATATTCATTGTGCTTTCATGATTAGTATCATTTAAATACGCATCAAAATTGATTTAAATGCTTAATTGGAAATCTGCAATTTCTGCCTCTTGGTTAAAACAAAATTTAGCCAAGGGGCGCTACGGTCGTAGTCAAGGGCGACCTAAAATAAGCTTTGACAAAATGCTTATTTGGACATCATTTTATTAAACTTAATCTTAGTATACTTTTGATAAAGGTCAAAATCAAAATTTAAAATTATTTTGTGACCTTAAAAGCCTTAAATTGCTTAAATCGTAAGATTAAGGGGGAGCTTATAAAAACAAATTTGCTTATTTGATTAAGTAGTTTACAAAAACATTGTAAACATAATTTGGAGTTCGCTATGACCTTCGTATTCTTAAAAGTAATTTGTATGAAAAAGAATTATTTTTGCTCTTAAAAGAATTCTCTAGACAAATCAGGGCTTAACATCCTTTGTATTTGGTTAGAGACATCCTCATATATTCTAAGATTAAAGGACCCTCATTTCATTTGAGGCTTAACATCCCTTGTAAAATGGGTAAGAAATCAATATACATATGCCATGAACCTAACATGATCTCATTTCAAGGCTTAACATCCTTTGCAAATGATTGAGAAATAAATTGTGGCTAAATTGGAAAAAAATAAATATAAAATCCAGGTTCCTAATAGGATATCTATTTAAGGGGGAGCATAATATAAAATTAAGGGGGAGAAGAAATAAAATGTTTAACCTGGATATCTTTTTGAAATGACAAAGGGGGAGAAAGAATATAAAATCAAAAATATAAATATAAATGAGTTTCATCTTGATGGCCAGCACTCACTTGTAAAACAAGAATGGCTACAAAAGGTAATCTTCAGGTATGAAACTCACATGCTTTATATTTCCTTATTTCATATTTTAGGAAATGTTTGTCATCTTCAAAAAGGGGGAGATTGTTGGATAAATTGGACATTATGATAAATCCCTTTGTTTCGATGATGACAAACATTTCATTCTTGTTGATCTAACGAGCTACTTGAGTGTGCCGGATTAAGGTGGATGACAAAGCAACTAGGGAAAATCCAAAGAGCTTACATATTTATATTTCCACGCAATGTAATCACTGTTGTAAAAACTTGTACAAATATATAATGTACAAGTACTTAGATTGCATGTAAATCAAGCGTTGGATCTTCCTAGCCAATCACCACACTTAGATAGGTCATCCCCTTCAAATAGGATCACATATGCACATTCATACACATGCTTAGTGGTTAATTAAAAGATTGAAACCAGAGTCAATCTCGGTCGACCACACTCCTCGACCGAGACACTCTCGGTCGACAAACTTCTCGACCGAGATTGACTCAAGTAGCCGTTAGACACAGCTGACAAGGTAGTTAGCAGTTGCAAATGAACGTTGATCCAGAGAGCCTGTCGGTCGACAAAACTTCGACCGAGTAGGTGTCTCGGTCGACAATTTGTCGACCGAGATGGTCTCTGACAGCAACTGCAGAATAAAGCAACTAGCCGTTACTAATGCACCTAACTTATACCTAACGGCTAGTTAAGCACTTAGAACCCCCTAGAAGTTGTCTAGAACGTCCTTAAGCATACATAGGCCATTCCTATAAATAGGACATGCCTTAGGACACCAAGAATACACCTAAGCTACAATTGTGCTATACTTGAGCTTGAATACACATTGGCAATACTGTTTTGAAGCAATAGATCAATTCCTACATTTGCTACTCATTCCTATTGCTTCCATTTCGTGTCCTATAGGCTAGTATCTCCTATCCACTACAATCACTTTGCCATACACTTTGGTTAGGAGATCTACACGCTTGATATAGGCAAATCAAGCCTTGTGCTTAAAGGATAAGTTGTAATTTCCTTTTTCTTTCTTGTTCCTTTGTATCTTTTGTACTCTCCTTGCTACTCCTAGGGTTGGAGGCTGCGGATCGGAGAGGGTTGACTTCTCAGGTGGAGAAGGGGACTTCAAGCTACTTCAAGAAGGCTATCGCACAGGAAGCTACTTCAGAAGGCTGGTGCAACGGGAGTTGGTGCATCTACTTCAAGGGAAGGCTGCTTCAAGGTTGGGTGATTACTTCTAGGTGAAGGCTGCTTGAAGGGTTTGGGAAAAGAAATTGTATTTTATGTAAAGTCCTTGCGAGGTAATAAAATAAATTTCTTTTCAAATCCTGGTTGGGTAAGCAACCGGGTAGTGGACTGACAGCTATAGTATTTGCTATAGTTGGAACCACTCTAAACCCTGTGTCTCCTTGTCCAATATTTTCATTGTGGTTGTTTGAGTTTAAATTATTATTAAAATCTCTATAAAACTCTATTCACCCCCCCTCTAGTAGTTTTTCAGTTTGTGGTTACATTGACCACATGTTTTCATTTGTGTTCACTGACGTCTTTTATTCATGCATGTCTGTGGATGAAAATCGAAAAGAGGGAGTATTAATGGAAGGAGTGCCACCCCAGACTTAGGGCTTGACATATGATCAGAATTTCTTTTTTTCTTCTTTGAATGGATGATGAAGAGGTAAGAGGTGATGTAAGAACAATGAGGGTCAAGAGGCTGACTTGTGTGTCTCCATTTTATTGCTACATTGAAATCATATCATCATATTATATCTGTTAATTTAGATAATATAGGGTAAAGGAGTATTCACGAGTATTCTTGCAAGTAATGTTGGAGGCACATGTGGCTTGACCTTTCGGATTCCATCTGCTCATCATCACTTCCAAGGGGGAGGGATGCTCGATTGTTGTCATCAGGGCCCGAAACTATTCAATATATGTTTATTCCTTGAAACCTCCTTTTGCACATGTTAGCTTAAGAACAAGAGAAAAAGGGACAGTTCATTCATATATTTTCCATTTTTAACATACATCAAAGTGACTGGCTAGATAATGGTCACAACTCACACAAAAAATGAAAAAGAAAATAGAAAACAAGACATGTGCAAATAAAATATGGAAAAGGAGAAGAAGTGTTTGAGGATGAAAAAGAAAGGGAAAGGTTAGAGTTGAGGTAGTGGGGAAGGATGACATACCACCCACCCCCACCCACAACTTCAAAATTCTACCCATCCTCGGGGGAGAAAGAAGTTAGAGATGGAGGGGAATTTATATGGAGAGTGGGGGAGGTGGAGATGAGGGGTGTTTCTCATCCAAGAGCACACAATAGAACCCTGGGTGAGGGTTCATCTTCCATTGGTGGCACCATCATCCCAATGTGGTCATGGCCACCAGTTGTTGTTGTGACGTCCCCGGATTTTGATTTCTCCAAACCCTATTGGGAATGAGAGGTCAGAATCCGAAAACATCATCCAATCATATCAGAGAGCGATGCGAAAGCGAAATACGCATACATGAACATACAACTATAACATACACCATAACATTTCTCAGCATTCAACATGTATATTATAAAGTGAATTACATTTACATATTAAAAGAATATTTACAAGTCTATAAACATGTATGCTAATTCAGGATCTACACAATAGGTACAACCTGGACAACTGCTCACTTCCTTTCCTTTTTCTCCCATGCTAGCTCTGAACCTAAAACATATGTGAAACAACAAATCAACACACAAGGTGTTGTGTACGTGGGTAGAAAGATACATACTAATATGTTTGCATAATTGAAATAACTTGAGAAAGAAAGAGTAAAAGAAAACATTATTTAAAGTGATAATCAGGTAAACATTCCTTTTATTGCTTTCACTTTGATGCGGTTTTACTACACATACTTGCACTTGACTTACATCTAGTGTGGGCAATACATTATCATCATACATCTAACATGGGCCAAGGAATCATACATCCATGTTAGGCAACATACATACACAACAGGCTATGTGCTCTAGTAGCTACAACCCATCATACTCATTTATGTTCTATTAGATTTGGCAAAGTATAACTCATACTAGTTCAACCAAGCAATCATATCCAAATACGAGCATTCAAGATATTTCATATCATAGGAAACTAGAAAACTAGTCTTATACTTAATAAATCCCACGTTCCTGAGTTCAGAGATTCATAAATATCTTTGATCATCTAGACAAACTGGTCAGCACCTGATTAAGACAAGATCATATACTATCATCAGATTCTGATCATCTTAACCCTAGTCGTGTTCATTAGGGTTTATATTATCTCATTAGGATATTCCAACGTTTACTTGCATTATTGTCTTATATTTATCTTACTGATGTCATTCTACAAATTATGATTCATTATCTGAATATTAGGTTCCATATCCTTTTTGTGCACATAATAACCCTAGTTTATATATATTATTCAAGTTAGGGTTACAACCCATGTATCAAGGTTCATCTTCTTACAACATGAATTCCATGTACAAAACTGGTCTCATATTTACATGTTATCTTTAAGTTACAGATATGAGAATGTTATATGAATCTAATCATTTATTGAGCATGTATGCATTTAATACATTATCTTTAGTGTTATTAGCCCTAATTAGCCATATTAATCAAATTATAGAATTTTGTGCATCAACATGATGATATCTGACATCATATGCATTCTATACATAATTGTTGACTTACTGATATTTTTCCATGATTTTATATCATCCTTTGATATTTATTATCCATTAAAAAAGTATTACATGTCTTATATGATATTGCTAATATTAAAGCATAAAAAGTATGATATTAATCTTTCATATTGTTCTACATATTTTTCTAAGAATTTTGATACCTTATTTACATTTTTCTGATTAGTAGGCTATTTTCTATGATTTATTGAAGATTTGCAGATTTACTGAAGATTTTACCTTAATCAACCAATGGGAGATCGCCACGTGGCCACAAGGTCTGGCGCAGCTCCTTTTCTTACTGTGGCCTATTCACTTGGTCTGGGCCTGGTTCAGGGCTGCGGACCCGGTCTGCTCTAGGATTTGATCAATTCACTGCCATCAGACCCGATTCCTTCTTTCCCCTGTTGTCCACTCAGTCTGTCCTCAGCACACGCGAGGCTGCGAGAGCCGCCGCCTCAGAGTCCAGATCCGTCCCTCTCATGCTCTCACGGTCTCTCTTCTTTCCCGACGCAACGGGTGCGGGTCTGCCCGACATCCTCCGCCATCTCCCTTGCACCGGCCGCTACCATGAGGCTTCTACTGCAACCATTGATCCTCGTGAGGAATCAAGCAGGTCCACCTGTTCTTCGCTTCCTGACACCTCCTTGTAGACACATCGCAGGTGCCTGCAGGTGTCTCCTCTGGCGAGCACCCGACGCGTTCTCCTCTCAATCTCGTGAGCGTCTCCGCTCGACGCCTGACGTGAGCATCAAATCTCAGCCGCTCCCGATCTTCTTCCGGGCCTGTGGTCGGCCGCCAAAAACTCCTCCTCACGGAGCCGCTACCGCAGCTACAGCCTCCCGACCTCTCCAACCTGGGTGCCGCCGCAGCAGGCATATCTCCGTCATGAGATCCTACACCGCTGACTACTCAGTCTCTTCTCCTACTGCCAAAAAGATCTACCGCCACCGCTGGGTTCTTCTTCAGAGAGAAAGACATAGGTTCTTCTGGTCCTATCGCTTTCGGTGCTCTTCCTGAGTGTAGTCTTCGTCGGCTATGGAACTCACAAGAGGAAATAGGTCTCCTAGCTGTGCGACTTTATGAGAGTCAGACTTGCTGGAGCCTTCCACATACTGTCGGCAGCCCTCCATTCTAGATCGGTCAGGGAGGCGAGAAACTCCAGCCTTCCATCTCTAGGGTTGGCTACTACTGGCAGCAACGGGGAAAGGAGAACAAAGAGGAAGTCGGGGGGGGGGGGTGAGGAGAGATCTCACAAGCCAAATCGTAGGGGTGTTGGTTGGATGTTTATGGCACGGTGGATCCAAAGATCTTGTTAGAGCTTCAAATAATCTCCTCGTTACTCCTCACGACTCGTTCTCCTAGACGCTAGTTTCTCCGCTAAGAACGGAGGTAGGTGACAAGGTCAAGACATGCGTATCTGCGTGACACAAGACAAATAATCAGCTATAGCTTAGGATCTTACATCTTGAATAGCATTTAATTGGAAGCTCTAAAGGAACCCAATTTTCAAATATATGTCCATCATTACCTAATGAACCTTTCCTCTAACTTTGAGACCAAAAGTCTAATGTATGATCTGTCACATAATTTCTTCAAATAAGATCATACATAGGGAAAATGGTCACATGTTATTGTCATTTTATTTCTACTTGTAACCAAACGACTTCAAGAATGCTTAGATCATTATTCAAACATTGGAAATCACAAACACTACTAATAGATATTTTTACCACCTCAATACTTAATTCAATTAAGATATGTTATTCATCATCATAAAGGAGCTTAATCAATTAGTAAGGGTATTTATTCACAATTGACTTCAATTAGGTATCATAGTCCTCTATCATATCTCAAATCACCTAATTTGGGTGAAGGAATCCATGATTGTATTACCAATTCCTCAATTTGGAATTTTTCCTCTACATAGAATGCTTGTCTCTCAAATATTGTATTAGTTATTAAAACTCAAAATCTAGGTTATCACATTCACCCCACCTTATTTGGAATTTCGTCCTCGAAATTCAACTAATCTCATCCTTAAGAGGCTATCTAGGAGTTCAACTTTATATACATCATCATTGCTTAGGTTCTAAGACCACCATAGTTGCATGCACTCTAAGTTGTCAGCTTTGGGTCTAGAGATTCTTGGGTGTGTCCACCCCACCTTATATATGTGGAAGCATCACTTAATGTCTTAGCCATAACATGACATCATGATATCTTAGGGTTACATCACCTCTAAGGGTGCATGTTTTATTCATACTTTTAATATTAAGGAGGAATTAGTTTATATGCCATAATATTCAGATCGTTCAAATCTAACATCATTAACATCTTACAATGATTTCAGGATTAGAGGAGATTTATCTTCATCATTGATATTAGAATTTTTCTACTTAAGAAGGGCTTACGTAACATGTTTGACCATTAAGGTTTCACCCTATGGTGTGATATGCATACTCAACGTAGAAGCATATATTGAGAACGATCAAAGTTACGAACTATATTTTTGATCATACATCCTATGATCCAAAAATATCTTTATATCAAGTTCATTAGTTCAACTTTTTATGTCTTGCATGTATTATGTGAAGGGAAAAAGAGAATATACTAAGTTTATCCCATGATCTCAGCATTATATCTTCCATGTTTCATATGAAGGGGAAGAGAATATTTTAAAGTCAAACTTATCATGATTTCAATCTTGGGTACTACATGTATGATATGGGGGGGGGGAGAATATAGAAAAGGTCAAGCTTATACGGGTGACTCCTCATATATAAATCATCTATATAGATCAAGTGAGGTTTCTATCATCATATATTAAGAAAAAGAAGAAGAAGAAGAGAGAACATGTATGTTGAGTATCTTTTGCACAAAGCATCATACTCTCATAACCAGAGTTCATATATTACCTCACTTGCAACTAATGATGAGATTCTCAAAATATGTCACTCTAGCTAGGACCTAACTCAGCCAAAGGATTGACTTTATCATATGGGTCATCTACCCATCCTTTTCTTTTACCCAATTCTCACATATAGATTTGAATCATGTATAAGGACCTGACTCAACACTCAAGAGTAATCTAGTGTAGGACATTTTTTTAACACATATCTCATATATTGGAGGCTAGGTCCTATGACCTTCTCCCTGTGGGTCTTACTCTCTCTAGAGTTCACCACATATATCATCCTACCACTAGATATCCTCCTTGTATAAGATCTTGAGGCTCATGCACACTCATCTCTATATTAACTTAGCTTATCTTAAGTAGAAAAAGGGAATGTACTTTCATCATCAAGATTTTGCATGAATTCTACAAAATTGGATTCAACAAGTATACAACTGAAACCTTTATAAGGAAACTTATAGAATCAAAGATCAAAATTAGATAAGATTTCACATGCTTATTTCAACTATCATTCTATCATCTAATCTATGTATCACATATCTCGATAAGGCTCTAGACATCTAATCTAGACTACTCTCTCTTCTAGACTGATGTCACTCCCTTTCACTTAGGTTGCATGAACACTAACTACTCTACAGTGTGAGGGACACATTTTTTTATTTACATATATATAATAAAATATCATATACCTTTTCTCCAAGAAAGAAGACGTCAGAGAAAACACTCGAGGCTCGAGCCGATTGGAAAACAAAACCAAATCAGCAAAACCGAGTGCCCCACACACATTAGATAGTCTAGTGCCCTATAACCTAGTGAAATGGTGAGAACATGGTGTAGACTAGTGTAGCGACCCAAAACATATGAGCTCTATAAGCAAAGGGTGTAGACACTTGTCTAAACCTAGTTCTCGAACATCTAGGTTCTAACCTAGAGGCTAAGTCAAACTTTATTCCTATAGAACAACTTACTAAATTTCTAAGGTGTAAAGTGAAAGGTGATATTTAGGTTTAATGTTTCATGGTGAGCAATTGTTAGGTGTAGCTATTGTTCATTCTTTGATACCAACTGTGACGTCCCCAGATTTTGATTTCTCCAAACCCTATTGGGAATGAGAGGTCAGAATCCGAAAACATCATCCAATCATATCAGAGAGCGATGCGGAAGAGAAATACACATACATGAACATACAACTATAACATACACCATAACATTTCTCAACATTCAACATGTATATTATAAAGTGAATTACATTTACATATTAAAAGAAGATTTACAAGTCTATAAACATGTATGCTAATTCAGGATCTACACAATAGGTACAACCTGGACAACTGCTCACTTCCTTTCCTTTTTCTCCCATGCTAGCTCTGAACCTAAAACATACGTGAAACAACGAATCAACACACAAGGTGTTGTGTACGTGGGTAGAAAGATACATACTAATATGTTTGCATAATTGAAATAACTTGAGAAAGAAAGAGTAAAAGAAAACATCATTTAAAGCAATAATCAGGTAAACATTCCTTTTATTGTTTTCACTTTGATGCGGTTGTACTACACATACTTGCACTTGACTTACATCTAGTGTGGGCAAAATAGTATCATCATATATCTAACATGGGCCAAGGAATCATACATCCATGTTAGGCAACATACATCCACACCAGGCTATATGCTCTAATAGCTACAACCCATCATACTCATTTATGTTCTATTAGATTTGGCAAAGTATAACTCATACTAGTTCAACCAAGCAATCATATCCAAATACGAGCATTCAAGATATTGCATATCATAGGCAACCAGAAAACTAGTCTTATACTTAATAAATCCCACGTACCTGAGTTCAGAGATTCATAAATATCTTTGATCATCTAGACAATCTGGTCAACACCTGATTAAGACAAGATCATATACTATCATCAGATTTTGATCATCTTAACCCTAGTCATGTTCATTAGGGTTTATATTATCTCATTAGGATATTCCAACATTTACTTGCATTATTGTCTTATATTTATCTTACTGATGTCATTCTCTAGATTATGATTCATTATCTGAATATTAGGTTCCATATCCTTTTTGTGCACATAATAACCCTAGTTGATATATATTATTCAAGTTAGGGTTACAACCCATGTATCAAGGTTCATCTTCTTACAACTTGAATTCCGTGTATTAAACTGGTCTCATATTTACATGTTATCTTTACGTTACAGATATGAGAATGTTCTGTGAATCTCATCATTTATTGAGCATGTATGCATTTAATACATTATCTTTAGTGTTATTAGCCCTAATTAGCCATATTAATCAAATTACAGAATTTTGTGCATCAACATGATGATATCTGACATCATATGCATTCTATACATAATTGTGGACTTACTGATATTTTTCCATGAATTTATATCATCCTTTGATATTTATTATCCATGAAACAAGTATTACATGCCTTATATGATATTGCTAATATTAAAGCATAAAAAGTCTGATATTAAGCTTTCATATTGTTTTACATATTTTTCTGAGAATTTCGATACCTTATTTACATTTTTCTGATCAGTAGGATATTTTCTATGATTTATTGAAGATTTGTAGATTTACTGAAGATTTTACCTTGATCAGCCAATGGGAGATCGCCACGTGGCCACTAGGTCTGGCATAGCTCCTTTGCTTGCTGCGGCCTGTTCACTTGGTCTGGGCCTGGTTCAGGGCTGCGGACCCAGTCTGCTCTAGGATTTGATCAATTCACTGCCATCAGACCCGGTTCCTTCTTTCCCCTGTCGTCTGCTCGGTCTGTCCTCAGCACACGTGAGGCTGCGAGTGTAACATCCCTGACCTGGGTTATGAGTTAACCTTAGGTGTTTTGCCTAAATATGTAATTAAATCTTTGTGATTAACTCTGAGCATGTAATTAAGTTTCTCAGAAACATATATTTTAGTATTTGCTCCTTTTTATTTAAAGTTGTAGCATTGTTTTGATATACAGGGACCTATGTGCAATTTACCCAGTTAAAAGGGTTAGCTTGAAAATTTGCACATGTTGAGATGTTCCTATGATGTTGAGACATCATGAGAATCTTTTTGGTAAAGTTTGAGGGATTTCCCAAGCTAGGGCACCAAGGTGCAGCTGTGGAAGCAATCCCGGTGCTTGAAACCCTAATTTGGGGTAAAATGCAATTTACCCAAATTAAGGGATTCAATTTGTAAAACATATCATCTAATGTATCTTTTAGAACTCTTACCATCATTAAAGAAGAAATGATGAGGAAGTCACCTCAATTGAGTTATCAAGTTATGAAATATGCCTTGTAATTGAATAATCAGGGTATATGTGCAATATCTCTTTATGTATGTACCTTATTATTAAATTGTTCTTCTTTGCCTTCTTTTTCTAGACCTTAAGATAAGGTTTGTCCTTAGAATAAAGAGGAAGGGACGAGCAAGTAATGAAGGAAGGACTTAATTGAAATTATGGGGAAACTTATGGGCCTTTAATGAAACATCACCCAAGTATATGTATACTTCACCTCTCAAGCAAAGGAACTTTTCCTTCGTGCATATCACTGTTTCCTCTTTTCTTGGCCGACTAAGGACTGTCTTGGAGCTCAAGGGGAATGACCAAGGGTGCAAGGTAGGTTTGAACCCCTCTTCTTGCCTAATTCCATGGTTAGAACTCGAATTCAAGGTCAACTTCATGGCTAACTTTTGAAACCCTATCTTTCTAGCCATCTCTTTTCGTCTTTTCTTGGAGTTTTCACCTTGGCCAACCTGTGAGAAATCAAGGACGCCATTAGAGCTTGGAGCTTGAAAGCTTGGAGCTCAAGGAGCAAGCTTTAGGCGGGTTTTATAACTCTAAACCCATGCTTTACTATATACATCTCTTATATGCGGTTAGATGATAGTTCTTCATGTTTCCCTACTTTTCCCTGCTATTTTGCAAGCAAATCCATGGGATATTCGTGCTGTTCTTGAGCTAGAAGATGAAGGCGTGATTTCCAAGAAAAACCCACCACTTTTCACTTTCTTAAACGGTTTCACCAGTTTGCTCTCTCGGTCTCAAGACCGCGAGGTGAGCAAACGGTCTCGAGACCGTGATAGGGAAAACGGTCTTCAAGACCGTTTGTCCCCGTTTACCAAGCGTGTACCGTATAAGAAATCTGTTCCTAATTATATAGGCTAATTACCCTCAAAATTTGGGAGGCTAACTTCAAGGGAATCGGGAGATATGACCTTTTTGAGTAACAACTTTATTTGAATTTATTCCTGATTTTCAAACGGTCTGAAATTGCCTTTTTGGGCAAACGGTCTCAAGACCGTGTAAGGTCGTTGACCAGGCGTTGACCATAGGAGATTACTGTTCAAAATTATGATTAACAACTCACCAAGTTTGATGGTCTAATTCCAAACGGGCTAAGAGTTGAAGGGTGAATACTAGGGCTAACCCTAGGTGAAATCAGTACTGAAATTATGGTGACCTAATTAGGGTTTTTAGGGTTGATTGACCTAAACGGTCTCAAGACCGTTTAGGGGCCACCTAAACGGTCTCAAGACCACGAGGGCAATCAACCATGACCGTTTGGAGGTCTGGGGTCAAGATTAGTTGACCAATTTAAGGTACAATTACACCAAATTACATTGCAATTAAATATTGATATGATCATCAACACAATAGGTCAGACCTTGATGAATTTGCACTAGAATCCAAAATTTGGATGGGCAAACGGTCTCAAGACCATTTGGAACTCATCCAAACGGTCTCAAGACCGAGAGGACAATAACCCAAGACCGTTTGAAGGTCTAGGGTTAAGTAATTTGACCAATTGAGGACCTAATTGCAAATAAGTTATCAATTTAATCAAAATTCTATTTTGTGACTCAATCATGGTTCAACCCCTATCAAATCACATTAGACTTTGATGAAATCTTGGGCAAACGGTCTCAAGACCATGTGGGGTTCACCCACATGACCTCAAGACCGTTTGGGCCACGTTTGGGCCCAATTGGAGCTCAATTGAAGGGTTCAACCTTGTGATTAATGCACATTGTTGAGTGTTGATGGGTGAACATTGATAGACCTTAATTGAATCGATTTCAACCCTAATTGGTCAACAATTGAGGATCAATTGAATGACCAATTGATTAAGCATAATTTTAATTGACCCAATTCATAAGTGGTCAACATAGCTTTGACCTTTTGAGGGCTTCAACATCGGTTGACATCATCGGTTGTATCATTGATTTTGTTGATGGACCAAACGGTTGAGACCATGTGAGCCTCGCGGTCTCAAGACCGTGAGGGGGCTCACGGTCTCAAGACCGCGAGGGGCCTCACGGTCCTGAGGTCAAAGGAGGGCTCACGGTCTTGACATCAACTTGACCCTCGCGGTCTTAACATCATTTTGAGCTTCGCGGTCTTGAACCAATTGAAGAGGCTCGCGGTCTTGGAGTTTAAGGAGGCTCGCGGTCTTGGAGTTAGAGGAGGGCTCGCGGTCTTGGAAAGTCAAATTAGCTAAACGGTCAACACTTTCAAACAATCTCAAATCAATTGGAGATTGATGGTTGAAGATCGATCAATGTGATTCAAGGTTGACTCCATCCAATCAATTAATGATATAAATGGTTCAATGTTGCCCTAATCAAACCCTAATGATAACCTAGGATATTAAGGGGTTAATGGACTAAGGTTTGACCATGATGATAATCAATGGGGTGAATTACCAAAATACCCCTGAAGGGTAAATTAAGTAATACCTTGATCAAATCAAACCCTAATCACATGATGGTGATGTTTTGGACTATGTTAGCCTATGATGACTCAATCCAACCTGATCTAGAGTGATGTTGACATCACCTAATAGTATGAGGAGAGAGAAAGTACTTCTAGAGAGAGAAAATACTTCTAGAGAGAGAAAGTACCCTTTTTAAGTGGAAACCCAATTTAAGCATCTCCAATGCTTATAAGTAAGCATAATTAGGGTATGATCCACCTGTGTGAGATCATAGAAACCCTAATTATGATAAATGATGAACCTTTAACTAATCTGAGAGTATCAGTGATGATGTTACTCATACATAATGATGTTATGAGTGCAATTCACCTTAATGTGAATAGTAAACCCTAATTCAAGGGTGATGACATGTAATGTGAATAGTAAACCCTAATTCAAGGGTGATGACATGTAATGTGAATAGTAAACCCTAATTCAAGGGTGATGACATGTAATGTGAATAGTAAACCCTAATTCAAGGGTAATGGCATGCATTTGAGTATTAAACTCTAATTTATGAGAATTAGAGATGTAACTCTCATGACAAGGATGGGAAGTACATTCCTTATTTTTGTATTACCTTTATCAGTGGTATTAACCATGCAGGTTCTGATATGAAGGTAATCATATCCAGGTATGGATGTTGATGTTATATTCATTAAAGGCATGATGATTAGCCTTATGAATAAGTAAAGTAATTTGATGTCTTGTCAGTGGCATCCTATGATGATAATGGGCTATGAGAGCCATGAATACCATCAAGGTCATGCCTTAGAGATGACTTGTGATGAGGATAATGAGAAATGATGATTGATATGAGTTAGGCCTGTTACATTTAGTATTCTTCTTTTATAGCTGCTATGCTACTGTTATTGTTTGGAGAACAATGTATGCTGTTAAAGAATACTAAATATACCTAACTAATCAAGTATAATGTAGAGTCTTGATCATAGATCCATCATTGTCAGAGATTAAGTGATGGTGAAACAGGTTTTCCTCAGGGAACTCCTGGAGCACATACTTTTGAGTATGTGGGGTACATGGATGTGTAGAACCTTACATCCTAGTGTAGGAAAGTGATGTAGATGTGTAATCCATCCATCCTTCACTATATTTCCATACCGTATCAGTGGTAGGTAAACATGAAACCTCCTGATGACAAAGAAAGCACAGATATCCGTATCAGTGGTAGGAAAATATGAAACCTCCTGATGACGAAGAGAGTATAGAACGCCACTGTGACTCTAGAATAGAGAAGGACCAGTTTATCCTGGTGAGCTATAGTAGTAGAGACACGAGATGTCCTACAAATGATCCTCTTACTAACTGAGGAAGGTGAAGGTCATGAGAATCCGGCTCTCTTAATGACCTATGTATGATACTGATGTGACTTCTCAACGATCAGTTGGAGTATGAGTGGTATGCCTCATCTCCACAGGGCATAATGTTGTCTGTAAAACATAATCAACCATGTAGTATAACTTGTTAGAGATAACTCCAAGTTAGTCGATTGATGTTACATTGCAATAGTGTTTATATTCTCCATATCTCCTAAATTGTAGAGATCTGGTTATACTTGCAACTGTTATAGAATACTTTGAAGGCTTTACTGCTTAAGATATTCTTTGATGTTATAATAAAGCTTCTGGCGAAGAGTTATAACTCTCGCTGGGACAATTATGTATAATTGTCTCACCCCGTAGACTTCAACTTTTTAGGTGGACGTCGGAGACGAAGGAACCAGCCTACAGGTGATCAGTCTCAGCCGCAGCAGCACCAGGGGCAGCAGTAATCTCAGGTGGAGATTGTCCTGCCATGTGGTGTAGTTAGAGTCAGCCCTATGTGTCCTCTGTACTCTCAGGTCTTGGAGTCTTGTGTTATGTGATCTTGAGATTTTGTATCTTGATGTATATAATTACTCAAGAAGTAATTATCCTGAGATGTAAACATCTTATCTCTCTTTATGAAAGAAGTTTTTATGGATCCAAGTTCTTATCTCAAAAAGTTTTAATTTCCCGTGATTTTTGTTTTCCGCTGATTACCGATTTGCTTCCGCTAAGTTTTAATCGTGTTTATGTCATCGTTTGGAGATCAGAGCCCACAATTAGTGGTATCAGAGCTCTAGGTCAGTTGAGTCTACAGAGGCATAGGACTTAGGATGTCGAGTCTACCTTTAGTACTCCTTCCTTATCTAATAGAATCTTCTGCTCCTCAGGAGAAGAAGATACATAAGAATGTCAGAACATCACAATGAGTACGTGGCAGAGAGTAGTGCTAGTGCACCTCGAGGCGGTGCAAGGGTTCCGAGAATAGAACAACATGCACCTGAGTCACCAAGAGAGCCACCCCAGTTCGACCCAGCTGACATTAGTAATCCAGCTGTACAGACGATGTTCGGGCAGTTCATGACTGCCACGACACATATAACTGATAGGATGCCCATTCCTGCACCTAGGGCACCTGTCCAGCCTGAAGCACAAGGTATCGGTAAGACATTCGAACGACTTCGTTGTGTCGGAGCTACCGAGTACTTCGGAACTGCCGACCCTGCAGATGCTGACTTATGGTTGACAGAGTTGGAGAAGGATTTCAGGATTCTTATGATTCCGGAAACTGAGAAGGTTAGACATGCTGTCTATCTTCTCAAAGGCAGTGCTGGTCACTGGTGGAACATGGAAGAGCAGAAGAGGCCTGGAGTAGAGTTCTCATGGGAAGAGTTTCGTCGAGAATTTATCAAAAGATATTTTCCAAAGACCTTCCTAGATGAGAAAATCTCTCAGTTCGAGAAACTAAGGCAGGGTATGATGAACATTAGCGAATATGAAGCTAAGTTCATGGAGTTGCTGCGGTTCTGTCCGCACATGGATGCTACGGATGAGGAAAGAATCAGAAGATTCGAGAAGGGTTTGAATTCTGATATGTCAACCCCTGTATCTACCTTAGAGAACTGAGAGAGATTCTCTACCTTCGTTGAGTCAGTCCGAAGGATAGAGAGATCTGTGGTTGAGAAAAGACAAACCCATAAAAGATATCCACAGTTCCAGGGTTCTTCATCTAGGAATTCCAAGAAACCTAGATTCTCTGCACCTAACCCTCCACCACCCAGATCGAGTTTTCAAACTCAATGGACACCAAGCAGAGGTAGAGGACGGAGTCAACTGCTTCTAGGGATGCACAGTTCTGCATCAGTGTCAGTTACTGGACCACCCAGACCACAGCAACAGGAGAAGAGTTGCTACAACTGTGGTAAGGTGGGACACTTGATGAAGGATTGCCGTTCTAGGCCTGTCGGTGTGACACAACAACCCCCGAGACAGAATCCATAGGGATCTCAGAATAGACAACATCAAGGAGCAGCTCGAGGACGTGGACAAGCGTCTCAAGCTGGATCATCAGCACCACCTCAACACCAGGCGACTGCGAGGTTCTATGCTATGAACCCACCTGAGGCAGTGGTCAATCCACGGGTAGTGGCAGGTCATATGAAACTTTTATATTCTGATATGTCTACATCCTGTGTTGTATCCATTCTGATTGATCCGGGTGCTACGCACTCTTTCATTACTCGTGAAGTGATTGGTAACTGCAATGTGACTGTTAGGCTTAGAGCAGATAGTTTGTTGTTAGAGACTCCGTTGAGTGGGTCTGCCGTTTTGCAGGAGGTATGTTCTCCCTGCATCCTCTTCTTTTCTGACCATCGCATTCAAGTGGATCTTATACCACTTGATATGTAGGGATTTGATATAATCCTCGGGATGGATACCTTAGAAAGGTATAAAGTTGTCTTGGATTGTGAGTCCAAGTTGGTTGTGTTTGCTGATGAAAGCAGCACATGGATCTTTCAAGGAGAAAGAAAGATTCTGCCCACTTGTCTTGTATCAGCTATGGTTGCTGATAAGCTGTTGAGGCAAGGAGGTTATGCATTCTTGGCCCATGTGGTAGATGTTACCAAGGAAAGTTCTAATCCTGCTGAAGTTCCTATAGTCAGGGAATTCGAAGACGTGTTTCCTGAAGAACTTCCTGGTATACCACCACCCCGGGAGATTGATTTTGAAATCAATCTGATCCCAGATACGAAACCCATAGCTCAAACTCCGTATAGAATGGCACCTGCCGAGATGGTAGAACTCAAGAAACAGCTTCAAGAGTTACTTGAGAGAGGTTTTATTCGACCGAGTACTTCACCTTGGGGTGCTCCGGTCTTGTTTGTTAAAAAGAAAGATGGGTCAATGCGGTTATGCATCGACTACAGACAACTCAATAAAGTAACAATAAAGAATAAGTACCCTCTGCCGAGGATTGATGACCTCTTTGACCAGTTGCGTGGTGCAACAGTCTTTTCAAAGATAGACTTGAGGTCGAGATATCATCAACTCCGTATTAAGGATAGTGACATATCCATGTCTGCCTTTAGGACAAGATATGGTCACTATGAGTTCACGGTTATGTCGTTTGGACTAACCAATGCATCAGCTGCATTTATGGAACTCATGAATAGAATTTTTCGACCTTTCCTTGATCAGTGTGTTGTCGTCTTCATAGATGACATTCTGATCTATAGTAAGGATGCTCAGCAGCATGAGCAACATCTTCGCCAAGCTTTGACCTTGCTAAGGGAACATAAGCTGTACGCTAAGTTTAGCAAGTGTGAGTTATGGCTGCCGGGGGTATCTTTTCTTGGACATGTGATATCCGCCTCGGGAATTCATGTTGACCCTACAAAGGTAGAATCTATTCTACAATGGGAACAACCAAAGACACCGACGGAGATTCGAAGTTTCTTGGGGTTAGCTGGCTATTATCGAAGGTTCATTAAGAACTTTAGTTCTATAGATTTACCTTTGACCAAGTTAACTCGGAAAGATGTTCCTTTTTCTTGGAGTGATAAGTGTCAACAGTCTTTCCAGTTGCTAAAGGAGAGATTGACAAGTGCACCTGTACTAGTGCTACCTGAACAAGGAAAAGGATATGTAGTCTTCTGTGATGCTTCCAAAAATGGACTAGGATGTGTGTTGATGCAGAATAAACAAGTGATTTCTTTTGCTTCCCGACAACTTAAGAAACACGAGGAGAATTATCCAACACACGATCTGGAGCTAGCTGCTGTGGTTCATGCTTTGAAGATCTGGAGGCATTATCTCTACGGAGAGACATTCCAGATTTTCACAGACCACAAAAACCTTAAGTATATCTTCTCTCAGCATGAGCTCAACATGAGGCAACGTCGCTGGATGGAGTTAATCAAGGACTACGACTGTACAATTGAGTACCATCCAGGCAAGGCCAATGTTGTTGCAGATGCCTTGAGTAGGAAATCAGCAACATCAACCATGAATAGAGCACAACTAAACTCTTTAGTATGCTCTAGGAGAGATATGCTTATCTCTTTAAGGCAAGACAATGTACAGTTGAAGGTGTCATTGTTAGCCGATTTGTTAGCTGAGATGCATATTAAACCTACCCTAAGGGAGCAAATTAAAGAGGCACAGCTAGGTGATGCTGCAGTTCAACATATAAGATCTGAGTATGGAAATGAGAAGCAAGATGGTTTTCATGACTCAGAAGATCAAGTAGCTTGTTATAATGAAAGGATGATAGTGCCAGATGTGGACAACTTGAGAAAGTTAGTCTTGGAAGAAGCCCATTCTTCCATGTATGCTATGCATCCAGGGAGCACCAAGATGTATCGGAATTTGGAAGATCTGTATTGGTGGCCTGGGATGAAAAAGGACGTTGCAGAGTTTGTTCTGAGGTGTCCTGTGTGTCAGCAAGTTAAAGCTGAACACCAGAAGCCTGCAGGGACAATGCAACCTTTACCCATACCACAGTGGAAATGGGACCATGTGACCATGGACTTTGTTGTTGGCCTACCCAGGACAAGCAAAGGACATGATTCCATTTGGGTAATTGTTGATAGGTTGACTAAGACAGCACATTTCTTACCTGTCAAAACAACCTATTCTGCTGGAAGGTTATCAGAGTTGTATGTTAAAGAGATAGTGCATCTGCATGGAGTTCCTGTCACAATAGTTTCTGACAGAGGTCCTCAGTTTACAAGTCATTTTTGGGAACAGTTACACCAAGCCTTAGGCACCAAGCTAAGCTTTAGTACAGCCTTTCATCCACAGACTGATGGACATCGGAAAGGACCATACAAACCTTAGAAGACCTGTTGCGAGCATGTGTTCTCCAGTTCACCGGAAATTGGGATCTACACCTAAGCTTGATAGAGTTTGCCTATAACAATAGCTATCAGCATAGTATTGATATGGCACCTTATGAAGCCTTATATGGTAGACGTTGTAGATCACCCTTGTGTTGGTTTGAGACTAGTGAGCACCAGTTGTTAGGTCCTGACCTGGTGCAGCAAACCACAGAAAAGATTAAAGTAATACAACATAAGATTAAGATTGCTCAAGATAGGCAGAAATCTTATGCTGACAAATGTCGTAGACCTTTAGAGTTCCAGGTTGGAGACAGAGTGTATCTCAAGGTCTCACCTTGGAAAGGGGTCCTTCGTTTCGGAAGGAAAGGGAAGTTAGCACCTAGATTTATGGGGCCTTATCCAATCATCGAACGGATTGGAAAGGTAGCATATAGACTAGAGCTACCACCTGAGTTACAGCGGTTACATCCTGTGTTTCACATTTCTATGTTGAAGAAATGTCACCCAGACACCGAGTCAGTTCTACAACCTATGGAGGTAGAATTGAATGATGACATATCCTATGAGGAGGGACCAGTGTCAATCCTTGATAAATGAATTAAAAAGTTAAAGAAGAAAGATATAAGTCTTGTGAAAGTCCTCTGGAACCATCGTGGTGTTGAAGAAGCCACTTGGGAATTAGAGGATGAGATGAGAAGGAAGTATCCTGCCCTTTTCTCTTAGTATGTTTTATCGATTTCGGGGACGAAATCCTTGTAAGGGGTGGATAATTTGTAACATCCCTGACCTGGGTTATGAGTTAACCCTAGGTGTTTTGCCTAAATATGTAATTAAATCTTTGTGATTAACTCTGAGCATGTAATTAAGTTTCTCAGAAACATATATTTTAGTATTTGCTCCTTTTTATTTAAAGTTGTAGCATTGTTTTGATATACATGGACCTATGTGCAATTTACCCAGTTAAAAGGGTTAGCTTGCAAATTTGCACATGTTGAGATGTTCCTATGATGTTGAGACATCATGAGAATCTTTTTGGTAAAGTTTGAGGGATTTCCCAAGCTAGGGCACCAAGGTGCAGCTGTGGAAGCAATCCCGGTGCTTGAAACCCTAATTTGGGGTAAAATGCAATTTACCCAAATTAAGGGATTCAATTTGTAAAACATATCATCTAATGTATCTTTTAGAACTCTTACCATCATTAAAGAAGAAATGATGAGGAAGTCACCTCAATTGAGTTATCAAGTTATGAAATATGCCTTGTAATTGAATAATCAGGGTATATGTGCAATATCTCTTTATGTATGTACCTTATTATTAAATTGTTCTTCTTTGCCTTCTTTTTCTAGACCTTAAGATAAGGTTTGTCCTTAGAATAAAGAGGAAGGGACGAGCAAGTAATGAAGGAAGGACTTAATTGAAATTATGGGGAAACGTATGGGCCTTTAATGAAACATCATCCAAGTATATGTATACTTCACCTCTCAAGCAAAGGAACTTTTCCTTCGTGCATATCACTGTTTCCTCTTTGCTTGGCCAACTAAGGACTGTCTTGGAGCTCAAGGGGAACGACCAAGGGTGCAAGGTGGGTTTGAACCCCTCTTCTTGCCTAATTCCATGGTTAAAACTCGAATTCAAGGTCAACTTCATGGCTAACTTTTGAAACCCTATCTTTCTAGCCATCTCTTTTCATCGTTTCTTGGAGTTTTCACCTTGGACAACCTGTGAGAAATATAGGACGCTATTAGAGCTTGGAGCTTGAAAGCTTGGAGCTCAAGGAGCAAGCTTTAGGCGGGTTTTATAACTCTAAACCCATGCTTTACTATATACATCTCTTATATGCGGTTAGATGATAGTTCTTCATGTTTCCCTACTTTTCCCTGCTATTTTGCAAGCAAATCCATGGGATATTCGTGCTGTTCTTGAGCTAGGAGATGAAGGCGTTATTTCCAAGAAAAACCCACCGCTTTTCACTTTCTTAAACGGTCTCACCAGTTTGCTCTCTCGGTCTCAAGACCGCGAGGTGAGCAAACGGTCTCGAGACCGCGACATGGAAAACGGTCTTCAAGACCATTTGGCCCCATTGACCAAGCGTGGACCGTATAAGAAATCTGTTCCTAATTATATAGGCTAATTACCCTCAAAATGTGGGAGGCTAACTTCAAGGTAATCGGGAGATATGACCTTTTTGAGTAACAACTTTATTTGAATTTATTCCTGATTTTCAAACGGTCTGAAATTGCCTTTTTGGGCAAACGGTCTAAAGACCGTGTAAGGTCGTTGACCAGGCGTTGACCATAGGAGATTATTGTTCAAAATTATGATTAACAACTCACCAAGTTTGATGGTCTAATTCCAAACGGGCTAAGAGTTGAAGGGTGAATACTAGGGCTAACCCTAGGTGAAATCAGTACTGAAATTATGGTGACCTAATTAGGGTTTTTAGGGTTGATTGACCTAAACGGTCTCAAGACCGTTTAGGGGCCACCTAAATGGTCTCAAGACCGCGAGGGAAATCAACCATGACCGTTTGGAGGTCTGGGGTCAAGATTAGTTGACCAATTTAAGGTACAATTACACCAAATTACATTGCAATTAAATATTGATATGATCATCAACTCAATAGGTCAGACCTTGATGAATTTGCACTAGAATCCAAAAATTGGATGGGCAAACGGTCTCAAGACCGTTTGGAACTCATCCAAACGGTCTCAAGACCGAGAGGACAATCACCCAAGACCGTTTGAAGGTCTAGGGTTAAGTAATTTGACCAATTGAGGACCTAATTGCAAATAAGTTATCAATTTAATCAAAATTCTGTTTTGTGACTCAATCATGGTTCAACCCCTATCAAATCACATTATACTTTGATGAAATATTGGGCAAACGGTCTCAAGACCATGTGGGGTCCACCCACATGACCTCAAGACCGTTTGGGCCAAGTTTGGGCCCAATTGGAGCTCAATTGAAGGGTTCAACCTTGTGATTAATGCACATTGTTGAGTGTTGATGGGTGAACATTGATAGACCTTAATTGAATCAATTTCAACCCTAATTGGTCAACAATTTAGGATCAATTGAATGACCAATTGATTAAGCATAATCTTAATTGACCCAATTCATAAGTGGTCAACATATCTTTGACCTTTTGAGGGCTTCAACATCGGTTGACATCATCGGTTGTATCATTCATTTTGTTGATGGACCAAACGGTTGAGACCATGTGAGCCTCGCGGTCTCAAGACCGTGAGGGGGCTCACGGTCTCAAGACCGCGAGGGGCCTCGCGGTCCTGAGGTCAAAGGAGGGCTCGCGGTCTTGACATCAACTTGACCCTCGCGGTCTTAACATCATTTTGAGCTTCGCGGTCTTGAACCAATTGAAGAGGCTCGCGGTCTTGGAGTTTAAGGAGGCTCGCGGTCTTGGAGTTAGAGGAGGGCTCGCGGTCTTGGAAAGTCAAATTAGCTAAACGGTCAACACTTTCAAACAATCTCAAATCAATTGGAGATTGATGGTTGAAGATCGATCAATGTGATTCAAGGTTGACTCCATCCAATCAATTAATGATATAAATGGTTCAATGTTGCCCTAATCAAACCCTAATGATAACCTAGGATATTAAGGGGTTAATGGACTAAGGTTTGACCATGATGATAATCAATGGGGTGAATTACCAAAATACCCCTGAAGGGTAAATTAAGTAATACCTTGATCAAATCAAACCCTAA
The DNA here is from genome assembly GCA_963693085.1 of Alisma plantago-aquatica. Taxonomy (NCBI): domain Eukaryota; kingdom Viridiplantae; phylum Streptophyta; class Magnoliopsida; order Alismatales; family Alismataceae; genus Alisma; species Alisma plantago-aquatica. The sequence goes on from OY856413.1 coordinate 613,313,208, forward strand.
TCACATGATGGTGATGTTTTGGACTATGTTAGCCTATGATGACTCAATCCAACCTGATCTAGAGTGATGTTGACATCACCTAATAGTATGAGGAGAGAGAAAGTACTTCTAGAGACAGAAAGTACTTCTAGAGAGAGAAAGTACCCTTTTTAAGTGGAAACCCAATTTAAGCATCTCCAATGCTTATAAGTAAGCATAATTAGGGTATGATCCACCTGTGTGAGATCATATAAACCCTAATTATGATAAATGATGAACCTTTAACTAATCTGAGAGTATCAGTGATGATGTTACTCATACATAATGATGTTATGAGTGCAATTCACCTTAATGTGAATAGTAAACCCTAATTCAAGGGTGATGACATGTAATGTGAATAGTAAACCCTAATTCAAGGGTGATGACATGTAATGTGAATAGTAAACCCTAATTCAAGGGTGATGACATGTAATGTGAATAGTAAACCCTAATTCAAGGGTAATGGCATGCATTTGAGTATTAAACTCTAATTTATGAGAATTAGAGATGTAACTCTCATGACAAGGATGGGAAGTACATTCCTTATTTTTGTATTACCTTTATTAGTGGTATTAACCATGCAGGTTCTGATATGAAGGTAATCATATCCAGGTATGGATGTTGATGTTATATTCATTAAAGGCATGATGATTAGCCTTATGAATAAGTAAAGTAATTTGATGTCTTGTCAGTGGCATCCTATGATGATAATGGGCTATGAGAGCCATGAATACCATCAAGGTCATGCCTTAGAGATGACTTGTGATGAGGATAATGAGAAATGATGATTGATATGAGTTAGGCCTGTTACATTTAGTATTCTTCTTTTATAGCTGCTATGCTACAGTTATTGTTTGGAGAACAATGTATGCTGTTAAAGAATACTAAATATACCTAACTAATCAAGTATAATGTAGAGCCCTGATCATAGATCCATCATTGTCAGAGATTAAGTGATGGTGAAATAGGTTTTCCTCAGGGAACTCCTGGAGCACATACTTTTGAGTATGTGGGGTACATGGATGTGTAGAACCTTACATCCTAGTGTAGGAAAGTGATGTAGATGTGTAATCCATCCATCCTTCACTATATTTCCATACCGTATCAGTGGTAGGTAAACATGAAACCTCCTGATGACGAAGAAGGCACAGATATCTGTATCAGTGGTAGGTAAATATGAAACCTCCTGATGACGAAGAGAGTACAGAACGCCACTGTGACTCTAGAATAGCGAAGGACCAATTTATCCTGGTGAGCTACAGTAGTAGAGACACGAGATGTCCTACAAATGATCCTCTTACTGACTGAGGAAGGTGAAGGTCATGAGAATCCGGCTCTCTTAATGACCTATGTATGATACTGATGTGACTTCTCAACGATCAGTTGGAGTATGAGTGGTATGACTCATCTCCACAGGGCATAATGTTGTCTGTAAAACATAATCAACCATGTACTATAACTTGTTAGAGATAACTCCAAGTTAGTCGATTGATGTTACATTGCAATAGTGTTTATATTCTCCATATCTCCTAAATTGTAGAGATCTGGTTATACTTGCAACTGTTATAGAATACTTTGAAGGCTTTACTGCTTAAGATATTCTTTGATGTTATAATAAAGCTTCTGGCGAAGAGTTATAACTCTCGCTGGGACAATTATGCATAATTGTCTCACCCCGTAGACTTCAACTTTTTAGGTGGACGTCGGAGACGAAGGAACCAGCCTACAGGTGATCAGTCTCAGCCGCAGCAGCACCAGGGGCAGCAGTAATCTCAGGTGGAGATTGTCCTGCCATGTGGTGTAGTTAGAGTCAGTCCTATGTATCCTCTATACTCTCAGGTCTTGGAGTCTTGTGTTATGTGATCTTGAGATTTTGTATCTTGATGTATATAATTACTCAAGAAGTAATTATCCTGAGATGTAAACAGCTTATCTCTCTTTATGAAAGAAGTTTTTATGGATCCAAGTTCTTATCTCAAAAAGTTTTAATTTCCCATGATTTTGGTTTTCCGCTTATTACCGATTCGCTTCCGCTAAGTTTTAATCGTGTTTATGTCATGGTTTGGAGATCAGAGCCCACAGCGAGAGCCGCCGCCTCAGAGCCCAGATCCGTCCCTCTCGTGCTCTCAAGGTGTCACTTCTTTCCCGACGCAACGGGTCCGGGTCTGCCGTGCAGCCTCCGCCGTCTCCCTTGCACCGGCCGCTACCGTGAGGCTTCTACTACAACCATTGATCCTCGTGAGGAATCAAACAGCTCCACCTGTTCTTCGCTTCCTGACGCCTCCTTGGAGACACGTCGCAGGTGCCTGCAGGTTTCTCCTCTGGCGAGCACCCATCGCGTTCTCCTCTTGATCTCATGAGCATCTCCGCTCGATGCCCGATGTGAGCGTCAAATCTCAGCCGCTCCCGATCTTCTCCCGGGCCTGTGATCGGCCACCAAAAACTCCTCCTCATTGAGACGCTACCGCAGATGCAGCCTCCCGGCTTCTCCAACCTGGGCGCCTCCGCGGCAGGCATATCTCCGGCGTGAGATCCTACACCGCCGACTACTCAGTCTCTTCTCCTACTGCCAAAAAGATCTACCGCCACCGCTGGGTTCTTCTTCGGAGAGCAAGACATATGCGCTTCTGGTCCTATCGCTTTCGGTGCTCTTCCTGTGTGTAGTCTTCTTTGGCTATGGAACTCACAAGAGGAAATAGGCCTCCTAGCTGTGCGACTTTGTGAGATTCAGACTTGATGGAGCCTTCCACATACTGTCGGTGGCCCTCCATTCTAGATCGGTTAGGGAGGCAAGAAACGCCAGCCTTCCATCTCTAGGGTTGGCTACTACTGGCAGCAACGGGGAAAGGAGAACGAAGAGGAAGTCGGGGGGTGAGGAGAGATCTCACAAGCCAAATCGTAGGGGTGTTGGTTGGATGTTTATGGCACGGTGGATCCAAAGATCTCATTAGAGCTTCAAATAATCTCCTCATTACTCCTCACGACTCGTTCTCCTAGACGCTAGTTTCTCCTCTAAGAACGGAGGTAGGTGACAAGGTCAAGACCTGTGTATTCGCGTGACACAAGACAAATAATCGGCTATAGCTTAGGATCTTATATCTTGAATAGAATTTAATTGGAAGCTCTAATGGAACCCAATTTTCAAATATATGTCCGTCATTACCTAATGAACCTTTCCTCCAACTTTGAGACCAAAAGTCTAATGTATGATCTGTCACATAATTTCTTCAAATAAGATCATACATAGGGAAAATGGTCACATGTTATTGTCGTTTTATTTCTACTTGTAACCAAACGACTTCAAGAATGCTTAGATCATTATTCAAACATTGGAAATCACAAACACTACTAATAGATATTTTTACCACCTCAATACTTAATTCAATTAAGATATGTTATTCATCATCATAAAGGAGCTTAATCAATTAGTAAGGGTATTTATTCACAATTGACTTCAATTAGGTATCATAGTCCTCTATCATATCTCAAATCACCTAATTTGGGTGAAGGAATCCATGATTGTATTACCAATTCCTCAATTTGGTATTTGTCCTTTACATAGAATGCTTGTCTCTCAAATATTGTACTAGTTATTAAAACTCAAAATCTAGGTTATCACAGTTGTGGTCTTCATTTGATGGAGGTGATGGTGCTCTAGCATGTGCCCTCCACTCTCCATAGCTCACTCTTAGCCAACACTCTCTTCTAGGATGAATTCCAATAGATCATACAACCAACTAATCAACATGTTTGGGTCTGGTGGTGGCATCCCCCAATGATGTGTCGGGTGCACGAATCAGAGATCCCAAGGGATATATGTATCCTAGGAATAGTAGCATTGTATATGTTTGTTAGAGTGGATCTCGTTAGATGGTGGAGGGCCTCTGCCTCCTTGCTGGATTCCTCTGTTCATGTCGATGTTCGTTGCCACCATGGTTGATGTTGATGCGGGAGAGATATGGAAGCGTGGGCTTTGCTTGTTCATCAGAAAGTTCTGGTATTGTCAAACCCTACGTTTCACCCATTATATAGCTGCATCAAGGAGATGTTACGAGTTCCCAAAAAAGAATTGATGGTTAATTCATGTACATGTTATGCCTAGCACATAGGGTCTTTATGTCACTAGTCCCTTGGAATGTCCTGATCAAAATATGGTAGTGAATATTAATAATTGGAGTGAGATAAAAACAACTACTATTTCCAAAGAATAATATTTCTTGAGAAAGATAAGATTAATTATTCATGAGAAAGAAGTAAAATCAGTTATGGAAAATATAAAGATCAATCCCATTGGGCCACGTATCCCATGCACCACATCACTCATCAACTCATAAGATTGTGAGATCTCTGTTCGTCAATCGAGCAACTGGGCAGATGTGAGCGTATCATCATGAGGCTTTCTCACCACTCCAATTGTCCATTCACTTGGCTTGTCAAGTATGTGGTATTCTTCCTTATCCTTCTCTCCTTGATGCTCCTTCTTCCCTCTTTTTTTCTCAAAAATAAAACATAAGAAATGAAAATAACATGAAAAGAAAGAGAAAAAATAGGAAAAAGAAAAGAAACGGGCTTGGTTGCCTCCTAGCTAGCAAGCATCTTGGTTTATCATCACAGACTTGGCTAATAATAATGTTTCTCAACTGGAACCAATGGATAGGGTATCCGAACCCTTATCTGTCAAACATGTGGGGCCTGGATCATGGCTAGACGTTGTGCATGAATTGACCATGGTCATGCATATGTCATCATAATCATCATCTTGTAGGCATGCTTGTCACCGTTCTGAGTTTCCTTCCACCTTAAAAGATTTGATCGAGTTGTGCACCCTCTTTAAGTCTTCAAGGATTCAATACTCAATAGTCTTCTTCCCTAGTCTTAAAACAAGTTTTCTAGCTTTGACGTCCACTAAAGATTGTGTGATATCTAGGAATGGTCTTCCCAAAATGAGCCAGAATCGGTTGTCTTCTTTGATTGACATGACCAAGAAATCGCAGGGGATGTAGGTGTCATGACCTAACTTTACTGAGACATCTTCAATAATTTCCAGGGATTAAGTGATGGATACGCCGGCCAATTGAATGGTCATTGCAGTAGGTAAGATATATGTAAACCCTAGGAACTGGTATAAGGTGCAAGGCATAATGGATATGCTAGCACCTAAGTTCGTGAGTCCCTTATGGCATGTATCATCTCCTAAGAAGCATTATAGCCATAGAGATCCCAGATCACTTTTCTTTTGAGTTTGGAGATCTTGTATGGCACTAGAAATTGTTGGAGATAGATTCACTATCTTGGTCTCCTGAGTTAGATGCTTTCCTGACATAATCATTTTAAGGTATTTACACCAGGTTGGTGTTTCAGTCAGTAGATTCAAGAAGGGAATTTTATGGATTCTCCTCATCATGTCTTTGAATTTCTTAAGTCGGTCATTGAGCTTGAGACGAACTATGTGAGGTGCACTTAGGGTAGTCACGGGGGCTCCATAGTTGACTGTTGAAGTGGTTTTGATCATATCCTCACTAGCATTAGACTGTGCTAGTATCACAGTGGGCTCTGTTTTCTATTCCACCAAATGATTGATCAGACGATTTAGAGATTCTCTTGGGATCCTCTCAATGTTGTCGACAAGGATGTAGGTGGGAGGTGTAGCATACACATCCCCTAGATTGGTCATTACATCATTTAGCTACTTTGGCTGCTCCGTGTGCTTGGGGTTGTTTACTGGTTGGTCAACAATAGTTCCTACTCGAGGTTGTTGACTAGCCGCCAATCAAGCGATTTGGGATTCTGGAGCCTTTTAGTTTGCAGTGGTGTTGGTGAGTTGAGTGTGGTATGATGCCATCATCTCCTGAAGTGTCCTCATTTGGTCCTATGTTGGCATGACTTTGATTTGTAGTGGAGGACCTTGATTCAGATTCTAGAATTCTTGCCACTGTTGGTAGTTCCAGTTGGGATATTAGAACCTGAAATTTCCCAAGTTGTACATCCCATTGTAATTCATTGGATCTCTTGCCTAAGCATTTTGCATCGAGGACTAATTTGGTCCCTCAGTTCATGTGAGGTTCCTGTATTGGAATGGATGTGTGTGAGCTTAGTTTGGATTATAATACTCTTTCTTTGGAATATTATAGATTGAACGTACATCTTCAAATTGAGTAACTATGTAATGTTGGCATGTCTGATGCTTGTGGAATACATCATATAGTTGCTGACAGCGAATGGTGTTGTGGTCTACCGCTTGGAAAAATTCACACGAAGGTGCAATGATCTGTACTTGGGGAGTTTGGCTCTTTCTTTCATATGCACTGAAGGATTTCTCAAGATTATCCTGTTGGAAGGAGAAGGATTTCAATGCTTCAGAGATAGATTTGAGTTTTGGTCAGTCTTCCACCATGGACACCTTAAGGACACCCTTTCCCAAAGGCCTAGTCCAGTGGGTCTGATTCTCTGCTGCAAGGTTGATTATCTTTAGTGCACTGTCAAAACTCTGTCACATGAAATTTCCCTTAAAGGAGGAATTGAGGAATTTCTTTGTGTCATCGTCCACTCCCTAATAGAAGATTCAATGATTTGATTCTTAGGGATGTTGTGGTGTGGACATTTACATAGGAGGTCATTGAATCACTCCCATTCTTCATACAAAGACTCCTCAGGGACTTGATTGAATCTATTAATATGTCCCTGGATCGAGTATGTCATATAAGGAGGGTAGATTTTTTTTCTAGGAATTTGTTCCCTAGGTCCACCCAGGTATTGATCGAATCTCCTTGAAGAGCGTTGTACCATACCCTGACTTTATCTGTCATGGAATACTTGAAGAGTTGGAGTCTCATGGTGTCAGTGGCACCTACTGGCTTCATCATTGAGCAAAGGTCGATGAACTTAAGAAGATGCTTCCTACAATCATCTCCGATCCTTCCTGTAAAGGCAGAATTTTACAACAACATAACCCATTAGGCTCTTATCTTGATCAGGTCACCTGGGGGTTGGATTGGATGAGTCAAGTCAGTGCCTTTGGGATGGAAAAATCTTGAAGTTCTTTCATATGCTCCACAACTTGGGTGGCTTCTATACTGATCTTGAACTTAGACTTCACCAATTCTCTAGCTTCCACGACGAGTAATTCTCATTGGACCTCAATTGCAGTATCGATGCGTGCTTGGATTGTTGCTTCCACAAACTCAATGTTTGCAAAGGCTCTCTCCTTATGAAGTTTTATGAAGGTTCTCTTGATTTCAGGATCAAAAGGAAATCCATAGTTAAGACTCCTAGATCTTTTCATAGGCTAGAGGTGCCTAAAAGGAGAAAAAATGATTGTGAGTGATGTGCTTGGTTCTAGAGGATTTTTAATATTATCAAGAAAAATAAATAAATGAAAAGAAGAAAAAAACCTAATTACACTTATACTTCCAGAAATATCTAGTGAATGTTTCCCCAACAACAACAACAATATTTGATTAGGGTACAAATGTTGCACCAAGAAAAATCCTAAAAGAATAATCTCCTAGGTTTACCAAAAGTAGTACACTAATTCCCCACTCCACATGAGTGGAAGCCTTATTGCAGTATACTTGAGGATCAAACCCAAAGGACAATCTTTTAAGTAGTTAAATATGATTAAGACGTAATAAGAATAATATTTATCATCAAGTAGTTGAAAGATTGATTAAACTAAATTGTTGCCAAAAGAAACTAAGATTAAAGAGGTAAATAATATGCAATAAAGAGCACTAGGGCATGGGGTTTCACTACCCGGGTATGCACAATTATCCTAATAAGATCTTGTTGGTATATATGCCCATAGAGCCATCCCACGTGATTGCATGGAGTCAGATATTAATTAATCAATTAATATGATTATTTGATTAATTAATTTATTCTAGAATATTCTAATTAATCCACGAGAGTTTTAATTAATAAAGTGTTTCTATTTACCGATGGGTTTAGGAACTCTTAATTCCTTTCGTCTCCTATTTAAAGGGGCTTGATGGCCGATATCTATATAAGATATTGAGAGAGGCTTTTCAGTTTATGCTCACGTACGTAAACCCTAGCCGTCACCATCCTCAGGAGAGAAATGAGAGCACTGCAATGCTAACATGTCTCCACACAGAGATGACTCCCTCATGCTGGCTTAGGAAGCGTGCCATGGAGTTCCGATCCATATGTGTGGACAAAGTAGAGACATCGATGTTGAGATACCTACGTTCAAAGGACGTCAACGACTATCCATACGCGCTACGAGCAGCATACATCACCACATGAAAGGAGCACCGCCAGATCTTCCTGCGACACACTCAGAAAATGGGAGAGAAGTTCCGTCCGTGTAGGCCAGCAACATTGCACACCATCGTGCAGCGGGACATCACCAAACTTGCTACGCAATAAGGTATATCTCCCAAATACTCTTTCTAAATACACTATTGTCGATAAGATCCTATTTTGGGTTGTGTGGAATTCTTTTTGTTGCTTCCACCGCACATGTTTTCTCCACAAAACCCAACAGTGGTATTAGAGCAGCTTCGATCTATGGCATATTTTGATTTATTTCGATATGATCGAATCACTGTATACTATTTTCTATGTGGATGATGCGAATTAAAACTGCTAATGTGCAAATCTAAACCTAATTCCACATACTGTGTAGGCTTCTGCTTTTGGCATTTCAGATGGGGTCGACTATGGAAAATACTGATTTTCCTAAGTGCACGGAAGTAAAATTCTGTAGACTTTTCAGGGCCTCTGCCCTAGAGACCCCACAAGGGGTGGCCCTTGTGTACCCCGCATAGTCAGTGTGGGAGTCGAAAATTTATTTAATGGGGAATGTCCCACATTAAAAGGACTAAAATTTTAATATATATATATATATATATATATACATATATGTAGATATACCTATGATATCATACACATCACCTCAAAAATCTATTTTATGTGGTGAATGCAAGCACGATTATGGCCTAGAATCCCGTTTTGTGAATGTTGTGAACGAATGTGGATGTAAATCTTGTGGATATGTTTGTTTTGAATGCTATGGATGTGTAATGGTTGTATGTGGATCCTTTGTATAAAGTATTCAGCTTGCATGTCGAGCCTCATCTCTTATTTCAAAGTGTAATTAATACTTTCCCTTTATTTTTGTACTCATATGATGTAATATAGATAGGATTAGTTTTAGTTTTTGTAAACTTGATGTAAGGATGCCACTTGAAGATCCAACTCCAAGGAGTGTCCATGGAGAAGAACCGTGAAGATCCAATTCCAAAAAACAAATTGAAGATCCAACTCCAAGGAGCATCCATGGAGAATCAACATGAACATCCAATTCCAAGAAGCAACTTGAAGTTCCAACCTCACGGAGCATCCATGAAGTTGTTCATTGTAATGCTGATCCTTATAGGTTGATTCACAAGTGTTGTTGCATGAGATGCATAAGAGCTTAGGTGGACCATCATCCTTTGTTGCTCCAAAGGATTACAATAGTATGGCCATAATCGATGTATTTGTGTTTGTGATTACATGTCTATCATTTGTGGTTGTGGATATAGTAGTATATGATATGTACTACAAGTATGTGGTGTTGGGATATGTATATGTATTAATAAAACCCCTCAATTAATAATATTAAGTTTTAGTTGCCTTCCATAAAGCAAGACACACGAAAAGCTTGATCGATTATGTGTGGGCACACCTCCACGTGGTACACTGTCTATCTCGTGGAAGTGTGATGGTGGGTGTGTGGGTCTACCTCCGTAGGGTGCACACTCATTGTGTTGGCTTATGGGTTGGACTTAATTAGGGAACCTTGATAGGATCAAGTACCTAGAGACACACATATGCATCATGGCAAGGAGTTGTGCATGATCTTCCATCCAAGAGTTGCATATGATGCAATGGAAAAAGTTGCCTACCTTAGTATTTTGTCTTTGACACTGACGTTGGCTGGGCATTGATCCAGTTATTTTGTATCTTGGCTCACTAGAAGGTTGTATACTGCAATCTTTCGAGTTGATAGTGAGGTCTATCAATTTAAATAAAATAGTGGGAGTGTAATTAATTAAAGGCCTAATTAATCTCGTTTATCAAATCTTTACAAGTCAAAATGTTTTGGACTAAATGCAAACTCTTTCTTTTCTAGAAATCAAATGGCAAACAACACTCACACTTTCTTGTTGTGATTGGTCCTTGAGAAGGACAAACTTACCAGAACCAAATTTTAAAACTGGTTTAGGACGCTGAGAATTTTTCTCATGCAGGAGTGTATGCTCTATGTCCTTGAAACACCAGAGCCAGCGAAACCTACCTCAAATGTGCCCAAGGCTGAAAAGGATGCTTACAAGAAGCACCTTGATGATGTCGTGGATGTCAAGTGCCTGATGTTGTGCTCAATGAACTATGAGTTGCAAGAGCAGCATGAGAACATGAATGTCATGGAGATGGTAACACATCTCAAGAACATGTATCAACATAAAGCAAGATAGGAGAGATATGATGTCTCCAAGGCTTTGTTTAGAAGCAATATGAAAGAGGGAGACTCAGTTGGCACCCACATAATCACTTTGATTGGGTATGTGGAAAGCCTATCCAAGCTGAGATTTCTCCAAGCTCAAGAGTTGGCCACTGACGTGATTCTGCAATCATTTCCTGAATCATATAGTCATTTTGTCATGAACTACAACATGAACAATCTTGACAAACTATTGTTAGAATTATTGGGCATGTTGAGTACAACTGAAGCACAGTTGAAGAAAGACAAGCCCAAGTATGATGATGATAAGTAAGATAAAAGTAAATTCAAAAGGCAAAGGCAATGCTAAGAATGGTTCTAAAGTCGAGCAGAAACCAAAGTCATCTGCGCTCAAAGCTAAATGTGGGATCTCCAAAGAAGGTATTTCTCACCATTTTCACCAGGCTAGACATTGGAAAAGAAACTGTCCTCTCTACCTGGAGGAACTAAGGAAGAAGAAGTAGGGGATAGAGATCTCCACTTTAGGTATATACGTTCAGAGATAAATTTAAATACTTCTTCATCATGGGTACTGGAATCCAGATGTGGATCTCACATATGTTCAAATATGCAACATCTAATAAGAAGTAAGCCTTTATGAAAGGGCCAAGTCAAGCCGCAGGTCGCTAATGGAGCAAGAGTTGCTTCCACCAAAGTTGGAGTTAGTAGTTTATCTTTGCCTACAGGTCTTGTAATAGAATTAGAGAATTGCTATTATGTACCTACCATTAATAGAAAAAATATTTCTGTATCTTGTATGGATAAGAGTGGATTTGAATTCCACTTTAAGAATGGAATGATTTCTATTTCTAAAGATGAGACCCTTTATGGCAATGCCCCTATGTTTTATGGTATCTACTTGTTAGAACTTGAGACTAGCATATACAATGTAAATAATAAAAGGCTAAAACTTGACAACTCAAACAAAACATACTTATGGCATTGTCTTTTTAGGCACATAAATGAGAGGCGCATATCTAGACTCCATAAGGATGGTTATCTAGAGTCTTTTGATTTTGAATCATTAGAGACATGTGAGGCATGTTTATTAGGGAATATGACCAAGACTCCTTATATTGGATATAGTGAGAGAGCCAATGATCTGCTAGGGCTCATACATACTGTTGTATGTGGACCTTTTAGATCAAATGCTAGACGAGGCTATCAATACTTCATTACCTTCACTGATGACCTCTGTAGGTATGGCTATGTATATCTTATGAAACACAAGTAAGAAACTTTTGAAATGTTCAAGACTTTCATGAATGAAGTAGAGAAGTAACTTAGTAAGAGTATTAAAGCACTCCATTCAGATCGAGGTGGCGAATACTTAAGCTAAGAGCTTGAGGACCTTCTGAGAGACTATGGTATTGTATCACAATGGACTCGACCTGGTACACCACAACATAACCGTGTGTTAGAAAGAAGGAATCGTACATTATTAAACATGGTACGATCAATGATGAGTTCATTCGAACTTCCAATATCATTCTAGGGATATGCTCTTGAAACTGCAATGTTTACACTTAACCATGTACCTTCCAAATCGGTTCAAAAGACACCATATGCGATATGAAATGGGAATCGTCCCAATTTGTCTATGTTAAAGATTTGGGGATGTGAAGCTTATGTTAGGAAACAATTTCCTGAAAAGCTTGGACCCAAATCTAAAAAATGCTATTTTATTGGATACCCCAAGAAAACTTGGGGATACTACTTCTACACACTGACTGACAACAAAGTGTTTGTTGCTAGAACTACTGTATTTCTTGAAAATGAATTTATTTCCAAAGGAATCAATGGGAGGAATGTAGAGCTTGAAGATGTTTGAGACCAACAAGAATGTATAGAACCTAAGGAGGTACATAAGGAACATGAAGACTCACAAACTGTTGTTGAATTTCAAGTTCCAAATGTAAAACAAGAACCTAATAGGTCTAGTAGGACACAAATTGAGCTTGAGAGATTTGGATTTCTCGTGACTCAAGACAGTGATGAATTGGGCATAGCAAATGAGCCAACTTCCTATCTAGAAGCTACTAAGTGACCAAAATCTAAGAAATGGCTCAAAGCCATGAGATTAGAGATGGAATCCATGTACACCAACAAGGTATGGACCTTGGTGGATCCACCTGAAGGGGCAAAACCAATAGGGTGAAAGTGGGTCTTCAAGAAGAAGATTGACATGGATGGAAATGTTCAAACCTATAAAGGTAGATTGGTTGCAAAAGGATTCCGTCAAATTCAAGGTGTTGATTATGGCGAGACCTTCTCACTAGTTGCCATGGTTAAATCCATCATGATCATGCTTGCCATTGTAGCTTATCATGACTGTGAGATTTGGTAGATGGGTGTTAAAACAACATTCCTTAACGGGAATTTACTCGAGGATGTGTACATGACACAACTTGAGGGTTTTATTGATCTGAAGGAAGCCAATAAAATCTGTAAGCTACAAAGGTCAATCTATGCATTGAAGCAAGCATCTCGGAATTGGAATCTATGTTTTGACAAAGTAGTCAAAAAGTTTGTCTGTAGTCAAAATGAAGATGAACCTTGTGTTTAAAAAAAGGTTAGTGGGAGAACAATCATATTTCTCATATTGTATGTGGATGACATACTATTAATGGGAAATGACATCCCTATTCTTTAGATAAGAAAAGGTCGGCTGGGGAAGACCTTCTCTATGAAAGATTTAGGCGAATCATCCTATATATTGGGAATCAAGATCTGTAGAGATAGATCTAGAAGGCTTTTAGGCCTAAGCCAGAGCACATACATTGATAAGGTGCTAAAGAGGTTTAGCATGGAGGGTTCTAAGAGAGGTAACTTGCCCATGTCCTATGGGGTTGCAATCTCTAAATCCCAATGTCCTAGTTCATGTGATGAACGGGCACACATGAGTAAGATTCCATATGCATCAACAATTGGATCTATCATGTATGCGATGTTATGTACTTGTCTTGATGTGTCGTATGCTTTGAGCATGACGAGCTGGTATCAGTCAGATCCAGGTGAATGTCACTGGACAATTGTAAAGAACATCCTAAAGTACTTGAGAAGGACGGAGGATCAATTCTTAGTATACCGTGGTGAGGAAGAGCTCATGGTAAAGGGTTACACCGATGCTTGCTTCCAAACTGACAAAGATGACTATATATCACAATTTGGATTTGTTTTTTGCCTGAACAATGGAGCTATGAGATGGAAGACTTCTAAGCAAGCGACGGTTGCAGATTATACAATAGAGTCCGAATATATTATCACATCTAATGCTGCAAAGGAAGTTGTGTGGATCAAGAAGTTCATTTATGATCTTGGAGTGGTTCCAAATGCTAGTGATGCAATTGAGTTGTTTTGCAACAACAGAAGAGCAATTACATAGGCTAAAGAACCAAGATCGCACCAAAATTCCAAACATATTCTATGGAGGTTCGATCTCATACGAGAGATCTTACAGTGAGGAGATGTGAAGATTTGTAGAGTACTTACAGAAAGAAATGTGGCTGACTCTCTCACAAAAGCACTTTCACAGTAGAAACATGACGAACATGTTCGATCACTTGGATTGAGATTCATGAGTGATTGGGTATAAGTGCAAGTGGGAAACTATTGGTATGTATGCCCAGAGAGACTATCATTTGATGATTGTAATTGGATACTATGTAAATGATTTGTAATACTACATTGATCATATCAATAAAGGCAAGTTTCCAATCTATATGTTTGTATTTTATATTGTGAGATGACCACAAAATTTATAGATGTCTATAGAATAATTTACTCAATGACATATGCCTTCGAGTTGATGACTGAACAGTGAGATCACATGTATGCTAAGAGTATGTATTCTTATTTTATCCCTAATCGGTTGTTATTGTGGAAATATCCATAGACATCAATAACACATAATATTAGAATGTATATTGGTTGATGGAAGAATCTCATTATCCATGATATGTAGATATCTAACCAAATACATAGATACTAGTTAGAGAACAATGCATCGGATAGACCCACCTTGAGAGTGACACATGGATACCATAACTAGTAGTTAGAGTCACATCTTATAGTGATGGTGGTGATTGTGGTTCTTAGACCTGGAGTCACTACACTTATCACATGTCATTCGGTGTACTTTGATATCATCCACTGTGGTCCTGAATAAGGATTGCCAGAAAGATGGTGCTTGGGTGCACTGTGACACATGGGGATGACTGTGAGTGATGTCGATGGAATTTGTCCTTCCTACAGGAGTTTGATATTTTAGCCACTTGATAAGCGAGATTGAGAAATGCATGGCCATGCTAATATGAGTCAATATGTGATATTAAGCTTACATATATATATATATATATATATATGTATATATATATATATATATATATATATATATATATATATATATATATATATATATATATATATATATATATATATATATATATATATATATATATATATATATATATATATCAGACAGTCTGCTCTAGTTCAAGGAACATGGATTAACTGTTAAAAAGGATAATAGTTCCATGACTCGAGTTCAGTATGGATATCAATGACAAAGGAACTATACAATCACTCTAACACCAATGAAGGATGGGTTAAGTTGTTCTCCAACTTCTCCAATTACTTGGGTGGAAATGAAGTCTTGGTAGATACCAATCATTGCCTGTAAAATCATAATATGATTATGGATATCGCTGCCAACATAATTTGGAGCCTACCGGGTCACACACATAGGATGTGTTGGAATAGGAGTATAATTGTGAATTTGATTAGAATTTCTCTAAATCACATTGATTACTAAAATGTTTATGTAATCCATTAGAATAATATTAGAATGTTTGAGCCAATTAATTGGAGTAACTGGCTCTAAGTGCAAGTGGGAGTCTGTTGGTATATATGTGCATAGAGCCGTCCCACGTGATTGCATGGAGTTAGATATTAATTAATTAATTAATACAATTATTTGGTTAATTAATTAATTCTAGAATATTCTAATTAATCTATGAGCATTTTAATCAACACAGTATTTCTATTTACCAATGGGTTTAGGAAACCCTACTTCCTTTCGTCTCCTATTTACAGGGGCTTGATGGGTGATATCTATATAAGATATTGAGAGAGGCTTTTTAGTTTATGCTCACGTACGTAAATCCTTGCCGTCACCATCCTTAGGAGAGAAAGGAGAGCACTGTGACGCTAGCACATCATCAAACAGAGATGACTCCTTCCCTCTAGCTTAGGAAGTACAACGTGGAGTTCCAGTCCATCTGTGCGGACAGAGTAGAGATGTAGACGCTGAGACACATGTGTTCGAAGGACATCAACGACTATCCATACGTGCTACGAGCGGCGTACATCACCGTATGAAAAGAGCACCGCCAGATATTCCTATGACGCACTCAACGAATAGGAGAGAAGTTCTGTGTTTGTAGGCCAACAACGTTGTACACCATCATTCAATAGGACATCGCCGGACTTGCTCTGTGGTAAGGTATATCCCACAAACACTCTTTCTAAATACAATGTTGTCGACATGATCCTGTTTCAGATTGTGCGGATTTTTTTGTTGCTTCCGCCACACATGTTTTCTCCAAAAAACCCAATAGATCTAACTCTCCAATAGTCGTTGCTAAATTGAGGATTAGGTGCTGCACCCTCACATGATACATGTCATCACCTATTATAGACTCCCTAGGAATCCACCATCCTCGACACCCAAGTTCCTTGCCTATTCTAATGAATTCCTATACTTATGACCGACCATACTCAACACATAGAAAATCAAAATCCAACCACCTCACTATCCCTTACTGACAGCTCAGGGGGATAATAAGATCATTCTAGTATTCTAATCACACTCACAAAAACCGGCATATCAATGATTATAACTAATATGCAGAACAAGTTCTAAATTTGCAAACCAAGGCATCAAGCAGAATGATACTTTATTTAGCAACTATATTATCGAGTTTAGATACAAGATAAGATAAAATACGAGAAATCATGGATAGTTCCCATTCCCTAGCACAAGGCGTCTACTCACTCATGGTGAGGAACAACAATAAAGATATAGTAGGAACAATGGAGAAGGCCATGACTCCTGGTGCAGGAAGACCAATCTCTTTACTGTGGCCACCGCCTCCTCACTCCTTATAGGGTTTGTGCTGCATAATGTGGCTTCTAATCACCAATTAGAGACTGTTGAATAGACGATTAGGGTTCCCTCTTCTAGATGAACTCCTTGCCTCTGAAACCCTAAAGTTGAATGCTTGTGGTCGAAGGCATCTGCTTGCATGCTCGTACTTGGTCCAACAAGAGACTCACATGGGTTTCTCAATTTGAACCATGCATCTGGTCCTCTAGCGATCCATCATGGATGAACCAGAATGGGTTGGATGCTGAGAGTGTGTGTCAAGATGAGGAATCTAGAAGACTCCGGGTGAAGAGCGACTCGAGTCGGGTGAATGGAAGAACTATTTGCTTAACTAGTTGGTTGGAATGTGATCAAAAGGAAAGCTTTTGGGTCTTCCTTACCTTGAGGAGTAACATCGTGAGAGCTTAATCATCCATCTAGGTGTCGAGGTAAAACTCTAGATGATTTTTCATGAAATACATATGAAAATGCATTAAAATATGAAAAAGGGAAAATAATTGCATTTAAGTGAATATAAATATAAAACTAAGAAATGAGACACAACATCCCCTAAAAAGTGAATAAAAAAACATGTAAAAATGGGTAAAATATACTCAGAATCAATGAATGTCCATAATCAATTTATGACATCACAAGCAATGAGTGATATCTAGCAAGACATCATTGTTACCAAAGTAATAAAAAAGTTGGAGAACAACTTCAACATACGATCTATGATTTGTGTTACAATGATCATATAGTTCCTTTATCACTGATATCCTAATCGAACTCGAGGCATGGAATTGTCATCCTCTTCAACATTCAATCCATGTTATTTAAATTGAGTAGACTGTCTGAGATATATGTAAGCTCAATATCACATATTGACTCACATGAGAATGGCCATGCATTTCTCAGTCTCTCTTATCAATCAGATAGGATATCATACTCCTGGAGGAGGGACAAATCCCATCTACATCACTCAAAATCATCCCCATGTGTCACAATACACCGAAGCACCACCTTAATGGAAACCCTTACTCAAGATCAAGGTGTATGATGTCAAAGTATGTCGAATGACATGTGATGAGTGTAATGATTTCATGTCTAAGAACCAAAATCACCACTGATGGAGATGATTATGACTACCAATCATGGTATCCATGCATCACTCTCAAGGTAGGTCTGCCTGATACACTATTCTCTAACAAGTGTATATGTGTTTGGTTTGATATCACATATCATGACTTAATGAGACTCTGTCATCAACCAACACACACTCTAGTCCATTATTGTTTATCAGCCTTGCACAATAACATCTGACTAGGGATATAACATGCATGTATACACTCTTGACATCCATATGATATCATTATTTAGGTCCTCAACCTAAAGACATACACGATTAAGTTATATCATTATGTAGAAATTTATTATGTTATATCATTATCTCATAACTACAAATGAAATAGAATAAATTGGTAAATTGCCTTTGTTATTAATCAAATTGTTTACAAAATATTCATTACAATCATATGATTGGCTCTTTGGACATACATACGAACAATCTCCTACTTGCACTTACAAACAATCACCCATGAATTTAATACCAAGTGTTCTAACATTACCTTCATGATTCTTCTGCAAAAGTGCTTTTGTCAAGGGGTCAATCACTTTGCATTCAATTGGTACTCTACAAATCTTCACATGGAATTGTTGTATAATCTCTCGTATGAAATGGAACCATTGTTGTATTTTCTTGGAATGCTGATGCGATCGAGGTTCCTTAGCTTGTGAAATAGCTCCATTGTTTTCACAGTATAGCTTAATTGCATCACTGATGCTTGGAACCACCCCAAGTTCTGAAATGAACTTCTTGATCCAAACAGCCTCCTTTGTTGCATTGGATGCAACAATATACTTAGCCTTAGTTGTACACTCAACAATTGTCTCTTTCTTGGTACTCTTCCAACTTATGCTCTATTGTTTAGGAAAAATACAAATCTAAATTGGGATCTATAGTCATCTTTGTTAGTTTGGAAGCTTGCATTGGTGTAACCCTTTACTACCAACTCTTCCTCACCACTGTAGACAAGGAACTGATCATTAGTTCTTCTCAAGTACTTTAGGATGTTCTATATGGCAGTATAGTGAGCTTTGCTAGGATTTGACATATATTTGCTTGTTCCTCTCAAGGCATACAAGACATTTGGATGAGTACATAACATTGCGTACATGATAGATCCAATTGCAGACACATGGAATCTTAATCATGTGCTCCCATTCTTCACAAGAATGAGCTCTAGAGATAGTAACACCATGATACATGGAAACATTTCCTGTCTTTGAGCTCTCAATGATGAACCTTTTAAACACTTTATCAATGTATGTGCTATATATTAGGCCAAAAAGCCTTCTAGATATATCTATATAGATCTTGATTCCCAGAATATAGGATGCACCTCCTAAGTCTTTCATAGAGAATGTATTTCCTAGCCAGTTCATTACTATTTGTAAAGTACGTATGCCATTCCCCATCGATAGTATCTCATCCACATGCAATATGAGTACTACAATCATGCTCCCACTAACCTTCTTCTAAACACATGGTTCATCTTCATTTTGACTAAATTCAAACTCTTTGAACGTTCTATCAAATCAAAGATTCTAGCTCTGAGATGCTTGCTTCAATCAATAGATTGACCTTTGTAGCTTATATTTTTTTTTTGCATCCTTTAAATTTATAAAACCCTCAGGTTGTGTCATGTACACATCCTTAAGAAGATTCACGTTATGGAATGCGGTTTTAACATCCATCCACCAAATCTCATAGTCATGATAAGATACAATGGCAAGTATGATCCAGATGGACTTAGCCATAGAAACTGGAGAAAATGTTTCGTCATAGTCAACACCTTGAACTTGTTTGAAACCCTTTGAAACCAATCGTCCTTTGTAAGTTTTTACATTACCATCCATGCCAGTCTTCTACTTGAATATCCACTTGCACCCTATGGGTTTAACCCCTTTAGGTGGATCCACCAAGGTCTATACCTTATTGGAGTCCATGGATTCCATCTTAGATCTCATAGACTCAAGCCATTTCTCAGACTATGGTCCCTTAATAGCTTCTAGATAGGTTGTTGTCTCATCATCAATGACCAATTCATTGCCTTCTTGAGTCAAAAGATAACCAAATCTTTCTGGCTCAAGGTGTGTCCTACTAGATCTACTAGGTTCCTATGTCAAATGAGGAATTTGAGATTTCACAACAGTTTGTGACTCTCTATGTTCCTCTTGTACCTCTATAGGTTCAATGTTTTCTTGTTGGTCTCAAACCTCTTCAACTCTACTTTCCTCCCATTGATTCCTTTGGAAATGAATTACTTTACTAGGAATACAACATTCATGGAAACAAATACCTCATTGTCAAATGGAGTATAAAAGTAATATCCTTTGGTTTCCTTAGGATATCTAACAAAATACAATTTATCCAATATGGGTCCAAGCTTTTCAGGAAACTGCCTTCTCACATAAGCTTCACAATTCCAAATCCTCATAAAAGACACATTGGGACTCTTCCCATACCATATCTCACATGGTGTCTTTTAAAACCAATTTAGATGGTAAACAAATTAGTCTAAATGCAGAGGAATCAAGAGCATAACCCCAGAAGAAAGTCAGAAGATCATCAAAACTCATCATTGATCGCGACATATCTAGCAATGTGCAATATCTTCTTTCTGATGCACCATTACCTGGTGGTGTTCCAGGTGGAATCCATTGTGATATGATACCACATTCTCTCATAAGGTCCTCAAACTCTTGGCTTAAGTATTCTCCACCTCAATCAAAAAGAAGTGCCTTAATATTTTTACCAAGTTGGTTCTGTACTTCATTAATGAAATCTTTGAACTTTACAAGTGTATCTGACTTATGTTTCATCAAGTAAACATAACCATACCTACTGAATTCATCACTAAAGGTAATGAAGTACTGAGAGCCACCTCTAGAATTTGTTCTAAAAGGGGCACATACATCAATATGTATGAGTCCTAATAGATCACTATCCCTCTCACTGTTACCAGTGAAGGGAGACTTTGTCAACTTGACTGACAAACAAGACTCACTTGTCTCTATTGATTTGAAATCAAAAGAGTCTAGATAACTATCTTTATGGAGTCTAAATATGTGATTCTCATTGATGTGCCCTAGACGACAATGCCAAAGATATGTTTTGTTTACATAAAAAAGATATGTTTTATTTGAGTTATTGAGCTTTAATATTTTGGTATTTACAGTATAAACATTTATATTTATATCCAACAAATAAATACCATAAGACATTGGGGCAATGCTAATAAAAGATCTCATCTTTGAAATAGATCATTGACCATTCTTTATATGAGTTTCATATCCATCCTTGTTCATATAAGATATAGAAATATTATTTCTATTTATGGAAGGTATAAAATAACATTTCTTTAACTCTATTACAAGACCTATGGGTAGAGATAAATTATATGTTCCAACTGTAGTGGCAGAAACTCTTACTCCATTTGCAACGCACAATTCAACCTCACCCTTTTTTAAAGGCTTACTTCTTTTTAGATCCTACATATTCAAATATATGTAAGATCCACATATTTTATCTAGTAGCTAAGATGAAGAAGTAGACAAATTTATCTCAATGACATATATACCTAAAGTAGAGATCTCTATCCCCAACTTCATCTTCATAAATCCCTTCAAGTATAAAGGACAAATTCCTCTTGCACTTTTCTTTCTCCTTATCTTGGTTGTTGAAGACTTGGACTCCAGCTTAACCTCAACATTCTTCTTGGCTTTGGTTTCATCCTTGGACTCCACTCTGTTGATCACTATCAAAGTTTTGTCCTTCTTCATTTGTGCTTTGACATTTATCAACATATCAAGCAATTATATAAGCAGTTTGGCCATGTTACTCAGGTAATAACACTCGATAAACTGGCTATATGATTCAGGAAACAATTGTAGAATCATATCCATGGCCAACTCTTGGCTCAATGGGAATCCCAGTTGCTCTAGATGTTCCACATGTCCAAACGTATTGAGCACATGGGTCTCTATTGGATCTCCTTCTGTCATCTTGCACTCAAAGAGTGCCTTTAAGACAATGTACATTTCTTGATTTGCATGATTATGGTTCATGTTCTCAAGATGTGTTATCATCTTAAGAATCCCCATGTCTTCACACTTCTCATGCATCATAGCATAAGGTGCTTAATGTCAAAGGCACCGTGGGCATGCTTTTGATAAGTATCCACCTCAGCCCTAGGTGCATCAGGATCGGGATCTTTTGGCATTGGTATATCTAGGACATAGAGCTTATGCTCATAATGGAGAACCCTTCTCACAGTCCAAAACCATTTATGGAAATGTGTCCAGTTATGTTTGTCCTTCTCAAGGATTAATCACAACGACAATTTGTTTGCCATTTCTTTCTACAAGAAAATTAGCAATTTTTCAAAACAATTTTGATTTTATTTGATTAAATTAAAATTTGACGATGTTTAATTTAGCCTTTGACTAATTATCGCTCCCACAATTTTGTTAAAATTGATAGCCCTCACATAAAATGCGGAAGATTGCAGTGTACAACCTTCTAGCGAGATAAGACCAAAAACAATTGCATTATTATCCGGCCAACGTCGGCAACCATAATCAATCATTAAGGTAGGAAATTTTTTCCAATTGCATCTTATGAAATTCTTGGATAGATGGTATGCACAACTTTTTTCCATAGTCATCTACATGCCTCTAGGTACTTAATCTCATTAAGATCACCTAGTAAGGTTTGACCCAAAAGCCAACACAATAGAAATGCACCCTACTTGGCATGCCCATATGACTACCATCACACTTCCACAAGATAACGCACCATGCTTGGCGTGCCCATGCATAGTAGATCAAGATTTTCATGTGTGTTTCTTATGAAAAAATTTAAGACTTATTATTTTGTAGAGAGATTTTATATTTATATAAATATATACATATCCAATCATCACATACTTATATGTGTCATATACAAACCATCCCATTAAAGAAAACATGCAATTATAAAACACTAGTGATGGTTATGGCCATACTATTGTAATTCCTTGGAGCCACAAGGAGTTACTACCACCTAAGGTCAACATCATATGTAGCAACCGATTGTTGATAAAGATCTGGGATTGAACCAATATAGGTCGATCTGTTCAACTATTGAATCGACCGGTTCACCTCCCAATTGGTCGGTTGCTCTCTCATATCAGTCATCTAGTCTCCGGTCTAAGTGACTTCTGGACACATCCATGTTAGGTTTTAGGGGAGTCAGAGAAGGTAGCAGAAACAAAATTTCTCCTCCCAAACCCAGAATAAAGGAATCGTGTCAACGTCTATACAATAGGAAGGATGGTTTGTAGAGACATACCTTATCCCGAGGCTTTCTCGGTGACGTTACCATGTGGCTTGCACGGTGTTCACCTCCGGTCTTGGACGGTGTCTGTACAGCTCTTGATATCACCGGGAGTGTCAGGATTGACAGCTGTCCTCCGAGCGGCAGAAGTCTCCCGCCTCTGAAGTAGTCCACACGGACTACCTGGAACTCTGATCTCCTTTTCCCACAAGGAATTAGAAGGATTCGTACCCTCCTGTCGGCGTACTAGTCACCGACACACTCTCCTGCCACCAGTCGCTTTTCTACAATTGTCTTTCCCTTACTGTGCCTCCCTTATCGGGTAGCATTTGCTCGGGCTCTCTCGGTTACTACAACTAGAGAGAACGACAACTTTGCATAGCAACTGGTGTTCTGAGTTATTATTCTTGAGAAGCCCCCAATACCCCTATATATAGGAGGGTCATGGGATAGGGTTCTCTACCCTGAGCAATGCGGGATTAAAGCAGGAGTAGAAGGAGTTGCGATTTTCCACAAAACAACCAACTGCGCCACCTGAACCGATCATTTCAACCTTGAAATGGTCGGTTGGGGACCTGAGCCGATCAGTTCACACCTAAACCGATCGGTTGGAGCATCTGAGCCGATCGGTTCGTGGTCCTAGTCCAACTCAAACTGAATTTCATATTTGTTTCCAACTAATCAAATATTAATCCTTGTCCAAATCGAATTTGTACAAGTGAAACAAATTTTATTTGCAAAAAGTGTCTTATGACTTTCCAAATGATCTCAGTTGGTCACATGAATCAACCAGTTCAACAATTGAGCTGATCATTTCATTGACACATGAGCTGATCGACTCACCACTTGAGCTGATCAGTTCACCAACCTGAGCCGATCGGTTCATCACATGAGCCGATCGGTTGGAAGTGCAGACTGTGCAAAATCAATCAATTGTAGTTTCAATCAATCCGATACTCTAATCAATTGGTTCAACACCTTGAACACTATGATTTTGAGCTATCAATCAACTAAGTGTTTAATTGAACTATTAAACTCCTTTAGTAATCAATCTAAACATCATTTGTGGATAAACTCTTCTTCCAGGTTAAATCCTATGTGTGTGACCCTGTAGGTCCATTTCACGTTGGTAGTTAAAGTCCATAACACTTATGACTTCACAAGAAAAGAGCAGTGCCTAGTCGCACATCAGTGCTACCCAAGTGAAAAGGAAAGTTGGAGAATGACTTTCAATCCTACAATTTATGAATGGTGTTATAGTGAATGTATAATTCCTTTGTCACTAATATCCCAAATGAACTCAAGGCATGGAACAACCATCCTTTCAACATTCATTCACTTTGTTGATCTCAGAGTAGATTGGAGGAGATATGTATGACATCAATATCACATACTGATTCACACATGCGTGCACGCCTATCTCAATCCTACTCATCAAGTGGCCATGGATATCAAACTCCCTCAGGAGGGACAAATCCCATATCTATCACTCACCCCTCAAAAGCCCCATGTGTCAAAGCCACCCAATCATCACCTTGATAACGACCCATGTTTCAGGACTACGTTTAATGATGTCAGTGTACCCAATGACATGTGTTGAGTGTAGTGATTTCAGGTCAAACAATCACACTCACCACCATCACTGTGAGAACTGATTGTGACTACCATGTCATGGTTCCATGTGTCAAACTCACGGTGGGTCTGTCCGGTATACTTGTTCTCTAACAAGTACATATGTGTTTGGTTTGATATCTCCATATCATGACTAATGGGATTTTGTCATCAACCAACACCACAATCTAGTCTTGTGTGTCATTGTTGTCTATCTACGTTCCACAATGACATCCGATCAGGGACATAATAAGAATGTACAAACTCTTAGCACCGTATGATCTCATTGTTCAAGTCCTCAACCTGAAAGCATACGTCATTGAGTACTGTCATTCTCTAGACATTCAATCTATTCTATCATTATCTCATATGACTGAACCAGAAAGAATTCGATGCTTTCCTTTGATGTTTATCAAATCAATCTTAATGCATCCCACCAATCATCCCATTATTGGCTCTCAGAGTATACATACCAACAGACTCCCACTTGCACTGCGAGCGAATCACCCTTGAATCATATTCTTAGTGATCTTCAAACATGTCCCACATGTTACTGTGCTCTAGTGCTAACATAGTGAGTTATGGAAACACCTTGCCAAAGTCGATATTAACTGCATGTCTCTCAGCTCTTCACTGTACGTCACACGTATGAGATGGAGTTTCCGTAATATGCGATCTATTATTCATTTGCTAACCTTTAGCCACATTGCATGACCAAGTACCCCTTATATTTCATCAATGATCGGAATATCTATAAGTTCATCTCATGAACTTCCAGATCCATATAGTATCTACTAATGTTCTCTAGCACACAAATACTTGACTTTTCCTTTTAAACGACTTTATTGGAACATTTCCATTTATCAACAAACATTCACTTTTATATATCTTATATATATTTTGTAATTAATTTTCTATCCTTTTCGGAAGTTCACATAAGTGTAACTCTTTACAGTGAACCCTTCCTTATTTCCATAGAACTAGTACTTCTCAAGTACTTATCAAGTTCTTATGGTATTCTAGTAACCCTTATTGGAACTAGACATACATCTACTTGTCATGTCCCACATACTAGCATATCATATTGGCATGTCCTACATATAAGATGATAAATGCGTTTTGTTCTTGCCATGTCCATAATGCAAGATGATGGGATGTTTACATACATGATAGATCCTTATCTATTCTTAGTGTTTCCATTCTTCATAAGAATTGGACACTTGGCTTTGGGATACTAACTCCTAGTTTTCTCCCACTAAATCTATGCATACTGAACCCTTCTGTATAGATTGCCAATGTATGCTTTCTCTTTTTAGGTCAAGAGGTTTTCGAGAACTATCTCTATAGATATCTATGTCTATCACATAGGAAACGTCTCTATCTTCCTTAAAGATAATTTCCACAAAGGATTTCCATTCTAGAACATTTCCATTTCACATCAATATGTGGAATGTGAATACGCTCCCACTAAATCACAGATCCCTTCTTTATCTTTGACATATCATCCAAACCCTTTGACTATATTATCAAAGTAAAGATCACAGTTCTGAGTTGTTTGTACTCAATCAATCACATTGATTAGTCCATTGTAACTTATAGACTTCAGTTGCATTAAAGGATTCATAAACCTTATAGGTTGTGTCACATACACATCCTTATTTTATTCTTCATAGGAATGCGGTTTTAGTATCCATATGCCTAATGTCTTAGTCATCAAGTCATAATTGACAAGCATCATCCTTCTCAAAATGTTATCCTTGTGTCTTAACGCTTTAAGACTCACTCACACTTATGGATTTCATCCCAATGGGTGTTACCATCAAGTTCATACCTTATGGTTCACATGGAAGTTATTTAATATGTAATGGTCATAAACCATAACTCAAAATATGGTTCCTCATATTCATCTAGATAGTTGATTCATCACATGACTAACTCATCAGATAGATAATTGAGGTGTATCTATCAAGGATATAAGAACTCACAACTCCTTTGTGATTCGTAGTGTCCTTTATTAGTGTGGGGTATTATTTATTTAAGAACAAATTAGTTATTTGATAATCATCCTCTAACTCCTTAGAGTATGATTCCTTTTGATTTAGACATCACCATGCCTTAATCACAAGCTCACTATCATAATCACTCATAAGGATCTCAAACATTTGGTTCAAGTATTTCATTCATTGATATTATCAAGAATTAACACTTTACCAAATTCATACTTCATCTATGATATTCTTGGACACTTCAAGATATTCATATTGGTATATCTCTAAACACCATTTGAAGTACTAGCATTAAGTCCACTAGGTATATAAATAAATCACATGTATTATACCTAATAGGATAATCATTCTCTCACTACCACTAGTGAAGATTGATGTCTAAGAGATTCATGTCTCTTACTGGTTCTCTAACCAAAAGAGTCTAGACTTATCCATCATATGGAAACTAGAAATGAATTTCTCTTAATTTATGCTAATTTGATTGTTTGAGTTATTAATAACTTTAGGTATCATTTTATCTTACACATACCAAGTATCACAAGATAAACAAGGCATTGTCACAAAGATTGAAACATCAACTTTATTAATTGCTATCATTGTCATACAATATGCAAAAATAATGTGTTTCTATCTATTGGAAAATATGAAATAGCAGTTCATAACTCTATTACATGCCTTCAAGGCTGAAAATAAACTAAAGTACTCCTATTTATGGTGGAAACACTTTCCCCATGTATTGGGTGCGTTACACTTTATATCTTGGTATCATATACCTTAAAAGTGTTATAAGTTTATTTCATGACACCTTTAGGTGGAGACGTGTATCACCTCCTTCTTCTTTAGTTCTTCCAAATAGAGTGGACAATTCCTTTTCCAATGTCCTGGCTTTTGACAATGGTGGAAATTGCCTCTCTTGGTCATGCCTCCCTTGGCCTTGAGAGTTGAAGATGACTTGGGCTGTTGGCTAGCATCAGAACCTTTCTTAGCCTTGACTTTGCGCTTGGACTTGCCTTTCTGGTTGCTGATCATCATCACAGACTTAGGTTTGTCCTTCTTCATCTATGTCTCAGCTGTCCTCAACATGCCCAACAACTCTGTCAACGGCTTTTCAAAGTTGTTCATGTTGTAGTTCATCACAAACTGACAGTAGGATTCTGGCAACGATTGCAGTATCACATAAGTAGCCAACTCTTGGCTCTGGGGAAATCCCAGTCTCGTCAGGTTCTCCACATACCCAATCATTTTGAGTGTGTGAGGACCAACTGGATCTCGTTCTGTAATGACACACTTGAACAATGCCCTGGAGACATCATATCTCTCTTGTCGTGCTTGATCTTCATACATGTTCTTGAGATGCTGAATCATCTCAATGACACCCATGTTCTCATGTTGTCTCTACAACTTGTGGTTCATAGAGTACAATATCAAGCACTTTGCATCAATGGCATCATCAGAATGCTTCTTATAAGCATCCCTTTCTGCCTTTGGTGCGGTAGAAGCAAGTTCCTATGGAATTGGAGTATCCAGGACATAGAGCTTTCGCTCTTTAGTGAGAACAATTCTCAATGTCCTAAACCAGTCGTGGAAGTTAGTCCCATTCGGCTTGTCCTTTTCAAGGACCGATCACAATGAAAAGTGATGTTGTTTGTTGTCATTTATACTACAAAAGGAAATATATGCAATTTAGTCCAAAACTCAATTTTGACTTATTTGATTGATTTGAAAGGTTGACGATATAATTAGGAATTTAATTGATTATCGCTCCCACTATTTTTGTTCAAATTGATAGCCCTCACCATCAATTTGGAAGATTGCAGTGTACAATCTTCTAGTGGGTCAAGATTCTAAAATCCTCTGAGTCATGGACCAGCTAGGGATGTCACCCACAACTTAGATCTTCCAGGTAGGCAACTTTTGCCAATTGCATCATATGCAACTCTTGAAAGATGTCATATGCAACTCCTTGCCATGATCATCTCCATGCCTCAAGGTGCTAGATCCTATCTAGGTCACCGTGTTAAGTCTGACCCAAAGCCAACACGATGAATATGCACCCTGCTAGGACAGACCCACATATTCATCCTTCACACTTCCACGAGATAGACGGTGCACCACACTAGGGCGTTCCCACACTTGGTCGATCAAGCTTTTCACGTGTGTCACATTTGGAAGGCATCTAAAACTTTAATATTTAATGATGGATTTGGTTTTTATAGGTACATATACATATCCAATCACCAAAATATATAGTACGTATCATATACATGCTATATCCCACAGAAAACATGTGAAATGATAAAAGCGATGATTATGGCCATCCTAATGTGATTCCTCGAGCCAAGAGGAATCACGGTCATCTAGGTCTACATCACATGCAACCTATCCATGATGACATGCTGTAGCTGTCCGAGTTGATCAACTCATCACATGAATGACCTGCTCACCCTAGCCAGTCGTCTGGGTGCCACCAGCCGATCGATTGGCTCCTCCAACCGATCGATTCGCCTGGTCATCATGCATCTCCTCAGGTCTCCACCCGCTCGTCTCTCTCCTCAAGCCGGTCGTCTGGATCACCAACCGATCGGTTCACGCCTTGAACCGATGGTCTCAGTCATCGTGAGATTGTCCTCCGTTCTTTGACATAACAAGAAATATAAAAAGATCTATCCTATTTACACTTAAATTGAGAAACCTTGAGTTACATTCAGGGGGAGCAAAGGTAGGAAAGAAATCTCGAGTTATCTCGAGTTACATTAAGAAAAGGAGGTAGGGAAACGGTGCACAGATCGAGATGCAAGCAACCACATTCAACCAAGCACACATACATAGGGTTTATTGACCATAACCATGCTATACATCCACCACAAAAACTTGTTTAAGGGTGACGCGTATCGAGTGCATTCATATTACATATCATATATGCATATTGGGATTTTTGGATTTAGGATTGGACATGCGTAAAGCCAATTTTATTCGCATCATATGCAATAAATAAAGGCGACAAACCAAAATTGATCACATCGATAATCCTAAAGTATACAGTAGTTGACGTGGCTCTGATACCATTGTTAGGTTTTAGGGGATACATAGAAGGTAGAGGAAACAAAAATTTCTCCTCCCAAACCTAGAATAAAGGAATCACGTCAACGTCTATACAATAGGAAGGATGGTTTGTAGAGACATACCTTGTCCCGAGGCTTGCTCGGAGACGTTACCTCACGACTTGCGTGGTCTTCACCTCCAGTCTTGGACAGTGTCTGTGCAGCTCCTGGTCTCACCGAGACTGTCAGGATTGACAACTGTCCTCCGAGTAGTAGAAGTCTCCCGCCTCTAAAGTAGTCTACACGGACCACGTGGAACTCCGATCTCCCTGTCCCATAAGGAATCGGAAGGAGTCATTCCCTCCTCTCAGTGTACTAGTCACCGATACACTCTCCTACCACCAATCTCTTTTCTATAGTTTTCTTTCCCTTACTGTGCCTCCCTTATCGGGTAGCACTTGCTCGGGCTCTCTCAGTTACCACAACTAGAGAGAATGATAACTTTGCAGAGCAACTGGTGTTCTGAGTTATTATTCTTGAGAAGCCCCCAATACCCCTATATATATAGGAGGGTCATGGGACAAGGTTCTCTACCCCGGGCAATACGGGATTAAAAAAGGAGTAGAAGGATTTGAGATTTTCCACAAAACAACCAACTGCGCCACCTGAACTGATCGTTTCAACCATGAAACGGTTGGTTGGGGACCTGAGCCGATCGGTTCACACCTGAACTGATTGGTTGGAGCATCTGAGCCGATCGGTTCACTTATGAGCCAATCGGTTCGTGGTCCTTGTCCAACTCAAATTGGCTTTCATATTTGTTTCCAACTAATCAAATATTAATCCTTGTCCAAATCAAATTTGTACAAGTGAAACAAATTGTATTTGCAAAAAGTGTCTTCTGACTTTCCAAACGATCTCTGTTGGTCACACGAATTGACCGGTTCAACAATTGAGCCGATCGTTCCATTGACACTTGAGCCGGTCGACTCACCACTTGAGCCGGTCGACTCACCAACATGAGCCGATCGGTTGGAAGTGCATATTGTGCAAAATCAATCAATTGCAGTTTCAATCAATCCGATACTCTAATCAATTGGTCCAACGCCTTGAACACTATGATTTTGAGCTATCAATCAACTAAGTGTTTAACTAAACTACTAAGCTCCTTTAGTAATCAATCTAAACATCATTTGTGGATAAACTCCTCTTCCAGGTTAAATCCTATGTGTGTGACCTTGTAGGTCCATTTCACGTTGGCAGTTAAAGTCCATAACACTTATGACTTCACAAGCAAAGAGTGGTGCCTAGTCACACATTAGTGCTACCCAAGTGAAAACGAAAGTTGGAGAACAACTTTTAATCCTACAATCCGTGAATGGTGTTACAGTGAATGTATAATTCCTTTGTCACTGATATCCTAAATGAACTCAAGGCATGGAATAGTCATCCTTTCAACATTCATTCACTTTCTTGATGTCAGAGTAGATTGGAGGAAATATGTATGACATCAATATCACATACTGATTCACCCATGCGTGCACACCTATCTCAATCCTACTCATCAAGTGTCCATGGATATCAAACTCCCTCAGGAGGGACAGATCCCATATCTATCACTCACCCCTCAAAAGCCCCATGTGTCAAAGCCACCCAATCATCACCTTTATAACAACCCATGTTTCAGGACTACGTTTGATGATGTCGAAGTGTACCCAACGACATGTGTTGAGTGTAGTGATTTCAGGTCAAAGAATCACACTCACCACCATCACTGTGAGAACTGACTGTGACTACCATGTCATGGTTCCATGTGTCAAACTCACGGTGGGTCTGTCTGGTATACTTGTTCTCTAACAAGTACCAATGTGTTTGGTTTGATATCTCCATATCATGACTAATGAGATTCTATCATCAACCAAAACCACAATCTAGTCTTGTCTGTCATTGCTGTCTATCTACCTTCTACAATGACATCTGACTAGGGACATAATAAGAATGTACAAACTCTTAGCATCTGTATGATCTCATCGTTCAGGTCCTCAACCTGAAAGCATACATCATTGAGTATTGTCATTTTCTAGACATTCAATATGTTCTATCATTATCTCATATGACTGAACCAGAAAGAATTGGAAGCTTACCTTTGATGTTTATCAAATAAATATTAATGTATCCCACCAATCATCCCATGATTGGCTCTCAGGGCATACATACCAACAATCCAATCCATCAAATGGGTCACCTACCGATCGGTCAGCTCCTCTTGTCGCCAAGCCTCCTTAATCCTCCAGCCGATTGGTTCGTCTTCTGAAACGGGCGGTTTGTCTATTACACAATGTCTTTTTTTCCATAATAGGAATTAAAACTATCTTAATCCTATTTAAAATATTACCTGGTAATAGAGAAACTTTGAGTTACATTCATGGGAGCATAGGAAGAAAAAGAATTAATACTTTTCCAAATGTCAGAGAAGATAGAGGCTTGGTATGCATGTCAAGATATAAATAGGAATAACAACCATCCAACCAAGCACAAAGATCTAGGGATACTGGCCATAATGATGCTATCCACCATCAAAACTATTTTTAGTGTGACACTTATAAATTTCATATATGCATCATATTGTACATATATAATGGGATCATATGTGGTATTTAATCGGATATGGAAACATGAATTTTTTTTACCACCATATTCCCTTTAGACAATAGATCAAGTCAAGAACTATGTGATGGGAAAGAGGGTTGCAAGGTTTATACCTGGTCCCGGGGCAAGTCCAATGATAATCCCTTGATGTAGTGTTCTCCTTTCTTCAAGTTACACCTGGATGACTATTAACAGTAGACTCCTAGTAGATCATCATGGGCCTCGGTTGATTTCATCCTCCTAGAGGGTGGAAATGACCTCCTCTCCTCTATAGTAGTCCACACGGACCACTGAGAACTACTATTTTTCTAGATGAACTGATAAGGAGTTGTCCCTTCTAGTCAACATGCTAGCATCAAATTGCTCTTCCAATTGTCCCTCCCTTGTTGTCCCTCCCTTTGATAGGTAGGACTTGTTTGGGTTCTCACATGACCTCAACTGTAAGAAGACAACAATTGTCACAACTTATTATTGTTGTTTCTAGAATGTCTCGACTCTCTTTATGTATAGGAAGGTTAGGGTCAAGAGTTTTAGTCTGAGAGGGAGTCGAAGGGACAAAATTTCATGAATTTTCTGGAACTTATGAACCATGAACCGATTGGTCCACTAGTGAACCAGTCAGTTCACACATGAGAAATCAGTTCAACCCTTGAATTGGTTGTTTCACTATGTTTCCTATTTGCAATTGTATTTGCATTTAATATTAGATTAATACACAACATGACATCAAAATCAATCCTTGATCCAATCGTAATCATCAGCCAAATGGTCGGTTCACAAACTGAAACGGTCGGTTCACATATCTGAGCTGATCGGCTCACTTGTTGAACCAGCCAATTTAGAGTTCTGACTGCCAATGTTGGTTCAAATTGACCTAACACTTGAATTGATCGGTTCAACACTTAAACTGGTTGGTTCACATTCATGTCAATCAATATTTAATCATTTTTGTTTAAATTGAATACATATACACTTTACTAATCAAGTTAAACATCATTCATGAAAAAAATTCCTATTCTAGGTGTATCCTATGTGTGTGGCCCTATAGGTTCCAAGTTATGATGGCAATGAATGTCCATAACTAATTTTTGACATCACAAGAAATGAGTGGTATCTAGAAAGGCATCATTACTACCCAACTAATCAGAAAGTTGGAGAACAACTTCAACCTAAAATTTGTGATTTGTATTACATTGATTGTATAGTTACTTTGTCACTGATATCTAGATTGAACTTGAGGCATGGAATTGCCATCCTCTTCAACGTTCAATCCATATTCCTTGAACTAGAGCAGGCTGTCTGAGATATATGTAATCTCAATATCACATATTGATTCACATGAGCATGGCCATGCATTTCTTAGTCTCGCTTAACAAGTGGCCATGATATCATACTCCTATAGGAGGGACAAATCCCATCCAAATCACTCACAATCATCCCCATGTGTCACAATGCACCCAAGCACCACCTTTATGGCAACCCTTATTCGAGGTCACAGTGGATTACGTCAAAGTACATCGAAAGACATGTGATGAATGTAGTGATTTTAGGTCTAAGAACCACAATCACCACCATCACTCTGAGAGATGATTCTGACTACCAATCATGGTTTCCATGCATAGGTCTCAAGGTGGGTATGTTTGATACACTATTCTCTAACAAGTATCTATGTGTTTTTTTTAATATCACATATCATGACTTAATGAGATTTTGTCATCAACCAATACACACGCTAGTCTTATGTGTTATTGTTGGCTATCAACCTTCCATAATAACATCTAAATAGGGACATATCAAGAATGTATATACTCTTGAAATCTGTATGATCTTTGTAACGATCTCACTTGTCATCATCCACCAATTATGGAAAGACCCAAAAAGTTGAGAGCCATTACCTAAAATTCCCAAGGATCCAGATTTTTACCAAACAATATATAATAGCAAATAATTTCCATCATTTCAAAATAACATTGTTTACATAGTTTAATGCTTCCCCTTTGAAGGTTACCTAAATTTTTACCATAAGATCCATTACATGAGAAGAAGTATCTATATAATCCTCCTTTACTTATTTCTAATGCATTTAGGTAGTACCATCATATTCATCATATCTTGATATCTTTGTATATAACCTAAAATGCCATGAAACAAAACATGGTCAGTATATTGATATCTATTGGTATGTATGGGAAATAAAATATTCACATGTAGGTGTAACAACATAATCAACCATAGTAACAATTATGATTACAAAATTGAATAAGCATTTTCTTGTTTTAACCTCACCACCCTTATCCTCTTTTTCTCCATGATGTGCCCTCTATTTAGGGGAGCCTGTTTATGGGTAACCCCCTTTTAGGGGTTTGGTCCCTGTAGTGGACATTTTTCATAACCATGCATAGGCTTTCCTTTGTAAGCCTAATCATCATTCATTCCCATAATGAATTTATTCAACCCATGCTCTTTAACTCACTAGAGACGATACATGGTTTGAGCAAGTTACAATTATATAATATGATATCCATAGTGACATTATAGATTGTAGGAAGTAAAAAAAACATGCAAGCATTTTACGGAAATCCATTTGGGAAAACTCTGAGAAATTATAGAAGTCGGATAAAATGAAAAGTCATAGGCGTAACCACATACCTTTTTATGAAGTAACTGAAATTCCAAGTAAACTAGTGTAGTTGAGAATAAACAAGCAATCACCTTGAAATTAATGCACAACACCCAAGTATTACTATTTTGTTCTAAGACTAACTTTAGTTCCAAGTTAGGGTTTCATTAGACTTTGGCTTTCCAAATTGTAATTATCACTTTAATGCCTTTTTAACTCAAACCCTATTTTTGATATTATATGCATCCATAATCCTAAATTGAGTCAAAGATATCCTTTTTATCCAAAAAGGTTGAACTTTATCCATTAAATTCATTTAAGCAAGTTATAATCATTAAAACCAAGAAATTAGGGTTTCCATGTTTAAATACATTAAAGTTAGTAACTTTAGGCACTTTCAGAATTCAGTGTAGATTTAGGTCTTTAACCCAATTTTCATTTATTCCTTGGGTTTTTTCTGATCAATTTTCATATATAACATGTCTTATTCTGAGTTATCAATTAATTACTATAATTTAAGGAAAATAATTATGTCTAGGCTAATATGAAGAGGCCATGTCATCAAGGTGGATATTATCCATGCTAGTGGGGTCAGGCTGATCAACTCCTAATGGAGGATCCGACTTTTAAATTTATAACTCGAAACCTTCAAGGACCCCCATAATTCTATTACTAGGTTGAAGTCGATATACGAGGTCAAACACAGGGACATGGGTACGTTTAAGATGCTTAAGATCTCATTCTTAGGCCAGTTAAGCCAATCTGATAGTTGATAAGAGTTTGGAACTAGAACTAGTCTAGAAAAATGTCGTGAAGTAAAACAAAATAAAGTAAGGAAAGTAAAACTAAATCTGGAATAAAACTACTTGCTTAAGGTAAAAGTACATGAACATGACCAAAACGAGCTACATATCCAAGGAGCTCAACTAGCCATGGGCAATCACAGTTGACACTGAACAAACATGGAAGAACATCATTTGTATATAACTAAAGAAGAAAAGTAGAAGAAAGAGGTTGAGGAAGAGATTTATCCCATAGAGGAGAGGTGGCTCTCACTCCTTATCCTCTGGAAGGGTTGGATCTCGTCCTTTACATCATCCTCTTTGGTTTTATAGACTCCTTGGCCTCCTTTCTCCTTGATTCTACCTCAAACATAAACCTTGGTGGATGTATGAAGGTGGAAGGTGCCTAGAAAGCAGGTGAACAATGGTGGAAATGTTTGGGCGGAGGTAGAGGATGATGGTGGATGGAGGCCAGCTGTAGGGATGGACATAGTGTGTTCTCTTTGGCCTTTTTGATCCTTGGAACTCTTCCATGGGGCTCTGGTAACCAAAAAGTACTTGACCAGAATGTGGAACCAAAAAATCTCTAGGACCCCCCTCCAGGTAGCGAGGGGTGGGTATTTATAGGTGAAGACAGAGAGTATGTAATAAGTATTCGTGACACCTATCTCAGTCGCTAACCTGGTCTTGGCCTGACCATGCCGGGTGTAGTGGTCGAGACAAATGTTGTGGGTGAAATGGGTGTAGCGGAATTAGAGCTTGTAGCAGTCGAGACATATGTCATAGTCGATACGTATGTCATGGTCTAAATAGATCTCTCGTTTGAGATGGTTCCTCGCCCTTGTCTTCGACTGAGCTGTGCTGGGTGTTTTGATTGTAGCAGATGATATTTGGTAGCAGTTGCTTTGTGTTATGATCAAAATGAGTGTAGCACTCGTGAACTTCCGTTCTCAGCCCAATTGAGTCAGGATCGGCACGGCCGTGCCGAGTGTTGTGGTCATTAAGATGGAAGCCTGCCTATTGCAAAAACCATGTGTTGGGGAGAAATCTTGGAGAATAGATGTCCTTTCAAGTTTGGTGCATGCAAGACTTAAAATTGGCTAGTTGAACAAATCTATCTTTAAAAAATATAAATTACTAAAAGATAAGAATCTAGGGTTATTTTGGGCATGTTAAGGCTATAGTGACACAAAACCCCAAATAAATGTTTAGCATAAATGCCTGAATTTGGGTGTTATCAACCACCCCAAGCTTAAACCCTTACTAGTCCTCAAGCAAGACTATGCTCAAAGAATAAAAAGATAACATCCAAATGAAGTTTTGATATACATGCTAAGGTTAAGAAAAATCATTTAAAACATCAATTCTCCTGATGCATGTTATTTCAGAACAAACCCCCACCAATCGAGCACAATCCTGCAAAAGTATGATCAAAGAGCATCCATGCAAGATTAAGAAAATTCATTAAAACCTATCAATATTTGTGAGGGTTTGAATCATAATTATACAACATTAGAGCATTGTCACATGGGTGATCCGATGGGTGATGGGTAATGAGTTATTATCATGTATTCATATAGACCAACGAGGAACAACACGCCTTCTACTTATTTAGGTCCTAAGAAGCAACAAAAAGAAAAATACTCTAATGACTTGTTGAGGATCCTGATCTGTGTCGGGTTGGTCCATGTAATGAGAAATAGTCCCTGTAGTCCGAGCTAGTTGGCCCAAAGTAGTGATACGAACTCCTCGTACTGTGCTCGAAGCAACCCTACTACTGGGATGGTCTCATAGGTTCCCTATGGGTTCCTAGTGAGTCTCTAATAAGCCTTCGGGGGGTACTACTAGGAACAACATACCCACATTCATGAGCACAATCATACACTATTTGGGCACCATCCTCAACTTCCTAAAAGAAAAAACAATGCTCATATCTTTAGTGACGCTTAGGCTTTTATTCTATGCATTCTAATTTATAGGCCTGGGTGAGAACTATTTTGATACTTTTAAGATTTTGTGGGCAGCCGAGCCTCTTTTGCAAATCTTTAATTTTTCATCTTTTTGACTCAATCTAAGGTGAGAGGACACGTAGTACATCAAGGAAAAACAATCCTACTTGATTATAGATCAAAAATCATAATTATCCGCTTGATACCTTTGTGAAAAGTAGTAATTATGATTCATGATCCTTAGAGTAGAGGTAAGTTCATGAATAACACAACTTGGAGTCTTATTCAAACTCTATCTCTTTCCAACGGTTCCAAATCCTAGGGTTTTCATTCACAACATAGATCAAGGTAATAATGTTTTAAGTTATGAAAAAGGTGCATAACCTTAGATTGATTGCCAAACTTACGGAAAGAGTCAATGAGCTAGTCAAGAAAAAGATCAAGCAATTTTTTTATGATCAGAATTGTTCATTTGGGCATAAAGATAAGCATTTAAATATAACATTTGAACAACCTTAATTACTAAGACTACAAATTATGCAACAAACTCTTACAATTTTCTTTTTAAATTTATACTAAATGCAGGAAGTAAACATGCATGTATGAAAAATGAAGAGATAGAAGGGCAATAACCGTACCACCCCAAGCTTAAAACTTTTCTCATCCTTGAGCAAGACTTGAACTAGAGATACTAGGGAAGGAATGCATAGATGTACACGAAAGAGATTTATTAAAGTCCTAGTATGATTCATGTATGCAATGATATGTAAGATTAGTTAGAGGAAAGAAACTATCTAAGTAAGAACATGAAAAGGAAATTTATTTTAACAGAAAGAGAAGAGAAAGGGTTAAGAGAAAAGGGGGTGGATGCCCTACGATACCGACATTGGGATCCCAAATCCTATTTTTGAGACCAGTTCCACCTACGTATTGCCAATTGGATATGCCATGCATGAGAATAAGAGGCAGAGATCTAGGACCTTCTAAGTTTGAAGTACATGAATAGAATCTGATGACTCAGTGAATTCATCCTTGTTCTGGAATTTTCCTGAACTGCATTGAAATTAATTCTTTGGAAAATCAACCTCAAAGTACCTTCCAAGATATGAGTCTAAATAGGAAGGCCCTAGGATCCCGACACATTATGAGATGGAGGGGAGAGAGTGAACATCTTCTAGAGGACTCCTCTCTTCTCTCTCCACCTATGAACTTGAGGTTGGATGCTCAGATAGATTTTTATATACATTTTGAGTCATCCAATCATCTTTTAAACGAGAAGTATCCACAGTTGAATCTATTTGCACTTCTATCATCCCAAGATTGTCACCTTCTATGCGTTCTGGGGTATCTCCATGCTTAACAACCATGTTGTGATGGATTGTTCATCATTCTTCTTCAATGACAACCGCCCCTTGAAAAGGGATGGTGGTGAATGTCAACTCATGTTGCTCCAGTTTGTCCTCATCAGTATACTCGCTCCACTGAGATGAATAGTAATAACCATCCCCATCAAACATATTGTTCCAAACCAAGACTGGAGTATTGCTCAAAGAGAAGTGACAAGTCTCAATATGAGACATATCTCCCTGGTCTGGGTCAACGTCTAATTCAAGATCCTCAAACTAACCTTCCTGATGTGAGGTCATTTGGCTGCGCTAGTGGAGATAAGAGTCATCATCATCATCATCATCATCATCATCATCATGTAACCATTCATGCATGTGGCTTGTATCTTCCATTGGTTGATCAACTGAACCATCTAGATTAAATGAAGGGCTTCACCATGTGGGTTGGTCTTCATAGAAAAATCCTAGTGAATCCAGTTGGTGGTCTGAATAGGATGGTGAGGCAAGTTCCAATTCAGACCCAATGGAATGGATATGATGACTGTAATCTTCATGGTTATGTGATGGCGTTCGCAATTGGATGGTAACGAAATTGATGAGATCTTGAAGCCTCTTTCCTTGTTCAACATCCTTATCATGAAGTTGTTGTACTTGAGTCGAAATGCTTTCAAGATCCGTCAATTTTTCCGTACACTTCTGTTGTAAATCCAATGTATCAAATTGATGCTTTTGGATGTATCCTAGTTCAACAGTTTAAAGTATAATTCTACCGCTGTTTGTGACCTTAGTGGCTACTTGGAGATGATGATCCTGCTTTTCTAGTAGCTGCTAGAGCATATTGACTTTTTCTTGGAGATGAGGAGCTAAGGAGGAGGTGAGTGCATTGACACTTTCTCTGGCTAGATCCACTCTAATCCGCTCTTGGTCCCATGTCATTGCTAAGGTCAAGGGTTGATTGGAAATCTACTTTGTTGGAGCATCTACATATGATGATGGTGGGGGTGAATATATCTAGACAAGTTGGAGTGCACAACTTTTTATTATTTGCCAACAATCATAGTTGTGGAAAAATTCAAGAGGATGGGTGCACAAGATAACCTATCTTGCTGAAGAAAGGTCCATGGCTGAAAAAGTATAAGAAAAAGGGAAATTATTCAGTATATATGGACAAATATATGCTAAGCAAAAGAAAAAATATGCATACATATACAATCTTATGGATGACAGAACAAAATCTTTGGGCATGTAAACATTAGAAACCACATCCCCAACAACGTTTCCAAAATTGTGATCAACTCCGAAAGGAGGATCAGACTTTTAAATTTATAAGCCGAAACCTTCAAGGACCTCCGTAACTTTATTATAGGGTCAAAGCAGATATGTGGGATCAAACACAGGAACATGTATACATTTAGGACGTTTAAGATCTTGCTCTTAGGTCATTTAAGCCAATCCGATAGTTGATAAGAGTTTGGGACTAGAACTAGTCTAGAAAAATGTCACGAAGTTAAAAAAACAAAATAAAGAAAACAAAACAGAGTCTGTTAGATTCTACTAATCAGAGAGAAGGAATTTCTAGCTATGTAACTACCAATTGAGCCATCTCTGCACTCATTATCGGGTGTAAACAACCCTCAAAAACCTCAAGAAGCAACCTACATCCAAACATAGTACAAACTGTGGTATATGTTCCTGTGGGGGTCATCCCACTCGCTTTTTCTAGGAATGACAATTTTACCTGACCCAACCCGAGCCTACCCAAAAATATGGGTTCAATTGGGTATATGGGCGGGGTTGGGTGAGCCCATTGGGTGTAGGCAGTAACTTCGGTGAGGCCGGGTGAGCCCATCGAGTGTAGGTGGTAACTTGGGTGAAAATTGGGCGCAAGTCAATTTTTATGGAGCATTGGTCACCCAGAAACAAAAATAACAC
The DNA here is from genome assembly GCA_963693085.1 of Alisma plantago-aquatica. Taxonomy (NCBI): domain Eukaryota; kingdom Viridiplantae; phylum Streptophyta; class Magnoliopsida; order Alismatales; family Alismataceae; genus Alisma; species Alisma plantago-aquatica. The sequence goes on from OY856413.1 coordinate 613,354,253, forward strand.
ATGCCTCTCGTGTGAATCGTGTGACCCATCTCTTCTGCAATTCTGCCTTGTGTGCCCTAGTCGCTACCTTGAAGTCTCTGACTCTATTTGCTACATCCAGTCTCCGACTCCAGTTGTCACATCCAATTGCCAACTCTGGTTGCTGTCTTCAGTCGCCACCTCTTGATGACTCCCAAACCACAATGTTGGTGTCATAGGGCCATCGGCTACTAGCTCCTACCGATGCCCGAAGGGCTCTCATGCTAATCAAACTTGTGGATTTTTATTCCTCCAGTTCTAAGGAATGGGCATGCATGCACGATCTAGTCCAATGACCATGCCCATGGAGGCCATGATGAAATTGGAGCAATGTCCAAGTTGTGCATCTCCCAATAGCTAGATGAGAAGGAACAAGCCGACACCTCCTTAAGGCCGAGACTCCTTGGATATGGCAGCAAGTGCATCAGACCCAATGGGGAGATCAAGTGGGTCAAATACCTACTCGAATAGTCCAAAAAGATGGATAGCCAAAGGTGCCAGTTCTGCTAATTCCATTTCTTTCCTCTTCCTCCTCTCGTAAAACAAAAATAGAGATCTCCCATGTTTTATTATCTTGTACGAGCTTACCAAGTACCAAGAGCTACATATGTGACTAAATCACAGGTCCTTGCTTGACTGTTACATCCTTCATGTATGTGACTAAATCACATGTCCTTGTTGGACTGTTACATCCTTCATGTCTGGTGTTTCAGATGCGAGTTGCTGGAGATGATAGTCACAGTTTAGCGATGGAACAACACAACATGTTCAACTACATGGTGACGAGAGATGCAACGATGCCGAACAGGCTAAACCACTACCCTCCATGCCAATTGCTAAAGCACACAGCTCAGGAAAAGAGCTTCTTCACTGGGTTTGGTGAGCACACACCAATTACTGATGTCGCTGCTAAATGTCCAACAACACAAATGACCTCAGTTGCAGAGATGGTTTTCATCAAGGGTCATTGAAGTAGAGATTGAGAAACTGGCTGGAAGATGATACGAGTGTGTTCGCCCATTGGAAAGTGAAAATGCACATACAATGTTTGTTAGAATGCCCACACCCAGAATTGAGTTAGTATATTTTATCTATTTGCAACTTTTTATGTATGGAGTGCATCATACAGATGTATTAACTTTTGGGTTGGGTCAGGTAGGGCTCTGGTCGGGTCAAGTGAATTTTGGGTCGGTTGAGATATTTTCTAAGAAACCCATAAAATATGGGTTGGGTTTGGGTATGGGTTTAGAAAATGTGGGTCAGTTTAGGTTTGGATCAGTTGAGTAATATCTGACTCAGTGCCATCCCTAGATTTTGCACATCATGACTATAACCCATCAATGATATCAAATCTCTTTCGAGGATGACAAATCAACACATTAGAATATTCTAGATTCCCTCTCAGGTCTAGAATATTCTGAGATTCCCTCTCAGGTCTAGAATATTCTGAGATGCTAGGAAAAAATGTGATCTGGGTAAAACTTGGTAGTGGCCCAATCATCTCGGGCTTGGCCCGACTGTGCCCATGTCTCTAGTTCTGCACAGATCAAGTTGAACCATTATCTTTTCATATTACAATCCAAACACCTTTTCTTATCTATTTATACAATGAATCTCTCGATATAGGCATGAATAGAAGCTCAAGTAAGAAAGAGACCAACCAAACTAGCAACCATAACCAGAAAGAGAAGATAGAATAGAAAACATACTAGATCTAGAATAAATCTACTTGCTTAAGATAAAAGTACATAAACATGCCCAAAATGGACTACATAGCCAAGAAGGAGCTCAACTAGTCATGGACAAGCATAGTTGGCACTGAATAAAGATGGAAGAATATCATTTGTATTGAAACAAAGGAGAAAATAGAAGAAAGAGGTCGAGGAAGAGATTTAGCCCATAAAGGATACATGGCTCTCTCTCCTTATCCTCGAGAAGGGTTGAATATCATCCTTTGCATCTTTGTCCTTAGTCTTTTGGATTCCTTGGCCATTTTTCTTCCTGATTTTGTCCCAAACAACAACTTTGTGGACGTGTCGAGGTGGAAGGTGGCTGGAAAGCAGGTGAACGATGGTGGAAATGGTTGGGTAGAGGTAGAGGATGATTGTGGATGGAGGCCAACTGTAGGGATGGAGGTAGAGTGTGCTCTTTGACCTTTTCAGACCTTGAAACTCTCCCATGGGGCTCTAAGAACCAAAATGTGGAACTAAAAAATCCATAAGACACCCCACTAGGTAGCAAGAGGTGGGTATTTATAGGTGAAGGCAGAGTGTATGTAATAGGTGGTCGTGACACCTGTCTCGGTCGCTACCTTGGTCTCGACCCGACTGTGCCGGGTTTAGAGCTTGAGATGGATGTCACGAGAAAAATGGGTGTAGTGGACAAAGAGCTTGTAGGGGTTGAGACAGATGTCGCGATCGAGACAGATGTCACAGTTTGGACAAATGTTTCAGTCGAGATGGTTGTTGGCCTTTGTCCTCATCCCGACCATACCATACTTGGTCTGACCGTGTCAGGCGTCTCTGTCACTGCATATGAGATTTGGTAGCAATTACTTTGTATTACGATCGAAAGGAGTGTAGTGGTCACAATGAGTGTAGCAGTTGTGATCGTCGTAGCAGTCACGACTTTCCCTTCTCGACCCAACCATCCTGGGCTCATCACAACCATGCCGAGTGTCGCAGTCGTTAAATATGGAAGCCTAGCTGTCACAGAAACTATGTGTTGGGGAGAAATCTTAGAGAATAAATGTCTTTTCAACTTTGATGCCTGCATGTCGTATAATTGGCTAGGTGAGAAACTCTATCTTTAAAAAGATATAAATTACTAAAAGATAAGAATCTAGGATTATTTTGGGCATATTAAGGCTATAATGACACAAAATCACAAATAAATATTTATCATAAATTCCTAAATTGGGTTTTATCACGGGCCTAGAGCCAATCTATTCATGCCAATAGAGCATGATGTTCTTGCATGGTTTGCAAAAGAAAAAGACATAAAAGACTAAAGGGCCCTTACCTACCAACACTGAGTCGAGCAGTGTGAAAGTCTCTTTACATGATTTCATATTAAACCTTTAGCCGCTCCCTCCTTCACGAGTAGGTGGGTCGACTGATGAGTTGACTCTGGTCTCCAAAACTTGGCAGAGGTAAGGGAGGGTGTCTTCTCCTTTGCTCAGCTGTGACAAAGTCATCCATGCCCTGGATTTCTCGGAGGGGGGGTGGGGTGTTGTCAACACTGAGAGAATAGAGTGGAATGTTCTCCTATGTTGCGTAGCGTGAAAGCCAGAGGAAGGATAGGATAGTAGTGAAATTTTAGGTTGGGATGACAACGTAGAATCTCATCAAGTTTTGATGATCTATCCACGATCTAGCAAGGGTTGGTTACCCTCTTTTATAGTCTTGGTATCCAAAGTTGGGCACTGCCCATCCTGTGATTTGGGGGAAGTGGTAATTTCTTTCCAAAGGTATCCAAACCAGGGGTCAAATAGTTCAAAATCATCTCCTATTTGCAATGGCAGGGTTTTTGTGTGTTCATATGGGCCGTGATGAGAGGAAAGCGGGAAATCAAAAGGGAATCAACTATTCCCTGGTTGCCTTTTCTTGGCGAGGTAGGTGACGAGTGTGAGTCTTTTGATCTTGATCCGACGACCGCAACATTAGTGAATAATCAAAGGTCGTGTCCTATTCCTTTTACGATAAATTGTGACATTTAATGTATATTTCTATTAATTCATGCACATTAGGAATTATAGTGAATTCCTTCTCTCTCTCTCTCCTATAATACTTTTCATCCCAAATTTTCAAGGGAAGTTTCTAGCACTTTTATCTAGGTGTGGGCAAAATTTGAGAGCAAAATACATAAGTTAAGGATACTTTTCTTTGTCTCCAAGCCCCCTTTTATTCCATTTATTTAGGAATCAAGTTAATCCTTTTCTCTTCCCAACTTGGCTATATTTCTTATTTTGATTACTTTTCTCCTTAAAGGCAATAGGGAAATGAAATCACCCCATTAGTTTCCTTCAATACCTCTTTTCTAGAAAACTCCACACAATTCTATTTGTAAATTATTAATCACCCTTTACTTTTAGTCATTCACTTAATTTTGTCTTTTCTCTTTTCCTTTTCCTCATATCTATTATTGGATTATTGAAAACAATAGAATATACAAAAACCATATCAACAGAGAATTTGCAAATTAAATCCACACTTTTAAAGCAAGGCACATCAAGTTTCTAATATACCCTTATTATTCAAACATTTGCATTTAAAATATGTAAAGACATGTGAAAAATCATGCTATAACATACTTTCCTTCTTATAGGAATTTGTCCTCAAAATTGAACTAATCACACAAAAAGTTTAGGATGAGACTTTTTCATATCCGTCTTCAGCTCCCATGTGGCTTCATCTTCACCATGGTTCTTCGAAAGAACCTTTACCATCTTCATCTTTTTATTCCTGAGCTCTCTCACCTTGGAGTCTATTATCCTCATAAGAGACTCAAGATATGTTAGTTTCCCTTGGAGTTCAATAGGTTTGATGTTTAACACATGGGCATGATTCCTCACATATCATTTCAGATTGGACATATGGAACACACCATGCAAACAGACTACCTCTCGACTTTGAATCTTAAATGTAATGGATTAAATCCACTTGGTATTACATTTCCATCAGTGATTTCAATTTCACGTGACAACTATCTTGTTCACCTAGATTTCCATGTTCATTATTCTCTCATAAAGGTGTGGTAACACCTCAAACCCTAGATTAAGCCATTTAGATTTCAAAATATATATATATATATATATATATATATATATATATATATATATATATATATATAAACATAGCATGTGTCTGTCCAATCTCTCGCACTTCTAAAAAGATGAAATAAGTACTTGGCTGTGTCCAAATACAAAGCTCATCCCATTCCAAGAGTAGAGATGGTGCATTCACACATCATTTTTAAATTTCAAATTTACCAAAATTTTCTTAATCACACGCATTCATATGGAATAAGTTTTTTTCTCATAAATTAGTCTATGATTAATTCCTTTTAAGATTCTATCAACCATTATTACATGAATTTCTTGTATTCTTTACTTTTACATCTCATGGTTCCTCATTCCTTAGTCATTCCCTAATGATCTCTAGGTCATAGGTACCTTTGGAATGATCTCCTCTTGACTCCAAGGGCCTCATGTACTTAGTACATGATCATTCTACAACCTCATAAGTCCTATGTACATTCAATAATCCTACTTGATATTAGGTTTGAGTTATGGCCTACCCTTCCCAAGGGTTATATTGAGATCTCATAAATCTATTTCATTACACATTTTGCTTGAGGATTCTCTGATAATATCCAAGAACATTATATCTTTTAAAATTATTTCATTTGAGTTTCCTTCATCTCTTAGCTAGGACACACATTGTTTACTTTATGTCCCTTTATTGGGCTCATGGCGACCTTGTCCGGGCTTGGTCCCACACTAACAACCACTTCCATAGTGGGTTTTCCTCATGTCTCTTAGAGATGGCATACATGGGTCCAAAGAATCATACTCAATATATGTGATTACATTCTTCATGCACTACATATCATAATTTTTAGTGACGTTTAATGTTACCTCAATTCTTAAACTAATTTGTGAATTCACCCTTCTAAGGGAGGTCCCACCCCAAGATAGGATAAACTAGCATTTATTAGAAACCAACAGAAATATTCTTGTACCAAGAATCATATTACTACAAAGGGACATATCTTTTAGGCATATTTTCCATTGCATTATACTTGCATTTTTTGCTATAGAGTTATATCATTTTATCCTATGATCTACCACTCAAGAGTTGGATCATTATTGGTACCTTACTGCCACAAATCGAAGCATTTAGATACAATGGGACCTATGTATTATGTCTCATGTGTCTAGGACTATAGGAACAACCATTTCATCTAATGTCATATGCCAAGTATGTTGTACAATCCATACCAAATAGTAACCCACAAGAGGTAAAGTATACTTTAAAGAAGACAAATCTATTACCACCTATCCCTCATGTCAACTGTAACCATTTTCAATATTTATCATGAGAATTATCCCATTTTCACTTTCTCATATTAGGCTGCGTTCTTTTTAAAGGTTCAATCTGAGGTTAGCTAGCCACTTCACATTATCATATTTCCTATATGTGTATGAACAAAAGTAGATGGAGAACTTATTAAACCATTCCTAAGTTTTCCATTGTGTCATACCAACTCATCACCTCTCGAGGTTGGACCAGTTTCATATGTATATATGATAATATGATTGTCTAAACCAACTTGTATGAGTGGTTCTTCAAACATATATCAAAATCCAAGTGGGGTTCCCTTAACTCGTTACCCAAGGGGTGCCATGCTCAATCTTTATGATCTCACTCAACTCTATCAGTATTTTATGCACTAGACCTAGTTTCCCCTCTTTGGGTTAGGGTTCCTAGGTCTATCAACTTCACCAGATCTATCTTCTCATACCCCACCCAAGAAGGATATGCCATTCTCTTCATTTGTCACTACTCATGAAATATCCTTACCCAAATTTCTCTTTTTCATCAACAACTATTAGAGTCCTAAATAAGGAGCCACCAACCCGAGTATGAGGCTTTACAACATATTATTATTCCTTACCTCTCTAGGATCTTGGGACTCTCTCTCCCTCACCTAGATGGTAGGTACTCATATCATAAATGTAAGTAGCCTCTTTCTCTGTTTTTATGGTTTGTTCCTTCCAAGGACAAATAAGGTACAACAAGCCTCTAGGATACATACATAATGAATCTCAACGTATCCACTCAGGGGTAGTCTAATCATACAAATATTTCCCACAATGTTTCATATCTTGGAGTTTAGGTTCATGACTCCCTCTGGGTCCCACTCTTAGTTCAAATCGCCCTCAGGTCAGAACACTGATAACCTCCCATTTTGTGACGTTATCTTATTTAGTTATCTTTAATTTTCCATACTCTTTCTTAGATAAATTAGATAGAATCATTAAACTTTTTTACTTTATTGCGGATACACCAATAAACTAACTTTTCTTCTTTTTCACTACAGAAAACACAAAAAAAATTACAAAGACTCCTCACGGTCCCAAGACCGCGAGGAGGCCTCGCGGTCCCAAGACCGCGAGAAGGCCTCACGGTCCCAAGACCGCGAGGAGGCCTCGCGGTCCCAAGACCGCGAGGAGGCCTCACGGTCCCAAGACCGAGAGAAGGCCTCACGGTCCCAAGACCGCGAGAAGGCCTCGCGGTCCCAAGACCGCGAGAAGGCCTCACGGTCCCAAGACCGCGAGAAGGCCTCACGGTCCCAAAACAGCGAGAAGGCCTCACGGTCCCAAGACCGTGAGAAGGCCTCATGGTCCCAAGACCGCGAGAAGGCCTCACGGTCCCAAGACCGCGAGAAGGCAAACGGTCTCAAGATCGTTTCAGACCAAACAGTCTCAAGACCGTTTGGGCTCAACTTGAGCCTATAAATAGGACCTCAAGGGTCGCTTCAAAGGGATCGAATCTCAGACGCCCAAAAGCTGCCTCTCCAGTTCCAGAGCAATTCCATCCTTCATCCATCACCCTAAGGTTGCCGGTTTGAGGTCCACATCTCATCATCAAGCTACCTTCTCTCTCATCAACAAAGAAGGTGGGAGGAGAAGATCCATCATCAAGCAACCACGAAGTGTGAAGATCGTTGCTCTCTCCACCAAGGGTTCAACCTTCCCTCCTCCATGGAGATGTCGTTCTTTCTCTCTCTTCTCACCTCCTCTTTCGCTCTTGAGATGAGCGAGTAGTCCTTTTCACTAGGGTGCGGGGAGTAGCCCCGCTACCCATGTTTTCATTTCATGCAATGTAATTCAATCGTTTGCAATAGAGATACTCTCCTTTTTGGCTCAACATCTATCGTTTAATGAATGCTTGTTGCTTGATCACCAACTTGTGTTACTTATTATCTTTTGGTATGAATTGTCTACGTTTATACCTTTAGATCTGAATATCGATTGAATGTTGGTTCTAGATATATGTAGTCACCATATGTCTGTTTCGGTATCTAGGAGTGCTTTCAAGAGTGGAGTAAACTCACTCCCATCGTTGCACTTTCATACTATGAAATGGAATCAGTTGACGTATGGAAGTGCAACCTTGGTAAGGTCGAGGAACACACTTCATGAAGGAGTAATGCAAAGTAAGTGACCATTCGTTAGGGGATGGCTGGCATTGCAATACTCCACACTCCTCGTAGTTGGTTATCCGAAAGGAAGCTAAGTCTACAAAGATACTAGCAGATTAGTTTCTCTTTGCAGGTCTTTTTATTATGTTGCATGTTTGTGATCCATGTGTAGTGGTGTGAAACCCGACAACATCCTAGTGGTTTTTAACCATTGTTTACAACCTTAATTTCTACTTTCTTGCTTTACTTTCCTTGCACTTAGCTTAAAACCAAATCAAACTTTCGATCTAAATATCAATTGTTAAGTAGTTAAGTACGACTAAAACGTTTTCCATCTTGATTACATCAAGACCGTTGTCCCGAGGATTCGACCCTTAACTATACTACGATAAGACTTCCGCGTGTCTTAGCATACGTGGGTGGAGATCTTACCATAGTACTAGCAAGGCTAAACTTAGGGATTCATCATCTCTAGGATTTTTAGTGGCATTGCAAAACTCCATCAAAAATTGGCGCCGTTGCCGGGGACAACGGAACGTTTTAGTTTTTACTTAACAACTTCTTGGTTGATTAGGATTTTACACTTTTTCTTGATAACTACTCCAAATCTTCTTGATTTCTTCATTTCCTTCCATTATCTTAACGTGTGATTTTCTTTCTACTCAGGTAGAAAACATGTATGCAACCCCCGCATAGCATCGGATTCTCCCCTGAACCAGAGTACGACTCTGAGGTAGAAAGAAGTTTCCACCGAAGGATTAGACTTAACCGCCAAAGAGCCAGACAGATGGCTGAAGAGAAACGCCTTGTTGCAGAAAGAGTTAACGCCGCCATAGTAGCACAACGAGCACAACTTATTGCAGACACTCGTGCTCAAGTGCAAGCTGAGATTCGAGCTGAGGAACAAGCCCGCATCCAAGCAGAGCATGCTGCTGCTCAACTTGTGCTAAGAAACAAGCAACTTCGGGACTACGCAGTCCCGAAGAATTATGAAGATGATCACCCAGTCCGACCACCGATTATTAACATACCAAACTTTGAAATCTGGACGTAATGGATCCAGATCATGCAAGGCATCTCTTTCTCTGGAGCACCCGGAGACGATTGCATGGATCACCTTAAGAGATTCAAGTCACTCTGCCGACTTGTACCTCAAGCAGGAATCGCCCTGGAAGCAATAATGTTACACCTTTTCCACTTCACCTTATCTAGAAGAGTGCTAAGCTGGTACAATGCTTTAGATAGACACCCCATCATCACTACCTGGACTCCTTTAGAAGAAAAGTTTCTTGAGAAATTATTTCCACCTTCACTAACCTATGAGATTAGGGGACAGATTAATCACTTCGCCCAACTACCTGGAGAAACACTTGCGGAAGCTTGGGAAAGATTCAAGGAACTCCTGAGAAAGTGTCCTCACCATGGCATATCTCAAAATCAACTAATAGAAACATTCTACAGAGGGGTAAGTGATGATATCAAGCAATTTTTAGATTCCTCATCTGGAGGAAATTTTATGAGAAAGAATTATGAAGATGCTTGGAATATAGTTACGCTAGGGGCCGAGAACCAATCCAATTGGGGAAGGTCATCTAACCAACCCAAGGGAGTTCTTAAAGTCTACAAAGCTGAAGAATCTATGGAACTCAAGGCCATTGCAGAGGCCCTGAAGACTATTGCTAGCAAGAAACAAGCCCTCGAAACTTCTTTCGGGGAATATGACAAGAAGAAAAGCTCTCAAGTTCAACAAGTAAAAGCAGCTACTGGAACTTGTGAAGCCTGTCATGCATCTGACCATCCCACATTATCATGTGGTCTGTTGTACAATGTCATGATGGATTTACAACCACCCGTGCCGCAATATGAGCCCATTATTGAGCATCCCGAGGACCAAATGCCAGAGCAAGTCAACTCCATCCATTCAATACCTGGCCAGGTGTACTACAATTCAGATAAACCAAGAAATCACCTAGGGTTCCAATATGGAAATCCTGCAGGAACTGCCAATCCTCAACAATAGATACAAGGTGGATCTTTCAACAAACAACCACCAGGATTTCAGAATAACTTCTCCCAAGGGAATTATAGAAATGGGTTCCAACGATCTAATTATCCTAGGAATCCTTCCTATCAATACCCAGGACTGCACCCACAGCTGCAACAACCTCAGTTGAAGCAGCCACAACAACCGCAGTTGACAACACCTCCGCAGCAACCCCAGGGGCAACAAGTCACTCAATATCAACAGAGGAGTGCTCCTTCCCAACCATCTAATGAAATATCTTTGATTAGGCAGATGCTGCAATCTCAGCAGACCATGCTTGCGAATCAACAAGCTCAACAAAAGGCGGTGGAGGCCCAATTAGCACAGATTGGTGCTCAGTTAAAACCACCAGCAGGTACCTTCGCTGGGCAACCAGAGGCAAACCCAAGGCATGAACAAAATAGACCTGAGCAACTGAATGCTGTCACCGCGAGGTCTGGTCGTGTCCTTCCTGATACCATTAGAATCATCCATGATGATGATGATGTAGCTATTCTTTCACCAACAGAAAGCTCAACTCATGAAAAGGAAAAATCCACTAAAACTACTGAAAGGGAAAATGAAAAGGGACCTACGCCAGAAGCTCCGCTCAGAATTCCTTACCCGGAGAGGCTGAAAGGAACCAAAATGGATACTAGGTTCCAGAAATTCAAAGAAGCTATGAAGAAACTGTATATCGACATCCCCTTTCTAGATGCCCTTTCTGAAGTGCCCGCTTGGGCCAAATACCTGAAAACCCTGCTGTCGAGAAAATATATGACAGAAAAGCATGAAACAGTGAAACTAGCTCAGACCACTTCAGATATTCTGCTTAAAAAAATGCCAAAGAAAAAGAAGGACCCAGATTCCTTCGGTATTCAGTGTTCGATTGGAAATGGCTCTAGCAAAAAGGGATTAGCAGATCTAGGAGCAAGTATATCCATCATGCCCTATTCTATGTGTAAAAGATTAGGCTTTACTGATTTGTTACCTACATCAATGGCAATTTAGTTAGCCGACTCTACCATAACTGCTCCCCTTGGAATTATCAAGGATATTCCTATCAGAATAGGAACAAATTCTTACATCCCGTGCGATTTCGTTATTATGGACATACAAGAAGATCTACGATACCCGATAATCTTCGGAAGACCCTTCCTAGCTACCGCCCGAGCACTCATCGATGTAGAAGCAGGAACGATTATACTAAGACTTGGGAAGGAAGCTTTCCAATTCAGAGTCCTTAAAAACATGAAAGGACCAAGCATTCAAGAAGAAGTTTTTCTCCTAGATGCTATATATCAAATGTCCCAGTTAGAAATGTCTGAACCCTCCGATGAGTTGGAAAGTGCCTTGACAAACCCGGAAGTAGAATTTTCGGCAAACGAACTAGTGCAACAATGCCTTCAATATTTAGAAAAAGTTGAAGAAGCCCCAACAACCACCTTTGAAGAACTCAAGGCTGTCACCATTATAGAAACTACAGAACCACCTAAGGCCCCTGAATTGAAGGCCTTACCCGAGGGACTCAAACATGTCTTCCTTGACAGCGAGAAACTTTGTCCAGTGATTATCAGCTCTACTCTGGAAGAAGACCAAGAAAACATACTTCTTGATGAGCTAAAGAGACACAAGAAAGCTATCGGATATAAAATGACTGACTTAACTGGTGTAAACCCAGCTTTATGCATGCACAGATTGCCTATGGTGGAAGAATTCAAACCATCGAGGGAACATCAAAGGAAGTTGAACCCTAATCTCAAGGAGGTAGTTCGCATCGAGGTTCTCAAACTCCTGAAGGCAAGTATCATCTACCCAATCTCGGATTCTCAATGGGTAAGCCCTGTGCAGGTGGTCCCTAAAAAAGGGGGGACTATTGTAGTTCTTAATGATAAGAATGAACTGGTACCTACTAGAACAGTAACTGGGTGGAGAATGTGCATAGATTACAGAAAACTTAATAAAGCAACAAGGAAAGATCATTTCCCCTTGCCCTTCCTAGATGAGGTCCTCGAGCACTTAGCTCATCAGAAATTCTTCTGTTACCTCGATGGTTATTCCGGGTTTTACCAAATCCCTATACACCCGAAAGATCAAGAGAAAACTACTTTCACCTGTCCTTTTGGGACATATGCTTTCAAGAGAATGCCATTCGGGCTTTGTAACGCGCCAGTCACTTTTCAGAGATGCATCTCTGCTATCTTTGCAGGATTAACAAAATCTATAATGGAGATATTCATGGATGATTTCTCAGTTTATGGAAACTCTTTCGACAACTGTCTGCTCAACCTGGTTCAAGTTTTACAAAGATGCGAGGACACAAACCTCATCTTAAATTGAGAAAAATGCCATTTTATGGTAACGGAAGGTGTTGTCCTCGGACACAGAGTGAGCGACAGAGGGATCGAGGTGGATCAAGAAAAAATTGATGTCATCTCGAAATTGATGCCACCAAAAGATGTAAAAGGGGTACGTGCTTTCTTAGGTCATGTTGGGTTTTATAGAAGATTTATCAAAGACTTCTCAAAAATAGCAAAACCCATGACACAACTACTGACCAAGGACACGGAATTTAACTTTAACCAAGAATGTTTGCAAAGTTTCACAACTCTGAAAAATGCCTTGATTTCCGCACCCATTCTAAGAGCTCCACATTGGTCACAACCATTCGAAATCATGTGTGACACGAGCGATTATGCCATAGGGGCCGTATTAGGGCAAAGAATCGACAAGAAACCCTATGTTATATACTACGCATCTCAAATGCTGGATGAAGCACAGAAAAATTACACCACTACAGAAAAGGAATTCTTAGCTGTCATCTACGCGTTCGAGAAATTCCGCTCATACCTGATTGGAGATAAAGTCATTGTCTACACTGACCACTCCGCTATACGATATCTAATTCAGAAGCAAGATGCAAAACCTAGACTTATCCGCTGGGTATTAATGCTTCAAGAATTCGATTTGGAAATCAAAGACAAAAGCAGGGTGGAAAACGTCGTCGCTGACCATCTCAGCCGTATTAGAGTCGAGGATGAAGACAAAGTACCTATCCGAGACTCCCTCTCGGACGACCAACTAATGAAAGTCGCTAATGGATTCCCCTTGTATGCCGACATTGTTAATTATTTGGCAACATGAATCATTCACCCGTCCGCATCCTATCACGACAAAAAGAAGTTCATTCACGACGCTAAGAAATATTTCTGGGACGAGCCCTATCTTTTTCGCTTATGCGCAGATGGAATCTTTCGTAGATGCATTCCAGAGACGGAAATCACTTCGGTTCTTGAGCACTGTCACTCAGGCCCCACTGGGGGCCACATGAGTTCTAAAAAGACAGCTCTTAAAGTCCTGCAATCTGGCTTTTATTGGCCTACCATCGCAAAAGACGCACATGAATACGTGCGATCTTGCGACAAGTGCCAACTATCTGGGGGAATTACCAGAAGAAATGAAATGCCATTGAACATATGGCAAGAAATCGAACTCTTCGATGTATGGGGAATAGATTACATGGGCTCTTTCCCCTCATCCTACGGATTCATGTACACCTTAGTTGCTATGGATTACGTGTCAAAATGGGTAGAATCTCTACCGACCATCTCTTGTGATTCAAAACCGGTAATCAAGATGTTTAAAGAGATAATATTCCCCAGATTCGGCGTCCCAAGAACGATAATATCTGACGGCGGATCACATTTCTTGGAACGGAGCTTTGAAGCCTTATTAAGAAAATACGGAGTCAACCACAAAGTTTCTACACCGTATCATCCACAGACATGTGGACAAGTTGAAGTCTCCAATAGGCAAATTAAAGCTATCCTAGAAAAGACTGTCAATCGACACCGCACCGACTGGTCCACCAAACTATCTGACACTCTATGGGCTTACCGTACAGCTTTCAGAACACCAATCGGAACAACACCGTTTCGATTAGTGTATGGGAAGTCTTGCCATTTTCCATTTGAATTAGAGCATAAGGCTTGGTGGGCCATTAAGCAACTAAACTTCGATCTCAAAGGCGCTGGTGAATTCAGAAAACTGCAACTCCAAGAACTAGAAGAATTACGAATGACAACCTACCACAACGCAAGAATTTACAAAGAACAAACTAAGATGTGGCACGATGGCCACATAAAAAGAAATGATATAACCGTCGAAGACAAAGTCCTCCTATTCAACTCCAGATTAAAAATGTTTCCTGGAAAATTGCGTACTAAATGATCGGGGCCGTTCACAATCAAACACATATACCCGACAGGAGCTGTCATTATTCTCGATGATAATGGAGGAGAAAGGACCGTAAATGGTCACAGATTGAAGAAATACCACACTCCGGCAGACAAATTATCAAGGCAAACCATAGAGATCCATGATTCTATAAAGTCAGCATAGCCGGAGAAAAATCTTGTCGAGCCAGCGACGTTAAACCAAAGCGCTTCTTGGGAGGCAGCCCAAGACCTGAGTATCACCTTCCCTAATTTTCTAGCCTTTTATTTTGTTTTTTTTTACTTTCTTTGCTTTTTGTTTTTCTTTCTTCTTTAAATCTAAAAATACATAAAAATCCACATAATCTTGGGGCCAAACGGTCTCAAGACCGTTTGGGCCCTCACGGTCTCAAGACCACTTGAGCTCTCTCAGTCTCAAGACCGTTTGGGCCCTCACGGTCTCAAGACCGTTTGAGCTCTCTCGGTCTCAAGACCGTTTGAGCCCTCACGGTCTCAAGACCGTTTGAGCTCTCTCGGTCTCAAGACCGTTTGGGCCCTTGCGGTCTCATGACCGTTTGAGCTCTTGCGGTCTCAAAACCGTTCGGTATGAGGCGCCCCCCCCCCTATAAACTTATAAATACACCCCCTCGCCTACGTTTTCTCTTCTAGAAGCCCGAATTTCCGAGCCTTCCTATTTCATTCCTCTCTGTGCTTTCCTTCTCTGAATGCTTTCCTTCTCTACGCTCAGAGCTTCCTCTCTGCGATGCTTCTTCACACCTTCGCCGCTCTTACTCTGCTCCGTCGTCACTCCCGATCTGACGCTCGCCGCACCCAGGCTCCTCACTGTCCGCGCCAACAGGTTAACAACCCGGCGGTTCACCGCTCCACACCACCGATAAACAATCGCTTGCATTCGAACTCCTCTTTTCCCTTGTCGCCATCGTCGTTTTCATGGTTCTTTGCCGACGAACGACCGTGCGGTTCGTCTCCCGCGCGGTTCGTCCTCCTCGCGGTCTCCAGACCGTGAGGTCCCTCACGGTCTCCATACCGTGAGGTCCCTCGCGGTCTCCAGACCGTGTAAAAAAAATGACCAAACGGTCTCCAGAACGTGAGGTCCCTCGCGGTCTCCAGACCGTGAGGTCCCTCGCGGTCTCCAGACCGTGTAAAAAAAAAAAGACCAAACGGTCTCCAGACCGTTTGAGACCAAACGGTCTCAAGACCGTTTGAGACCAAACGGTCTCAGGACCGTTTGCAATCAATTAACCTGCAAAACGCAAATAATATTACTTTATTATAATTTCAAAATTTACGATTTCTAACTTTTGTTTTATTGTCAATCATTTCAGAATGACTTCACTTGTGAAGCAAGGAACAACAGATGCTCCCTTCTGGACAAAAGAGGAATTACTAGCTGAACGAACAAATCTCCAAAACATAGTTGACCAGTACAAAAAGACTGGACAGGTCCCAACACAAGTGAACCTGATTGAAGTCATGAAAGACATAAAGCGAATCAACCGCTGCTTAGATGAAGAACCTTCTGAAGAGGAGGAAGACGCAATTTCATCCGACGAGGCCTCAGAATACTAGCCTTCCCCTGAGAAAGAATCACCCACTACAAAATCTAAGGGGAAGAGAATGGCTCAAGAATCCACAGCTGGGCCAGCACCTAAGAAGAGAGCCAGGAAGCAGGTTCACCCCGCCTCTGCAAGGGAACAAATCCTGGCAGGGTACATCCCACCATCCACCACCACCACTACCACCCCTGCCACAATAACTATTCCTATTTTTCCTCCCATCACCACCACAGCACCACCACCTGAAAACCTTCATCTCCATAACTTCCCCTCCATCATCCAACTCCTTAAACCAACCAAGTATGTTTGCCCCATCATACTTATGAAGATGGGGATCTATAACTGAATCCTCACTCTTCTTGACAATTCAAACCTCTCCCGGCTATGCTTCGTATCCGAAATTCCCTACATTGAGCCAACAACAGAATTCTTCACCTACTTCCACAAAGAAGCGGTGGACATCATTGATAAAGAAAGGGATGGTGGTGACCGCAGAATAACCACCAGAATCTTTCACAATGAGGTGGTCATCACTGAAAATCTTCTAAATGAAATCTTTATCGATAATCAAGACCAGCTGAAGAAAGATAAAGCCGCTGGTACAGAACACCCCAAGTTCAACAAGCATACCTTCTGGAAAACACTAACGGGGTTACCAACCTTTGATGCAAGGACAAGCAAGGCCTCCAACATTCATTCTGGCCTAGTGCGCACGCTCCACAAAATCATCATTGGCACACTTTTCCCCAGATCCGAAGGAGGAAATGTTCTTATATCTGACCTTTTTGTCCTCTGGTCAGTCCTAAACGGAATACCCGTTAACATTGGACGACATATGCTGCTCAAGCTATCAACTTTCGCCCTCGGAAAAGAAATTTGCACGGGTGGTCATATCACATATATCATCAAATATCTTAAGATGGATAGACTTCTACCCAAATGCAACCCAATCAAGGGCGACATCCTTACCAACGAACAGACACTAAAGAACTCCTATATCTTAAAAGATAAGGATGGAAAGCTGCACTACGTGTTCTGCCCCACAAAATCTTCCAGAACCTTGCTTCCACTTCCAGAGCTTGCTGACTATGACAAGGACAAGCACCTATTCATAGAAGACGAGATCGCCAAAATCATAGCCTCAGTTAAAGCCAAAGAAAAGAAAGCAACAGCAGGGCAGACAGAACTCAGTATAAATGCCCCATCAGCAAAAACAACAAAACTTCCAGTCAAACGACCTTCCAGAAGGCTCGTAAAGGCACATGAGCTGTCGGGGACACCAACATCAAAACCTCATCCCGAACCTGATCCCCCCCTCCCAGAAGAACATATTACATCCTCATCACTAGACTCTTTTATAATGAGTCTAAATGTTGAGCTCACTACCACCTCTCCACCTTCCACCACCCCAATATCTACTACCCCACCACCATCAACCACCCTTCAATCATCCTCCACACCACTTTTCACTACACCACCCTTCTCCACAACCATACCACCACCCCCACCCTTCTTCACTTCGGGCACCCCATTCTCCACCACAATGCCCGAATTCTCCTCCTTCACATCCATCGACTTTCCATCAACATTCCCGGATCCATTTCTCTCTCCGGGTATGCCACCATTTTTTCCACCCACCACCACCCCAACATCGCTGGTGACCCCATCCACAGTCACCACGCAATTCGCGGGTCCATCAACAGTGTCTTTTCTGCATGACACTACCATTCCACCCCGACCCCAGCCACCTCACTCTTCATTTACTGGGGTCCCTTATACTAATGTCGGTGCGGAATTCGGACGTCAATTCGACACCATCCGAAACCTCCTCACCGACCCATCTAACATTTTGAATTCTATTTTTTCATGTGTGCAGGGTCTAACACAACAGGTTGCCCAGATTGGCGAGCAGAACCGCACCATGCCAGGCATCATCCAAGGAATCCAGCAACGTCAAGATTCAGTGGCCAAGCAAGTCGACCACATCGACGACCACTGTAAAAACTTGCCTGAGTGGATCCATGGAGTACAATGCCAGCATGAAGTGTTGGCAAAGCAAGTCGATAGGATCTCTACGCAGACTCTACCTCTGCCAGAGACCCTCCACGAGCTGAAGCAGCAACAACAAGCTTTCAGCACGCGCCTGGGCAACATCAACACCACCCTCACACAACTACATAATCGCCAGGAGGAGTCGTCAAATAATGAGCTTACTCAGCTAAGAGCTCAAGTAACCGACCTCACAGCACGACTCCTCTCCGCCGAACAACGTTACTCTGATTTAAAAGAAACCCACGAAGCACTGCTCGAAACACACGAGCACGTGCAAGTGGCATACGATGAGCTCTGATCCATCCATCGTCTGTGCAAGAAGAAAGCACAAAAGAAAACAACTGATGACGATGACGATGATGCTGTTGACGAGGAAGATTCTGACTCCTCCGCTGACTCAAACAATAGTACCTCCTCGGCTGATGACTCCGACAAGCCAGATGATGCTGGGGCAGGCCCCAGCCAAGGAGCAGAACCAAAACACCAGCAAGATCACCAAACTGGTGATAAAGATCACAAATCCCCTGCTCATACAGAGAACGTCAACATATACTTCGGGGATCAATTTCTCAACTTTTCTGCGGGGTCTCTGGGGGAGGCTGCCAAAGAAGTGGCTTTTACTGAGTTCAAAAAATGTATTCAGGGAACCAGTAGCACTATACCAGCCACAGCAGCCCAGCAAATCTCTGCACCCGAACCGTCAACACCTGAACTTGAAGAATCATAAAGAGTATGCCTAGACACTGATGAAGATTTAGACACTCCTTCTGATTCTGATAAAGATCACGATCTGCAGCAGTACATGGACAGCATAGAACAAACTTCTTCCCCCACACCGCAAGAGCTACCTCCGCCACCACCTCTACCTAACAAAATGCACGATTTAGATATGGCGGCCATCTCTACCTTAGACGCATAGGATATCTTCATCCTCAACACTATAGTAGATGATGCCAAAGCAGGGGAGGATGTCATATATCAAAACACGAAGACCAAACGCAATCTGACGCGTGAAGACTTCCGTTCCTTACTTCGACCCCAGTTGCCGGTGAAGATGGCAATGTTTCTTACTCTCCTTGCCAACTCTATCGAGATCTACAAAAGCTCTCGGAGACAGCAACCGATTCTCAACGCCTCACCCACACTGAGATTGTGCTTACTGTACAAAGAGTTACAGCACAAATCCATTACAAGGTTGCACAGGGGGATCGCAAGAAAAGCAAGATACATAACCGTGCCTTTCCAAGTTTGTAAACACTGGTTGCTCATGAATTTGGACACTGTCGCCCACGGCGCCAAAGTGTACAATTTCTGTGCCAGTGACTTAAAGGCCGGGATAATCAATTTTGTTGGAATTGAAGCCGGGGAGGCAAGATGCATCCCTTTCCAGCTGCTAAAGCTCATATGGGCCACGTGCCCTTCTCTCCGCCAGGACTGGAGCTCCCCCTGGTTCAGAATAATTAACCCGCAAGTCCAAGCCGCTGAAGGTTCCTGGGACAGCGCTTTTTACGTCATAAGGCACATCCTAGCGCTAAACCAGCAGGTCCCTTTCACTGAACTCGTTAATGATGATTTCCACTCCCTGCGAGGACGTTACACCATGGATCTTATCAGCAATAGAAGGTTCTTCAACGACCCTACCATGGCGGCAGACGACGTCCCTCATTATCTCTTTTCATCTATTCAATGTCCGCAGAGGAGACCTTTCAGACAAACCATAGCGGCATTGACAAAAGCAAAACACCCATCCAATGTCACCAAGCAAAGCCAATGGAATCCTTCCATCTTCGATCTGGGTCCAGATAAAGGTGACATTGATCTGATATCAGGGGTAGCCATCAAGACATCTTCATCACATATGGTACCCCAATCTGCGATTAAACCTTCATTTCCCAATTTTGATCCAGAAGCTTGCAAAACTCTATCAGATAACGAGCTCCGACTAATAATGTCACGGCTATATGCCGAAAAAGACGAGATGGTATATATTGACGGGGATATATTGGTTATGGCAGATGCCCTCCGTGAGACCTTACAGTTCAAGGGTTCCATGTTTGTAAGTGTAATGGCTGCTTATCAATACTTGCTTGCACGGAATCACAACACGGTCTATATGGTGTCAGCTTACATGAAGGATGATCTTCTCGGGCTGAAGAACTTCGGAACAAAGGAGTCAACCATCTCTTATCTCCAACATACAACTCCGAAGTTCATCATGTTACCTTTCCTTCATCAAGAGCACTGGATGTTACTGGCAACCAATCTTCACGAAGGAACAACAATAATCTACAACAGTTCCGACAGCCAGTATGATCCAAAACGGAAAGCATACACTACAACTCCAAAGACACCAACAGAGGAGGTGGCGAAGGAGTGTGCTGACAAATTACACAATCTTTTGGGTCAGCACACGCGGGCATATGACAGAGATCACTTCAAATCACCAGCCTTCTGCCACAGGTGCCCCCAGCAAATCAGAGAATCAAATGACTGCGGCTTCCACGTCCTCTACTGGATGTATACAATTCTGGCCCTTCACAAGCCGGTAGAGGACATGACAGAGGTGGATTACCACGCACTACGGGGAAAGTTTGCAGCCAACTTACTCAGAACACATGGGGCAAATAAAGGATTAACCGAAGCCTGAATGCCCTTGTCCATGCATTTCTCAACCTATCACTTTGACACTCTGTGGACAGAGTGCGTGATAAGTTAGGGGGGGAGTGCATTGGACAAGGGCGAGGTATCATTCTGCTTCAACCCTTCTAATTTTTTTCGCATATCAATTTCCAAACTTTCTGTCCATATTTAGACTTTTTCCAGTAATTTTTTCAATAAAATAACTTTTAAGTATAACTTTCATCCTGGAAAGAATCACCCTTAGCTAAGTTAGAGATAAAGTAGTCCTCAAAAAAAAAAAGATTAGCATACAGGCATGAAATGGCGAATTCATAAATTTCATTCACTATTGGTTTCTATACTTTTACTTCAATTCTATCTCAGACTCTTCACAGGTCAACTTCAGGGCCAAAGCGAACCGAAAGCTCTCAAAGTCAAGAGGGAAATCAGGGAAATCCAAAATCAAGAAATCTCGCGAGCGGACCACCAATTAAAAATAAGTGCATGTCAGGAACCCTAAGAACAGTTTTCTTCTTTCAATAAAAGAGGCTTGGCCGCCCAATCAAAAACCCTAACAAAACCCACTTCCTAAGCCTGTCAGATTCGAATAAAAGCCAGAGTGTTGAATAAAAACATGAGAGTTGTGCCACACATAAGGACCTATATGAAGAGCCAACAAAGATCTCACACGGCCGGTACATACAGCTGCCCTCATGAAGGCAGATGTGTCATGCCCGGTAATGAGATCCTAAGGTTTCCTAATATATGAAAAGGCTGATAAAAGAGCTTACCCGTCCAGTACATTCAGCTGCCCTCATGAAGGCAGATGTGTCGTGCCCGGTAGTGAGTCTCTAAAAAGCATAGACAAACCCTTCCCCACTTGAAGGGGGAGTTACACAATAAGCCTTTTAAGCCAGCCCTCATACCCACTCTAGCTACCGGTAGGTTTCTCTAAAGAAGTATAAAACTGATTAGAGTCGATGACATGCACATAATAAGAAAGGTGGTCCCAATGCGAGATTCACGATATGAAAGGAACCTGAGATCCATGCAACTTTTGATACTCGAAAGAGTTAGTGTAAGCAGAAGCCCTAATAAGACCTCGCTAGATCTCTGACCTAGAATTGAAGCAAGATTATGGAAACCCTAATCAAATAAAATCGCCTCGCCATTACATGCCTTAGCTCTATCTAACTTGAGGACAAGCTAGACTCTAAGTTAGGGGGGGGTGATAACCTCCCATTTTGTGACGTTATCTTATTTAGTTATCTTTAATTTTCCATACTCTTTATTAGATAAATTAGATAGAATCATTAAACTTTTTTACTTTATTGCGGATACACCAATAAACTAACTTTTCTTCTTTTTCACTACAGAAAACACAAAAAAAATTACAAAGACTCCTCACGGTCCCAAGACCTCGAGGAGGCCTCATGGTCCCAAGACCGCGAGAAGGCCTCACGGTCCCAAGACCCCGAGGAGGCCTCGCGGTCCCAAGACCGCGAGAAGGCCTCACGGTCCCAAGACCGCGAGAAGGCCTCACGGTCCCAACACCGCGAGAAGGCCTCACGGTCCCAACACCGCGAGAAGGCCTCGCGGTCCCAAGACCGCGAGAAGGCCTCACGGTCCCAAGACCGCGAGAAGGCAAACAGTCTCAAGACCGTTTGAGACCAAACGGTCTCAAGACCGTTTGGGCTCAACTTGAGACTATAAATAGGACCTCAAGGGTCACTTCAAAGGTATCGAATCTCAGACTCCCAAAGCCTGCCTCTCCAGTTCCAGAGCAATTCCATCCTTCATCCATCGCCCTAAGGCTGCCGGTTTGAGGTCCACATCTCATCATCAAGCTACCTTCTCTCTCATCAACAAAGAAGGTGGGAGGAGAAGATCCATCATCAAGCAACCACGAAGTGTGAAGATCGTTGCTCTCTCCACCAAGGGTTCAACCTTCCCTCCTCCGTGGAGATGTCGTTCTTTCTCTCTCTTCTCACCTCCTCTTTCGCTCTTGAGATGAGCGAGTAGTCCTTTTCACTAGGGTGCGGGGAGTAGCCCCGCTACCCATGTTTTCATTTCATGCAATGTAATTCAATCGTTTGCAATAGAGATACTCTCCTTTTTGGCTCAACATCTATCGTTTAATGAATGCTTGTTGCTTGATCACCAACTTGTGTTACTTATTATCTTTTGGTATGAATTGTCTACGTTTATACCTTTAGATCTGAATATCGATTGAATGTTGGTTCTAGATATATGTAGTCACCATATGTATATTTCGGTATCTAGGAGTGCTTTCACAAGTGGAGTAAACTCACTCCCATCGTTGCACTTTCATACTATGAAATGGAATCAGTTGACGTATGGAAGTGCAACCTTGGTAAGGTCGAGGAACACACTTCATGAAGGAGTAATGCAAAGTAAGTGACCATTCGTTAGGGGATGGCTGGCATTGCAATACTCCACACTCCTCGTAGTTGGTTATCTGAAAGGAAGCTAAGTCTACAAAGATACTAGCCGATTAGTTTCTCTTTGCAGGTCTTTTTATTATGTTGCATGTTTGTGATCCATGTGTAGTGGTGTGAAACTCAGCAACATCCTAGTGGTTTTTAACCATTGTTTACAACCTTAATTTCTAATTTCTTGCTTTACTTTCCTTGCACTTAGCTTAAAACCAAATCAAACTTTCGATCTAAATATCAACTGTTAAGTAGTTAAGTACGACTAAAACGTTTTCCATCTTGATTACATCAAGACCGTTGTCCCGAGGATTCGACCCTTAACTATACTACGATAAGACTTCTGTGTGTCTTAGCATACGTGGGTGGAGATCTTACCATAGTACTAGCAAGGCTAAACTTAGGGATTCATCATCTCTAGGATTTTTAGTGGCGTTGCAAAACTCCATCAGACACCAACTCTAAAAGTTGCACTGTGGGTTTGCATATTTCCCTCATACATACTCACTAATTTCCCATGCTTTATATGTATATTCAAACCCTTCACATGTATTATGCATGCCTTACTCCATATACTTGCATGCATGTATGAACTTATTGTACTTTCTCTTTCCTCTTTTGATTGCTTAGTATTATGATTTAAGGTAGGGTTAGGAACCATACCACAACACCTTAGGTTTTTCTATGTCCCCTGACCCACTTAGGGGTTTTTCTAAACTAACCTTTGCTCCATCTAAGGTTTATCCTTGTAAGGAAAAAAACCATGAAACCATTTTCTTTACTATATAATTATTTCCACATTGTATGTTCATTAATTGGCAGAGGATGCCTTAATCCCACTTCTTCTTGAAAATTTGAACTTGAGGTGAGGAGGGAAGTATCTTTTAGGGTCTATTAAGCAAGAGGATGAGAAGTGGATGAAAGTAGAGATGATTAGACTTAGAGGAAACATTATTTCAGTCTAACCTTAGGTTCTAGTCGGGACAATATTACATTAGCTAAGGGAGTCCACGTATAACAACTTAATGTCGTAGATGAAATTATTGCTAGCCCCCAAAACCATGATCCTTTCTAGACATCATTTTGACCAGGTTTGGCCTTAACATGTTTTGTTATATTTCTATGAGTTACATGAAATTATGAACTATTAAATATTATTTGAAAATTTTGGGGCACTAATACCAAATGTAATGACCTAACGTTTCAGCATTCCCCAATCAATGAAAGACCCAACAAGTTGAGAGCCATTAACGAAATTCCCAAGGAGCTAGATTTTTACCATCAATATATAATAGCAAATAACTTCCATTGCTTCAAAATAACATTGTTTATAGAGTGTAATGCTGCCTCTTTGAGGGTTGCATGAATTTTTACCATAAGATCCATTACATGAGAAGAAGTATCCAAGTAATCCTCCTTTACTTATCTTTAATGCCTTCAAGTAGGTACATCTGATTCATAATATCTTGATATCTCCATATCTAGCATTTACTTAAAATGACATAAAACAAAACATGGACAAATATCAAGATATATTGGTATGTGGGGGAAATAAAATATTCACATGTACGTGTAACAAAATAATCAGCCATAGCAACAATTATGATTACAAAATTGAACAAGCAATTTCTTGTTTTAACCTCTCCACCTTTATCTTCTTTTTCTTTATGGTGTGCCCTCTCTTTATGGCAACCTCTTTATGGGGAACCCTCTTTTAAGGGTTTGGTTCCTGCAGTGGACATTTCATAACCATACATAGGCTTTTCTTTATAAGCCTGATCATCAGACACTCCCATAATGACTTTATTCTACTCATGCTCTTTAACTCACTGAAGATGATACATGGTTTGAGAAGGTTGCATTTATATAAGAAGATATCCATAGTGTCTTTATAGATTGTAGGAAGTAAATAAACACGTAAGCATTCAACTACAATCCATTCAGGAAAACTCTAAGAAACCATGGAAGTCAGTTAAGAAGAGTAGTCATAGGCATAACCACATACCCTTTTGAGAATTAGCTTAAATTTTAAGTAAACAAGTGCAGTTGAGAACAAGAAAGCAATCATCCTAAAATTGATGCACAACACCTAAGTATTACAATTTTGTCCATAAACTCACATTAAGATTGACTTGGGTTCCAAGTTAAGGTTTAGGGCTTTGGCTATCCAGACCCTAATTATCACTTTTAATGCCTTTTTCACTCACAAACCTTGATTTTTATATTATATGCATCCTTAATCTTAAAATGAGTCAAAGATTTCCTTTTTATCGAAAAGAATAAACTTTATCCATTAAAATCATTTAAGCAAGTTATAATAATTAAAACTAAGAAATTAGGGTTTTCGTGTTTTAAATACATTAAAGTTAGTAACTTTAGACACTTTTAGAATTTAGGGTAGAATTAGGTCTTTCATCCAATTTTATTGGATTCCTTGCATTTTTCTCATCAACTATCATATATTACATGTCTTATTCTAAGTTATAATTAATTACTATAATTTAAGAAAAATAATAATGTCTAGGCCAATCAAAAGAGACCACATCATCAAGGTAGGTATTATCCACACCAGACGGACCAGGCCCAAAGCCAATCAGTTCATGCCAATAGAGCAAGCCACACTTGGGTGACTTACAAAAGGAAAAGGCATAAAAGTCTAAAGTGACCTTACTTGCCAACATTGAGTTGAGGAGTATGATAGTCATTTTACAAGTTTTTATCTGACATCATCAGTTGCTCCCTCCTTCATGAGTAGTTGGGTCAACTCATGAGTTGAATCTGGTCTCCAAGACTCATGAGAGGTAAGTGAGGGTGTTTTCTCCTCTACTCAGCTGCAATGGAGTCATCCATTCCCTATATTGCTCGGAGGAGAATCAACATCTAGAGAATAAAGTAGAATGTTCTCCTGTGTTGCACAGTGATAAAGCAAGAGGGAAGTAGATGGTCAAAGTGAAATTGTAGGAAGGAACAACAACATCAAATCTCATCAAGTTTATCAAAGCTATCCACGATCTTGTAGGGGTTGTTTACCTTCTTTTATAGTCTTGGTATCCAAATTTGGGCATCACCCATCCTGCTATTTGGGGAAAGTGGTAATTTCTTTCCAAAGGTAATTGAACCATGGGTCAAATGATTTAGAATCATATCCTATTTGCAATGGGAAGGTTTTTGTGTGTTGATATTGTTTGTGATGAGAGGAAAGCAGGAAATTGAAAGGGAACCTACAGTTCCCTGGTTTCCTTTTCTGGATGAGGTAGACGAAGACTATGAGCCTTTGATCTTGATCCAATGGCCGTAGCGTTACACAAATAATCAAAGGTTGAGTAATGTTCCTTTTCTGATAATTGTGACATTTAATGTATATTTTTATTAATTTGTTCACTTTAGGAATTTTAGTAAATTCATATATCTCTCTCTCCTTTTATCCTTTTAATACAAAATTTGAAGGGAAATATCTAAAACTTATATCTAGGCATGGGCAAGCTTTGAGACCAAAGCACATAAGTTAGGGATACTTTTATTTGTATCCAAGTCTTCCCATTTTATTCCATTAATTTAGGCATCAAATAGTCCTTTTCTCTTCCTAACTTGGCTATATTTCTTATTTTGATTACTTTTATCCTTAAAAACCATATGGAAATGAAACCAATCCATTAGTTTCCTTCTATACCACTTTTCTAGAAAACTCACACACAATTCTATATGTAAATTATTAATCACCCACTACTTATTAGTAAATCACTTAATTTTGGCTTTTCTCTTTTCCTTTTCCTCATATCTATTATTAGCTCATTGAGAATAGTAGAATCCACAAAAACCATAGAAACGAAGAATTTGCAAATTAAATCCATACTTTTAGTAAGGCACATCGAGTTTCTAATATTTCCTTATTATTCAAACATTTGCATTCCAAATATGTAAATACATGTGAAAACCCATGTTATTACAATCTCATTATTTAGGTCCTCAACCTGAAGACATACGTCATTGAGTAATATCATTGACATTTATTATGTTACATAATTATCTCATAATTGAATAAAATATAATAAATTTGAAGATTGACATTATTATTAATCAAATTATTTACAATATATGCCATTACAATCATCATATGATTGGATCTCTAGGCATACATACCAACATCCCATATTTATTAGAGATAACACTTAGAATGTGAATAACGAGCAAGATGGCATCTCCAATCCTTCTCCCGTCTATAAAATAAATTGATTTTGATCAATCAAGAAGAGTAGATTGTGCTTCAAATGGTTAGTAAGGATCTTTGTTATGACTTTATAGATGGCCTTGAAAAGGGATGTTATGAAAAATTTAAAGGAACATGCATCCTTAATTTTAGGAATCTGTGTGATGAAAGTCAAATTACAATCTTTCAACAATTTAACACTGAAACAAGTTTAAGGATAGTTTTAGTAACATGCTCTCCAACAATACCACATTATTTCTTATAAAAGATAATTGTATCCATCCAGGATAGGAGCTTTTTCATCCTTCATAGAATTAAAGGTATCCTCAACCTCCTTCTTAGAAACCCATACACTAAGGGGATTTTTTTGTTCTTCAGTTAACTAAGAGAAGGTTCACTCATCATTACAACAAATGGGGAAGTTCCCAATAGAATTAAATAATATTCATATGATGATACAATATGCTCAACAACAAAATTTGAATCAGTACAAAAGCTACCATCAATCTTAAGAGAGTGGATGCTATTAACTAATCTTCTAGTTTTCATAGAAGTGTAGAAGAATATAGAATTGTTATCACCTAATTTAAGCCATTGAATCCTCAAATTTTGGTTGTAGAGATACTCTTCATTAAGCATGTCTTTGTTATATATTTTTTTCTTTAACATCCTTGGCTCTTGTTGTAGGTTAACACCATAGGATAGAAGATCACCCTTTTTTTCAAATTTTAGGGCTTGCACCTCCCACAATATGGAATTAGAGGCATATTTACCAATAACACCATGATTCTATTTGTATAATGCCAGCCTAGTGTTTTTGAGTTTGATACACTCTAACATGAGTGTCCCTTCACAACTTATTTTCCAGGCTTTGTAAACAATATTCACAAACGCCACATGAGAATACCATGGACAAAGGAATTTGAAAGGGGATCTGACTCTTTTCCTAGAGAAAAATGAAGCTTGAAAGCCTTTTGAACATCACTATAGTTGAATAGACCTTACCCAAATATTTATGATAAGAAGATTGAAAATCAATATTACACACAATTTTATCAGGTACTAATCCCACTTTTACTCCTGTTGTCCCAAGTGAAGTGTGGCTCTTTAGTGGGAATATCAAGAAGACTAGTGATTTTGAGAGATGAATTGAAAGTATCCATACTGGAGATAGAATGGAGAGACTTCTCAATTTTCTCATTGTTGAAATAGATAGTGTTAAAGTCACCAACAACAAACCATGGGTTGTTCATAGAAGTCGGTTAGGGATTCATGCTGCTCTAGAGAGATTCTCTATCCTTTTATTTATTTACACCATAGACATCTAGAAAAAAAGAATTTATTATGATGAAATTGAACATCACATTGTATAACTTGTTAATTAGAAGAACATAAGTGATACTAATCAACATATTCTTTCACATGATTATTATGCTGACATTAAAAAAAACACTCTTCATTTGAGATATAAGAATCATCCTTTCATATGGAGTTAACAACATAATCTAAGTCAATATCATTTATTCTAGATTCTAAGATACAAAAAGTATTTAGTTTCTGGCTATGGAATCCTGAATGCAAGGAATCTTATTCCTATTCCCTCTCACAATCTAGTACATAATAGTGAAGTGACTATCCATTCAGTGACTATCCTAAATCGGGTTTGCACTATGATGTTTATGAAATCTAAAAAATTATTAGATGTTTGATTGTAGAATTGCTTATAAGATATGCCAAAAATGTTATGAAGTATTAATATTCAATAAATCTTAATGAAATCCACTAAAAGGTACATTTGGGTCATTTTCAGGTTACTATTAGGTTGAACGGGTCAGGTTCGGGTTATTTGAGTCCATACAAACTAAAATTTGCATACATGGCTGAATTTTAGCTTGCTATCAAATTAACATTTTTGGGTTTAATTCGGGTCATTCCGGGTCAGTATTTCAGGTCAGGTCGGGTCAGAGATTGCCAACCCTGTTTTTTGTATAGAACTTAGGAGGGGATTTTTTTTCTTACTTGAGGTTTACCATTCATCAATAAAGATACAAGTTTTATGGGTACTTTGAAAGTCAGAATGACATAAAGAATAGGATCATAAGTGAGTGGGATATAATCTGTCAATTCATTGCTAGGATCTAGTAGTCCTTCACCATCAGCAAACTCCTCAGAGTTACTTGGAACATCCCACGGAGGTATCTTCGAATCCCATTTCTTCTCATCAACTAGTAGTTCACGAGACAGTCCCCACATAGAAGTATTTCATGACTGAAATCCCCACAGTTTATACAATGAGATGGTTCCCATTCATATTTAAAAGAAATAGAGTCTTCCATTCCATCATCACTTATAATCTCGAACTTCTTTGGGAATTCAGATTCCACAGGAACAAGAACCCAGATTCTCACAAATTCCAGCCTCTTAAAGGAGTTGGTTAGATAATCCATGCAGAAAGGTTTCCCCAAGCACGATCCTATTCTATTGAACATATCATCAACCCATAGTTGATCGACAAGTCAAAGACCTTAATCTAAATCAAGATTTCTTCTAGTTTAAGCTTCTCTGTTGAATCGCCTCTTTTCCCATTTTTACAATATAATTGCCTTTCCTATAACAAATCATGGCCTTCCCTCCAAAGCTATCACCATATATTCATCATCCTAGAAAGTGATCAGATTAAAAACCTTTTCCTCGTGACTGAATCTCAATGAAACCCTTTGTTGGTATTTGTTCTCATAGAGAAAATCATATGATAACTGTAATAGGGAATCATATATTTGATTTAATTAATAATAAAGGCATCATCTATATGTTTGTTTAGTTATGAGATAATGGTGTAACACGATAGATGTCTAAAGAATGACATTGCTCGATGATGTATGTCTTTAGGTTGAGGACCTAAATAATGAGATCATATGAGTGGTAAGAGTACATACATTCTTGTAATGTCCCTAGTCAGATGTTATTGTGGAAGCTAATAGACAACAATAACACATAAGACTAGTGTGTGTGTTGGTTGATGACCGAATCTCACTAGTCATGATATGTGATATCAAACCAAACACACAGGTACCTGTTAGAGAATAGTGTATCAGACAGACCCACCTTGAGAGTGATACATGGAAACCATTGAATAGTAGTCAAAATTATCTCTCATAGTGATGGTGGAGATTGTTATTCTTAGACCTGAAATACTACACTCATCACATGTCATTCAATGTAATTTGGCATCATCCAATGTGACCTTGAATAAGGGTTTCCATAAATGTGATGTTTTGATATGTTGTGACACATGGGGAATGGATGTGAGAGATGTAGATGGGATGTGTCCCTCTTACTGGAGTTGATATCCAGGCCACTTGATAAGCGATACTGAGAAATGTATGGCCATACTCATGTGAATCAATATATGATATGTGAGCCCACATGCATCTCATATAGTATGCTCTAGTTCAAGGAACATGCATTGAATGTTAAGAGGATGATTATTCCATGCCTCAAGTTCAATCAAGATATAAAAGACAAAGGGACTACACGATCACTATAACACTAATTATAGATTGTAGGTTGAAGTTGTTCTCTAACTTTCCAATTACTTGGTTAGCAGTGATGTGTTGCTAATTACTGCTCATTGTTTATGATGTCATAATTAGTTATGGACATTTACTACCAAAGTAACTTGGAATCGATAGGGTCATACACATAGGATACACCTAGAAAAGGAGTTTACTCATGAATATGGTTTAACTTGATTACTAAAGTTATTATGTATTCAATTTAAACAAGATTGGCTTTCAGAAATCTAAAATGACCAGTTTAGAAAATAAATCGACAAGTTCAGAAGTATGAACCGACTGGTTTAGGTTGTGAACCGACCAGTTGGGAGATCAGTAGGACTGGATCAAGGATTGATGCTGACATCATGTTGTGAATTATTCAAATATTGAAAGCCAATATGATTATGAAGGGGAAACATTGTGAACCAATTGATTCAAGTATTGAAGTGATCGTTTCACATGTGAACCGATTGGTTCAATGGTGAACCAACCGGCCCATGGTTCACAACTTTAAGAAAATTCATGAAATTACATCTCTTTGACTCCCAACTTATCTAGAAACCCTAACCCTAGCTCTCATATAAATATAGTAGTGGTTAAGTCTTTTAGAAGACACAACAATAAGCTCTGATAATTGTTGTCTTTTCACAGATGTGGTAACATGACAATTGACCGACTCAAATCACATATACAAAAAAGCAAATCTAGAGTAGTTAGACTCTTAAATTTGTAACCTGACACTTAGGCCCCCGTAACTATTATACGGGATCCGATGTAGTAAATGGGGTCGATCCACTGGGATAAGGAGAGGAAAGTATTAAGAAACATAGAAACTTGACTCAGTTACACCAACCAAAGGGTGAGATTAAGTTTGGTGTTCCTTAGGGAATGATGTTACTTAAACCAAAAAAGAAAATGAAATAAGTAGAAAAAAGCAAGAAGTAAAACAAGAGAGCAAGTAGAAACAAAGAGTGATATAACTACTATGGATGGGAACTTGGATTGGATTTCACAATCTAAGGTCTCTCACAAACATGCAATACTCACACTCGTTGTATACCCTTATCAAGATTACAAGCAATCATCATATATGTCTATTCCCTCCTCTCTCAAACTTAGGATAGATCTAGATTATAAGGTTGTCTCTATATCAAGAAGGCAAACAAACAATCATAAAAATTACCATATGACCATTAACTTAATCATTCCAACATTCTCATGCATTCATGCAGCTCCATAACACTTAGATATGATTATTACTACACTTTCAAGACACTAACAATCAAATATCACAAGATCGTAGCTAATCATACAAGTGAAGCATTAAAGCCAAGAGTATGGAGAGAATCGTTACTAAGAACATATATATTCAAATGGATGCAAGTATATACATGTTGGGAGTGCCTTATTGGCTACTATAAACCTAAGCTATATGTTTAGCTGCTCATGTCAATGAACAACTTTACATAATTATAAATAGGGATGAACATGGAGAATTTCTAAGAGGGAACAGAGGAAAGATGAAAGAAGGGGAAGATCAAGGAGAAGGTGATACACCAATAGTGGCCTAAGATGGCCCAAGTTGATGAAGCATCTCCCTAATCTGTGGTCAGCATGTCAAAGTAGCGACAAACTTGTGGTTCTCCTCTTCTATCATTGAAGGTCCTAGAGCGACAAGCGGTGGTGGATGATGTGTGAAACCTCCAGACTCTCATCCTTTATATCTCACAAATCGATGGGTGCTTTTATTGATGGAGGGATGATGGTGGTATGACATAGTAAAGATTCCACATTTGGTGGAGGTTGCAATCCTTGGATTGATGCCCCATGTCTCCTATTTATAGCGCAGAACGAGCGTTTATTTATTGCACTGTAGGTATGTCTGTTGGGCACGTGCCTCAGGGTATGTGCATAACTAACTTGAATGACCGTCTTGTACAGTCATCGGATCTTCTACCGCACAATCGTCCCATTAGTTTCCTTCACTACAACAAACGTACTCATTAGTGGAATTTGATAAATGTCGGTGAAAAAATATAAATGCCACTAAAAGTATTTAGTAGCATTTGTTGACACTTAAAAAAATACCTCTAGTAGAAATGCCACTAGAGATATAATGGCATGAGCTATAAATGCCACTAAATATAATGCTTTAATGACATCCAATAAATGCCAAACAAATCCCACTATAAGATCATTTGTCTTTTATACAAATGCCACTATTATATGAGTTGGCTTTTATATAAATGCCACAATTGTGCATTAGGAAGTTGTATGAAATTGTTCTTGTTGAGTACAATAGTGTATAATAAATACCACTATAATGGCATACATGTTGTTTATGATGGAATTTTAAAGGATTTTAATGATTCACTTTTCAGTTCATTACCTGGATTTTTGAATGAAAGTCAATTGCAATTTGAATTCACATTATTAATAGTAAAAATTATGGATATGGATCTCTATATAATCAAATGCAAAATACACGGGGAGGACATTTTACCTTGCCCTTTTTATTAATTACTACACACATGAGACACTCTGTCATACAACAATTTGCTAATTAGTACAATAGTTTCTACATACTTTGACCATCTCTTCATTAATATAATGAAAATATATACATGTGAACGAGATGTTCTCATACTTGTATGATGTAGTTGAGTGCAGACTTGGTGGGATTGATCTTCACAAATCTACATCACCATTCTTCAAGAATTTGGGATTCTTCTCAGGATCCTCACCAGAGCATCTGTTAATCATGGTTGAGAATCTTAGCAAACTTAATAGCTATAGTGATCAATTACTAGTGCATATTTGTGTCCAATATGCCCATGATGGTTCATGATGATAACATGGGTGATCAAGTTTGAGAGATTCCTTCACTGCATCATCCTTAGAGTATGTAGAAATATATTTGTGCTTTAGATCTTTGACAACAACATTGTTCACAGTAATCCCACATTGTCATCAGGATGGGTCTCCAAGAGGGACTTATGATGCATCTCAACTGGCTTGACTTTAGCGGGTAGACAATATGGGTCGAATGTAACAACCATCATTGGATTTGAGGTACAAGAAAAGCACAAATTAAGATTGGCATTAACTTATTAGTCATGTATAATGCAGTAACGGGTCGATGCACGCCTTTGTGATTTCAATTCACAAGCACAAAGTAATTTCAAAATTGAAGAGTAGGCGGAAAAGAACAACCATTCAAAAATAATCCATATTCACCATTTATGTATGCATGAAGAAAAGGAGTATTTTGTATTATGCCATACTAATCAAGTTATATTCCTGAAAGTATTTTTCTAATGTTATTGTACATCTATTCTAAGATTGAAAGGATAAGCAGAAACAAAAAATGAGGGATTTTTATATTTATAAATCTAATTAACTATCTAATCTTGGATTTTACACATGTGTATACATAGCCTCTTTAGGGTTGCATGATCATCTTGTATTCTATATTCAAAGTGATCATTAACTATGCTCATGAACTTTTTTTTTCTATTTTCAAGACATTTATATGATGGTATGAAATACAAAATTGAATGTAAAATGAAATAATGTAGATGTTTTATATATGATGAGTGAAGGGGCTTATAAAATAGTGATACTAATTATTAGTGCAAAAGAAAACTAATAAAAAAATGGGAAGGGAAATTAGAAATGTGGCCATAAAGTATCTGTAGTCAATGAATTGTAAGGAACAAGTCATACATTGATTAGCACAAAACCACAAGGCAAGGGAGTTGTGTGTCAAAAGAGGAAATTGAAGTTGACCTCAATGCTCAAGTTCATGTATATAGCCTGTAAAAAGAGGATTGTTAGAAGAGATTTCTACCATTAAAGAATGAAAAATTTCTCTTATAAATTTAATATTAGATAGGTGAAATAATATATGTTCTATCAAGCACAAGGAAGGTTTCATTCTTCCTGTTTCCCCTCTCATTGTAGTAGACACTCCTTGATATGCCAACTATAGGTATTGATTTCAAAATGTGGCGTCCAATCCCAACATAGGCCTTAGTTATATGTCTAAATTATATTTTATACTCAAAGACTGATCTTAGAATGTCTTCCAAGGGGGAATACCTAATTTTCTGATACCTCAAATATTAATCAGTCGTGTGTCTACTTTTACTTTACTAGTCATAGTGCTAGTCAATATGAAACTTGTAAAAAAATCCATGTAGTATTCTTGTAGTCCAAATAATTTATCAATTTTATTGTAAGACCTTACTAATGGCCAATTACCACATTATTTATAAGACATACTACTCTTGGTACATTACTGTTTCTCAACATTGATAGGGGAAATTGTTGAATAAAAAAAATGCAAGAAAAAAATAATTGCGTATGCTAGCAGTATATAGAAAAATGATATGTACTCACGAACACTATGCACATGCATATATATCCATTTTGTATTAAAATTATCTTCCCAACATAAAATGAAATGTTCTATGATGAACTAGAAGACTATGTGGGAGAGAAAGACATTCCTGCAACATTGTTACTTAGGAAATAGCCAATGCATTCCAACATTACATTATGTAAGGAAAAGACAACAATAAAGATGTGTATAATGACCAGTACATAAAAATAATATAATTTTTGCAATAGACATGCAAACATATGCATACACACTTTCATATGCATATTACATAGACACTTTCATATGCATATCATGCAGACATATCCACAAACACATATACTCTGACATCAAAATGATATTTTCCCCAAAAGTTATACCTATATGGCTATAACATATCTTACTGTGATTAGTAGATAACATATATAGTATTTGGATGCTCCACACTTAATAACACTATCATATATATGAAATAAGATCCAATTCTTCTAACTCATCATGCAAAACCTAAATTAGAAAATTTGCAACACTAGCTTGAGATTTATAACAAACAATGACTATGCTTAATCTCTTCCTCATTTCCTAATACTTGTCATTTAAAATTACATCGATTGACTACACATATCATATTAAAAAAAGTAGTAGACATATAAAACACTACATATTTAAAAGCATCATGGTATAAAAATATGAAATTGAGAGTGTCCAATCTAAAACATTTCAAAATCTAATATGGGAGTATTGGGGACCATGGACAATGTGAAAATTACTCAGTATATGAATTCTGAATCATGCACAATAATGTCTATTAAATAGTATCAACACATGAGTATTCTATGTTATAATACATTCTATATAACAACATAAGAACTTAACGCAAATAATTTGGGTGAGTAATATGTGAGATAAATTCTATCTTTATTCTTGTGAAGAAGTCACAGTGTCAAACTATCAGACAATACTAGCATATCATCAAGGCAACAACTCCCCAACCTGGCCTCATCATTGTGGAAACAATTGTAACATGCATCCATCATGGTCATGATAAAATGGATGGATCAAATATATGCATTTGAATAGTAATATATATAAATAAATATATATATATATATATATGTGTGTGTGTGTGTTATAATTAAACCATTGCCTATTTTACGTAACATTGTGTTTGGTATGTGGTGAAAAAATTGACGGTGATGGTGATGGGGAAGGTGATGGTGATAGGGACAGTAATGGTGATAGGAAAATTATTAAAATATGTTCTTTGGTAACATGTACATAGTGATAGGGATGGTAATGGTGAAAAACTTAAAAACTATTGTTTGTTACATGGTTATAGTGATTGGGAGGGAATTGTTTTTATAAAAATACCCTACACAATTAAGAATCATATTTAGTAGAACTTTTTTTGCACATTTGCCTAAGTAAGTAGTGGAGTCTTCAATCTTTCACCATAATTCACCACGATTCACCATGCTTTTCCATGGGGACAAAAATAGATCAAAATTCACCACAAATTCACCATGCATTCACCATGATTCTCTATCCCAATGGAAAACAAACAACATTTTTGTTTCATCATCATTCCCTATCACCATGATTCAACACATAACAAAAGCAGCCTAATGTAGTCACTAAAAATGCACGTCGTTGACTAGCTAAATTATGTATTTGCTAGTACAGTAATACAGAAGAAAAAAAAGTACAGTAATACAGATATATGATTACCTAACTATGTTGTAAACTATATTAATGAATGCATAGTATTAGCTCTGATCACCTTAAATTAAGATAAAAGAAAATGTATACCCCTTTCGGAATTAAAGTAGAAATAATCCTACATAACTATAACATAATAGAAAAGAGCCTATCTACATTCACTGTCCGCATAACTGTTACCCTAAAGAGGGTACGAGACACTCTCATCCAACCTATACTTAGTAAATTTACATATTTTTTAAATATCTTTTCATCATTGATGAACAATTACAACATGTGCATTACCCAACATATAGAACTGGTGAATGCTACTTTCCTTAATATCAAAATCAGATCAAGTGTGAAGACAATATTCTAATAGACGTGTCAGGTTAGTAGTAAGGTACAACGTCTAAATCCCATGAGCAGATCATGATACATCTTAATCAGGACATTGACCCCAATGAATTGAGAAGTTCATTTATGACATAGTTAACCATAACTAATAAGCTAAAAGCAGCAAACTTTCAAGTGAAGTAACTTCTAGTGTATATGTAAGTATCCATACAAATAAGCCCACAAGAAAATATATGTTATGGGCAATGGAGCTGAGAAAATCAATGGACTACATGGTGTTGGTGAGAAGTACAATACATATAGTTAAAATATTTCTTTTTCCACCTCATTATTACTTTTAATAAAATAACATACTCTAGTCCAACCACAATTTATTTTCAGAATTAATAGATTCATGCACTATGAGTTATTACTTATTGATTAATTAGTAAACGTCAACCACAATATTAATTCCACACGCTGATCTGACTTTTTCTGTAAAACTGATCGACCAACTCAATTTCAAGAGAACTCATAGGAAAATACAATGAAGTAAAATTTCGATAGGCATGTGCAATACATAATTGTGTAGTATGTAGGCTACTTTTTATTTTGCATGTCATATGTCTATCCATGTTTGTATTACTATCAATAGACAGTAAATGTGTGGTGTCTCTGGAAGCCAACAAGAACATCATCATGGCATATATACAAAAAATGATAGAGAGTAGCCTAGATATATGTTGTAATATATTCATATGGAATGTGACAACAACAGTTATGCGCACAGTAAAGGTTACAGTCCTAGCAAGTTCATATTTTAACAATGCAAGACGTTTATATATTTACACATGGTTGTTGGA
Source organism: Alisma plantago-aquatica (assembly GCA_963693085.1). NCBI lineage: Eukaryota > Viridiplantae > Streptophyta > Magnoliopsida > Alismatales > Alismataceae > Alisma > Alisma plantago-aquatica. The sequence goes on from OY856413.1 coordinate 613,392,459, forward strand.
ATCCCCTCCTATGGCAATACCAAATTTTGCATATATTTACAACACTATAGATATTTGTCAACTGTGTAAACCAGTATTGTTCTAGAAAATTTAACCAATAGATAAATGTTAAAAAGTCATATAAACAAATGAATCATCTCTAGAAAAGTGATGTGGACAATTGTAAGGATCATTGCAGCAGAGAACATCAAAAAATATACGGAGGAGGTAAAACTATTTTAAGTAGAATTTTGTATGCATGCCATTAAATAACAAAACAACAATTTCATATCTTTAGTATCCTGATGCATAACAAAACTTAAAGACATATACTAATATGATTGTTTAATGTATTGCATAAAAGGCAAAGTCACTCATTTGATTACTTAAATGGTATCTAAATATGGCAATAACAAATAATATTATAACAATTGGTGAACAGAAAATAGTAAAATACTTGAGCAAATGGTGTTGAGATTCCAATGATATAAAATGTTGGCTTATTGTTAAAATTTGTGATCGTTTCTTGAGCATCCAATATAAGAAAATTGTTCCTTCATGGATTAAGAAGCTGCAGACAACATGCATGCTACTAGATGTTATGCATTGTTCAACGACCACAAGTGTAGATCTGATGTTTTCCACAACAATGCTAAGTGTTTTTGATCCGCTGAACTGTATCTGATATTGGGAGGAAAAGAAGAGGCCTTGTGCATGGAATCCAGTAGATTGGGATATCATATTGGGACTGAAGATGTGGCAGAAAGTGAGATGATTTCTCCTATGCAAGCAAACTGTTTATAATTCCTCCTATGCACACGACACTCCTCTATTGAAAACGGAGGCTCGTTATTTGCTGGGAATGACTGATTCATATTAATTGAGTGTGGCAGCTCTGATCGTCACCGCAGAGAAAAAATCTTGAAGAAACTGAAGTGGAGCGGAGGTCTTGAGAAGGCATGAGATGAGTGGGAAACATGTTGGATGCTGGTCTCTAGTGAGTCTGGATGGAGTAGGGTTGGACAGAGGTGAAGAGGAAAAGAAGGAAAAATTAGGGGTGGTGGGAGGCGCTCAAAATCGAAAAGAAGGAGTGCTAATATAAAAATTGGAATCATTTACTAGGCGGGACACTATGTGGCGTCCAAACTAATCGCAAAAGGTATTTGCTAACTGCAGCTGTTACGGAAAATATATCACTTGATTGAATCTATAGAGAAATATCAAATTGGCATTAATAAATGGCCACTATAAAAATTAATAAAAGCTAGTAGTACTGGCTCCAACTTTAACTTTTCTATTGGGCCACATACCAGCATTTTAGCAAAGAAGGCCAGAAAAATTGAATGTATACATGCATTTTTAGCAAATGCTAATATACTAAATGCCACTAATGGTCATTTTTCCTATAGTGAGCTTTATGACCAAGCATAGGAGTATTGGGAAGTCAATCCACTGAATATGTAATGTAACGATCCATCAGATTCCTATTTCGGTTGGTTTGCATCTCAATCAGGCCATCGATTCTTTGGAAATCGATGGACGTCCCTAGTGTAAGGATCCTTAGCAGATCCTCAGATTTTGACCTGATCATTTGATCACCAGATCTTTGAGAATTAATGGTTGATGACCAATTTAGGGAAAGATCCAATGGATAGTTTTCTCCCAGGATCTTATGATTGTTCTAGTCAGACTCACTTGGTTGTTTCCACTTGTCATTCGGTAGCTTCTCCACTTTCTTGAGTGGCCATTGGATGTTAAACAACTGATGGCGGGTCTGGCTGCATGGATACCTTAGCCTTTGATGACTCATGGGAACCGATGGGCGCCTAGTCTTCACAACATCATTCATTGTAAAAGACTGGATTTCGGTCTTAATTCCGAGGACGGAATTTCTTTTAAGGTATGTAGGATGTGATGAAGTAGACTTTTGGAATCCCTATATGTCCAATGACACAAGCGAAGTCAGGCATGTTGAGTTGTTTTGAGAGTCCCAAGTGTTTTGGTAGAACTTGATTGTTGATTGAGGTTGACATCATGATCAAGATCTCTCTTTTAATGCCTTTTTGAGGAATTTAATTGATTAGTCTAATAGTTGAGTTTTGACACCAAATCCGTGTACAAGGTACCTTGAGTAGTGAGGAAGCTATGATTAAATTTTGGTGGCAATTGGGTCCTCCTAGAGAAAGATATTTAGGTTCGCAATTTGAGAAATAATAGGCATTTTTGAGGATTTATAGACCTAAGTTGGGCTTGATATTGGTGTCACGCACCCCTTTTGTTTGGAGCCGGCTGCATGGCCCTTTTATGGCCCTAGATCTCTAACCTAGTGATTGTGGCCTTTGAGAAGGGAGACCCATAGATTGACCTTGTGAAGGGGCTGTGCCGAGCCCTTAGATGACGATCAGATGACTAAGAGCTCTCCTCCTACCTCCCGTCACAATGGAGATCGTGGGATAGCTGACCGCGCAGTCTTCCGAGCCACCACTCATCGAGAACTTGGGTCGTGGCAAGAACTAATTGAGGAGTTGGGATCCTCTAGAGAGCACGACCAGAGTGACCCCTCATTTGGGGCATATGACAGAGAGAATAGGGAGAAAGAGATCCCTCTCCTCTCCACCTCTCCACTGAGACGAGCAGGTCCGGTTAAGAGGAAGGGAAGGGAGCTAGAGCATCGATCAGAGGGAGTTAATAAGGACGAATGGAGGGTAAAATACTTCTAGTAGCTAGACCAACCCAGCGAGCCCCCTAGATTGACTGCAACTTTGACCTCCATGGGAGACGAAGTCAGTTTCCTGGAGTAGGTCATGGAGGCTAGTTGGAGCGCAGCAAAAGTGAGGTCAGGGGTAATCAAGTCTTAAGTGACGTTCAGGAGGATCTTGCAAAGCTTCAGGTTCAAGTAGGAGTGAGAGGGGTGCCTTTTCCCCTTTTGCTCCACTGTAGAAGCAGCTAGCGGCGGTGCTCCTACTCAGTTGGGGCCCTAGAGCCGCAATCAAAGATCAAAGCAGCTGTAGAGGTCCGCAGGTGGTGGACGAAGCCTATAGAGGCATTTTCGTCTGGGAAGGAGCTCTGGAGGAGGGCCAATGGATCGCCGGAGCCAAGTTGTGCGGCGTCGCATGTGGGACGCAGGGGAAAATGGTGTTCGTGGTATCCAGGCACCACAGTCATGGCGCTCAGTGCACGGTTGTGTTGCGTGAGAAAGAAAAGAGGGCAGACCGACCCTCCAACCTAAACCGGGTCCACAGCCCTGAACCAAGACCAGACCAAGTGAACCGGCCGGCGTAGTGCAAGCCAGAAGAAGGAGTATCACTTCCCACATGAGCCACTTGTCGACAGGGCATTGGCCTAAAAAGGTAATTTGCCCAGTAATTCTAGTAATTACCTAGATCTTTGATAAATTATAGTAATTAGCTCGAGCATCAGAAAAAATACATATAATATACCAAAATGTTCAAAAAAATGCATAGAACAAGATGGAAGTATAATATCAGATTTTTGATAGTTTATATCATGTAAGATATGTAATTCTTAGTTTGTGGATAATAAATATCAAAGGATGATATAAAATTATGGAAAAATGTTAGTAACTCCATAATAATGTTTATAGTGCACCTGATGTCAGTGATGATCATGTTGATGCATGAAATTATGTAATTTTCTCTATAAGGCTATTAGGGCTAATAACCCTAAGTTAAATGCAATAAATATATACATGCTCAATAAATGATGAAATTTATAGAAAACTCTCATATATGTAACTGGGATATATATATATATATAAATCTGAGATTAGTTATATACACAAAATTCATTTTATATGAAGAGCAGCCATACTATAGGTGATGTAACCCTAATATGGTTAATGAAAGTGACATAATGTTAAGTATGTTCACATAATAACGTGACACGTGAGTATATCTAGTTGATGAACTATAATCTAGAATATGACATCAGTAAGATAAATCTAAGACAAGAATGCAAGTAATGATGTAAATATCCAAATGAGTAAGAAAGCCCTAAAATGGACATAACTAAGGCTAATTATGATGTGAACCTAATGATAGTATATGATCTTGTCTTGATCATGTTTAACAAGTTATAGATGATATCAGGAATATGTGGTTTAGATTATCTCTTGATCAAGGTATGTCATTACCTCTTACTTGGCTTATTATACATTATGCTTGTGTTATATGGTAGTAAAGACTTGGCATATGGTATTGATTGAAATGATTGTCTTGTATGATATGTTGCTCGAATTTACATATGTATTGCTATGATCACAACAAACATAATATATCTGTTCCATTACATGAAAGCACCAACTCTATGGCAGTGTGCTTGGAAGTGACCGAACTCTTTGGTAGTGGTCACATTGTACATATGGAAGCACCAACTCTTTGGTAGTGTGCTTGGACCCAACGCTTTGGTAGTGGTCACATTGTACATATGATCCAACTCTTTGGTAGTGATCATAAAGGCCTTAATGCATTCAACCTTCAATAGTCAATGCATGGACGATATAATGGAAATGTGCTTAAAATATGTGTTCTCTTTTGTTAATGAATATCTTTGTGCAAGTATATGCTTTTTCTTATATTTCTTTATAACTGCCAAGTACTAGTTTTATCTTATTGCCAAGATATGATGAGAGGTAAATAAAAGACACGTACGCGTACTCAGTACAATATTTTTGAATATTGTGTTGACGTGTACCACATGTAATCTTTTGTTTAGGTTGTGGTTATGCTCTTGAAGATCCAGTATAGTTGAGAGTTGTGTGGCGACCTGATGTTCAAGTGGACCTGTTGTCTTAAGATCTTACAGTTTAGTGGTAGTACATGTATATGTTTAAGTTTGTTGTTCAATATATAATATCAAATGTTGTAACAATTCATGTTGTAATTATATGTTGAATGGTGAACATGTGTTGTATGGTTTTATTATTGTTCATGTGCATGTGCTACTGATTGTTTTCCTTTTGACTCCCTTGATTTTATTCTTCTTAGCTTAGTGTGTGGGGTTTAAATTGGGATTCTCGCTGAGATGAGGGTTTCAATTTGGACGTCACACATCAGATTAAGTTTTAGAAAATCTAGGGATGTCACATTCATGCTTTTGGAAGTATTTGCATGGAAGCTAGTAGTTATCTTCAGATCAAGATTTGAGCAGTAAACATGTGCAAAATGGTATAAAATAAAGGTGACTAGGCTCACAGTGAGAAGATTAGGGGCAATCCAAGGAATGAGATATGCACAATATTAAGTGTTATCAATCCCCCAAAACATATACTCCAGCATGTCAAGCTAAGAAGTAGAATTAAAGCATCAAACAACTTCAAAGAGCTTTATTAAAGCATGTCAAGCATATATTCTTTTGTCAATGTGAAGAATGTCATTATGTCAGCCATAATTCGAGACATACATATTATGACTTGGTTCTTTCAATCTCAGGACTCTCTCTCTCTCTTAGATCTGGAGTTGTGATACTTGTATTGCTTGCCATGACCTTTTTCTGAGGAAGGATTTCTCCATCATGATACATCGATTATATTTTCTAGGCTGTACTTGGACAAGGTTTCGGATGAGGTAGCTTTCACACCCAACTTTTCTTTTTTTTGGAGATTCTAGCTATTGTGTTGGGATAGGCTAAGGCTATTGTGTTTCCTGCCTTCCTCAGGTTTGCTCAAACATGTTTACTATTACCATGATAGTGTTACCCATCCTAATGTAATGTCAGGTAGTTGTGTGAGGTTCCCTTTGAAGGGAAGGCCTTTAAAGTTTTGGCTTCTAGATTTCACTATGGGGAACGACATATCTACATTCTTGAATGCATCAATACATTGAATGGACGAAGGCTTTCGACATATTCTAGGGAACAACTCTCATGATTTTATTCCACTTGGCTTTTATTTTTGTTCACAGGCTTGGGTGATAGAGTTTTCTTTTCTAGGATGGTTTTGGGACGCCAAGGCTCTTTTGATCCCAAAGCGGGGATTTTTTTGGACTAGAAGAGGTAGTTGTTTCCTTCTTGCCAGGATTATATGCTTTCCTACCTGTACTTGGGAGCATGGTGGTCAATCAAGAGCGTATTAGACGAAGTTCTTACTTTGAGGCTTCATCTTGGGAGGATATCTTTGTGAATTTTACAATATCTTGAGGTAAGTCTGATGTTAAAACATTATCACAGATAACTTTTTAGGTAATTTAGATAGACCGCCCAAATCTGTCATTCTTGAAATAATTAGGCTAAAGGTTAGCCTGAAGGCAAGAAAATCTAAGAATGGAAGTTATGAGTACCCTCAGGAAAGTTGAATCCAAAATCTGTGATTAAGATTTCCTAAGTATCAAAAACTCTTCCCCTCCTTGAAAATTAGAAAGGCTAAAATATGTACAATTAGCAAAATTTTGTTTTCTTCAAGGATTTTGAAATGTCAAATTTTGATTTTTTTGCAAGTTAAATCAAAGTGGGATAGCTGATATATAAAGCATGAAAATATATCTAGTTCACCTATTCAGACCCCCAAAACTTGTCATGCACCTTGTCCTCGCGGTGTCAAAGGATGAGGTTGAGTAAGAATAAGAAATTTTTAATATTGCAAGCTTTTGATAGCCCAATATGATGTCTATATTTCCAGGACATCTTCTCCTCGAAGGTGGTGATAGTATTTGTCTTGGTAGAACTCCACCTTCTTGTTATCTGTAGACAACATTTGCATCCAAAATAACACATAAGTCCACATTCATTTGAGCCAAGTTGTTGCTGGGGACTTCTCTGAAAAAACTAAGGTTTTTTGAACTTAAGCCCTCCTTCAGGAAGTCCATGTGCAAACATTCTTATTAGCTCAACCATTTTTGCAGACACTTGCGCTACTTTTTGTTCAGTGACACTTTTAGCTATTTTGTGCAAAGGTGCCTTTATAGGTTAAATTTGGGGTTTGGGTTGTTGTATAAGATTGTTGTCTTTGTTTTCAGATCTATTGAAAGAAGTGTCCAATACCCATCTTACAGAGTCGGGACAAAAATGGATTGTGGTAGATTGTACTTTAGATCATCTATCGGTTATTGAAGTTCCCCTGATTCTTTATTATGAAGAATGCCACTGACAATATCATAATATTCCATGTATACATTGTCAAGTTGGTCTGCTAGGAGCAATTGGCAAGCTATCATGACATTAACCGTCATGTAACCACCCTATGTAAAGATCTCCTAGAGGTCAGGCCTTTGGACTTGGACATTATGACGTTCAAAAATTGTGACTATCTCATCATCCCTTGGTCTGAGTACTTCCATGAGGAATGTTACATCACGAAATGAAATCCCATACCATGCGTCCTTATCGAATTCCCCAAATGAGGGTTGTGTGAGATTTGTAGTCACTGACTCTACTTTTTCAACATGGCTTGACTTGTCCTTTCTGGTTGTCTCTTCTTTAGTTTCTTTGTTGGGTAATTTAGGTGTTTCCATCTCCCTGTTTTCCTATGGTGTATGCCAGTCTGGTTGAGGCAGAATGGAGTCTGGCATTGGACTTGTGGGTATTGCTACTGGAGGGTTCATGGGTTGTTGTAGAGGTGAGAGTGTCAATGATTTGGAGGGTTGGGCTACTGGGTAGCTGAGGTGATGTCTTGAGAGGGAGCATCTTGTCTTATTGCACTTTTCTAAACTACTCTCTCTAAGGAACCTTGGTGGATAAAGGACTTTGAGAACACATTCTTCTTGGGATATCTTCCATGCGTTAGTCATAAAAGAATCGTCTTTCATGGATAATTTCCATAATGTACTTTCCTCTTAAAGCATGTAAGTTTTCATTACATGTTTGTTCTAGTGAAATTCCCCAATTCACTGCTTCAACTATTCTTAGTACTATGAATGTGTTGTCCCCATAATCAGGCTGTTGTTGGAGCATGCTACATTTGATGTTGAATTCCTTCCAGATTGGACGGTACCACATGTATATATCCTAAATGAGACGTTTCAACTGGGTTGGTATCATCTGTACAGTCCTTGTTTCTAGCTTCTAAAATATCATCCCACCACAAGGCATGTTTATACATTTGGGTTATGGAGGATCAATCGTCTTGTGGAAAGATCTGACACTGTTAGCAGCTAATGGTTGAAGGCCTTGAAAGGCAGAATGATGTACCAAATATTTCTAAATGTATGAAAATTTTCCTTATGCTCTACAACTAACAATGCTGAGAAGTTTTCCTGTATAATTGTGCATCTAGTGTTGAGGTAGATTTAAAGATTTATCCTCTCTTGTCCCTCTACACATATTCCTCAATAATTGTGCTACACAAGACCTTGAAGAAGACTCTACTTATGTTAGCCTTATATCTAAAAGCTGATCAAAATTTATTCCTTATCACCGTTGATGTTGTAAAGAATGTTGTTACCTAGCTTATCATCATCTAGGATATTGGTCAATACGTGGATGTCATGGAGGGACATCCCTTCCACTGATGTCATATCCATACTCTTCATTTTACATGGTAGTGGTGGTGGTTGTGGTGGATCAATACATGAAATAGAAAGTGATTCTGGGAATTCAAACTATGTTAGTTTGCTGGGTGCATTAACAAACATCCGTCTCATGTCTTCCTCAACATGTTCAACAATATCCTCTTCCATTTGAACTGCAAATGATGCCTGATAAGTTTCATCAATAATTGGTTTATCTGGTAATAGTTCATTGCCAAAGTCCTCATAGTTGTGTTGAGGTGATGGTATTTCATAATGCGATAGAGGATCCAGGTTGTTCATCATATTCTCTATTATCTCTGGTGCATCCTCCATTTGCTCTCGTGTCAGTTGCATCACCTCATATTCACATGTGCCTTATTTTTCAATAACAAGGACAACTTGTTCTAGGATTGTAGGGGCACCTTCATTGTCAGGTTCGGTAGGTCCCCTTTGCTCGTAATCATTGTTTGAGTTCCCTAGTGAGGTTGGGGAGTTGGCGAATTGTTTCTCCCCAGTGGGCACTTCTCTATTCTTAGTTGTCCTCACTTTCTTTTATTGGAGGATACTTCTACATTGAGCTCATCTTATACAGGTGGTGCAGCCTCATAGAATTGGACTTTGGCTAGAACCATGTCATCTCTTAATTGTATGCCAACCTCTTCCATAGTTGAGTGTGAGGCTTACGCATTATTCCTTTGTCATTTCTTCGGTGATGTTTTGTCATTAGAGGGCGGCGTCAGTGTAAGTGTCCTCCTCACCCCTTCTTTGACCTGTAATTTTTCATTTTCTAGTTGAGATTGTCACACTCCTATCGGAGGAGGGTGACTTCATATTGCATTCTTTCCAGGGCCTCCATTGTCAACACTTGATTTGTAGCTAGTAGCTGCATCTGTTAAGGTAGGCTTCACATGGGTTGGATCTCTACTGTTAATCTTTCTACCTACATTGTTATTGAAGGCAAGGTACTTGTAATAGATGAGAAATTTTAAGTAGAGGTTAGGGAGATCTCATAGACATCCTTGATTTCCTACCCTATCTCCACAAACTGTGTCATGGAAGGTGCTCATTGTTGTTGTTCTGTGTTTCTCCGTGAGCCCACTTCCTACTCTGGCACCTTAGCTCAGATGGAGATATCTTGTTCTTTGCTGACATGTGGACATGGCTGAGGTGCTTCTCTATTAGAAACCTCTTGTCTTGGAAGCTTTTTGTATGCTAGTTGAGGTATCAAATGATTTTCATTCATGTATCTTATAGCCCCTCATGAACTACTTCCTCTACAGTAGAATTTCCTCTGACTTCACTGTATTGATAGAGGGTTCCACTCATTCTTCCTTTCATCTTTCCGACTTGTCTGGTACATTCGGAATAAATTTTCTACATATTTTTCACGAAGGTATCCACAAAATCACTCCAGCCCAGTCATCCTCATGTATCCCTTGCAGTCATGACTTGATGGAGCTAGGATTTACACCAAAAGATTGCTTTTCCAATGGAAGTCCTAATGTGCACCAAAAACCCTAGGGAGTTGATGTTCTCTTTAGGTTTACCTACAAATGGTGTTAGATAAATGCTCCAACCCCACAAGAGTGTGGAAGTCTTATCATAGTATAGATTTAGGATCGAACCCAAAGGACAACATGAAGAATTTGGATGTCTTTATCTTGTCTTTTCTCGATCTAAGTTAATCATTTACAACCAAGAGATTGATAGGATTAATCTAAACTAATCTAGAACATGCAAAAGTAAAGGCAAGTATGAAATCTAGTTAAAGTTTGAAATCTAAGATTATCATATGATGATGGATCATTGGGGTGATGCGGATATTCACTACCACTACACATGCATTATACTTGTACCAACATAGCAAGACTTGCAAGCAAGATACATGGATGTTGTGCAATGCCGATGCCCTCTCAGACAAGGAGCATTGCACACATCCTTCACAGGTTGGGAAGCTCCCATCCGGTACATATCTGTGTGTCAATGGGATATGTTCCCTATGAAGAGAGATCTTACTCAACCTCATGAAACATGCATCGAAAGACTAACAAGCGAGCAATATTATCTATTCGATTAGTATCCATATAGACTATCCCTCTTTCGGGGAGATAGCTATGGGAAACGTGGGAGTGTTGCAATGCCAGCCATCACCGAATGAATGGTCACTTACATTGCATCACTCCCTTCATAGAGTGTGTTCCTCAACCTACCAAGATTGTACTTTCATACGTCAACTGATTCCATTTCATAGTATGAAGTACAACGATGGGGGTGAGTTTACTCCACTCCTTTAAAGACATTCCTAGATACCAAAACATATGTGTGGTGGATACACACATCAAGAACCAACACTAAATTGATAATTGAGTCTCAAGAGTACACAGACAATCCACAATAAAAGATAATAGATAATGGAAGAAGGCGGCCAATGTTTGAACATGCAATGGAACGATTAGCATTGAATCGGAAAGACAGTATCTTTAGGTACAGATTACAAAGCATGGGTAGCGGGGCTAGTCCCCGCACCCCAGTGAATTACACTACTCGCTCCTCATAGAGGGGGCAATAAAGACAGAGAAGAAAGATAGAACAAGCATCGTCAGAGCAGAAGAGTAGATCTGTGACAACCCAATGTAGATCGCCCCAGTCTTCGGGACTGCTCCGACTTGGTCGATGAAGTATGTCTCTCTTCCTTGATCCTCATGTACACCTCCGGAGACGTATGAGTAGGGTGATTATGGAGCATCAGGATCAATATGTCTCTCTCAAAGCGGGTCGAGGCAGAGCTTGGTGGAACAATGGAGATGATGGAATAGTGGAGCAGCCCGAATGATGACCCTTTAGGTCCTATTTATAGGCATTAATCGTGTCTTAAATGATCTGGGAACCAGCCTCTCAGTTTTAGAAACCATTTAAGTATTAGCCTTCAAGACCTCTAGGGCCTTCCAATCATTTTAGAAACGGATTGCTGCTTTCGGTTGTGAGATTGCCTCCATGCGGTCTTGAATACACAACATCCTCCTCATGGTTTGGGAACAATAGAATCCCTCGCACTCTTGGCTTCTTTGGTCTACCTCCACGGTTTTGAGATTGAACACTCCTATCGGTTTGGAGACTGAATAGCCTTCCTCACGGTCTTGAGACCGCGAAGGTCTTCATAGTTTGAAACTGAAAGTCATCTTCATAGTTTGGAACCAATCACAACCTTGCGACCTCACAGACCAATCAGACGTCCTTCATGGTCTCGAGGACCGGCGGTGGTGCTCTCGTGGTTTAGGAGGGCGATCTCCTTCTCGCAGTCTTGAACATTCAGTCGCAACCAATCGGTCTTAAAGACTGATTGTCGTGTAACAGTCTTGAGACTGATAAGGCATGTCAAAGAAGGTGAGGGGAGCGGCGGCGGTGGTCATTGTTGGTGAGCAAGGAGACACTAGGATCTCACAGAGGTGCAGGTCTGGAGCCAGACAATGGAGGGACGATGGTGAAGCATGGTCTTGGGGAGGATCTTTCACGGTCTTGCATGTGCAACTCTATGCAGTCTCGAAGACCATTTGGATGAAATCACTAGGGAAAGACCGCTAGGGTCAAGAATGCTAGGGCTAAGACCGCTAGGGTCAAGACTGCTAGGGCTAAGACCATCAGGGTCAAGACCGCTAGGGCCAAGACCACTAGGGTCAAGTTGTGATGGGAGTTGTTGGCTTCCAACCATGGAGTAAGTCGAGGTGTAGGAGAAGGTGATCGAGAGTGGAGGTGTTGATGAAGGGTGTTGATGAAGGTAGAAGGAGGATGTTGATGAAGATGGATGTGGAATGTGAAAGGTGGGCCCGCAACTAGTGGGTGGGTCCCACTATTAGGGTTTGACATGGTTGATGGAGGTGGTTAATGATGGAAGATTTAGGGTTGGTGGGTGCTGACTTGAGTGAAGTTGGCCCCCCAATTGAGGTTTCAACCTCATTGAGACTTGCATGATCTGCATGAAATTCATATAGACCTAGTTAATAATCTTGATAATTGAATCAATTAAGCAATCTTGCATTTTGTAAGATTTAGGAGATGAAAGTGAAAGTATTGAGTCGAATTGGTTCCAAGATGGCGACTAAAATCATGATGAATATGCATTTATTAGTAAACCAAAATAAGGGTGGATCAGTCGATATGAGGCATAAAATCCCTAGAATTGGCGACTGTGAGGATGAATTTGGAGGATTCATCACCACACTGAACTTAAGTGTTGCTTGTCCCAAGGAACAGAAAATCCTAAGATAGTCGCCAAAGAGCTCGTTCATCTCGTAATTACCTCATCCTCGGTAAATGTCAGAATTTTCACAAAACTGAGAAAAAATGAAGCAAAATAGAATTAGGGCAAAAATGTTGGAAATCCCTTGAATTGGTGATTGAGGATGAATTTGGAGGAATTCATCACCAAGCAAAATAGAATTAGGGCAAAAACATCAGAAATCCCTTGAATTGGTGATCGAGGATGAATTTGGAGGTAATAATCACCACACCAAACTTAAGTGTTGCTCGTCCCGAGGAATGAAAAACCTAAAGCAGTCACCAATGAAATCGTTCATCTCATGATTGCCTCATCCTTATGTCATGTCATAATTCTGTTCATGGCTCAGAACAATACAACATCAAGGCTTCCTTAGATCATGGAGTACATCTTATGATATCCTCATTTCGGAGTTCATTTTCTAATGAGGCAATTGGATGTCATGTCATAATCGTTCCTTCTCATTTTTTGATGTATCATTCATGTTTAAAAGTTTTATGAAACTTTGAAAAGGGCCGCATAATCAATCAAATATGTATATGATCCGTCGCTGGTGTTTTCAAGAGAATGGTTGAAATGGAGGCAATTGGGTGCTATTACGTTGAAAAAAGGAAAGCGAGATAAGATTATTTCCTCTAATAGACTCAAGACTCTTATTATTGGTGGATCATCAAGATACTTTGAATGCTTTTTGCACAACTCTAGTTCACTTAGCCTTACACCCGATTTTTGTTAGAGGTAACTCAGAAGTGTGTATAGGTTGGCTTCCGGTTAACTTACCTCTTAGAGAGGAGGTAAGGGGTTATTTTTGGAGCCTTAGGATCTCACTACCGAGCATGACACATCTGCCTTTGTGAGGGCAGCTAATGTACCGACTGGGTAAGACCTTTATCAGTTATCCTTATTCAGGGCACAACTCTCATGCTTTTTGTGACGATCTGACAACAAATGAAACCGTCACCAGTAAATAATTGTGGAATTACCATAAGCAGTGGATTAACAAAAATCACTAAAAATTAAAACCATTTGCAAAGAGGTCCATTTCCGGGAAACTCTTAAGAAGAGAACCAAAGTACTACATACATTATGGTTCACATTGTACATACCGTGTACCATCTCATCTCGAGGACTACATATAACAGTTGCTTTACCAAACTATACATAAGCAACATAAACCTCGAGGCATACAAGCCAAAATCTCAGATCAATCATAAAACCACTAAGTACTGGCTCCAAGGACCTGAGTGTACAGAGACGACACATAGGACTCATATCTACAAGACATGACAGACACTAACTCAACCTGAGATGTTACTGCTGCCCCTGATGTTGTAGTCCTTCCTCTGCTGTATGGTACCTACCTCCTCATCTGTGTCCACCTAAAAATGTTGGTGACCAACAGGGTGAGACCCATGTCCCAGTGAGAGATAAAACTCTCCGCCAACAATAATATTATTACAGATAAACAGTAATAAATTGAGCATAGGATTCTTTTATATTAATAAGCAGGATTTAATCACTGTTTAAGCAGAATAGAGCAATATCATCTTCTGAAACATTGTAGATATATATGATAAAGAATTAATTCATCTATTCATTTTATAAGGAATATGAAGAACATGTATAACCTCTATCCATTTAAGATGCCACAAGAAATGTAACATCAACCAATGATTTCCGTATTCCATCCTTAAGAAAATACGCTACATGGATAATTACATTTTATAATCGCACTTATACCCTAAGGAGATGAGGTATACCGCTCATACTCCAAACGACCACGACGGCATAAAGAATCATTTCCATACTTAGGTCAATGGAAGAGCCGGACTCCACGACCTCATCTGTCTCGGTCAGTGCAAGACCACAAGAAGGACTACGTCAACTGCTTAACATAGCTTTCCAGGGTATACTGGCAACTTTGCTATAGAGCTATAGTGGAAGTTGCACTCCTTCGGCGATTGAGAGATCTCATGTTTATCTACCATCAATCCCAACATTAATCATCATCGGGAGATTTGTGATACAACCATCCCGACACATATAATGAAGGATTGAGAGATCTCGTGTTTATCTCACATCAATCCCACATTAGGGCATAAGGATATTCATGCCCATCACCCCCACATATTCTAAAATATGTCATCTAGGAGATCCCATGGGAAAACCTGTTTCACCATCACCAGCTGCTGACGATGATGGATCTATGGTCAGGGCTCTACATGATAAGATTCCACTTGATTAATTAAGTACATTACCATATTCTTTTAACATCAGTCAAGTTTTCAAACATGAATTATTATGACAAATTCTACAAAGGAAGGTGTAATACATCTATCAAGTACTTTACAAATCTTTAGAACACATATAACATCATCATCATGATTACTAGTACTGGGTATTCAAACCCTTAGTTCATCATAGAACACTGTTACCACCTATCAGGTAACTATTACCTCTAGGTATGAGGACCAAGGTATACATGATACTTGTTACACAAGCATCTCACATGGCTCACAAGGCCTATTAAACATATTGTTACCTCTCACTAGGCAACACATAATTCACATGGCTCACAAGGCCCATTAAGCATCTTTATCATATAAAACACCATAGCTCATACTTGGCTATGCTCATCATCTCATAATACCTACATGGTTAAAATACATGATAACAACCATATCAAATACATATCAATACCGTGCAATACAAGGGTAATACCACTATTCCATCATTAGGGTTAGGGTTTCCCTTTGTTATCAATTAGGGTTTCACATACCATTACCCTATATTTGGGTTAGGTGTTCAAGATCATATTATCAAGGATCAAACTCTAATTCATACCCTACACATATTATAAGCATTAATGTATGCACATTACATGTTTATTACACAAGTATTAATTTCTCTCTCATCTTCCCTAGGATGTTGATTACTCCATACTTTATTAAGTTGGCTCAACCTTTCCTTCAAGGTACATTTTCCTACTTAATCATTATTCATTAAACTCCATACCTTTTAATGTATGACTTGATATAAAACACTCGATGTGTTACTCCATCAAGTACATTTTATTTAAGGTGCTTCCACACCATATCGATTTTTGAGGTGTGTGTGTGCTTACTCCCACCATATCGGTTTGGAGATGTGTGTGTGCTTGCTCACACCATATTGATTTGGAGGTGTATGTATGCTTGCTTCCACCATATCAGTTTGGAGGGGTGTGTGTGCTTGATCACACCATATCAGTTTGGAGGTGTGTGTATGCTTGCTTCCACCATATCGGTTTGGAAGTGTATGTATGCTTTCTTCCACCATATCAGTTTGGAGGTGTGTGTATGCTTGCTCACACCATATCAGTTTGGAGGTGTGTGTGTGTGATTCACTCTATATCGGGTTAGCCCCTTATGCTCAAACCTCTCCAAACATTCATGGCTTCGACGTTCCCTTCACCATGGTTTAAGTGAAATGCTAGAAAACTAGTTGAACCTTTGTCAACCCATTGTACAAACCAATGCACACCCCTATCGATTTCCAAGTCATCTAGGGTTACTTTACCATATCGGGTTGGAGGTGCTTGTTTGTGTGCTTCCACCCGATATTGATGATTTCATAATCATCAAACTCTAGACCCTTGTTCTTATTGTTCTAAGTCATAGAAAACAGTCCCACGAAGCTTTTAGAACTCAAAGGATCAGCAATTATTCAAGAGAAATCGAATTTGCAAGTAGATCAACAAGTATGACAAAATTGAAGGTACATAATAATATAATTGGGTTTAAGTTATATAACCCACCTCAAGAACAACTTCAAAGCTCCAAGCACCAAAGATTCACATTCCCAAGGTTGAAGATGGACTTCACAACTCCTATATATGCAAATAATCACCATGGATAAGCAATTGGTGAAGAAGAAAAGAAAAGAAGACCAAAACCCTAAAATCATGCTTCAATCCAAGGTTGAAGATGATCATGTCCTCACCTTAGGGTTAAGTATGAGATCCTTCTTGCTCCTTAACACCTTTGCATGATACCCTAGTGCTCTTGCACTATATTCCACCACTCATGCATGATATGCCACTCACTTGCACGATATGCCACTCACTTGGGATCAAAAACTCTTCACTATGACCGATATCACCCTATATGGCCGATATCACCCTACTTGGCCAATATTCTCTAGCTATGGGTGATACCCAAGTACCTATGCATGATATCTTTTCACTCCTGTACGATAAAAGAACTCTATGCATGATACCTTAAGGAAGGAGGGTGGGAAGAGTAAAAAAAAATCACTAAGGGGTGAAACTAGGGGTATATATACTTGTTGTTCATGAAGGAGTGTAAAAAATGAGGTGTCATCAATTTGAGCTAGTAGGTTCCACGTGTCCATGCATGTATGACACGTGTAAATGTATGAATAAACATTTATCTTGACATGAAAAATAGTTGAGGATAATCTAGGGATGAAAATTCGTCCATTACTTATCCCTTTGAATAAAATATATCAACTAAATCACCACTTTATTCACAACCCGGTTACAACTTTTCTAAGGAAGTTGCAACCCAACACACCTCACCTCCTTGAGGTGATTTGCATGACTTGGACTTTTCCAAGAGTCCAGAAAACTATATGATGATTGTCCTATGCCTCCTTGTCCAATAGGCACTCATATATAAGCTTTTCAACTTGATACATCTCAAGTTAGGGTTTCATATTCAACCCCCTTTCTTGGTCATTTCATTACCAAGAGTACCATCATTCATAATTGATTCAAACATGGGGTCTACTTGTTTCTATATCCTCTACATGATATTAGGATGGAGTAGGGACACTCTAGAGCTGGTAATTTTCATATTAACCCTACATTTTGGGTAAATTACAGTTTGTCCCAAAACTAGTGCACAATGCACTAACATTATTCAAAC
The DNA here is from genome assembly GCA_963693085.1 of Alisma plantago-aquatica. Taxonomy (NCBI): domain Eukaryota; kingdom Viridiplantae; phylum Streptophyta; class Magnoliopsida; order Alismatales; family Alismataceae; genus Alisma; species Alisma plantago-aquatica. The sequence continues at coordinate 613,410,104 of OY856413.1, forward strand.
AGGCTACAACTTGAAATTTAGGCTTTCGACAAGCCATCCTTTAACATCATTCTATCTATTATGATGCAAAAACACATTAGGTACATTAAACATGTGACATTTTGCAATATAGCCCCTCATCATGGGTAAATTTCACTTTATGCTCAAACTATCATATAATGCACAAACAGTTTGCATATAAGCTCAAACTTGAAATTTAAACTCTACAAGAGTCTTAATTAATTTTCAAAAGATTAAAACAACTTTGTAAACAACTTAATTAAGAAAAACTTCTAGGGTTAAGCCATAACCCAGGTCAGGAATATTACACTTTTATTCACACTCTGGCTTTTATTCATTCTCACTTGGCTTAGGAGAACGGGTATTTTTGGATTTTTGCATATTTTGGCTGTTGGGCCTCTTTTTTTTTGGAATTGGGGTAGATTTTTCCTCAACCTTGGTATGTGAAAAATCATCATCGTATACTTTTTGAACAAAATGAGAAGGTGATACGCCCCTGTTATGTATTGAGGGGTATGGAGGAAGCGGTTATAGAAAAAGAGGTGTGGCGTACCACACCGAACTAAGAGTTCGACAATGTTCTAGCTTTCGTTGGAAGAGGTGTGGTTAATCACACTGAATTTAGAGTTCGACGATGTTCTAGCTTTCATTAGAAAAGAGTGTGATGTGCCACACCGAACTTAAAGCTTTGGCATGGTTGGTGAGTGTTCAGATCATAATGCAGTTTGCTTAGCGATTCCATATGATGGGTTCCTCTTCTCCATCACACTCTGCTCAAAAAGTGGCATGATAGAACTTCAAATGAGAAATCCATACAGGTGATCCATTAATCAGTGAGAGGCATGATGCATTTGATCTATCTGAGTCTTTTTTAGGCTTATCATCTTTTAAAGATATGACATTATGGACTACACAAGATGAAATCATGCATCGACGAGTTTTATGCATTGTTTTCTCATGGATTTGCAACGAAAAGAGGTGATGGACATAGATTCGAAAAGAAAAAGTCGACTAGATAAATGCTTTATTTTAAGAAGACTATGAAATTATGAAAAATGCAGAAAAAATATGAAAGTGAAACTAGAATGGAAAAATGAAAAGTAGTAAAGATAGAGGGTGGAGTGATAAACATACCACCCACCCTCCACCTCAAACTTAAGAGTTTGCTCATCTCCGAGAAAATTTTAGGTTCGAGGTGGAGGGGAAGAGATGCACAATATTAACCAGGTGGTCCTCATAATTGAAAGAAAGCCTGACGAAGATGTTTCATGATGGTCAGAACTGAGAGCGAGGAAGTGGCATGGACCACCTGTTACCGGGTGGTCGTGGCAACTCAAATGGGTTTTCTGGATGACTTGGATGCACGTTTGTTTCACCTCTTTGTCCATTTAGAAGAATCCAGAGACCTTCCCTCATCAGCGGGGGAGGTAGAATATATGTAGTTGAAATTGGAGGACTAGACGAATAGTCGAAGTCATGCCTATTTGTGTTCTCTGGTTGTGGCTCACCCTCGAAATTTAGAGTCAAGATGCCTTCTTCATGATCCAAAGCAGTTGATAGAGGGTCGGCCACTTGAACTTCTTCTTGTACCAGATCAGGTGGTAGATCTAGTTCTGGCTTCATTTCATCACTGAACGTTTCTTGTGTAGGGTGTGGCAGCCAGGGTGACATTTCTTCATCAAGGGGATTGTTCTGAGGATCATCATTTTGATGCCATGTATCCTCTTGAGGGTTATCATTATCAATGTTGGGGTCGATAGGAGCAGCGTATTTCATTCTGAAGTTAAGGTGTTGTTCAAATTCTTCTTTGTTGTGCACTCTTAATTCATCTAAGTAACTAGAGGGAGATTCAACAGGTAGAACAAACTCTTGCTCGGATAAGGGAATCATGAGAACCTAAAGTAGAGGCTCCAGTGATGTCTCTTCATGGGAAGGGTTAGCCCATGGCATATCATTTTACGGACTAGAATCCTCCCACAAATCTATTTCCTCGATATTGAGACCAATATACTCCATTCCTAAGTCAGGTTGTTGTTCTAGTTCTTCCTCAAAGCACTCCTCCGGTTCTTTTAAGTGTTCAGAAAGAGTTTCTATGGGAAGAATGAAACCTTGTTCAAGTAACAGAGATATGTCAGTTTCTTATATATTTGGTAGCTTGGGAGGAGCTTCTCTGTAGGGAAGAGTGGCCATAAGAAGATTTTTTTGTGGCTTAATGTCCTCCCAAGGGTCCTCCTTGTCATTACAAGGGTCTATAGAAATATAATATTGCATTCCAAAATCAAGAGATGGTTCATGTTTCTCTTCATAGTACACCATCAACTCATTCAAGTGACTATAAGGAGATTCAATGGAAAGAACATACTCTTGTTCGAGAACTGGCTCCGTCTGGACTTCTTGTAGGGGTGGCAACTCTGGTAACGTCATTTCATGGAAAGGATCGGTCATGAAGTCATCATCTTGGGGCCCTTTATCCCCTGGGGAATTGTCATTGATGTTGGATGGAGCTACATATCCCATCCCAGAGTCACGATGTTGTTATGACTCTTCCTCATAGTTCACTCTCAATTTATGTGAGTGAATAGAGAAAGATTCAATGGGAAGAAAGAACTCTTGCTCAGGAGATGGCTCTATCTGGAACTCTTGCAGAGGTGGTAGCTATGGTAAAGTCATTTCTTGGAAAGGATTGGTCATAGGATCATCATATTGAGACCCATCATCCTCCCATGATTCTTTTTCATCATTATCGGGGTCAGTGAGAGTGGTATGGTCCACTCCAGAATCAAGATCTTGATCAGTCTCGTCCTTGAAGTCTGTTCCTAGATCAGTCGAATGGTCAGGAATTTCTTCATAAGGATAAATCAGATCATGTTCCAGTAATGGAGATTTTTAAGTTTCTTGCATAAAAGACATCTCCTTATCTAAATCAGTTGCATATTCATCTGAGTCTGACTGTGAAGGAGTGTAGAGTTCTTGTAATGTAGACCCTTTTTCTTTGGAATTCATCAACAAGATAGTTGAAGTCGAAGAATATTTTTCATATAGTGAGTCAATCATTGTTGATTGCTCCTCAATCTATATGGTTGGATCTGGGTCTACCGGGAGAGAAAATGGGTGAATACCGAAATTTATCCCCAATTGATCTCCCGACTGTAGAAAATCTCCATATTGGTTAATCAATTTTTCATCTAAGAGAATAGTGCGGGAGTCATTTTCCGAGTCAGACCTTGGCTCAGAAAATGATTCATTTTCTTGTGATTCTGTGGAGAAATCATCCCCGGGTTCCATCATTAGCTCTGAGGATGATTCCTCTCCCTGCACTAATGCTAGAAGATCATTGGAGGCACCTCCCAAATGATATCGTAATCGTCATCATACTCGATTGCAATATGCGAATGAGAAATGTGCCCAAGAGAAATTGATGACTATTCTTCATGTTGCTCAGAAGCGTGGACAAGTTGCATATGTTGATCAAGCTTGGATATCAACTTCTCATTCATGGTTGTCTGATCAGCTAGTTGTTGAGCCACCGACTTGTGTAGAGCAAGTACTTCATCTATTAATATGTATTGATCTTCATAGTAGGGCTCTTCACTGTACCTGTTGGGTTTATGTTGATAGTATCTCTCCTCATCGTAGTATTGATTTGCATTGTAATCTAGATTTTCTTCTGTATTGTAATCTATGCCTTGAAATCCGTCATAGTTGGGCTCTTCGTAGTACCTTCCAGGAATATATGGATTATAACTTACGTTATATCCATAGTTGTATGAAGAGGCTACATTGAGATTCCCAACTATACGATATGTGATCACCTGACGTAGTGCACTTACATACTGAGGAGGAGCGTTGAAGCAGTCGATTGATGAATGGGAATAATCACCACATAATTGACATCTAAAGGTTGGTGGCATTGACTACTTCATTTTGAGGAGAATTGGTACCTAAAATCAAAGAAGGTGTTTATCAGGATTGACCAATCACTTCAAATTCAAGAGAGTATGCAATAAAAACTTTAACTTTTGAGACTAATGTTTTCACTTTTTAGATTTTTGAAAGGAAAACGAAAAAACCTAGAGAAACCTAGGTCAATACAGAATTCGACAAAGATGATTCTTATAAATTTGTCCCCGGCAACGACCCCATTTTTTGATGGAGCTAGGATTTACACCGAAAGATTGCTCTTCCAATGGAAGTCCTAATGTGCACCAAAAACCCTAGGGAGTTGATGTTCTCTCTAGGTTTACCTACAATTGGTGCTAGATAAATGCTCCAACCCCACAAGAGTGTGGAAGCCTTATCATAGTACAGATTTAGGATCGAACCCAAAGGACAATGTGAAGAATCTGGATGTCTTTGTCTTGTCTCATCTTGATCGAAGTTAATCGTTTACAACCTAGAGATTAATAGGATTAATCTAAACTAATCTAGAACATGTAAAAGTAAAGGCAAGTATGAAATCTAGTTAAAGTTTGAAATATAAGATTATCAGATGATAATGGATCACGGGGGTCATGCGGATATTCACCACCACTACACATGCATTATACATGTACCAACATAGCAAGACCTGCAAGCAAGATACATGGATGTTGTGCAATGTCGATGCCCTCTCTGACAAGGAGCATTGCACACATCCTTCACAGGTTGGGAAGCTCCCATCCGATACATATATGTGTGTCAATGGAGATATGTGCCCTCTGAAGGGCGATCTTACTCAACCTCATGAAACGTGCATTGAAAGACTAACAAGCGAGCGATATTATCTATTCGATTAGTAGCCTTATAGACTATCCCTCTTTTGAGTACATAACTATGAGAAACGTGGGAATGTTGCAATGCCATCCATCCCTGAATGAATGGTCACTTACTTTGCACCACTCCCTTCACAGAGTGTGTTCCTTGACCTATCAAGATTGTACTTTCATACATCAACTGATTCCATTTCATAGTATACCAATACAACGATGGGGGTGAGTTTACTCCACTCCTTGAAAAGCGTTCCTATATGATACCGAAATAGATGTGTGGTGGATACACACATCAAGAACCAACACTAAATTGATAATCGAGTCTTAAGAGTAGACGTAGACAATCCACAACAAAAGACAATAGATCACGCAAGAAGGCGGCCAACGTTCAAGCATGCAATGGAACGATTAGCATTGAATCAGAAAGATAGTATCTTTAGGTATAGATTCCAAATCATGGGTAGTGGGGCTAGTCCCCACACCCTAGTGAATTACACTACTCACTCCTCATAGAGGGAGCAATAAAGATAGAGAAGAAAGATAGGACAAGCATCGTCAGAGCAGAAGAGTAGATTTGCGACAGCCCGATGTAGATCGCCCCAGTCTTTGGGACTGCTCTAACTTGGTCGATAAAGTCTGTCTCTCTACCTAGATACTCGTGTACACCTCCAGATACGTACGAGTAGAGCGATTACAGAGAATCTGGATCAATCTGACTCTCTCACTGTGGGTCGAGGTAGAGCTTGGTGGAACAATGGAGATGATGGAATAGTGGAGCAGCCTTCCGGACTCCTGGGTCTGATGCCCGAATGAGGACCCTTTAGGTCCTATTTATAAGCATTGGTCATGTCTTAAATGATATGGGAACCATCCTCTTAGTTTTAGAAATTGTTTAAGTATTAGCCTTCAAGACCGCTAGGGCCTTCCAAGTAGTTTAGAAACTGATTGCTACTTTTGGTTGTGAGATTGCCTCCATGCGGTCTTGAACACACGACGTCCTCCTCATGGTTTGGGAACAGTAGAATCCATCAAGGTCTTGGCTTCTTCGGTCTACCTCCACGATTTTGAGATCGAACACTCCTATCGGTTTGGAGATCAAACAGCCTTCCTCGCGGTCTTGATACCATGAAGGTCTTCATCGTTTGAAACTGAAATCCATCTTCACGGTATGGAACCAATCACGACCTTATAGCCTTGCATACCGACCGCACATTCTTCACAGTCTCGAGGACCGGCAGTGGTGCTCTCACAGTTTAGGAGGGTGATCTCCTTCTCATGGTCTTGAACATTCAGTCGCAACCAATCGATCTTGAAAACTGATCATCGTGTAACAGTCTTGAGACCGATAAGGCAGGTCGGAGAAGGTGAGGGGAGTTGTGGTGGGGGTCGATGTTGGTGAGGAAGGTGATGCCGAGATATCTTGGAGGTGCAGTCTGGAGCCAGGCGATGGAGGGACGATGGTAAAGCACGATCTTGGGGAGGATCCCTCGCGGTCTTGCATGTGCAACTCTATGCGGTCTCGAAGACCATTTGGATGAAAGCGCTAGGGTCAGGACCACTACGGTCAAGACCGCTAGGGACAAGAATGCTAGGGTCAAGACCGCTAGGGCAAGATTGCTATGGCCAAGACCGCTACCGTAAAGACCGCTAGGGTCAAGTTGCCATGGGAGTTGTTGGCTTCCAACCATGGAGGAATTCGAGGTGTAGGAGAAGGTGATCGAGAGTGGAGGTGCTGATGAAGGGTGTTGATGAAGGTAGAAGGAGGATGTTTATTAAAATGAAGGTGGAATGTGAAAGGTGGGCACACAACTAGTGGGTGGGTCCCACTATTAGGGTTTGACATGGTTGATGGAGGTGGTTAATGATGGAAGATTTAGGGTTGGTGGGTGCTGACTTGAGTGAAGGTGGGCCCCAGATTGAGGTTTCAACCTCATTGTGGCCTGCATGATCTGCATGAAATTCATATAGACCTAGTTAATACTCTTGATAATTGAATCAATTAAGCAATCTTGCATTTTGTAAGATTTAGGAGATGAAAGTGAAAGTATTGAGATGAATTGGGTCCAAGATGGCGACTAAAATCATGATGAATATGCATTTATCAGTAAACCGAAACAAGGGTGGATCAGTCGATATGAGGCACAAAATCCCTATAATTGGCAACTATGAGGATGAATTTGGAGGATTCATCATGACTCTTGATGTTCTGACTAAATTTCCTCTGGTATAAGAGTTGTAGTTATTATCACGAGAGGGTCTAGGTGTTCTATCCCAGCCTGTGATGGATTTTATGGTGAGGGGGGCTCTTTGTATTTGCTACCATTCTATTTGGCAGGCAGACTATTAGGTTTTTGCTTGTAGGTCTAGCTATTGTGTCTTTTGTATGCATCTGTTGCATTCTTGTTGATGTTTGTTCACTTTCTGATTGAAGAGGTACAACTCCTTTATTCATTTCAAGTATATCATCCTCCCCTAATAACATCTTATCACAGTCATATTTACACATTTCATGAAGGAGGAGGAAATAATTACTTCTACATAATTTGTACAAATATTTGTCTCCTTCCCTTCTAAGGACATTGGCAATTGTTAGGTGGTGTCTATCGGGCTATCCCCAGCTATCTTGGTGAAAAATTGTAAGTTATTAGGTTAGCCTAGGATATGGTCAATGTATGTGATTAGTCTACCCATGCAAAAGTCCTTGTCCCTTCTGGGGTTACTGTTGTTGCCAGCCTGTTGATCAAGATCCTCCCAATGTTAACTGACTTCATTTCTAGTATGCTCCACAAGACGTGGAGGTCCATTCTTGTGATATTTTTGGTGTTGCTTCTAATGAATAAAGTGTTGGTGAAGAGTTTATGCAAGATGTGCATCATCCCAAAATGCATCTTTGTGGCCTTTGCCTTCCCTGAGATGAACTTATACTCGTTTAACAACTTTTCCCAGGTTTTATAGGTGTTGAACACCTAAGATTCCCTATATCCTTTACCCTTATATGATCTTGTGTGGCTTGCTCAATGGAGTCAGTGCAGATAGATTTCAACCATCATTCTGTTATTATAGTCTTTTTTGATAATTTGTACTGCCATCTTAAAGCCCCCCCCACATTATGTAGCTTCTTGTTGTGTAACTATCTACTTCTTCAACGATGACATAAACTCCACGGTGAGTTCGTCGTATGATGACTATTTGTTGAAGCAAATTTTATACAATCCCATATTATGTGGATGCACTTTTGCTCTATTGTATATCCCCAATCTCCACAGGGTGTCAATGTATCTAAATTGTGTGGCTTTAAGGGTCTTGTTGGCACCCATGGCCTCCCATGTTTCTAGATGTTCATCATATCGAGGCAAGAAGAAATTATCTAGTAGTTCTCTATGGGTACCGTCAGCTACTTTAGATCCTACCATTGTATAAGGTTTAGTTGTTGTTGTAGTGTCAGTTTTAGGCTTTGATACTTTGCTTATTTTTCTCTGCCTGTCGATGAGAGGAGGACTTGTCAGTTTCTTTTTTCTTATAGTTTGGGCCTCCTCTTCTTTGGTGGATGTGTACTCTCATGTCTCCATTTCTTCATAGGAACTATAGGTGGAAACTTATCCTGATGGTTTTCCTCCAGTTTACCCTACACTACCCTTAAACTAGTGTTCGTGGGGCTTGATACTTTGTGTGTGTTGATATACTCAATCCTTCCTTCCTCTTGATTTATTGGTACCCTGATTATGGTTGATTTGTTGAATCCTAGATCCCTAATGGAATCACCTGACATTTTACAAAAAATTAAGTTGTGATGTAGGTATTATATACCTCTTGGAAGGTTAGTCCTGGTAGTTAAATTGACAGGGAAAAGATCTGATGTGTTTCAATAGGTAGGGCTGAAAGATCTGACGACTCTGTAAAAGTAGTGAAATGGTCTTAAAATATCTGATGGTCTAAGATATGATGGAAAGAATTGATGGTCTTACTTGAGCATAGAAAATAGGGGAAAAGAACCAATGGGGTACCATAGGTGAGTTGATCTTGTACCAAAAATATCAGACGGGTAAGAGGCGATGGGTCGTTGATGTAAAAATGGTGTTTTGCACTATAGGTTTTTAAGGAAACTATGCCAAAGAGTCGGTGGGTCGGGGCAAGAATTTGAAGAATCGAAGGGTTGACAAACTGATGGAAATATATTTCTAGGAAACAAAGGGTCCCAGAAAAGGATGAAAGAGGGTCCACATGCGTACAGTCAGAAGAACTGATGGCCTTTGTATGGTTATTTGATGGGATTAGGTGAAGAGTGTGGTGGTTTGTCAGAGATGGAAGTAAATTGCTAAGGAGGGTTACCAGTCATCGGCCCCTTTGGTTATGTTTGTCGTTGTGTTTCTCGTCTCTCGTCTCTCATCAGATAGTTGCCTAGACCTCACTTCACTGTGGTTGGGTTAGGTCATCTGTGGTGGTTTTAGCTATTCTCGGTCATCAGTATTGCTCTTGTTCACAATGCATTTTGCAACTGTGGAAGATGGCACTTAGGTTCTGAGGGCAATTAGCTTAACTACCGAGCTTAGGGTTAGGTTAGTCGTTGGTAATGTTGGTGGTTAGGGTTATGTATCTTCTTTGCTTTTACTTTACATATGAATCGTAAAAGAAAGGAGGACATTCCCCTTTCCTTTTATAGCATCCACCTTTTTTGTTGACTGGGTCCCAACTGATCCACCAGATCTTTTATGACACCTCATCACGCTATACGAGATTACTCAAAACACAAAACACAATCAACTACTAATTAATCACATAGTCAAAAATGCAGAATAATTAAAACCGATTCCAATAATGTAAATAAACTCTAGAACATTTACAAAAGGTCCATCATTCCATTCTCATATGCTATAACAAGTATTTACTTATGGGTCCAAAGACCTGAGTCACATCCTGCATACAAAAGATATTTCACATGTACATGCCATATATTTACAAACATTGGCATACTACCAAAATCTTGTGTCGATAGAAGTATATCATCTAGAAAACACATCCCATACCCAAACCTGAGAGTACATGGATGACACTAGGACACTACTACTAACATCTATAACTAACCAACCTTCTAAATCTATTGATCACCAGGTTGGTTTTCTTCCACAGCTCAAACTCAACCTCGTTGCTCGCGACCACCAAAAAAAAATGTGGTGACCCACAGGTGAGACCCAGTCCCAGCAAGAGATATAACTCTCTCCAACATATATTGATTATAACATATTAATTAACAATAAATACATTGAGCAGTTAAGGTATTGAATAAACAATATAAATAGATTGAACAGTTTAAGCATACTAAGCAGTTAAGCAAATAAGTTGTAACATCAAGTAGAATTGTACAATTTTCATAAGTCTGCATAATGTAAAAACTATGCAGTGTAAAGACAAGACAACGGTTAATCAACTGATGTGATACACATTAAACCCTAGTAATTATACTACATGACCAATATCACTAATTTTATTATTATGCCTTGGGGAGTTTGAGTCATACCACTCAAAGTCCAACTGACCACTACAAAGTGCTATTCAGTTCCGTATAAGATCTAGGAGTGCCAGTATCCTAAGATCTCTTCCCCTCGGTCAGTACGAGTAAACTGTAGTGGCATACCAGTCAAACTGCCAACAGTGACATATAGTCAACTGATAATAACTAGTTCGTACTTGGTACAAGTTACGACACTAGAAAATAGGGTTTACAAAACCCTCTAATCTGAGGTACAACCACAGCTGTCCTCAATCACATCAAATGTCAGAGGCATGACCATAACCATCTTCCATAGCCTACAATTATGGATGACAAGGATATATCCTCAACTTTCCACCCCCACATACTCAACAGAACGTGCTCCGGGTTTCCCTTGGGAATACTCGTTTCACCATCCAGTAAGTTCTGACACTGAAGATGGCTCTACGACACAGGGCTATACATGATTAAGGTTACACTTGATTAATTACTGTGAATTGAATGCATTAAGGCTTTATCATACAAGTGGACATTCAAAACCTAATTCTTTTATAACAAGAGTATATGTATACAAACTTCAAAGGAAATAAAACATTTGAGATATAAATATTAATCACATTACTACAGTCTATCATTCATTGCAAATTAATGGACCACACTTATCATCATACTATTAAAAGATACCAATATCTTATCACAAGTTCCAGGGTTTTAACCCTTATTGGAACATGAAGAGGATTTCACCTCAATCATGGCTTCAAACATGCCCAAAGGTCATTAAACTATCACATTATTCATAGTAAGGTTATCATCATCATTCCATGCCTTAAACAAGGCTCAAAATATCATTAGCACATATGTGTCCATAGATATTAGCATGGCAAGGCACTATGATATTCAAATAGTTCTACATTGTGGTTTTAACACAAGAAGAGTGCAATTCATTATCACATTAATAATTCAAGAGGTCTGATTATAACCAATCAACATCATAAAAGTACATCAAGGTTAGATATAACAAGCTAAATCACATGGGAGTTACACATCCACTTATTATAGTGATTTATCAAATATAACTATATAATGGCAAAGGTAAGACTACCAATTATTGGTACTGAACCATCAAAATATCATCATAAGGACCCAAAAATAATACCATGTGATTTATTCTAATCCATTGGATGTTAAAGCATCCAATATTATTCATTGGATCAGGTTCATTGTTCAAGGTTATCAATTGAAGTATAGGTCTAACCATTAGATCAATTGAATCAAGGAACCATTGGTTCAAGGTTTAGTCAAATCTACAATTACATTCCTAATTCATCATATATGGTGATGATCTGATCCACCCTTAATTGTGATCATTAGGTCACCATTGGTTGCTAGATCAATAATACATTCAGTTAACACCATCAAATATTAAGCCAATATATCATCATTGATTGATAACATCATTAGAATACGTAGTGGATGATAACTAAACATCTAATTGAGTAAAAACCTGACCTAAGGGGGTGACCATAGGTTATCACCATACATTTTACACCCTTTATCACGAACATCAGTTGCCAAAATAGAAACACCATTGGTTGTTGAATGGTATCTCCATCGGTTGTGTGATAGAGAAGGAAATAGCTTGAAAATCCTAATTTGAACCATCAATTATTTTGTGCTTAGCACCATAGGTTGATGCTATCAACCTGTCCCAGATCATATTACACCTTAGAAAGGTTGTACACATGTTTACAAGTTCATATAGAACTGGAACAAAATAGGGAACACCACAAAAATTCGTAATTCTAAACAAGCATGGTTTCTCTATGCTTAAATCAACACATTAACGCATAAACATGAACTAGCAAGCTTCTAGTAAGCAATATAAGTGAACAATGTTATATAACTCGCCTCTATAGAGTAGGTAAGATCCCAAACAGCAAGAATATCGAGCAAATAGGGCAAGAAAACCTTGGATTCAGATCTGAACTTGGCCAAATAGGTACTTCTCTCCACAAAGAAGCAAAATCCTAGAAAAAGAAACAAGAAGGAAGGATTTTTGAGTTGTAGAGCCACTTTCACCATGGAACAGAAGGGTTCCAACCTGGAGGAAGGTCTATGGAAGAAGAAGAGCAAGAAAAACAAAGAATAAAGGAAGAAAATAACTTGCCTTGGTCGAATTCCCTTGAAGATGACCTTGGAAACCCTAAGTAGGGCTAGATGGAGCCCTATGAGACCTTCTTCTCCAAAAAGGGGTTGTCTTCTACCTTAGAGAAGTTGGTTCCAAATAAAAATAGAGTGTATTAGTTTCTATAGGTTATAGGAAAGATAAAGCAATCATAGTTTCATATTTGGGCAAGGAAGAGGTAAATATAGTCCATGGATGAGGATAGAAGCAAGCATGAGGTGTAAAAGTAGCTTCCCCATGTGTTTATGGCCTTAAACTATTAAGAATATACAAGTACACACAAAAGAAGCTCCCCCACCATCCCTGTTAACCTTCTTATCTTTCCTTTGGTGAAATTACCAGCCAATAACATAATTCATTTGTTGATAGCTACTAAAAGTAGCTCATCCGTTAAGGGGTAAACCCTAAATTACCCTTGATGAAAACACCTTCAAACCATGGCTCAATTAGGACCCCCATTGCTAAAAAATATCAATGATGATAATATAGAATCTAAGGAACATAATTTATGTGAAAAATTGCAATGAAAACCTCTCAATTGGGTAAATTGTAGAAAAGTCCAAAATGTACAGAAAATTGCATAACTTGCTCAAACAGTGTCCAAATTGTACCAAATTTGAAACTTAAGCTTGTATTATGATTTCGAAGCATATAAAAAGTTTATATTAGGGTTATAATCATTCAATTATGGTAATTAAGATTATTCAACTCATTAAGCAAGTTTAGGGGCCTTACAATTATAAACCTCTAACAAGGATTTCATCCTGAAATGCTACACAAAAAGAGATGGGTATTTTCTAAACATTTCATTCTCTAGTTCCCATATGGCTTCCTATATGCCATGATGATTCCATAAAACTTTCACTAGTATTATATCTTTTCTCTTCATCTTTTTCACCCTTCTATCTAGGATCAACACATGACCCTCAACATAGGAGATATCCTCATCTAACTCAACCTATACTGCTTGGATTGTCTAGTCAATATCTGGATGGAATTTCCTCAACATAGAGATTTGAAATACATTATGCAATCTATGTATCTCTAGTGGTATCTCCAACGTATATGCTACCATTCCAACACGAGCTAGAATAGGGTATGGTCCCATAAATCTAGGAGCCAACTTACCCTTCTTTCCAAACCTCATTACACATTTCCAAGGAGAAACCTTAAGATATACTCTATCTCCCACTTGGAACTCAAGTGGTCTGCATCAATTATCTGCATAAGATTTGTGCCTGTCCTGGGCTACTTTCAACTGTTGTTGTATCACTTTAATCTTTTCCGTTGTCTGATGTACTAGCTCAGGACCCAAAAGTTGATATTCACTTGTCTCATACTAGAAAAGAGGAGACCGACATCGTCTCCCATATAGAGCCTCATAAGGAGCCATATCTATGCTTCTTTGATAGCTATTGTTGTATGCAAACTCTATCAGAGTCAGATGTACATCCCAACTACGAAGAAATTGCAGCACACATGCCCTCAAGAGATCCTCTAAAGTCTGAATAGTCCTTTCAGACTGGCCATCGGTCTTCGGATGAAAAGTTGTGTTGAATCTCAACTGTGTTCCCATTGCAGAATGCAGACACTCCCAAAAATGACTTGTAAACTATGGACCTCTATCGGAAACTATGGTCACTGGAATGTCATGCAGACAAACTATCTCATCAATATATATTTGTGCTAATTTCTCTGTTGTAAACGTCGTCTTAACTGGAAGAAAATGAGATGACTTAGTCTATTTGTCTACTATCACCCATATGGAATCATGACCCTTGGTTGTCCTAGGAAGACCAACCAAAAAGTCCATAGTAATATGATCCCATTTCCACTGTGGTATTGGCAAGGGTTGTAATGTCCCTGTAGGCTTCTAGTGCTCAACCTTCACCTGCTAACAAACTGGACATTTGGCAACGAACTTTGCCACATCACACATCACACTTTAGACTTGGCCACCAATACATGTCTTTTAAGTTTTGGTACATCTTGGTAGTTCTGGGATGCATTGCATACATCGAGGAGTGAGTCTCCTCAAGTACCATCTTCCTCAACCCATCAACATCAGGAATTACTATCCTATTTTGGTCAAAAAATATACCATCATCTGCCTCATGAAAGCCATCATACTTTTCACTGCCAATCCCTGATTGAATATTTTGTATCATAGTATCATTATGTTGTGCATCATGAATCTACTGTCTCAAGGTAGGTTTCACTTGTAATTGTGCCAACAATCCTGCCAACAAGGAAACTTCTAGCTATACATTCATGTGGCGAAGAGACACTAGCATATCTCTCTTATGACACATCAAGGAATTTAATTGTGCATTATCTACCATTGATGATGAAGATGAATTTCTACTCAATGCATCATCTGCCACATTATCTTTCCCCGGATGGTAGTCTATTGTGCAATCATAATCCTTAATCAGCTCCATCTTTCTCCTCTGCCTCATATGCAACTCCTAATTTGAGAAGATATATTGTATATTCTTATGGTCAGTGAAGATCTGACACTTTTTTCCATAAAGATAGTGTCTCCAGATCTTTAAGGCATGGACCACCGTTGCAAGCTCCAGATCATGTGTTGGGTAATTCTCCTCATGTTTCTTAAGCCGTTGTGAAGCAAAATAAATCACATTTTTATCATGCATAAACACGCATCCCAACCCAATCTTTGGAGCATTACAAAAGACAATATAGCCTTTTCCTTGCTCTGGTAGTACTAACACCAATGCACTAGTCAAATTTTCTTTAAAAGTAGGAAAGAACGTTGACACTTGTCATTCCAAGCAAAAGGAACATCCTTCATGGTTAACCTAGTTAGGGGTAATGCTATAGAACTGAAGTCTTTGATGAACCTCCTATAGTAACCTGCCAGACCTAGGAAACTATGAATCTTTTTCAGTGTCTTCAGTTGTTCCCATTCTAGTACAGATTCCACTTTCATGGGATCAACACAAATGCCTTTTGTAGATATAACATGGCCCAAAAAAGACACGTCAGATAACCAGAATTCACACTTGCTGAACTTAGCATATAGTTGGTGAAGGTGTTGCTCATGTTGTTGACTATCCTTGGAGTATATCAGGATATCATCTATGAACATGACCACACTAATCAAGATAAGATCTAAATACCCTATTCATTAGATCCATAAAATCTATAGGTGCATTGGTTAGCCCAAATGGCTTAACCACAAACTCATAATGACCATACCTAGTCCTAAAAGCTGACTTGGGTATGTCATCAGCCTTAATTCTCAACTGATGGTAACTTGACCTCAGGTCTATCTTTGAAAACACATTGGCACCTCTCAACTGATCAAAAAGATCATCAATCCTCAGCAAAAGATACTTATTCCTTATTGTCACCTTGTTCAACTATCTGTAGTCTATACACAACCTCATTGAACCATCCTTCTTTTTAACAAACAACACGGGAGCACCCCAAGGGGAAGTGCTCGGTCTGATAAAACCCTTCTCTAATATTTCTTGTAACTGTTTCTTTAACTCCTGCATCTCTACTGGTGCTATTCTATATGTTGACTGTGTTATGGGTTGTGTTCCATGAACAAGATTAATCTCAAACTCAATCTCTCTAGGAAGGGGAATGCTAGGAAATTCCTTAGGAAAGACATCCTCAAATTCTCACACCATTGGTACCTCCTGGATAGTAGGACCTCCCGCCTTGGTATCCACAACATGACCTAAGAAAGACTCACATCCTTGCCTCATCAACCGCTCAGCTGTCATAGCTGACATCAAACATGTAGGAAGAATCTTCCTATCACCCTGGAAAATCCACTGTATATCTCCATCATGGAATGTCGCCACCTTAGTACTACATTCCATGACTACCTTGTATTTTTCCAAGGTATCCATTCCTGGGATTACATTAAAACCATGCATGTCAAGTGGCAAAAGATCCACTTGAATGTTGTGTCTAGAAAAAGAAAGAACACAAGAAGGGCACACTTCTCGCAACTCGGCGGAATCAACCATAGGAGTCTCTAGCCGCAGGCTATCATATCTAAGACTAACAGGTAGATAACAACTATCTATCACCTCTGTAGTGATAAAAGAGTGTGTCACACCCGAGTCTACTAATACATATACAAAACAAGAAGCAAACATATCAGAATGAAATAACTCCATCTGACCTGTCACGACTCGTGGATTGACCACTGCTTCTGGCTGGGTCATGGCATAGAACCTTGTTGTTGCCTGCTGCCGTCCACGTCCTCTACTTGCTTATCCAGAGGATCTTGTCTGGGATGCATGACCACATCTTCTTCCACTGCCACTACTAAATTGCCGTTGTTGTGGACTTTGTTGACTTTGCCTTGTCTGCTGAGGCACCTCCTCATCTTTCATAGGACAATAAGGTCTTGTATGCCCCACTTGTCCACACTTGTAACATGTTCTGGTGTCCTAATATGGCCTAAACGTCCTTGTCACTGAAATTGATGAGGTACTACGGGCTCCCATTGGTGGAAAATTGTGACCTCTACCCCGACTCGTGGTCCACTGTGATGATGCATGTGATCTTGGTTCATTAAAGGTTGACATTGGTTGCGACGGTGGTGGGAAAAACCTTGTCTTCTTAAATCCTCCAGATGATTGTCCTTGAAATTGCATAGGTTGCTTCTTAGCATTAGCTTCACGCTTCTCTATGGAAGACCTCTCCATCCTCCTGACAGATTCCACAAAGGTGTAAAACCTTTCCCTGTTCTCCAAGGTTGATGTGGTAGTAGTCAATTTCGTACTCAGACCCTTCTCAAATCTCTAGATCCTTTCCTTGTCTGTTGCTTCCATGTGTGGGCAGAACCTCAGAAGTTCCATAAACTTTGATTCATACTCATTGATAGTCATAGTTTCCTGACAAATCTTCTCGAACTGAGAGATTTTCTCATCTAGGTAGGTCTCTAGAAAATATCGTCTAACAAATTCCCTTTGAAATTCCTCCCATCCTAGCACAACTCCTGGCCTTTTCTACTCTTCTATGGCCCACCAGTGGCCAACACTACCCTTCAACAAGTATACTGCATGCTTAACTTTGTCTTCTTCAGCGATGTTTAGGATTTTGAATGCTTTTTCCAGCTCAGTCAACCACATGTCAGCGTCTTCTGGATCAGAAGTACCTGCATATTCAATCACCCCAACACGTCTAAGATGTTCAAATGTCATCCCGACACATTGGGACTCCACATTAGAGGTGGCTGCCCTAGCTTGAGGTGTTGGCGTTGTGTTAGTAATATGTGTAATTGTGGCCATCATCTGTCTAGACATAGACTTAAACTCAAGATTTGCCATCATTGACGGGTCTAGATGAGGCATTACGGGATGCTCTCGCCCTTCTTCTAGCACTCTCTCATCATGTGCCTGCCTCCCTGCACCTCCTCCTGGTGCAACATAGCTACTCTCAACATGTTCTTCATGTCCTCTAGACATATCTACATAAGCATAAACTATGATCAGATATGTTGGCTACATAAGAATAGACTCAAGCCTAAGTCCTATGTCCCTATAGACCCTAAAAACATAGAGCTCTGATACCAACTTAACTGTGACACCTCATCATTCTAAACTAGATTACTCAAAACACAAAACATGATTAACTACTAATTAATCACATATTAAACAATGTGGAATAATTAAAACCAATTCCAACAATGTAAATAAACTCTATAACATTTACAAAAGGTCCATCATTCCATTCTCATATGTTGTAACAATTATTTACTTATGGGTCCAAAGACCTCAGTCACATCCTACACACAAAAGATATTTCACATGTACATGCCATATATTTACAAACATTGGCATACTACCAAAATCTTGTGTCAATATAAGTATATCAACTAGAAAACACATCCCATACCCGGACCTGAGAATACAGGGACAACACTAGGACTCTACTACTAACATCTACAACTAACCAACCTTCTGAATCTATTGATCACCAGGTTGGTTTTCTTCCACAGCATGACCTCAACCTCGTTTCCCGTGACCACCTAAAAAATGTGGTGACCCACAGGTGAGACCCAGTCCCAACAAGAGATATAACTCTCTCCAAAATATATTGATTATAACATATTAATTAATAGTAAATACATTGAGCAGTTACAGTATTGAATAAACAATATAAATAGATTGAACAGTTTAAGCATACTAAGAAGTTAAGCAAATAAGTTGTAACATCAAGTAGAATTGTACAATTTTCATAAGTATGCATCATGTAAGAACTATGAAGTGCAAAGACAAGACAAGGGTTAATCAACCAATGTGATATGTATTAAACCCTAGAAATTATACTACATGACTGGTATCACTTATTTTATTATTATGCCTTGGGGAGTTTGAGTCATACCACTCAAAGTCCAACTGACCACTACAAAGTGCTATTCAGTTACGTATAAGATCTAGGAGTGTCGGTATCCTAAGATCTCCTCCCCTCGGTCAGTATGAGTAAACTGTAGTGACATACCAGTCAAACTGGAAACAGTGACATATAGTCAACTGATAATAACTAGTATGTACTTGGTACAAGTTACAACACTAGAAAATAGGGTATACAAAACCCTCTAATCCGAGGTACAACCGCATATGTCCTCAATCACATCAAATGACAGAGGCATGACCATAGCCATCCTCCATAACCTACAATTATGGATGACAAGGATATATCCTCAACTTTCCACCCCCACATACTCAACAGTATGTGCTCTGAGTTTCCCTTAGGAATACTCGTTTCACCATCCAGTAAGTTCTGAAACTAAAGATGGCTCTACGGTACATGGATCTACATGATTAAGGTTACACTTGATTAATTACTGCCAATTGAATGCATTAAGGCTTTATCATACAAGTGGACATTCAAAACCTAATTCTTTCTAACAAGAGTATATGTATAAAAACTTCAAAGGAAATAAAACATTTGAGATATAAATCTTAATCACATTACCACATTCTATCATCCATTGTGAATTAATGGACCACACTTATCATCATACTATTACAAGATACTAATATCTTATCACAAGTTCCAGGGTTTTAACCCTTATTGGAACATGAAGAGGATTTCACCTCAATCATGACTTCAAACATGCCCAAAGGTCATTAAGACCATCACATTATTCATAGTAAGGTTATCATCATCATTCCATGCCTTAAACAAGGCTCAAAATATCATTAGCACATATGTGTCCATAGATATTAACATGGCAAGGCACTATGATATTCAAATAGTTCTACATTATGGTTTCAACACAAGAAGAGTGCAATTCATTATCACATTAATAATTCCAGAGGTCTGATTATAACCAATCAACATCATATAATTACATCAAGGTTAGGTATAACAAGCTAAATCACATGGGAGTTATGCATCCACTTATTATAGTGATTTATCAAATATAACTATATAATGGCAAAGGTAAGACTACCAATTATTGGTACTAAACCATCAAAATATCATCACAAGGATTCACAAATAATACCATGTGATTTATTCTAATCCATTGGATGTTAAAGCATCCAATATTATTCATTGGATCAGGTTCATTGTTCAAGGTTATCAATTGAAGTATAGGTCTAACCATTAGATCTATTGAACCAAGGAACCATTGGTTCAAGGTTTAGTCAAATCTACAATTACATCCCTAATTCATCATATATGGTTATGACCTGATCCACCATTAATTGTGATCATTAAGTCACCATTGGTTGCTAGACCAGTAATACATTCAGTTAACACCATCAAATATTAAGCCAGTATGTCATTATTGATTGATAACATCATTAGAATACTTAGTGGATGATAATTAAACATCCAATTGAGTCAAAACCTGACCTAAGGGGGTGACCATAGGTTGTCACCATACATTTGACACCATTTATCATGAACATCAGTTGCCGAGATAGCAACACCATTGATTGTTGAATGGTATGTCCATCAGTTGTATGATAGAGAAGGAAATAGCTTGAAAACCCGAATTTGAACCATCAATTATTTTGTTCTTAGCATCATAGGTTGATGCTATCAACCTGTCCCAAATCATATTACACCTTATAAAGGTTGTACACATGTTTAAAAGTTCATATAGAACTGGAACAAAATAGGGAACACCACAAAAATTCGTAATTCTAAACAAGCATGGTTTCTCTATGCTTAAATCAACACATTAAGGCATAAACATAAACTAACAAGCTTCTAGTAAGCAATATAAGTAAAGAATGTTATATAACTCACTTCTATATAGTAGGTCAGATCCCAAACAACAAGAATCTTGATTAAATATGGCAAGAAAACCTTAGATTCAGATCTAAACTTGGCCAAATATGTACTTCTCTCCTAAAGAAGCAAAATCCTAGAAAAAGAAACAAGAAGGAAGGGTTTTTTTAGTTGTAGAGCCACTTTCACCATGGAAAAGTAGGGTTTTGACCTGGAGAAAGGTCTAAGGAAGGATAAGAGCAAGAAAAACGAAGTAGGAAGGAAGAAAACAACTTTCCTTGGTCAAATTCCCTAGAAGATGACCTTGGAAACCCTAGGTAGGGCTAGATGGAGCCCTAGGAGACCTTATCCAAAAAGGGGTTGTCTTCTACCTTAGAGCAGTTGGTTCTGAATAAAAACAGAGTGTATTATTTTCTCCAGGGTAGAGGAAAGAGAAAGCAAGCATAGTTTTGTATTTGGGCAAGGAAGACGTAAATATAGCCCATGGATAAGGATAGAAGCAAGCATGAGGTGTAAAAGTAGCTTCCCCATGTGTTTATGACCTTAAACTATTAAGAATATACAAGCACACACACAAGAAGCTCCCCCACACTCCCTATTAACCTGATTATCTTTCCTTTGTTGAAATTCCCAGCCAATCACATAATTCATTTGTTGATAGCTACTAAAAGTAGCTGATCTGTGAAGGGGTAAACCCTAAAATATCCTTAATGAAAACACCTTCAAACCACGGCTCAATTAGGAGCCCCATGGCTAAAAAATCTCAATAATGATAATATAACATCTAAGGAACATAATGTATGTGACAAATTGCAAATAAAACCCCTCAATTGGGTAAATTGTAGAAATTTCCAAAATGTACAAAAAATTGCATAGCTTGCTGAAACAGTGTCCAAATTTGAAACTTAAGCTTGTCTTATGATTTAAAATCATATCAAAAGGTAATATTAGGGTTCTAAGCATTCACTTATGGTAATTAAGCTTATTCAACTCATTAAGCAAGTTTAGGGGCCTTACATCTTTATCCCCGGTCCTCGTATGGTTATCTGATGGGCCGAATTTAGCAGGATTCGATGGATTCCCTGCCTGTTGAGACCATTGTTTCTCTAAATAATCTGATGGTAAAAGTGTGAGTGTCTAGCAAACTGAGTCATAATCTGATGGTTTGTCAGATCTGAAGATCCGATGGCCTTTAAACAGAATAATACGATGACTCGTTAGGTTGACAATCTGGTGACTTTGCAGACTTAAAGATCTGATGGATAATTGAATAATCTAATGGTTACTCTACTTTTGGTACCATATGATGGTCTTACTGGTTCATGATCTGATGGTCGATTAAGTGACTTATCTGATGGTCAAGAATCAAATGGATTAACCGAACAATCTTCAAATAACTCTGATGGTTACTGGACCATCTAATGTGATCCCTAAGGTCTGACGGACCTTCAGACTCACATATCTGATGCCTTCCAAATAGTATCACTTCCCGATAGTTTCTCTAGTTTCCTAAAATCAGATGGTTAGTCTGATCCATTAGTTCTTGCAACTTGATGGTTGGTATGAATGTCCATTCACTTGGTTATCCCCAAGATCCAATGGTGTGACATTCGTGCATCCAATGGTGTCATTCTAAGATATTGAAGCTTCCTCTATTGTTCCTGCAATAAGAATTGGGGTATCAACTTTTCCTTGATTTTATTCTGTGTACACTAGAGATTACCAAATAGCACAAAATTTCCCAAACTAAGATGCTTAAGATTAGTAATTATGAAAATCTAATTATTGAAAATGATATAAAGTAGACTGAAGTTTTTAGGGAAAATTTGAAGATCCTTGGTTTACCTCCCAAGAAGCGCTAATTTATAGTCTTTAGCTTGACTTTCTCTTATTTGGTTCCTTCAAACATCTTCTGGTGGTGCTGGTGGGGGTTCATCCAGTTGCAATTCTAATCTACTGGTGAACAATTCGTCTTTGTAGTACCTTTTTACTCTGTGTCCATTTACTTTAAATGTCCATGTCTTTCCACTACAAATATCCATCATCCCTGATGGATATATCTTGAATACTATGAAAGGACCAAACCATCTTGATCTGAGCTTGCTAGGAAATAGTTTGATGCTAGAATTAAACAAAAGGACCTTATCTGTTTTTGACACATCTTTGCTTTTTAGATGAGCGTCATGCCACACCTTGCTCCATTGCATGTAGATATTAGCATTCTCATCGGCATGTAGCCTGAGCTCTTCTAACTCTTGCAGTTGTAGAAATCTTTTGTTTACTACCAGGGTTTGGTCCAAGTTTAAGAATTTGATGGCCCAAAAGTCCTCATTCTCTAGTTCCATTGGAAGGTGGCAAGACTTCCCATACATCAATCGGTAAGGGGTGGTCCCTATTGGGGTCTTATATGCAATTCGGCATGCCCATAGTGCATTGTCAAGCTTCATTGACTAGTCTTTCCCGGTTTGGGTAGAAGTTTTCTATAAAATTTTCTTGATCTCATGATCCGACACTTCCACTTTCCCAGATTCTATGGATGATATCATGTAGCCACTTTGTGCTTTACCCCGTACTTCTTTGACAAAGCTTCAAATTGTCTTTCCCTAAAATCGGATCCCCCATCACTGAGGATGGTGTGTGGGACACCAAACCTTGGAAAGATAGTCATCTGAAAAAGTTTGATAACTTCCATGGAGTCACATGCACAGGTTGCCACTAATTCCACCCAATTGAAGACATAGTTAATAGCAACAAGGATATATTGGTTTCTCCCTAGATGAAGGCAAAGGCCCCATGTAATAAATCCCCTAGATATCAAAGATTTCTACTTTGATCCAGTATGAAATAGGTATTTATTCCTTTTGGAGATGTTCCTTTTCCTTTGACATTCATTACATGCCTTAGCATAGACATGGTCCTCCTTCAATAGAGTAGGCTAGTAGAATCCTGATTGTAGAACTTTTGTTGTTGTTCAATCCCCACTAAGATGTCACCATGTGATGAAGAATGACATTCATGAAGGGTCTTGGGGACTTCTTCTTCCAGAATGCATCTTCTGTATAGATTGTTTGCACATTTTTGAACATGAGTGGGTCGTCCTAGTAATAATTTTTCAGATCTAAAAACAACTTTTTCTTTTGGTTGTAGGTCATATCAGGTGGAAATTGTTGACAAGCTAAATAGTTATAAATATCAGCAAACCATGGTAGGTGGGGTTCAACAGACTTTTCCATCATCAGGGCTTCGTCAGTGTGATTGTCATTAATAGGTTATGGGTCCTTTTCAGTGACTATAATCCTCAACAAGTGGTAAGAAACCACATTTTCTATTCCCTTCTTGTCTATGATTTCATGATTAAATTCTTACAATAGCAGAGCCCTCCTTAAAATTCTGGCTTTGGTGTCTTTTTTTGCATCAAGTATTTGATCGCACCATGATCGGTGCACACTTTGACTTTTTATTCTATCAGATAGGATCTGAATTTGTCAAAGGAAAATTTTATTGACAACATTTCCTTTTCAGTAGTGGTGTAGTTGATCTAGGAATCATCCATGGTCTTGCTAGAAAAGAGTAGTTATGAATCTAAGAGCATGCCGACAGTGTCATTCTTATTCTTCACTCGAACTTCTTTTTGTTCGCTGTTCAAGAATGCCCTTACTCCACCAAGACCAGATAATAGAACAGCTACATAGGTAGGGGATTCACTAGAAAAGGTAACATGATTCGATAGATTATGCCATTTTCCCTGAGCCTTCTTTCCTTTCTGATTTACATATATTGTGTGGTGTTTCTTGTCTTTTTGTTTCCCAAGAGCGCCTTCAACAACATAGTCGATGGTATCACACATTATCTCAAATGGCAGCTCCCCCACAATACTGGAGCTATGGTCAAAGCATCTTTTAAAGTATTAAAAGCTTCACCTCTGTGCAATCAAAGAAGAAAATGACCAAGAAGGAAAACATTATTTGTTTTCATAGTTCAGTTTAGATTGTAATGATTGCTAGGTACCCTAAAAGAAAGATGTCAAAGTTGAGACCGCTCACAATAGCTCTACCCATAGAAAAGATCATGAAGGAGGTGATTTGAATAATACTCAAATTCATTTATGATTCTGAGTTTCCAGACACATCACACTTCCGCTCAGGTCAAGCCAGCCACTTGGCCCTAAGACAGATCAAAGAAGAGTGGGGAAGCTCTTGTTGGTTTTTGGAATACGAGGTCAGGAAGTGTTTTCACACCATCGAACGACATTGATTCATCCCAATATTTAAGGAAGAGATCAATGATCCCAAGTTCTTTGACCTCATTCATCAAGTGTTTTCTGTCAAAAGACTCGTAGGAGGTGAGAAGGGCCCTGACTCCATTCCACACAATGTACTACTATCAACTCTATCAGACAACATACATTTATCTGTAAAATCAAAATCAACATCCTTTACAATAAGGTTAGATGGGGGCTTTGTGATCTTAAATAAGTCTTTGATAAACCTTATATAATATATGGCATGTCCCAAAAATCTTCTTACCCCAGTCACTAATTTAGGGAATGATAGTTTAGATATTGCCTCTATTTCTCTAAGATCAACCTCAATTTTTTTTAGAAATCTTATGTCTGAGAATAATGCTTACTTGTACCATGAAGTGACATTTTTCCCAATTTAGAACCAATTGCTTCTCCTCATACCTTTATAGAAATTGAGATAAGTTCTTTAGACATTTTTTTAAATTGGTTCCATACACCGAAAATTCATCCATGAAAACCTCCATTATATCCTCCAAGAAGTTTGCAAATGTAGAAATCATGCACCTCTAAAATGTTATAGGCATGTTGCATAAACCAAATGGAATTTGTCATAGTGCGTAAGTTCCATAGATGTAAGTGAAATTGGTCTACTCCTAATCATCAGGGTGGATAGGTACTTGGTAGAATAATGAATATCCATATGAGTGGTGGGCCAACCGCTCTAGGACTTGATCAGTAAATGGTACCAGGTAGTGGTCTTTCCTTTTGGTGGAATTGAGCTTTCTGTAATATATTCACATCTGTTATGCAATCATTGTCTGTGTGGTCACTTCATCTCCTTTTTCACCCTTCATGATTGTCATTCCTCCCTTTTTGGGTACTACATGTATCAGGCTTACCCAATTGTTGTCACTAATTGGGTATGTAATCCTTACATCACACAACTTTATCGCCTCTTTCTTGATGGGCTCCCTCAACATTTGATTCAATTTTCTTTGAGGTTGGGATAGGGTTTGGTAGTCTCTTCCAGGTTCATCAGATGCATGCAGACAACTGGACATAAGCCTTTGATGTCTTCTATGGAATAACCGATCTCCTTTTTGTGTAGTTTGAATTCAATTATGAGTCTTTCTTTTTTATCTTCCATCAGAGAAGAGTTTATGATGACTGGATTTCTTTCTTCATCATCAAGAAATTCATACTCCAACCCATCAGGTAGCTGCTTCAGCTCTGACTTATGCTTTAGCGCTTCTATCTCCTCAGGTGTTTACTCGAGCGAGGCATATTTTATTGTTTCGATCGTTTCCTCCTCTTCATCAATGTATTCTTCTACCAGTTGGTTTAGGTAGTCCAAGATTTCTACAAATTCATGATCTTCAATACTCAGATTAAGGTTGTTGAGGGCCCATAGAGGATCAACTATGACATTTTTTTCTTGTACCTCCTCACAAAAATGATTGTAGTTATCCATGAAATAGTCTGAATCGAAAAGAGAAGGTCCTCTCACTACATCTTGAATGTGGAAGTCAATATGATCATTTCCCTCTCTAATAGTGATAATTCTAGCTTCGACATCAATTAATGGTCTCCCAATGGCTCCTTAACATCATTGGGCATGTTGGGTCTTCTATCGTATCTATCACGACAATGTTGCATGGGATAAAGAATCTTCCCACATGGATAGGGACATCTTCTACTATCCTTATAGGATATATGAAAGTATGGCCAGCCAGTTGAATCCTCATTCCAATTTTTACCATATTTGTGAGTCCCAACCTCTGGGCAAGAGTCAGGGGCATGAGACTGATACTTGCTCCCAAGTCTGCAAGTCCTTCTCTTACCTCATTTTCTCCGACATTGAAAGAAATTGTGACTGATCATGATCCTTATTTTTCATGGGCAACTTGGCTTGAACAAAGGCACTGGACATTTTGGCTAGCCTCAATATTTATATGTGGTCTCCTAGCCTTCTATATGTAATCATACCTTTGAAGAACTTGGCATAGGTTGGCCAATAGCGTCCAAGAATGGTACATCAAGGTGCAATTTCTTTACTGCCTTAGGAAATTTCTTGTATCTTTTCTTCAGGTAGGCCTTGATCATCTTATAGGGGAAAGGAACTCTCAGCAAGTATGTATACCTATTTGCAAAGGCCTACTCAATGGATTCAGTCTTCTTTTCTTTTGCAATCTTCTTTCCTTTGGCTTTCTTTTTGGCTTTATCTTCCTTAGTAACCACTTCTTCTCCTAGTTCTTCCTCTATTATCACTGGCTCATGTTGTGAATCCACATTGGCGATTCCTCTTAGTTAGTCTTGTCCTTAAGGTCCTCCAATTTTTTTCCAAAATGAAGAGTGGCCATTTTAGCACTCTCGATGTTGAATGGAAACTTTCCTTGCAGGTTTTTGATAAGATTTGATAGTTGTTCTAGTTGCTAATCGATTTACTTTTGGTGCATATACATGTCAGCCATTTGATTCTACATCGCACTTACGACACACATATTGGTGATAGCACTTTGTGTTAATTGTTCATTTATTGTGGCTTGTCTATTTGTGAATTAAAAGAGCTCAGATACCTTGTCAAGTTGTCTACTTCTTTTGTCCTGATTTTGGTTCTGGCTTTGTCTTGGCCTATTCGAATTTCTAATATAATTTTCGCTTTTCCCTTGATCTTGATAATTGTTTCTATTATGTTGGTAACTTGTAGTACGGGTGAACACGTTTTGTCCCAATCTCCTTTCAAATCCATATGGTCCTTTGGACGGATACTTAAGCTGGAGGGCTTTCTTAGTGGCATCTTTGTTTCCATAAATGAAACTAGGGTGGTCTGGTCACTGGAAATTGGCATAAGAAACATTCTCAATATGTTCCTTGTCACTGTCTCCTTCTGGTTGAGTATGGATACAATTTTTGATACCATGTCCTCCCTCTCTACAGGTGACACACTTCATGACTTTCTTGGCCTTTGCTTTTCCCTTGTTTTCAGTTTCCTTCAGTTGCTTCACATCTAAATTGATCTTTTGGATTTTAGTTGTTATAGTCTCCAAGGACTTAGATTTGGCAATAGGACCTTCAGATGTTGCCTTCTTGGTTGAACCCTTGTCACCTCTTTCATAGTCTGGGTCTGCTTGTAGAGCAACCATATTATCAATGTTTCATGGTGTTCTTTGGGTACTGGTCAAGGAAATCACTTCATGCAGCAGCATTTAGCGAAGTCCTTTCAGCAGACGTCAGACCATTGTAAAATGTGGTCACCAAAAATCTTTTTTCATAGTTTTGGTGAGGACGATATTTTTGATATTCTTAGAATCTTTCGCAGACTTCATAGATATTCTCTCCAGGCTTATGCATGAACCCAATAATCTTATGTATGTTCCTTAGAGTCTTCTCAATTGGGTAGAACTCTGTGACAAAAGCATCTGCTAGAGGTGTCCATCCATTGATGGTCTTGTCTGGTAGAGCAAGGTACCATGACAATGCCTAGTCCCTAAAGAAGGAGTAAAACCCCTTACAGTATATCAGCTCCTAGGGAACCCTCTTCTCAGATATGTTCTTGAAGGTGTCTAGGTGGTGGTAGGGATTCTCATCCCAAGAATTGCCTCCAAAAGTTTTGTTTTGAATCATGGAGGTTACCAAGGGCTTTAATTCAAAATTTGGAGCGTTGAATATTAGGATGATGATCGGGCACCTCAATTTGTTAGCACTGGTAGCAGCCAACTCATGGAGAGAAGGTCCTCTACCATCATCATCATCATTATTATAATTTTTATTGTTGTCATTGTTGTCCTCATTCTCATGGTTTTTCCTCCCATTCATCCTTGATCTGGGATGACGACCTTCATCATGGTGTCGTTCCTCACGCTCCTCATCACTTGGTGGTGGTTGGACACCCTGAGGTGAGTTTTTAGGTCCTACTCCATTAGAGTGGTATTCCTCATACTCAGGCTCAGGCTCGGGCTGAGGTTATTCAACCCTTAGGTTTTGGTTGCCAGCCGATTGCATCCACCCCTATGAGGAGGCATGTTGACTTTAGGTTGGTGGTTGTGTTCGTTATCTGCCTATTTCCAAGCTACCTAAAATAGTTTGCACAGTCGAGTTAGAAACTAGATGTGTGAAACAAGTATTCAAGATGGTTAGACATAGTGGATTAGAGAAAATGTAGTCAAGTTTGTTGATAGACTTGAGGAACAAGTGTATGGTGAGTAGATTCGGGTTCTTAACATAACCAGTTTCCTTGTCCCTGAAAATGGCACCAAAAAGTTGACCATCCTAAATCACACGTCCACAAAGAAGCAGATCTGGAGTAGTCAAACTCTTAAATTTGTAACCCGCACTTAGGCCCCTGCAACTATTACACATGATCTAGTGTAGTAAATTGAGGTCGATCCATAGGGACAAGGAGTGGCAAGTGTTAAGAACATAGAGCATTGGCTAAGTTACACCAACCAAAGGGTGAGATTAAGTTTGGTGTTTCATATGAAATGATGTTACTTCAACTGTTAGAACCCCAATTTTGGGTTCTTTTGATGAGAAATGCAATTTCTCTTAATAAAGATATAATGGTGTGATTTGATTTGGAAAGAATGAATTTAGTTTATAATAGCCTTGTTGGTTGCTTTGTGGGCTTTATTGGCTATTGGGCCCAATAACAAGGAAAAGAAAAAGAAAATTCAATTAGTAAATGAATAATTAAGAAATGGATAAAAGAAACCTCTAGAAGGAAAAAGAATATTCTCCAAAGGTGAATTTCGTGCCTTTAGGGTTCCTTGGGATCCAATGAGTCCAAGTTGCAAAGGTAATGCAACAAGAAAGAGAAAAGATCAATTAAATATTGCTTTATTAAGAAGAAAATAAGAGATAACAATGAAATTACAAGAAATATGTGGATATATGGATAATGGACCCATCTTGGATAAGATTTTGTGTCCACATGGTTTTTAATGGAAAAAAAGGAATCAAAATTAAGAAAATAAAAGATTAAGAAAGAAGATATACCAATTAAAATGGTTTTATTAAAGAATAACTTTCTTATGAAGGAAATGCCCTCTTCCTTTGGAATTTGGGTTTTAAATTTAATACACGAGTAAATAATGCCAAGATAAAGATTCCTTTAAAATTTTATTGAAAAAGGATAAACGAGGAGAGAGTTATTGATTTTATGAGTTTCCTTAAAGAGAAGGGATAACCAATTTATAATGTATTTTGTCACACTTGAAATCGGAATAGGAAACCTTAGGCCCAGCCCAGGCTTGTGTCATGCCCAATGGCAGCCATTGGATGGCGATCAGATGATCTAGAGATTGTCTTCCATCTTGAGTTGGAAAAGGAAAGATCATCAGGACAAGTGATCTTCTCGCACCTCTTTCTCCTCAGGACAAAATTTGGAAAGATAAGATGCCCATTAGAATTGGGAGACAGAGTCGGACCGAACCATCCTTGGTTTCCCCTAGTTTCCATGTGTGGGTCAGTTTTCCCTAATTAGCGGATAGGGTCAGACTCCATGCTCGTCTCCCCTATATATATAGAGGGTCGCACACCCTATATGAAAGCCCAGAACACCCCATTAAGTTCGGACGAAGGGGGCGAGTCAGCGTGTGGGTTCAATTGCGAGGAAGATCATGACCTTCACCTTTAGCTTGAAGTCGCTTCTCTTCGGAGAAGAGCTTATCCGTTTCATTAACTCCAGCAAGAACTGGCAAAGCTGAAGGCACCTTCGAGTTCGATGGGGCTCGGCGGAGGTGTGGCGGTCTCCACCGATAGATGGGGGAGAAAGATGCTCAGAGTCAACATCTGGGTTGACTACTCTCCGAGGTTGGCTCGCGAACATGGACTCATCGCGAGGAAGAAGAAGAGAAAGGGGGAAAAGACCTCCTTGCCCCTGGCATTTGTGAAGGAAGGTAAGGGCACTTATGTCTTTGGATTATTTTCAATCCTGGGAGGGGCGCGCGATCATGAATCGTTGGATCCAGTGTGATCCAGCGGATCATCGATCCAACGGCCAACATTTTTCTAAAAATAATAGATAATTCAAGTTAATGTCTTTTCTTGCAAAAATCATAACTTTTGATAGGAAGCTCCGATGAATAAAGTCAAAATATGAAAAGTGATCCTCAGAACAAGAGGAACACAAATAAATTATATTTGAAGCTTAATTATGCTTGAAATTCAAAAATTATGTAAATATGCTATCTTTAATAGTTTAATTGATGAAAAACCCTAATCTTTGATGATTAATGAATTTGAAATGGTTATATGGATGTTTAAAGTTGATATTAACCTGTTGATTATAAGAAGATGCATTAGATCCAAAAGGATGAACTTTATGCGTAATTTGATTAATTTAGGGTTCCATGTACATAAATAAGCTTTAATGGGCCTTGAAACCCTAATGTTAGTAATTATTTTTCTTAATGGCTTTAATTGGTCAAATTCATGTATGAAGTTGAGATTTGATGGTTCTAAGATTTTTTTTAGTATAAAAGTTCCTAATTGTGGATGAATACCCTTAATTTAGTAATTAGGGTTTTCTAGTGGATTAATGTGGAATTAATGATAAATATAGTTCATATATGAATTGAACTATAAGGAAATATGAGTTGTTAATTTGGAAGAAATCGAATATGATAATTGGGCTTATGATGATGAAATTAGGGTTTGTGAACTAAGACAACATTAAATGTTATAAAAGTAGTATGGAGGTTAAAACCTTAATAAAACCCTAAAGTGGCCTAGAAAGCCTAAGATGGAATCCAAGTCTATATTAAGAATGTTTTGGATAAACTATAACACTTGGATGTATTGCATTAATTTCAAGATATTGTTGATTGCTTGTTTGATTGTTCTTTATCATTATTGCTTGGACATCAAGTTGCTCTGGATCAGGTACGTGGTTAATTACAATTAATTGCATTAGTTTCCTGGAGGTTTTTTAGATGATTAATCGCATTGAATGCAACCTATCAGTTTGGATGTTCATACTTGCAAATCATAAAGTCACTATGGTTATCACAATTATAATATAAGTATGTATTCTCACACCTACATGCCACCCTAATGGATGATGCAAAAAGGTCAAGCCCAGGAGGGAAGACCCATGGGTACCATGAGTGGTAACCCCAGACACCAAGTGTTACAACCCCAATTTTTGGGTTCTTTTGGTGAGAAATGTAATTTCTCCTATTAAATATATTTGAAAAAATAATGATATAATTTGTTTTGAACAAAAGGATTTCATTTAAAATAGCCTTGTTGGTTGTTTTGTGGGCTTTATTGGCTATTGGGCCAAATAACAAGGAAAAGACAAAGGAAACTCCATTATTAAATGAGTAAGTAAGAAAATGGAGAAAATAAAGATGTAGAAACCTCTAGAAGGCAAAGGAATGTTATCTAAAGTTTTATTTCATGCCTCTTGGGTTCCTTGGGTTCCAACGAGTCCAAAGTTGCAAAGATAATGCAACAAGAAAAGAAAAGATCAATCAAATATTTCCTTATTAAGAAAGAAATTGGAGACAATGATAAAATATGGGAAATAAGTGGAAAGAGGTAAGATTGAGTCATCCTTGATGGATTTTCGTATCTATAAGGTTTATAATATTAAAAGGAATTCCAATAAGGAAAATAAAAAGAGAGATAAAAAGAAATACTCAAAAAGAGATATTTTAATAAATAAATAAGAAGGATAATGAGAAATAATGGATATAGATGCATCTAGAGGGATAGTGAGTATCCACTAAAAAGGATTTTGAAATATTAGAGTTTCTTGGGGTCCAAGGATCCCCAATGGAGAAAAAGAAAGAGAAAATGCCAATAATAAAAAAAGAGGATAATGTGATACATAATTAATGAATTTTGTGGCATTGTTAAAAAGGAGGTATTTTCTACTAAAAGAAAATATAATTTCGTGCCAATGGATAAAAGTCAAGCATAAAGAGAATAAGAGAGAGAATTTTCAAATTCCTAAATATCCAATGAACATGGTTTATTAAGAAGATAGTTAGGAGAGAGAAGTTTTCTTATTAATGAAGGAACATAGGTTCCTATTGGGAAAAGAACTTATTAACTCATGGATGAACACCTCAGGGCATGGATACCCTCCCCTATATAAGGGGTAGAACCTCTGGTATGAGTTCAAGAGAGATCCCACACACCCCTCTCTCCCTTCTTCTTGTTCCTTGCACACAAACCCTAACCAAGGGGGGTAGTCCAACCCCTGGAGAAATGAGAAGCCATGACGAAGTTCATGATGGACGAATGACGCACCCCCACCGCTAGAAAGGATCGTGACCCCCATCGTCTTGCTCTAACCCCTACACAACACCTGCAGGAGGTCAGCAAGACTAGCCGCACGTCTAAGGCTTGACAAGCTTGAATAGGCCACCTTGGCCATGAAGAGAAGGTGCCCCTTGGGCACAGGAGCTCGGCAGAGGCAAAGGCACCCTCCCTGGTGGCCGTCTAGGTCAGGGAAGAGGAGGAGGAGCCGCGCAAATCGCAGCTAGGGCGACCACAGCAGGGCTGCACGAGGTTGAAGAAGACGGAGGGCCGTTAGACGATTATACCCTTTCTGAGTATGAAGAGTGGGTCTTTTAAGTGAGGGCAGAACGGTCATTGCGTTATGTTTTCCTAATCGGCTATGTTGCATGAAAGAGGTGACGTGGCGCTCAGTGATTGGTCCAAGTAAGTAAATAATGCAAAATTCATATCTTTTTATTGGTAGCTCGGATGGATGTGTATAAAATATGAATCTTTCTTAGAAAAATGTGAGGAATCCAATAAAAATAGATTAAAAAGCTAGTTCCTTTTGAAATTCGAAAAGTAGTGGACGTTATCAACTTTAATGCATTAATGATTAAGAAACCCTAATTTGAGATGATTAATGTATTACGAAGGGTTTTATGGATGATTAAAGTTGATATTAACATGTTAATCATAAAAAGATACATTAAGATCAAAAAGGATGAACTTTGCATGTAATAGGTTTAATTTAGAGTTCCATATACATGAATGAGCTTTAATGGGCCTTGAAACCCCTAATGTTTGTCATTGTGACTCTTAATGGCTTTAATTGTTCAAATTCATGAATAAGTTGAGATATGATGGTTCTAAGCTATTTCGCGTATAAGAGTTCCTAATTGTGGATAAATACCCTTAATATGGTAATTAGGGTTTTATAATGGATAAAGGTGGAATTAATGATAAATATATTACATATGTGAATTAGATCATAATGAACTATGAGTTGTTAATCTGGAAGGAACCAAAGATGATAATTAGGCCTAATGATCTTGTCATGAATTAAAAGGATAAAAATGGTATTTTTAATGTAAAAGAGCATAATGGACTTAATTGAAGGTTAATTGTGCCTTTAATCTGAAATTAAGGTTATATGTTGTTAAAAGGTAACCTTAATATCTTTCGTGAAGAATAGATGAGATAATTAAGGTTTGTGAGTAATTGTATAAATTAGGGTTTAAAAGAGTAAAAATGAAGAGGAACTATAATTGCAATAGAAACCCTAAAAGTGGACTAGAAACCCTAGGAAGATAGCTAGGTTTGATATATCTTGATGGCATGATCAATGATAGGAAATTGTATGCATATTTTAGGATCTGTTTGTGTGCTTGCTTGCCTATTGGATTTCTTGCATTGATTGGATTAATTCTGTCTCAAATCAACCTGATGGGTATGTGGTTAATTATGGTTAATCGCATTAGTTTCCCGAATAGTTTCTCAGATGATTCATCACATTGAATGCAACTTATCAGTTTGGATGGACATACTTGCAAATCATAAAGTCACTATGATTATCACAACAATAATAGAAGTGTGTATTCTTGCATCTACATGCTACCCTGATGGATGATACCAAAAGGTCAAGCCCAGGAGGGAAGACCCATGGGCACCATGAGTGGTGACCCCAGACACCAAGCTAGGGATTGAGAAGGTGGTTTTATAGAATGACTAATGGGAACTATGAGAGGTGACCCCAGGCACCAAGCTCGGGATCGAGAAGGTGGCCTTCAGTCATTAGCAAAAGAGAAACCCTAAGGTGGGTATGCTAGGGTTAGGGCAAAAGCGGTGGAGAATGTCACACTAAAAGCATAATTTGGCTTGTTAATTATCTCAATTGTGATATCTAGATTCTTAGCCATAATTGCGAAATTTTGGTTGTCCCCACATACTGGCATATTCATTTAATGCTGAATGACATTTTGTTTGTTGACGTTTTAGGTACAAGATTGAAAAGGACAAGTAGTGAAGTGGCATATGTGGAATTAAATAAGAATTAAAGTACAGAGGAGGATTAGTTAGAATAGACTCTAGATGTGGATAGAAGTAGATATCCAAGTTTTCTTAAAAAGGTATGCAAAGTTTTCTTTTATACCAGATTTCAATTTAGTTTGGTAGAATTTCATAATTATTACTGATTAATTGTTGAACCTTTGATCCTGTTAATTGGGATAACGGCTCTGACCTTTTCGTCTCCCTTAATTGGGGGTTACTGGGAGGCGGGGTCGTTACACCAAGCTCGGGATTGAGAAGGTGGTCTTTGTTACATGACTAATGGGCACCATGAGAGGTGACCCCAGGCACCAAGCTCGGGATTGAGAAGGTGGTCTTAAGTCAATGGCAAAAGAGAAACCATAAAGAGGGTATTCTAGGGTTAGGGCAAAAACCGTGGAGAATGTCACATTGAAAGCGTAAATTGGCTTGTTAATTAATTTGATTGTGACATTTAGATTGTTAGCCATATTTGTGAAAGTTTGGTTGTTCCCACATACCGGCATATTCATTTATGCTAACCGACATTTTGTTTGTCGGAGTTTTAGGTACAACCCTAAAAAGAACAAACATTAAAGTGACACATTGTGAAAATAAGAAATAAAGTGCGAGGAGGATTACATAGAATTGATTCAAGGTGTGGATAGAAGTAGATATCCAAAGTTTTCAAAAGGTATGCAAAGTTTTATTTTATACCAACTGTCAGTATAGTCATGGTAGCATTTAATAATTAATACTGATTATTTTTCGAACCGTTGATCTTGTTAATTGGGATAACGGCTCTGACCTCTTGGTCTCCCTTAATTGGGGGTTACTGGGAGGCGGGGTCGTTACATTTGGTATCAAAGCATTGGTTCCTCATTTAATCTTTAGTAATTATTAAATTTTACAAATTCCATAGAACCGAGGGAGTTATTAGAGGATTTTTCGAAAGAGAGAGGTGTCTAAGTCCAAGGGCTGGCAAGATTTCCCTCCGCACCGCTAGTTAGAATACGAGGTCTCCCGGATATGTGTAACTGCCTGGCCAATGTCTTAGGACCTGACTCGAAATAAGATACCTTTAGGACTCTCTCATCTATTTTCATCCCTTCTCAACCCTAATTCTATTAGGATTATAAGGTTTAGGGTTTCTCTCTCTCTCTCTTCCTCACCCTCTTAAGGTCAGGGTATGTATGATGAGGTTAAGGAATCCTCTACCAAATTAATTAAAAGTATGTAAATAAGATGTCATGGATATAAGCTGAATAGTTTAAGCATAAACTAAAGAATAGTTGCATGCTTAGGTCATACAACATGTGTTGTCATACCCTCAGGAGAGACCTGAGGCTAGACCTTCTTGTCAGGAGGATGGGTAGAGTTGATCTTAGAGGAAGAGACCTCCATTATAAGTAGAGACCAGGAACATCCTCTGAGGATGATGCTAACCCTAACCCTAAGTGAAGGTTAGAGAGAGAGAGATGACACAATGAGCTAGATGTCATGGTAGACCATGTGTGTGAGTAGACATGCTTTTAGTTTGGATACCCATGATGATATGAGCCATGTGAGGTTGGATTACCTGGTGCCTTTGGCAACCCAACCCTGGAAAGGGTCGTGCATGTTAGAGTGAAGGATAGCTCCTTCATTGATGAAGTTAGTGATGACCTTATAGAAACCCTATGAGTTTTTTTAGCATGGCATAGCATGCACCCTGAGTGCGTCAGTAGTGCGGGAAGTAGGTTGAAACCTTGGCCATGAGAGTATGTTGGATAGCTTATGAGATAAGCATAAAGAGTTATGGATAATCTTGAGTGAACATAGGTTTGAACATGGGTTTCACCCATGTAGGTGTATGCTTGTGAGCTTGATCCACCTTGGAGAGAGAACCCATAGTAGTAAGGTTGTTGTAGGGTTAAGATCTAGAGAGAGAGAGAGAAGGACCCAGGCAAGAAGGTTGGAAGTTTAGACTCCGGGTTAGGAGGAACCCTAAGGAGTGGAGGATGATGTGACCTAAGTGGATGGTTGTAGTTGCCTCGTGCATGATCCCTGGGGGATTATGGTATCTTGGTTGCCTTTAGAGGAACCAAACCCTAGAGGGAGGACGAGGCTGTTGCTACCTATGTGCCTATGGTATAGGTGTTTACCTTCTAGGGTTAGGAAGAAGAGTTCCTTAGACCCTAAAAAGGTTTAGTAACAAGTTGTGAGGCCTTATACCTAGTTGGTTGTCATCGAGGAGGACTCCACTCTGAGGTGTTATTCACGTGGAATGATAATAAGAATTGCATGATGTACCTTGTACATGCTTGGTACATGGTTACAGGGTTGAGCATGCAGTTGGACATCAGAAAGGTGAACCTAGGGTTCCTAGACCTAAGAAGGGAAGTAGTAGTGCTGGGTGTACCTAATGCTCATGATGAGATTTGAGTTTCCATAGATTTGAGCATGGCACCCCTCATGTATGGAGGAAAAGGAAACCCCTTGGTTAAGGTGTATGTTTGATGAACCCCTCACCTATAAGTTGGTGACATGGGCAGGTTTGATGATGGTCCAATGTGAAGGAATAGAAACAAGTAGGACCTACCATGGAGACCTAGCATGGTTTAGAAGGTGGTCTGTTTGTTAGCTATGTGCCTTACTATCTTGCTAGGGCTAAGCATGCTCATGTGAAGGTAAACCCTGGACATAAGGATGTTGTGACCTTTGTTATCAAGATGTAGTTTCCTCCCATCCTGGGAGAGGGACCCTTTTGTAGGGTGTATACCAGCTTTTGGTTGGGTTTGAGGAAACCCTAAGAGGTCTCATAGAATCTTGAGAAGCTAAGTGGAGAGTACATAGTATAAGAGTGAACTTGTAGACCCATAGATGATCATCTCTGAGTGCATGTGGATGTGTTACCATGGAAGTATTTGGTATGGGGCCTGACCGAGGTAGATAGGTCGCCATAACCCCTATGAAAGGATGTAAGGAAGACCACAAATGCCATGAGAGATGATGGAGACTTGGGTAAGGTTTCAAGTTGGATACGCACTATGTTAGAATCCTAAGTCTATCCTAGGGTTAGGTAGGGGTAAGATTGATGAAAGTAGGAGTTGCCTAATTCTCTAGTTGTACATGACCATAGGGTCGGGAGGTAACATCTGTCATTGTCTGAAGGCCATGGGTTAGGAGATTGATCACCTTCATGAACTCATGGGACCCAAAGGGCAAATGAAGAGGGCAATATCTGATGCATAAGGGAAGAGGGATGACCCCAAAAGTGTTGGCACCCTATAGACCAAGAGGAGATGACCAAGGATGGTGTGATGACCCAAGTGGGTTTGAGACCAGTTTTTCATGGAAGTAACCTGGATATTGAGATGTTCATGATATAGAGGCATGTGATGTACGTTTAAAATTAGATGATAGGTGTATTGGTAATGTGGGATGTACCATCTCTACTCTTAGAACGGGAAGAACTCTATATTTGGACTGTAGCCAAATGCTTATTTCCTATTGTTATGGGAGTGAGAGATAGAGTAGTATGCATGTTGTACACCAAGGATAAAGATAATGTGAGTGGAAACGTTTCTATGATGCATGAGGATGGAGATAATAACGTATCCTTATGAAGTGTGAGATGTGTGGATGTTACAAACATCAAGAGAACTAAGGTAGTCATCTTATGAGGATGTTTTTATCATGAGCTATGTGGAATTTGTGAGCTATACAAGGTAGAGTTCGATAACCAAAAGAATGAGCTCTGAGTTCCCTTGATGAAGATAGGCTTAGAGTCCGAGATAAGATGAAAAGTGGAATATAGGGAGGTGTATGTCTTCATTATTACCTAGAACCTAAAGATGAAAGATAGTAATGGATGCTCTGTTTGAGATGCAGCTGTCGAGTTTAGCTAGAGACTAGAAGAGGTTGTTAGGTTAGCCCTAAGTTTGAAAAAGGAGATATGTTTGGCTAACACTCAGATTTAACGAGATCTGTTGATCAATTTAGTGGTTGTTTAATTATCCATCCTAGGCCTTGATGTGATAAAAGGATGGTTGTAGAACCTCAGATGCGCTTCTCTAGAAAAGAAGGTTATGAAACCCCGACTAGAGTGATTTTGGGCTTCTGAGGAATCAATCTTGAGGAATCATGACATACATGAGATCATGATTTTAAGTTCACCTTACACCATGGTCTTACTAATATGGTAAGTTTCAGTAGTACTTTGGATGTCTAAGATGAAGTTGCATGTGGCTTGTCGCCATGCATGTTAGGAGGTGAAGGACAAATACCAATAACCCAGTAAGTGATACAAAGGATAAAAAGTCCCTAAGAGGGAATGGGAATTCATCACTATGGATGTCGTGGTAAGTCTCCTCTGAACCAAGGAAGGTCAGGATGCAATATGGGTTATGGTAGATCACCTTACCTAGATGACATTATCTAAGAAAAAGAGAGAATATTGTCGGGAGATAGATCCGGCTGAACTACAAGTAAGAGAGATGGTTCAACTGCACCGGGATGCAAGTTCAAAAGTTCTTGAATATGACCTAAAGATTCACTTCCATAAGGTGGAAGTAGATACATGACGAACTTGATGTGAGTACAGCTTATCACCCCTAACTAATGGTTAGTATGATCCAGACAAGAGTGTTTGATGAGAGCATGTGTGCTCATTTAGGGTGATACATGGGAGGGGGAAGTTCTTGCCCTATGAGAGATGTGATGATAACTACCATAGCCAGTATCGGGATGTAAAGATGCTCTGTAAGGGAGGTTGTGTCGGTCACCACTTCATTAAGATGATGTTGGTGAAGGGACAGTGTGTGTAGATGAAGTCGCTTTGATCGTGCAATGGCTGAATTATAGCCAAGGGGCGACATGGGTCACGAGCTAATGCAAAGCAGACTGACATGTAGTGCACTGTGGGAGAATAAGTGATATGAAAATCTGACCCCTCTGAGCTATAACTGAAAAAGCTGGGTTCCTGATACATGGATCCATTTGAGATGGATTGGTAGAGATGGTTACATTTAGCCTTACTCCTCAGGATAATGTGATGTGTGATGTGTTCCACGAGTCCGATCTAGCACACTATGTGAGGTACCCAAGCCATGTGCTGAGCCATGAACCTATTCAGCTTTATGAGAGGATAAATGTCCTGAGTCACCTATGAGGGTATGATACACCAAGGTGAGAGAGAACTCAGATGGAAGAATATGAGATGATGAAGTTTCTTGGGAAGCACCATGGAAAGGGTGAGGCCACATAAGAGCCATGATGGACATGTGAAAGTCTTATCTTGCTTGTTTGTATGTTTGATGAAATTTTGAGGGAAAAATTCCTATAAGAGGGGAAGGATGTTACAACCCCAATTTTGGGTTCTTTTGATGAGAAATGCAATTTCTCTTAATAAAGATATAATTGTGTGATTTGATTTGGAAAGAATGAATTTCGTTTACAATAGCCTTGTTGGTTGCTTTGTGGGCTTTATTGGCTATTGGGCCCAATAACAAGGAAAAGAAAAAGGGAAATTCAATTAGTAAATGAATTAATTAAGAAATGGAGAAAAGAAACCTCTATAAGGCAAAAGAATATTCTCCAAAGGTGAATTTCGTGCCTTTAGGGTTCCTTGGGTTCCAAGGAGTCCAAGTTGATGCAACAAGAAAGAGAAAAGATCAATTAAATATTGCTTTATTATGAAGAAAATAAGAGATAACAATGAAATTATAAGAAATATGTGGATATATGGATAATGGACCCGTCTTAAATAAGATTTCGTGTCCACATGGTTTCTAATGAAAAAAAGGGAATCAAAATCAAGAAAATAAAAGATTAAGATAGAGGAAATACCAATTAAAATGGTTTTATTAAAGAATATCTTGATTATGAAGGAAATACCATCTTCCTTTGGAATTTGGGTTTCAAATTTAATAAATGAGTAAATAATGCCAAGGCAAATATTCCTTTAAAATTTTATTGAAAAAGGATAAACAAGGAGAGAGTTATTGATTTTATGAGTTTCCTTAAAGCGAAGGGATAACCAATTTATAATGTGATTTGTCACATTTGAAATCGGAATAGGAAACCTTAGGCCCAGCCCAGGCTTGTGTCATGCCCAATGGTGGTTGTGGGATGGAAATCGTATGATCTAGAGATCGTCTTCCAGCTCGAGTTAGAAAAGGAAAGATCAACAGGACATGTGATCTTCTCGCACCTCTCTCTCTGTCCTCAGGCCATGATTTCAAAAGATAAGATGCCCATTAGAACGGGAGACAGAGTCGGACCGAACCATCCTTGGTTTCCCCAAGTTTCCATGTGTGGGTCAATGTTCCCTGATTAGCGGATAAGGTCAGACTCCATGCTCATCTCCCCTATATATATAGAGGGCCGCACACCCTCTGCGAAAGCCCAGAACACCCCATTATGTTCAGACGAAGGGGGTGAGTCAGCACGTGGGTTCAATT
This sequence comes from Alisma plantago-aquatica, assembly GCA_963693085.1. Taxonomy (NCBI): domain Eukaryota; kingdom Viridiplantae; phylum Streptophyta; class Magnoliopsida; order Alismatales; family Alismataceae; genus Alisma; species Alisma plantago-aquatica. The sequence continues at coordinate 613,451,706 of OY856413.1, forward strand.
GCAAGGAAGATCCTGACCTTCACCTTTAGCTTGAAGTCACTTCTCTTCGGAGAAGAGCTTCTCTGTTCTGTTAACTCCAGCCCGAACTGGCGAAGCTGAAGGAACCTTTGAGTTTGGTGGGGCTCGGCGGAGGTGTGGCAGGCTCCACAGGCGGCTAGGGGAGCAAGATGCTCAGAGTCAACATCCGGGTTGACTGCTCTCAGAGGCTGGCTCACGAACGGGGACTCATCGCAAGGAAGAAGAAGAGTAAGGGGGAAAAGACCTCCTTGCCCCCGACATTTGTGAAGGAAGGTAAGGGCACTTATGTCTTTGGATTCTTTTCAATCTCGGGAGGGGCGCACAATCATGAATCATTGGATCCAGTGTGATCCAGCGGATCATCGATCCAACGGCCAACATTTTTCTAAAAATAATAGATAATTCAAGTTAATGTCTTTTCTTGCAAAAATCATAACTTTTGATAGGAAGCTCCGATTAATAAAGTCAAAATATGAAAATTGATCCTAAGAATGAGAGGAACACAAATAAATTATATTAGAAGCTTAGTTCTGATTGTAATTCAAAAATTATGTAAAGATGCTATCTTTAATGGTTTTATTGATGAAAAACCCTAATCCTTGATGAATAATGAATTAGGAAGGGTTATATGGATGTTTAAAGTTGATATTAACCTACTGATTATAAGAAGATGCATTAGATCTAAAAGAATGAACTTTATGTGTAATTTGATTAATTTAGGGTTCCATGTACATAAATAAGCTTTAATGGGCCTTGAAACCCTAATGTTAGCAATTATGTTTCTTAATGTCTTTAATTGGTCAAATTCATGTATAAAGCTGACATTTTATGGTTCTAAGATTTTTTTAGTATAAAAGTTCCTAATTGTGGATGAATACCCTTAATTTAGTAATTAGGGTTTTCTAGTGGACTAATGCGGAATTAATGATAAATATAGTTCATATATGAATTTAACTATAAGGAAATATGAGTTGTTAATTTGAAAGAAACTGAATATGATAATTGGTCTTAAGATGTTGAAATTAGGGTTTGTGAACTAAGAGAGCATTAAATGTGATAAAATTATTATGGAGGTTAAAACCTTAATAAAACCCTAAAGTGGCCTAGAAAGCCTAAGATGGAATCCAAGTCTATCTTAAGAATGTTTTGGATAAACTATAACACTTGGATGTATTGCAATAATTTCAGGATATTGTTGATTGCTTGTTTGATTGTTCTTTATCATTATTGTTTGGACATCAAGTTGCTCTAGATCAGGTATGTGGTTAATTATGGTTAATCGCATTAGTTTCCCGAAGGTTTTCTGGATGATTAATCGCATTGAATGCAACCTATCAGTTTGGATGTTCATACTTGCAAATCATAAAGTCACTATGGTTATCACAATTATAATATAAGTGTATATTCTCGCACCTACATGCCACCCTGATGGATGATGCAAAAAGGTCAAGCCTAGGAGGGAAGACACATGGGTACCATGAGTGGTAACCCCAGACACCAAGCTCGGGATTGAGAAGGTGGTCTTTGTTGCATGACTAATGGGCACCATGAGAGGTGACCTGATAACACCCAAATTAGCGCATATTTTCTATGCATTTTATTTATAGTTTTGTGCCACTTTAGTCTTAATATGCACTCTTTTGTTCATGTTTTATGTTTTCTGTCTCTCCATTAGATAATGTAGTGAAAATAGCCAATAATGTAGCTAATTAGCCTATTTTAGACTTGCATGCACCGAAACTAGCCAATTGTGGGACTCTCAAGTACCGAACCTGAAAAACAAGAATTCCAGTAGTTGGTCAATACGGTTGCCTGATACGGCTGCCCGATACGACTACCCGATAGGGCCTGGCCGATACAGCTGCCCGATAGGGCCTGGCTGATACGGCTGCCCGATAGGGCCTGGCCAATACGGCTGCCCGATAGAGCCTGTCCGATACGACTGCCCGATAGGGCCTGGCTGATACGACTGCCCGATAGGGCCTGGCCGATAGGGCCTGCCCGATAGGGCATGCCCGATACGACTGCCCGATAGGGCCTGGCTGATACGACTGCCCGATAGGGCCTGGCTGATATGACTACCCGATAGGGCCTGTCCGATATGACTGCCCGATAGGGCCTGGCTGATACGACTGCCCGATAGGGCCTGGCCGATACGGCTTCCCGATAGGGCCTGCCCGATAGGGCCTGCCCGATACGACTTCCTGATAGGGTCTGGCCGATACAGCTGCCCGATACGGCCTGCCCGATATGGCTGGCCGATACAGCTGCCTGACACTCCCCCTGCCTGACACGGTCTTCGAGCGATAGTCATATTTGCCCATCTGATGCCTCAAGATCGAAGCCACGGATGAAGGACACGTGAACCAATAAAAGCTACAACTCTCATCAACTCGTTGCCTATAAATAGCAGGTGCCAACCTACAGAGCGAGGGAGGAGCCGGAGGGAGGACCCGGCAAGAGCTAGTGCCTAGACCAAGGAGATAGTGTGTCGAGTTCTCCAAAAGTCTACTAACTGATACGACTGTCGACCAATATGGCTGTCGACCGATACGGCCGCCGCCCGATACGGCCGCCGACCGATACGGCCACTGACCGATACGGTTTCCGCCCGATACGGTCTAGAGAGAGAGTGAGCCGAGGAGTCCAGAGGGACGAAGAGAAGACCCAAGGGCCGAGATCTGACCTGCACAGAGGCCGAGGAGTGAGAGCCACCTCTCCTCTACGGGCTATATCTCTTCCCTCTTCTCTTTCATTCTACTGCATTCCTTTGTTTCTTGTACAAACAATGTTTATCCATCTTTGTTCGGTGCCAGCTATGCTTGTCTATGGCTAGTTAGCTCCTTCTTGGCTATGTAGCCCGATCTGGGCATGTTTATATACTTTTGCCTTAAGCAAGTAGATTCATATCAGATCTAGTATGTTGCATGTTCTATTTTCTCTTTCCAAGTTATGATTGCTAGTTTGGTTGATCTCTTACTCGCTTGAACTGTTGTTTCTGCCTGTATCGAGAGATCCGTTGTAGGAATAGCTAAGAGAAGATAGTTTGGATCTGAACCCGAGAGGAGGACGATCCGAGGTATTCTGTTCCTAACACCCCAGAATATCCTAAGACCCGAGAGGGAACTTAGTGTATTCCGAGGTGTTGATATGTCATTCCTCGAGAGAGGGTCATTGACATATTGTTCATGGTTTTAGTCACGCATCGCGAGAGCGAGTGGGATGACCCCACAGGACAGATGCCACTGTGCATACTAGATGCTTGCTTGGGTGTTCGAGGGTTGTGTATGCCCAAGAATGAGTGCATAGACTGCCCCATTTGTGGTTACATAGCCAGGAACTCTCTTTCTCTGATTAGTAACTCACGAGCTCTATTTTGTTTTCTTTTCTTTGTTTTGTTTTATATCGTGACAACCCGCTAGACTAGTTCTAGCAATTACTTTTATTGACTATCGTCTTGGCTTATCTGACTAAAGAATGAGATCAGTGGCGTCCTAAACGTCACCACGTCCCTGTGTTCGACCCCGTATATCTACTTCGACCCCGTAATAAAGTTTTGGGGGCCTAGAAGGTTTCGGGTTATAAATTTAAAGCTTGATTCCTTCCTTTGTCCCGCGTTCATTTGCAGACGCGTGAAAAAGGTCGGTCAACTTTTGGCGCCGTTGCCGGGGATGTGGTTTTTCACGTTTACACGCCTAGTAGATTTTTGTTCTGTCACTATAAGCCTGTATATACATGCATATTTTTCCTCTTGCTTTACACATACTTGTTCATATATACTAAATCACTTTTCTTTTTCTCATACCTTTTTCAGCCATGGACCTTGCTTCTACAAGACAAGTCATCTTGTCCACCTGTCCCCCCGAGTTTTTCTACAGTTTTGACTACGGGCAAATAATTGAAGGTCGTGCTCTGCAACTAGTCGAGTTATAATCACCTCCACCATCGTCATATGTTGAAATTCCAACAAAGGAGACTGCCAGTCAACCATCGATTCCTGTGCTATCATGGGATCAAGAACTGATCAAGGTAGTGGAGTTAGCTGGATAAAGTGTCAAGGCACTCACCTCCCTAGTTCCTCATCTCCAAGAAGACGTCGATCCAATGCAACAACTGCTAGAAGAGTAGGATCGTCATCTCAAAGTAGCCACCGAGGCTGCAGACTGTAGTAGAAGTCTAGTTCAAACTGTTGAGCGAGGATTCGTTCAAGCACATCAGTTTGGTACAGCAGGTCAGCAACCGATGTGCATGGCAGAATCGACGGGTCTCGAAAGCATTGCTGCTCAAGTACAACAACTTCATAATAAAGATGTTGAACAAGGCAGGAGGCTCCAAGAGCTCATCGATCTGGTTACAATTCGGTTACAACTGCCATCACAAGACAATGAAGATGTTAGTCATCAAGACCATCCCATTGGGTATGAAGTGGAGTATGAATCAACATCCTATTCAGACCATCAACTGGATTCACCAGGATTTTTCTGTGAAGACCAACCCACTTGGGAAAGCCCTTCATTCTATCCAGATGACCCAGCTGATGAACCAATGGAAGAAATGAGTCATAGACATGAATGGGTCTATGATGACGATGATGAAGACTCGAAAAGCCAATCGACATTACAACCAGAAGGTTGGTTTGAGGAACCAGAGTCAGATATTGAACCAGACCAGAGTGACATTTCTCATATTGAGACCTGTCATTTCGCTTTGAGTAGTACGCCAACCATGGTTTGGAACAATTTGTTCGATGATGACGACAGCTGCTCGACATGGAGCAGTGAGTATAGTAATGAAGACAAGTTGGAGCAGTACGAGCCATCATTCGCCACCACCCCTTTACAAGGCTTGGTGGATGTCAAAGGGTAGGATGGACGGTTCACTACAACATGGCTGCTGAGCATGAAGACACCCCTGACTCCACGCCAGGTGATAAGCTTGGGGTGGTAGAACCACAAACAAATTCTTCAGGGGGTACTTTTTGCTCAGAAGATGATTGGATGACTCAGACGGTACATGAAGATTTATCTGAGCATCCAACCTCAAGTGCAGAGATGGAGAGAGAAGATATGAGTCCTCAAGATAACGTCCAACCTCTCTCATCTAGCTCATCCTGTGTCGACATCCTAGGACCTTCATTTTCAAAATCATATAATGAAAGGTACCTTGAGGATGATTTGCCAAAGAATTCATCCCAGTGCAGCTCAAATCAATTCCAGCACAAAGATGACTTCACTGAGTCGCCAAATTTTACTTTTCTTCTTCAGACTCGGCAGGGCCAACACATCCGCCTATTCTACTCATATTATGTGGTGGAACCCGTCGGCAAGACACAGGTGACACTGGTCCCAAAGTTGAGAATTTGGGATCCCAGTGTCGGTATCATGGGGCAGCCACCCCCTTTTCTATTACCCACCCTCCCGCCCTTTCATTACAATAAATTTTTCTTTTCATGTTCTTGTTAGTTTCTTTCCTCTAACTGTTTTATATCCTTGCATCCATGCATCATCTTTAGAACTTCAATAATTGCCATTAACAATCATGCATTCCCGCCTCACTATTTCAAGTTTAAGTCTTGTTCGAGGACGAGCAAACTCTTAAGCTTGGGGTGGTAGGCTTCACCCTTCTTTCTCTTCACCCTTCTTGCATGCATGTTTATTTCTTGCATATAGCATAAGCTTGTAGCTTCGCAATTATGGCTATGTGGTGCGACTCTAATAGATAAATGCTTGACTTTATGCCTAATTGCACAGTTTTCATCTTAAAAATTGCTTGACCTCTCACTTGACTTGCTCTTTGACTCTTTCCTTGAGTTTGGTAATAAATCTAAAGTTATGTCCCTTTTTCATAGCTTAAAGCTAAATTCCCTTGATCTATGTTGTGAATGACAAATCCATTGTAAAGGACTGTTGGAATGGGCTAAATCATGATTAAAGTCTCCTAGCTGTGAATTTCACAAGCTTGCCTCTATTCTAAGGATTCTTGAATCATAATTGCTACTTCTCACATAGGTATCAAGCGGATTATGATGGGCTTTGAGCTATGATCAAGATGAAATGTTTCTCCTTGATGGACTACGTGCCTTCTCACATTATATTGAGTCAAAAGGATGAAAAATATAAAAATGTGCAAAAGAGGCTTGGCCGCCCATAAAATCCCAAAAATATCTATATAGTTCTCACCCAAGCCCAAAAATAGAATGCAGATGATAAAAGCCTGAGTGTGAACAATAAATGAGTGATGTTTTCTCTTTTAGGAGAGTTGAGGATGGTGCCCAGCTGGTGTATGACTGCGCTCACGAACACGGATATGTCGTGTCTGGTAGTACCACTCCAAATGCTCATTAGAGAGTCACTAGGAACCCCTAGGAGACCTATGAGATCATCTCAGTAGCAGGGTTGGTTTGAGTACAGTACGAGGAGTTCATCTCACTGCTTTGGACCAACTGGTTCAGACTGCAGGGATTGTTGCTCATTACATGGACCAACCTGACGCAGATCGGGATCCTCAGAAGTCATTAGAGTCTTTTTTCTTTGTTTCTTAGGACATGAATAAGTGAGAGGCATGGTATTCCTAATTGGTTTGCATGGATTCATGGTAATGGCTCATTGCTCATCACCTGTGGGATCACCTATGTGTCAATTCATTCATGTTTAAATAATTATGGTTCAAACCCTCATGAGTATCGACAGGTTGTAGTGCATTTACTTTCCTGGAAACTCTTTGATCTTGTTTTGGCAGGATTGTGCCTGACAGGTGGGGGTTTGTTCTGAAACGACATGGATCAGGAGAATTGATGTTTTAAACTTTTTTTTTCTTAACCTTAGCATTTATTGCCAAGCTTAATTTGGATGTTATCTTTTTGTTCTTTGAGCCCAGTCTTGCTTGAGGACAAGCAAGTTTTAAGCTTGGGGTAGTTGATAACACCCAAATTAGTGCATATTTTCTATGCATTTTATCTATAGTTTTGTGCCACTTTAGTCTTAATATGCACTCTTTTGTTCATGTTTTATGTTTTCTGTCTCTCCATTAGATAATGTAGTGAAAATAGCCAATAATGTAGCTAATTAGCCTGTTTTAGACTTGCAGGCACCGAAACTAGCCAATTTTGGGACTCTCAAGTACCGAACCTGAAAAGACAATAATTTCATCAGTTGGTCAATACAGTAGCCCGATACGGCTGCCTGATACGACTGCCCAATAAGGCATGGCCGATACAGCTGCCTGATAGGGCCTGACCGATACGGCTGCCCGATAGAGCCTGGACGATACGACTGCCCGATAGGGCCTGGCCGATACGACTGCCCGATAGGGTCTGGCCGATACGGCTGCCCGATACGGCCTGCCTGATATGGCCTACCCGATACGACTGCCTGATAGGGTCTGGCCGATACGGTTGCCCAATACGGCCTGCCCGATATGGTCTGCCCGATATGGCTGGCCGATACAGCTGCCCGACACTCCCCCTGCCCGACACGGTCTTCGAGCGACAGTAATATTTGCCCACCTGATGCCTCAAGATCGAAGCCATGGATGAAGGACACGTGGACCAATAAAAGCTACAACTCTCATCAATTTGTTGCCTATAAATAGCAACTGCCAACCTACAGAGCGAGGGAGGAGCCGGAGGGAGGACCCGGCAAGTGCTAGTGCCTAGACCAAGGAGCTAGTATGTCGAGTTCCCCAAAAGTCTACTGACCGATACGGCTGTCGACTGATACGGATGCCAACCGATACGGCCGCCGACCGATACGGTCTAGAGAGAGAGCCGAGGAGTCCAGAGGGACGAAGAGAAGACCCAAGGGCCGAGATCCGACCTGCACTGAGGCCGAGGAGCGAGAGCCACCTCTCCTCTACAGGCTATATCTCTTCCCTCTTCTCTTTCATTCTACTGCATTCCTTTGTTTCTTGTACAAACGATGTTTATCCATCTTTGTTCGGTGCCAGTTATGCTTGTCTATGGCTAGTTAGCTCCTTCTTGGCTATGTAGCCTGATCTGGGCATGCTTATATACTTTTGCCTTAAGCAAGTAGATTCATATCAGATCTAGTATGTTGCATGTTCTATTTTCTCTTTCCAAGTTATGATTGCTAGTTTGGTTGATCTCTTACTCGCTTGAACTGTTGTTTCTGCCTGTATCGAGAGATCCGTTGTAGGAATAGCTAAGAGACGATAGTTTGGATCTGAACCCGAGAGGAGGACGATCTGAGGTATTCTGTTCCTAACACGCCGGAATATCCTAAGACCCGAGAGGGAACTTAGTGTATTCCTAGGTGTTGATATGTCATTCCTCGAGAGAGGGTCATTGACATATTGTTGATGGTTTTAGTCACGCATCGCAAGAGTGAGTGGGACGACCCCACAGGACAGATGCCACTGTGCGTACTAGATGCTTGCTTGGGTGTTCGAGGGTTGTCTATGCCCGAGAATGAGTGCATAGACTGCCCCGTTTTTGGTTACATAGCCAGGAACTCTCTTTCTCTGATTAGTAGACTCACGAGCTCTGTTTTGTTTTCTTTTCTTTGTTTTATTTTATATCGTGACAACCCGCTAGACTAGTTCGAGCAATTACTTTTATCAACTATCGTCTTGGCTTATCTGACTAAAGAATGAGATCGGTGGCATCCTAAACGTCACAACGTCCCTGTGTTTAACCCCGTATATCTACTTCGACCCCGTAATAAAGTTGCGGGGGCCTAGAAGGTTTCGGGTTATAAATTTAAAGCTTGATTCCTTCCATTGTCCCGCGTTCATTTCCGGACGTGTGAAAAAGGCCGATCATGACCCCAGGCACCAAGCTCAGGATTGAGAAGGTGGACTTAAGTTAATGGCAAAAGAGAAACCCTAAAGAGGGTATTCTAGGGTTAGGGAAAAAGTGGTGGAGAATGTCACATTGAAAGTGTAAATTGGCTTGTAAATTAATTTGATTGTGACATTTAGATTGTTAGTCATATTTGTGAAATTTTGGTTGTCCCCACATACCGGCATATTCATTTATGATGACTGACATTTTGTTTATCGGTGTTTTAGGTACAATCCTGAAAAGAACAAACAGTAAAGTGACACATTGTGAAAATAAGAAATAAAGTGCGAGGAGGATTAGATAGAATAGATTCAAGCTGTGGATAGAAGTAAATATCCAAAGTTTTCAAAAGGTATGCAAAGTTTTATTTTATACCAGCTTTCAATATAGTCATGATAGCATTTAATAATTATAACTGATTATTTGTCGAACCTTTGATCATGTTAATTGGGATAACAACTCTGACCTATTGGTCTCCCTTAAATGGGGGTTACTAGGAGGCGGGGTCGTTACATCAACCAACAAAGAAAACAAAATAAGTAAAATAAAGCAAGAAGTAAACAAGAGAACAAGTAGAAACAAAGAGTGATATTGTTACACCCCGATCTCACAATTACCATTAATCATGAGATTAGGGCATAAATTGAGGATTTAACGTAATACAAAGATCACCCTTAACGTTTTCTTCTTTTTCAAACGTTTTGTTTTCTCGCATTGAACCACATAAACTAACTTTATATGGGAATCTAAACATTTATTTCTCTAATCTGATTTCAACAGTAAAAATGCATGTATTAACAATCATTATGTTTCTCATACTTTTAAGCACATAAGACTTGTTGATTTGCATATATTGCTAAAAGAGGAATAATGTTTTACATCATCATTTACAACTCTCTCTTATGTCTTTACAAGGACCTAGAGTGACAAGGACCGACTGGACTTAACTATACTCAGACTTAACTCTTGTGGCAGATCTACTCTGATGCAATGATATCTTCAATCCCCATAGTTTCCCTAAAAATATGTGAGAAGAGGGGTGAGCCTACTCCCTCAGTGAATGAGTACTTCAAAGAAACAGTCTAAAGCACTGATATAATTATATATATACTTTTGAGCAACTGATATCAATTATAACAGCAGTAAGCTTTAAAGAGATTGATAATTGACAATCATAAATATGGCAGGATACTCTAGATATCAACAAGAGTAAATCAATATATGAGCATGCTTGATTAATTTCAACGAGAACTAATAATTCAAAAACATACAAAGAATAATTGCTGGGAAATTGTACTCGAATCTTTCTTAGCCTTTCTTACTTATAAGAAACTCTTTAAACCTATATGAACATATTTTAGCTAATGCCCTGATCATATGCAGTGTACTCTCCATATGAAGACTAATAGCGAACTACGATCTCACCGTACAAGACTTAGCTTAAAACCCAGGAAGCTAAGCCTAGAACTGAATCTAGGTCTACTTGACTCGAACCATTATGTCTGACTAAGGCGGCTAAACAAGTGGCCTTTAATTGGACCTTTCCTTCTATGATGAGTACACAGGCAGAGGGTCTGAGACGCTCTGTGGGCCTCATCTTGGTACACTCTGTGGGTACCTCTAGGTTACCACCGAGATCTCTGGTTCATGTTGGGTAACCTATCTTCTCTTAGGAGACTTCCTCAAGGGCTTTGTCTCCCCACACGCTCTGTGGGTGCGATCCGACCCCCGTTTACTGGTCACTGTCATGGTGGATCTTTTCCTCCCTATAGTGTAGACATCCGTAGGGAATCTACGGTGTTCAGGTCACCTATGTCTATTATTTTATTATTCTTGGAAAGCTCTTTCTACATTGTACCTTTCTCTTACTTATACTTGACTCTGATATCTCTATGGTACTACATCTATTTAATTGAAGTTTATAACACAACATGTATATCATCCTTAACTTGGCAGAGCAGTATATTCAAACATTGTAATATATTGAGAAATCAACATACTATACATGCAGGCAGACTAAAATACTTGAATAAACATAACGCATGTCCATCTGGCACTTATACACTAGAATCATGCAATTAAACTTCTTAATATACTGATAAGAGATAATTACTTGGCATATGAGTAATCGTCATTTGCACCCATAAATTATTTGCACTTTCTTGGAAAATGTGCACATCGACCCAAATCTTGGGTTGTGCATCTCATACGGAAAACATGGTAATCAAAATGATTAATTCATTGAACACCCTATCCTTAGGGTTTCATTTACCTCATTCACTTATCACATGGCTCTCATAAGGATTTAATATGTCATAAACATTCACTAAATACAGATTTATTTAAACAAGTCATATACAATCAACATATGTATGAAATCCTCGAATTGAGCTAAATTAGGGTTTTCCATTCCATTCATTGAGATGTTATGAATCAAGAATAACATTTCATAAATAAAGTCTATGATGCCAAGAAAAACACTTCAAATGAATTTCACCATATTTGTTCTCAAATTTCAAACTTTCCACTCATATAGGACATCACCCTCTTTACGAAGATATCAAGGAAACACTATTCACATCACATGAAATCCAAAATAGTATTTACATATATGTACTACGCATTTAGATTAACAATCATTCATAACCAAGGGGATCCAAATAAACACATTTCTCTATTTAATTATACAACAATTTCAGTCACAGACAAATTCCCTATATTTCAGTTTACACTTATAACCTTTGTGAATACTTAGGGAATTCTCATTAGGATGTATTGTATACATTTCTAATATGAATTTTTCATCTGAAATTCAAACAAACATAGGAAGAATCCATTTCATATCATTTTGCAACAACTTCGGTCAAACAGACAATTCAGGGTTTGTAGTCGCATACTAAGCAATTAAAGATTATGGATGATTTAACCAATTTTTGTGCAATATACTATTTAAAGGAAGTTCCCACTCACCTTAAGGTGTGAAAACACCTTAAAAAACGCAACTCATCCCTGGAAATCTCGATCTCATATCAAATCCCTAGCAATTCACCCGATTCTTCTTCCTTTCAACTAGGAAACCCTAAAAATTAGGGATTATGAAGAAAGAGTGAGAAAAGGGGAAGTTTTGATACCATTTTGGATCCAATCAGAGGAGGGACAGAATCTTGACATGTGAGAGAAGATTCAGTATTAAATTCTATGCAAAGAAGCTAAACTTACATGATTTCATCATTCCTCGGACCGCAAAACCCTAAGTCAACATCTCCATCACTTTCTCCTCTTAAACCCTAACTCCCCCTCTCTCGAGGATTTCGTTTCTCTGACTAAGGTGGCTAAATAGCTGGCCTTTAACTGGACCTCTCCTTCTAGGTTGAGTACACAGGCAGAGGGTCTGAGATGCTCTTTGGGCCTCATCTTGGTACGCTCTGTGGGTACCTCTGGGTTACCACCAGGATCTTCGGTTCATGTTGGGTAACCTATCTTCTCTTAGGAGACTTCCTCAAGGGCTTTGTCTCCCTGCATGCTCTATGGGTGTGATCTGATCTCGGTATACTGGTCAATTCCAGGGTGGATCATTTCCTCCCTATAGTGCAGACATTCGTAGGGAATCTACAGTGTTTAGGGCACTTATGTCTATTATTTTATTATTCTTGGAAAGCTCTATCTACATTGTACCTTTCTCTTACTTATACTTGACTCTGATATTTATATGGTACCATGTCTATTTAATTGAAGTTTATAACACAACATGTATATCATCCTTAACTTGGCAGAGAAGTATATTCAAACACTGTAATATACTGAGAAATCAACATAATATACATGTAGGCAGACTGAAGTACTTAAATAAACATAATGCATGTCCATCTGGAACTTATACGTTGGAAACATGAAATTAAACATCTTAATAAATTGATAATAGTTAATTACTTGGCATATGAGTAATCGTTATTTGCACCCATAAATTATTTGCACTTTCTTGGAAAACATGCACATCGACCTAAATCCTGGGTTGTGCATCTCATACTGAGAATATGGTAATCAAAATGCTTAATTCATTGAACACCCTATCCTTAGGGTTTCATTTACCTCATTTACTTATCACATGGCTCTCATAAGGATTTAATATGTCATAAACATCCACTAAATACAAATTTCTTTAAACAAGTCATATACAATCAACATATGTATGAAATCCTCGAATTGAGCTAAATTAGGGTTTTCCATGCCATTCATTGAGATATTATGAATCAAGAATAACATTCAATAAATAATGTCTATGATTCCAAGAAAAACACTTCAAATGGATTTCACCATATTTATTCACAAATTTCCAACTTTCCACTCATATAGGACTTCACCCTCTTTACGAAGATATCAAGCAAACACTATTCACATCACATGAAATCCAAAATATTATCTGACATATATGTACTACGCATTTAGATAAACAATCATTCATAACCAAGGGGATCCAGATAAACAAATTTCTCTATTTAATTATACAGCAATTTCAGTCACAAACAAATTCCCTATATCTCAATTTACTCTTATAACCTTTGTGAATACTTAGGGAATTCTCATTAGGATGTATTGTATACATTTCTAATATGAATTTTTCATCTAAAATTCAAACAAACAGAGGAAGAATCCATTTCATATCATTTTGCAACAACGTAGGTCAAACAGACAATTCAGGGTTTGTAGTCGCATACTAAGCAATTAAAGATTATTGATGATTTAACCAATTTTCGTGCAATATACTGTATAAAGGAAGTTCCCACTCACCCTATGGTGTGAAAATACCTTAAAAAATGCAGCTCATCCCTAAAAATCTCGATCTCATATCAAATCCCTAGCAATTCACCCGATTCTTCTTCCTTTCAACCTGGAAACCCTAAAAATGAGGGATTATGAAGAAAGAGTGAGAAAAGGGGAAGTTTTGATACCATTTTGGATCAAATCATAGGAGGGATGGAATGTTGACATGTGAGAGAAGATTCACCATTAAAGTCTATGCAAAGAAGCTAAACTTACATGATTTCATCATTCATCGGACCGCAAAACCCTAGGTAAGCATCTCCATCACTTTCTCCTCTCAAACCCTAACTCACCCTCTCTCTCTCTCTCTAGGATTTCGTTTCTTTGGATTGAATCATGAATTATGAGAGATCCTTGTATGTTAGGTTGACCATATAGAGCAATTGAGCTGCTTGGGTCAATTGCACATTGACCCCTCACTATACTTTCTCTTATTTTAGCTGAATTTTCTGTCATAAAAATATTACTGTAATTCATCTACTGATAAGGTCTAAACACATCAAAAATTATGAAAATTTTAAATATTATTTATAATTGAGATTCAGATCTCCATTTAAAATTTCAGATCCTTTGGAGTTACCAATAAATAACTAAAAATAAAACACTACACTGCTAAAAAACACTCCGTCAGCATTTTGGTCGAAGTATAGTTCGACTGAGAACCACATTCAAAGAACACTCAAATATTCTGAAATTTTTGTCCAATATGCATGATTGAGTTATCCATATCATATCCAAAATTCAATTAAATACAAATTTGTAGAAAATATGAAAAATCATTTACCACAATGCTATCCTGATCAAATTCCAAATTCATATACTATCAAAACCCTAATTTTTTCCGATTAGGGTTTACATTTATCAAACCCTTATTCTTCAAACAAAAATCATAGTTAGAGTTTCTTCTTAGGTTTAAAACATCACAATTGATCTACTATCATTAATCAAGTCTAAACGATGTTCAATCTAATCAAGCATGTAATCATTCAGGTAAACCCTAGTTTACCAATTAAGCACAAATGTGGTCATTATAGATATAACTAATATAGATGGGAACCTGGATTGTGTTTCACTATCTAAGGTCTCTCACCAACATACAATACTCTTTCCCATTGTATACCCTTAGCAAGATTATAAGCAATCATCAAATATGTCTTTTCCCTCCTGTCTCGTTCTTAGGATAGATCTAGATTATAAGGTTGTCTCTTTCTCAAGAAGGCAAACAAACAATAACAAAAATAACCATATGACCATTATCTTAAGCATTCCAATATTCTCATGCATTCATGCAACTCCATAACACTTATATAAGATATGTATTACTCTTTCGAGGCACTAACAATCAAACATCACAAGGTGGTAGCTAATCATACAAGTGAATCATTAAAACTAAGAGTATGGAGGTAATCATCACTAAGAGCATATATATATATATATATATATATATATATATATATATATTCAAATGTATGCAAGTATATACATATCTAGAGTGCCTTAGTGGCTACTCCCAACCCAAGCTATATGCTTAGATGCTCATTTCAATGAATAACCTTACATAATTACAAACAAGGATGGACATGGAGAACTTCTAAGAGGGAACAAAGGAAAAATGAAAGAAGGTGAAGATCACGAAGAAGGTAATATGCCAACAATGGCCTAAGATGGACTAGGTTGATGAACAAACTCCCTAATCTGTGGTCAGCATGTCATAGTATTGGTACGCTCATGGTTCTCCTCTTCTACCATTGAATGTCTTATAGTGACATGAGGTGGTGGATGGCGTGTGAAACCTCCAGACTCTCATCCTTTGGATCTCACAAACTAATTGGTGGTTTGATCGATGGAGGGTTGATGGTAGTAGATGGTGCAGCAGATCTTCCACGTCTAGTAGAGGTCACAACCCATGGCTCAATTCCCCATGCTTCCTATTTATAGCATAGATCAGGCATTTATTTCTTATGTCACAAGTCTATCTATTGGACATGTGCCTCAGGGTATGTGTGTAACTGACTTGAATGACTGTCATGTATGGTCGTTGGATCTTCTAGGGAACAGTTGTCTGATAGGTTTCCATTATGGTCAAGTCTGGGAGTACTAGGTAGTCGAGCCACCGAATATGTAATCTGACAATCCATCAGATTCGTACGCTAGTTGGTCTTTGTCTCAATCAATCAATTGGTTGTTTGGAAACCTTTGGGCATCCCCAGTGTAACGTTCCCTAGCAGATTGTCAGATTTTTGACCCAATCATTTGTCGATTCTTAAGGAATTGATGATTAATGATCGGTTCAAGGAAATATCTGATGGGTCTTCTACTCCTAGGATCTGATGATTGTTCTGGGTGGACTCGCTTGGTCATTGTTGCTTATCATTCATTAGCTTTTCCACTTTCTTGAGTGGACATTGAATGTTAAACAACTGATGGAGGGTCTGGCTGCACGGATACCTTAGCCTTTGACAGCTCAGGGGAACCTAAGGCTTCCTCGTCCCCACAATAGAAATCATGCTTTTGCGAGTATCAACATGGAAGCTAGTAGTTATATTCAAATCAAGCTTTGAGTAGTAAACATGCATAAAATGGTAGAAAATTAAGGTGACTAGGCTCATAGTGAAAAGATTAGGGCAAACTAAGGCACGAGATATCCACAAAATTGAGTGTTATTTAAAACTTGAGTAAGTCTTACTCATAAAAGGGAGACACAACAAGGGAGAGCAGTCTATACTAGCATGTTGACATTAAAGGGACAATTCCTTTCTAACTATTCCAAAAAATGACATGAGTTTCTGGAGGTCCGCGTGGACTACATAAAGGTGTGGAGGTCGTCGCCACCCGCTAGGAGGATGTTGTCAACCTCCATTCATGGTGCTACACCAAGATGACGTCATTGACAAACCGTCTAAGTGATGCTTGCGAAAGAAGGATGTCACTGCAAGGGTAGTCGTTGGACTTGTTCTAAGACCAGGTATATACCTTGCAACCTTCCTTCTCAATATATATTTGTTGATGCAGTCTGTTGTTCAAGGGGAATATGGTAAGAATTTTTTTTCCACTGCCATCTCTGTTGTCATATTTCCCAACACCATAGACCTTCCAAATTTGAGATAAATGATATGCAAGAGCCAACTGATGCAACTTTAAACCTACTATAAAAAGCAACTACCCTATTTTATTAAAGTCTTATGAAGCTTTGGTGTCTCTAGATTGGCTTTTGAAGCAAATAGATTAGCCCAAATCCTTGACTTGCAAGGCGGTAGAGACACTCGAGGCCTTTGGAATCACTCCTTGACTTCTCCCATTCTTGATGTGACTATCATTGAAACCTCCTCTGAATGGAGGCTTGAACTGAGCAGAAGGAGGATGCCCTTCCACCACCCTCATAGTCGTTCCTCAGTTGCCCCTCCCACGCTTTGAGTCATTTTTATTCTTTGGGTCAAGAAGGTACAACCTTCACTTGTAAAATAAGCAATTGGTCACCTCTAAAAATAGGTAGTTCAATTTTCCTTCTAGGTGTCATCTTTGCAAAAAATAATTCACTAACAATTTGTATCACATGTTCATTTGTTTCTTGTTTTCATAAGATATTTGGGCTAGCTATGGAAGATGAGGATATTTTCTACATACCACCCTATATCCAAGGGTTGTATACTCCTAGCGGGGGAAAGAAGATCATATGTTCTCTAGTGTTAATATATGAAATATGGAGAGTGAGAAAATAGAGAATTTCTTAGGATAGAGGTAGAAATAGTTCAAGTATTTAGAAAGCAATTAAGTTGAATGTTGATTACATGAGATAGTACTTCTGTAATGATACCTTATTTGTTTGCTCATGTTCTTTATTGTTTTTGACACAACCTTTCTTTTTCATGCATTGTACAAATTTGTTGCTTTTGACATAACTGTTTTTGTATATGTTGTCTATTACTTGAAACTCTCCCATCTTTTAGCTCTATCATTTAGGCAGAAAACAAAACATGTTTGTTGATCAGTAATCATCCTTGTTGGTTTTGAAGCTTGCATCAATGTTACACTTTGCAATAGCTCTTCATCATCTCCTTATATCATGAATTGATCCTTAGTTTTTTTCATGTAGTTAAGAATATTATTCACAACAATCCAATGGCCTTCACTGGTATTTGACTATTATATGTTAATAATGCTCAAATCATATGAGACATCAGGATGTGTACATTACATTGCATACTTTATAGATCCAATTGTAGAGGCATATGAAATCTTAATCATGAGTGTCCTTCCTTCAAAAGATCTGGGACATTGGATTCTATAAATATTTACTCCATGAGACATGGGTAAGTTTCCTATGTTATAGCGTTGAACATGTTCATCACGTTGTCAATATTTGTACTCTAGCCTAGACCAAAAACTCCTCTATATCGATCTACATACATCTTGATTCCTAATGTCATTACCCATATGTAATATATCATCCACATATTATATGAGGGATATAATTATGTTTCCACTAACCTTATCATAAACACAAGGTTCATCTTCATTTTTGATATAACCAAACTATGTATGTCTCATCAAAACAAATATTACAACTTCTAGATGCTTGATTCAAACCATATATTGACCTACACAACTTACAAGCTTTATTTTATTCACTTGGTGTAATATACCTGACCTGGGTTATGGATTAACCCTATAAGTTTTGTTTACAAACTTGTTTTAATCTTTTGAAAAGTAATTAAGACTCTGAAGAGTTTAATTTTCAAATCTGAGCTTATTTGCAAACTTTTTGTGCATTATATGATAGTTTGGGTATAATATGCAATTTACCCAAGATGAAGGGCTATATTGCAAAATGTCACATGTTTAATGTACCTCATGTGTTGTAGCATAATAAGTGAGAAAATGATGCTAAGGGGTGGCTTGTGAAAAGCCTAAATTTCAAGTTGAAACTTGTTTGAATAACGTTAGTGCCTTTTGCACCAATTTTGGTACAAATTGTAATTAACCCAAAATGTATGGTTGATATGCAAATTACCACCTCTAGAGTGTCCCTACTCCCTCCTATATCATCGAGAGGAGACAAGAAAAGTAGACACAATGTTTGAATCATGTTTGAGTGATGGTACTCTTGGTGATGAAAAGACCAAGAAAGGGTTGAATGTGAAGCCCTTATTTGAGTTGTATCGGTTTGTAGAGTTCATATGAGAGTGCCTATCGGCCAAGGAGACATAGATGGAGTCTCATATCGTTTTTTGAACTTTTATCCTTTCCCATGATGAGATAACCACCTCAAGGAGGTGAAGTGTATCGATTTACAACTTCCTTAGAAAAGTTGTATTGGGTTGTGAATAAAGTGGTGATTAAGTTGATATATCTTATCCAAAGAGATAAGTGATGGATGAAAGTTCATCTCTAGATTATCCTCAAGTGTTTTGCATGTCAAGATATGAGTTCATGCACGAACACATGTCAACCATACATGGACACGTGGCACCTAGTAGCTTAAAATGATGACACCTCATATACCCACTTTTCATGAACCTCAAGTATATATACCACTCTTTTCACCTATTAGTGAAATTTTTGGAAAATTACCACCCTCTTGCTCTTAGATATCGTGAATAAAATCTTGGTATCATGCATAGGTGAAGTATTTTCGTGCATAGAGCCTTGGTATCGTCCATAGCAAGGTGATATCAGCCTAGCAAGGTGATATCGGCCTAGCAAGGTGATATCGGCCACAAGTGAGGGATATCGGCCACAAGTGGTGTGATATCATGCATAGTGCTAAGGAGCTCAAGTCTTGGACCTTGGATAAGCTCATCTTCAACCTTAGGAACATGAATCTTTGGAGCTTGGAGCTTTTAAGTTGTTCTTGAGGAAGGTTATATAACTTGAGCCCAATTATATTATTATGCACCTTCAATTCTGTCATACTTATTGATCTACTTGCAGTTTTGAATTCTCTTGAATAATTGATGATCCTATGAGTTCTAAAAGTTTCATGAGACTTTTTTCCATGAATTATAATAGTAATAACAAGAGTCTAGAGGTTGATGATGATGACATCATCAAGGGTAAATTGATATTGGGTTGAAGCACATACCTCCAACCTGATATTGTGATGGAACCCTATATGATATGAAAACCGATATACCTTGGAACCCCACACCCCTATCGGTTTGTACAATGGGTTGTAAAAGGTTTAAACAGTTGTCTAGCTTGTCACTCAACATAATAATAGGATGGTACCTTGAAGGGATGAAAAGATATGAGCATAAGGGGTTAACCCGATATGCACACCTTAAATTTGAGTAACCTGGTATGCAAACCTTAAATTTGAGTAACCCGATATGGTGTGAAGCACACACACACTTCTTTACCCAATATGGTGTGAAGCACACACACACCTCTTTGCCCGATATGGTTTGAAGCATACACACACCTCTTTGCCTGATATGGTGTGAAGCATACACACACTTCTTTGCCCGATATGGTGTGAAGCATACACACACCTCTTTACCTGATATGGTGTGAAGAACACACACACCTTTTTGCCCGATATGGTGTCAATCATACACACAACTCTTTTCCCAATATGGGTAGAAAGCACACACCTATTGGATGATATGGTGGAAGAACCTCAAAACCCATATGAAGGAAAGCACCTCAAATGCAATGTACTTGATGGAGTAACACATGAGTTGTATTATATCAAGTCATATATTAAGATGCAAGGAGTTTAATGATTATTGATTAAGTAGACCAATGTACCTTGAAGGAAAGGTTGAGCCAACTTAATGAAGTATGAAGTAATCAACATCCTAGTGAGGATGAGAGAGAAACTCATACTTGTGTGATAATCATGTAATGAGCATTAATTAATACTCCTTATATGTGTAGAGTATGAATTAGGGTTTGATCTTTGATAATATGATTTTGAAACCCTAATCGGTTAATAATGGGAAATCCTAACCCTAATGAAGGGTGACAATATGTATTTGAAACCCTAATCGATTAATAATGGGAAACCCTAACTGTAATAGTGGGATAGTGGTATTACCCTTGTATTGCATGGTGTTGATATGTATTTGATATGGTTGTTATCATGAAATACTAACCATGCAGGTATCATGAGATGATGAGCATATCTAGGTATGAGTTATGTTGTTTTATGTGATACAGATTTAAATAGGCCTTGTGAGCCATGTGAGATACTTGTGCAACAAGTATCATGTATACCTTGGTCTAAGGACCTAGAGGTAATAGTTACATGATAAGTGGTAGCAGTGTTCATTGATGAATTAAGGGTGTAAATACCTAGATCTAGGAATCATGATGATGATAATGCTAAGGGATGAGACTTCCCAGTAATGAGATAAAGGAATGAGATATTGATTGTTATATGTGTTCCAAAGATTTTGAAAGTATTTGATAAATGCATTACATCTTTCTTTGTAGCATTTGTTATAATTCTTTCTTGTAACTTGGTTGATGTTAAAAGATATTGTAATACACCTAAGTAAACAAGTGGAATCTTATAATTTAGTGCCATGGCCATAGATCCATTCATCATCATGATTTGCTGAATGGTGAAATGAGTTTCACTCGGAGAGCATAATTTTGAATATGTGGGGGTGATGGGCACAAATATCCTTACGTCCTAATGAGGGATTGATGTGAGATCTCCTTCATTATAGTCCGGGATGGATGTATAATCTCTCGATGAAAATGAATCTAGGGATGGATAATTGAAATCTCCCTAAAGAGAGTGCATGTTGCGGTTGTAGCTCTATAGCAAAGATACCAATATGCCTTGGTAAGCTAAATGTGATTGACACGAGATGTCCTTCCAGTAGTCTCGTACTGACCGAGACTAATGAGGTCTTGGTAGCCGGCTCTTCCATTGACCTTGTATGGTACTGATGCCTTATGTAAATATGGTCGGTTGGAGTATGAGTGGTATACCTCATCTCCTCAGGACATAAGTGTGATTGAAAATATGTAATCAGATGTGTAGCGTATTTGCTTAAGGATTGAATACAGATTACATTGGTTGATGTTACATTTCTTTTATGCATCTTAAATGGATAGATGTTATACATGTTCTTCATATTTCTTATAAAAGGAATAGATGATTTACTACTTTATCATATATAGTTGGAATGCTTCAGAAGATTATATTACTCTACTCTGCTTAAACAGTGATTAAATCATGCTTATTAATGTAAAAGAATCCTCTGCTCAGTTTTATATTGTTTATCTGTGATAATAATATTGTTGGCGGAGAGTATATCTCTCACTGGTACTTGGGTCTCACTCTGTTGGTCACCAACACTTTTGGTGAATGCAGATGAGGAAGTAGAGACCATACTGCAAAGGGAGGACAACAACATCAAGGATAGCAGTAACAACTCCGGTTGAGTGTATTGTTTATCATGTCTTGTAGATAGAAGTCCTATGTGTCATCTCTATACTCTTAGGTCCTTGGAGTCAGTACATAATCGTTTTATGAACGATCTGAGATTTTGGCTTGTATGCCTCAAGGTCTTATGCTGCTTATGTATAGTTTTGGCAAAGCAATTGTTATATGTTATCCTCAATATGAGATGGTACACTGAATGTTCAATGTGAACCATGATGTATATAGTACTTTAGTTCTCTTCTTAAGAGTTTCTTGGAAATGGATCTCTTTGCAAAATGGTTTTAATTTTTAGTGATTTTGTTAATCCGCTGCTAATGTTTATTCCACAAGTATTAGTGGTGACGACTCGATTTGATGTCGGGTCGTCACACTTGGAGTGATAAAACCCACAGTTTTTGTAATGTACACATCCTTAACATGATTCCAATTAAGACAGTGACAAAGATAAGTGTTGTTTCAACCATCTCGTTTTAGCCTCTTCGTATTTATGTTATATAGTCTTGTTTGAAGATCTAATAAATAGAGTCCTTAAGACACTGGGGCACTACCATAAAAGATCTCATGTCTTGATATAGAAATTTGAGAATTATTTATTAGAAATACAAAACCATATTTTCCAAGAAATACATATTTAATTTTTCCATATATGGATGATACATAATAGTAGTTCTCTCACTAAATTACAAGCCTATTGGGAAAAAATAAACAATATGTGCCTATAGTTGTGGCAATAAATGTTGCTTCATTAACAACACTTAGTTCCACCTCTTCCTTCATAAAAAGTTTACTTATTTTTGTATCATGCATATTAGAACATGTGTGATATCCACATATAGTATCGAATACCCATGATGAAGAAGAATATAAGTTTAACTCTATAACATATATACCTAAATTGGATATTTCTATGCCTTCCTCTTCTTTAGTTCATCTAGGTAGGGAGGACATTTTCTTTTTTAATGTCTAGGAAGGTGACAATTTCCTTCTTTTCCTACTCCTCCTTTAGCTTTAGTACAAAAAACTTAAGGTTTTGGTCGAATATAGAACATTTCCTAGATTTACATTTGCCCTTTAACTTTCCTTTTTCTTTTTTGACCATCAACATGGACTCTGGTTTGTCTTTATTCATATGATTCTCAGTAGTTCTCAACATGCCAAGAAACTCTGACAAAGGTGGGACAAAATTATTCATGTTGTAGTTCATGAAAAATTTGTTGTAAGATTTCGGCAAAAATTGTAGTAAACATTTGTGGCCATCTCTTGGCCAAAAGGTTTCTCAATACAAATGGTATTTCATCATACCTAATTAACTTGAGAACATGGGGACCAGGTGGTTCACCCTCGGTTATGTTGCACATAAACAAGATAGTTGAAACATCATGCATCTCTTACCTTGCTTGTTCTTGTGGTATTTCCCTAGGATGTGATGCGATCTCTAGATCCCATGTTCTCATGATGCTTCTAAATCTCATGAATCATGGAGCATAGGATGAGTAACTTGATGTGTAACATCCCTAAATTTGAGGTTTATAATGATATTAAAAGGAATGGTTGTACTACCATATAACCAAGGTGCATCTCCTTTTACATAGCTCATCAATAGCTACACTATAATTAAGTGTACTCATAGAGCAATAGTACTAGGATGGGTGACCTATAGGGAATTTGATCCCTGGTTGTGCATGAGTGAAGACAAAGTATGCAATAGAGTCCAGTAATGGTACGTGGGTTTGGTCATCATTCCCTAAACTCTACTGGAGCCTTGGGTAGTGGTCCAAGACTTTAAACGTTATGCGATCTAGTTCCCATCTAGTAGGTGGGTCTCACATGTGCATGTTGCATGTTTTTATTCACTGATGTGGTCCATGCATGATGGAAAGTGTTATCTACATTATAGAGCCACACTTGCACTGGTATTCATTGGTGGGTCATTGAGGGTTTCCACTACAATGGGGAACAAATTATGAGTCCATATAGTTGAGCATTTATGAGTATTTGAAGAACCTAAATTGGGTAGATGATAACATCCCTATATTTGAGGCCTCACTAAAATGATCATAAAAGGTGAACTACTAATATCACCAAGAAGCACCTCCTTTTTAAGTAGCCCATTAATAGGTACTATAAGGTTAAGCATGTTTGGCCTAGAATAGCACTAGGATGGGTTCTTGTCAGGAAGTTGAACTCGAGTTGTGTGTGAGTAAGGAGCAATAACACAACTGAGGCTAGTGGTGGTTTGTGGGTCCATTTATTATAAGAAAAACTCTACTAGATCCTTAGGTAATTGAACTAGGTGT
This sequence comes from Alisma plantago-aquatica, assembly GCA_963693085.1. Classification (NCBI taxonomy): domain Eukaryota; kingdom Viridiplantae; phylum Streptophyta; class Magnoliopsida; order Alismatales; family Alismataceae; genus Alisma; species Alisma plantago-aquatica. The sequence continues at coordinate 613,476,043 of OY856413.1, forward strand.
TACTAATCATATCAGTGTTAGTTTCCCTCTAGTAGGTGGGTCCCACATGGGTAGTTTGCATGTCAGTCTTAAACCTTTGTACCATGTATTTTAGGAAGTAATATCCACATTGATGGAGCCATCATTGCATTGGTAGACATTGACATGACTTAATTACAAAAGTTAAACACAAGTGTACAATCAGAGTAGTAAAGGGACTCAATGAGGCCCGAATGTTGAACTCATGGAATTGGGACATTTAGAAACTACTACTAATCAAAATAGATTGGCTAATCCTAATAAAGGAGTTTATTTGGTGATTAAAATCTAATAATGAGAACTAAATGCACTGAAGTAAAGTTGTTGAAAGATCAGACGGATGGATTCCTTAGGATACCAATTTCACCATGGTGTCAATCTATAATGTTTTATATCAGATAAACACAACTTACCTTTGCTTCCTTAGATTAAATGACTCTAACTAGTACTACTACTTTCATATCATAACACACTATTTAACCAAGTTACTAATCTGCTTTTGCAACGTAAGTATAAGAGATAAGAGGATAAGAACTACCTTTAGACTATTAGTTCATAGTGCTTAGTCCACTTTGACATCACATTAGTTAATATGTTGATAATGACTTTCCTAACTGTTGAAACCTACTTTCACATAAGTAAAGAGTCTATTACAAACTTTTGGTAATCAAGCATAAATAAGGTAGTTAAGATTTTGAAGTTATCAAAATCCAAAGAAAAATATTATGAATGAAGATATAAACATGCATAGAATTAAGATCAGTTTACTCCTAAGTCCTAAAGAATGCAGGTTTAACCACTCATGTCCAATAAAGAATTCTAAGAATGGATGAAAAAAAAGAGAATCATAGAAAACTCCTGAAAGGTTTCTCTAGACTTTTCTTATCTTCCTTCTAGGGATATGGTTCCTTTTAGGATGTTCGGTGGGATAACCTCCAGATGCCTTGCCTTTAAGCGAAATCTTCAAATGATATGCCTCCAGGTGGTTGTCCCCTTTGGTTTATATAGAATAAATTAGGGTACCATTTGGTTATAGATCTTCGGACGTGCCTTTATTTGATCTTGACCCAGAGATAAAGGTTGATGCCACCGACACATCTACACTGACATGAGTTGGTGCCACCAACTCTTCACTTTTAATGTGGATCAGGGCTTCAAATATCAATGTCACTGATTTGTGTTCGTAGTATCGAGAAGCTTTTTAGCATTTCTCCTTCTCTTCTTCTTGATCCTTATTTTCCTATTATCGATCCTTCTCCTTCTCATGTCAGTGTCACTAACACCAATTAGGGTACTAAGTTTCTTCTATTTTGACTTGATCGTGTTTGCAATAAAGCATCAATATATATGTAAGTAATAAAGTAAAGAAACTTCAGCCTAAATACATGTAAAATGGATAATATTGATGCACATGGGCTATTTTATGCAATTTAGGAAAAATGTTCATTAAACACATGAATAAGGGAGAAATCATCCATAAATCATGCCTAATCAACCCCCAATTTTAGAAGATAAATCATGTGCATCAGAATCCCCTAAGATTGAATGTTGCTTACCCTCAAGCAACACTACTTTGGATCTAGTTAAAAAATCAAAACAAAGAGACATATGTGAACTAAATCATTCTAACCATCCTTCATTCGACGGTCCCAAATTGGTCCTTTCCAACCACAAAGCAACCAACAACTATATAAGTGATCGACTATGAAAATAACATCAAATTAGAAAGTAGAGTGATATCATGGAATGTCTGGGTTGTACGGAGTGCATCACAAAATTTCCCTATCGAAATTTCTCTATTCAATATGTCATATAATATGGATGTAATTCCATGCATGTGATTAAAAGAAAGAGAATAAATCTTCATTAGTGGCTATAATATAAAGCAGTGGGTGGATGGGATGGGTTGTTTGGAAATCAAAATCACACTTGATCTAATTCATTTATGTAAGAGAAAAATTGATGTAACTATATGAAGGATGGAATGAAAAATCTCCAACTACTACTATGTTTTGTGGAATGATGAATGTTGTGGATGCCTCATCCTAATGATAAGTGGAAGTGGGAGCTGACTTAACATAGAATTCCATAATCATATTCCTTATACATGAGAGATATGATTTATTCCTTCATCCTTTCCTCCATTCTCATTTTTCTTGGTTTTTCCTTTTAATATTTTCTATTTGCCTATTATTAGTCACACAAAATTGATATGTAATCTAGGATATTTTTTGACTTGAAGAAGGAGTGAGGATATGTACATTTTTTTGATCTATGTATTTAAAAAAGATCTAAAAAACATATATGAACCCATATGAACAATATGAGAAAATGAAGAATGCAACTATATGGAAGTTGGTAAGCAAATTAACCTATGTGGATGAACTACTAATGCAACAACGTTTTTGTATTTTTAATGCAAATCTAAACCATATGCTACCTATCATGATGAGTTGCAATTAAATATAAAGTGACTTGAATCAAGTATGAAGCCTATGGTGGTAGTAAAATGAAGTGAGATGAGGGTGTATGTCATCAAGAAACTAAGAGCTACACAATTTTCCTAACCATGATTCATCTCTCTTCTGTCAATTCAATATTTCAAGGTGATCAAAAATCTTATTTTTGAATTAACATAAAAGGTCATAATAATTCTTGGTTAGATCAGACTCAAACATATCTTCAATCAAAAAGTCAAGAGTAGAGTTAGCTATTAAGTTCTCCACCTATGTTTCTAAATTTACTACTTCACTCAAATCCTCATGTAAAGTACTCTTAAATATGCAAAATCAAATTTAAAAGATAAAGATTAGACATAGACTAATACGTCAATTGATTCAAGGATAATTTTTCTAAAATCCACTTTACACTAGATAGATGTGGATACATGCAAGAAATTGAAAATTGCAATAAAAGAAAACATGAACTAGCTAAGATGAAAATGCAAACTAATATGTAAATAATCAAAACAAAAATATAACTAGGCAAGTAAGATATATAGATGTAAGATAAATCCCATTTCGTACCACTATGCTTGAAATGATTGAAAACAAACTCAGAGATGGAACATGTCTACCAAACGGTCAAGCTCAAGGGAGGGGGGGTAAAATGTACCCAGTGGCATGTTTGGTTTGATTATCAGGGGTCTTTTTTCATCATTGTCTTGTAGGTACCGACTTGGGTCGGTGTCACTGGCTTTATTCTATAGTCCTGCATCAAGGGATCACTAAAGTTCAAGAATATGTGTTGGTGGTACCCACAAAGTATCAATTCCACAAACTTTTTTTGTAACTTCATCAAAGAAATTATGCGAACTCATAAGTTTGGGTTGGTGGTACCAACATTTTTCTATCAAATTATGAATGCCTCATAAATGATGAGTTGGTGCAAGAGACTTGTTTTGATGGTACCAATTTTCCCCTATTTTGTGCACTAAATAAATTCATCATGAACCATTACATTTCATCAGAACTAATTAAGATACAACTATAAAAATGCATAAAATATTGAATGAAAAAAATGTGTGGGTTGCCTGCCACAAAGCACCCATGTTTTATGTCATAGGCTTGACATTATTATTACCTCTATCATGGATTTTCATGAATAGATGGTGTAGAACGATTTAGCAATCACAATTCCACCTTGTCATTCTCAATCTATAGAATAAGTATCCTCATCCCATTCAATGATTATGTCCATAATATCTTGAAATAGTTGACCCAAGAGTAAGTCTGATCCTTTCATTTCTAGTATATCCATTTCCACAAATTCAATTGGGTACATTAATTTATCTACCTAGACTAGTAGGTATTTACTTATCCCAAGAGGGTTGACTATGGAGTCATCTTCCAGTAGTACAACATATTGTTATCGGTAGGTTCTCTCAATCCAAGTTTTTTAAATGTGGAAAGTGGTATCAATTTTATGCATACCCTGGACTCATAGAGTGCTTATTTGATCTTTCTATTCCCAATGGAACACGGGATATTGACACATTCTGGGCCTTTCCTTGTCTATGACAGCCTCCTTGACTCCTTTCACTCATCATGTCATAGAATTTTTTATTACCCAAAACCTAAGTCCAAATGACTACAAAGTCAATGGCGATAGGATCTAGCATATGTCCCTAGCATGGTATTATTAAGGCGGAAATGTGGGAGCATAAAAGATTATCATACATGAATAAACAACAAGATAAAAGCACAAATCATAATCTCAACCTTCAACTAGTATTATTTAGCAACATTGTCTTATTGCAAGATTACATATTATAGAGTACAGTTTTACAAGTATGCTCTTGTAGACTAGGGATCTTACAACATATACAGATGATACGGATCACGAATCTCATCAAATCCTAGCAATATCTGAACCAATAAAATACATGAAACAAAGCAGATCAACACACGAGGTGTTGAGTATAGGGCAGAAAGATACATATATATAAGCTTGACATAATTTGAAAAGATTTCAGGAATAAACAAACAAGAATAAACAAGTTAAGTATTTAGAAAAACCAAAACATGTGTTTTATGTCATTTTACTCCTATTATACCAACAATATCATGTATTCATAAGGCCTTTGATTACTTCCTATTACAAGAGTTTGTGAGGATGTTCAAGAATAGCTAACACTTTTATACGTGATGGACCTCGAGGCCATCTGCAAGAGCTAACCCTATTTTTCATGAGGGACCTCAATGAATAAAGTCATTGAGCAAAACCTTGTTTCAACATTGTATAATGGAGTTCTAATTTATGTGTGCAAGTTACAAAACAAAAAGACAAACATCGAATACAATACCAGAATACTACATGGCAATATTTGAGTAAGTAAACAAACATACATATGTATCACATTTCAAACAAGAAATCCAAAGTCAAATAATTATTCAAGCTAATATCTAATTCAGAGATTCAAAACCTAACTCAACCCTGACCACCTAGCCATCAGAAAAGCTTGATTAAGTACAAGATTATATACATATATTAGATTCTCATCATTAACCCTAATTAGATCCACTTTTAGAGTTTTACTAAGTTAGGTTTAAAGTTGGTTAATTATGTGTTTGATGATCTTTTATTGAATTAGATCGCATCATAAATGTGTGTTTCAAGTTTAATGTCATCCTAAGGTTTCATTCATTTGATATGATCATTACAAGGTTTGAGTCATTTGTGTACAATCTAGGGTCAAAAGACTCACAATAGGACAAACAAGGTCATGATCATCAAGACACAAGAACCAAGCATCAAAGATGGTTTATATCAGCAACATTAGGTCATAAGAAACACACTTCAATATATGTAGATGTCCCCTAGGGTCTAGGAATCATATTCCCGACCTTGGGTATTAATATTTGAACATATATGCAGGCATCAACATAATTCATATACCGTTAGGGGTCAACATAACACTTAGTTGGCCATGTACAATGATGCATGGGTTTTGAGTCACTTTTATAGGCCTGTTTTATATCTGTTTTGTGCATATATTTGTCATTTTCTTGATTATATTTGCATAATTCACTATTGTTGGCCTGTACACTCTGTTTGCATAAAATTATACTTATTTTATCATATTTATATGATTTTATACATTCCTCGTACTTATGCACGTTTCTCTACACTTTTTAGGTACGTTATGCACATTATAGTATCAGTGCCACCGACCCATCTGGTCGGTGCCACCGAGATTTCATCAGTAGTTAGCCTGAAGAGAAGAGAAGACTTTGTTCCACTGACCATCCTGTCGGTGGTACTGAGTCGGCCGAATTCTGTAATCAATTAGATCGCCCAGATCCAATGGTCCATATAATGTGGTACCGTAAGTTGGCCCTATGAGTTAGGGCAAGGACGGCCAGACCTAGGGGATTATCTCATTACACACCGCACGAATTTCAGAGAGGAGAGGGAGAGGAGAATGGAGTTGAAGGCCACCAACCGGGTGATCCGAGCACCTCCAACGGGCATTTTTGCTGACGGAAGACTGCAGAACATGCATTTCTTGAGGAGGATTATTCAGAATACCTTCTTTCCAGGGGTTACACGAATTTCCTTCATGTTTCCCACATTTTTCTCCTTTCTCTCCATGTATTTGAAATTGAAACCCATGCAGGGCTAATCCCCTCCTTTCCTTAGGACTCAGGAGTAGTCGTTGTATTGACTTTTTGCATGAATTAATATAGATTTATATTTAATCCGAGATATATAGTTGTGTTTTGAATGATCTACCTATGCTTGATCACCATCGGTAGAGTACTAGACTAATAATTTCTCTGGAAGGAGGATTAAAGGTTAGAAAACCACAATCTATACACTTTCTTAAGCATTCTTTGGAAAAGGTAACATATGATTAGTGGAAAGAAATCCATTCTTCGATAATGCATTTAGACTACGATTTAATTTGCTATGGAAGTTGAATTTGCTTAGATCTAGGTAGTGAATTGTACCGTGGAAGCGGACAATTCTGACTACAGACTTTCTGTCTAGGTTAAGAGTAAAATTTGTGTTAATTTAGTAGAAATTAGGTATAATGAGCCCCCGTGGTGAAATCGATTATCCTAAGAAATCCATCTCATTTGATTTAACCACCAATAATTTTCGTTTGATTCTCTTTTTATTTTGTTTAAACTCAAATTCAACCTTTTAATCAGCCTAGTTGATTGCATTGTAGTTAGTAGTAGTCACTGAGACTACGACTCCCTGAGTTCGACTTGGGCCTCACATAGGCCTATATTACTCGACGCGTACACTTGCGTTTATACGCATGGTTTTAGTGTGTCAAGTTTTTGGCGCCATTACCAGGGAGACGGAAAGTTTTCAGCACTATGAGTGTTGCGGTCGGCCACTCACTTTTTATTTCTCGTAATTTTATTTTAGTATTTTGAACTGAATTGCAAATCTTATTTATCTTTTTCAATTATTAGTACCAGTTATACACTGTTATTTGAAATTTCAAGGTACTAGTACAGCAACAATGTGTGACCGAGAAACAACTGAAGAAAAGACCATATGGGAGAAGATCAAGGTGTCTTCTTCGACTGCTCAACTGGGCCCGATAAAGAAACGGACAGTGAATGTGGCATAATTCAAGATTGATCCAGGGTTGAAAGCATTAATTAAATCGCAAGCTTTTCAAGGGCACACTCATGAAGACCCAGTGGCACATATCAGCAACTTTGTAGAGAGTTGTGACATGGTGAAGGTGGATTGGTATCCACAGACGGCTATTTACCTGAAGCAATTTCAATCATCGCTAGAAGACAAGGCAAAAGAATGTCTATACAACATGCCAAAGGAATCAGTTGAGACATGGGATCAGATGATTGAGATCTTCTTTGAAAGATACTTCCCGCCGGAGAAGACCAATCGGTTGGTCTGGAAGATTTATAACTTCAAGCAACAGGCTAGGGAATCTAATACAAAACGTAGGAAAGATTCCAAAATATTCTCAGAAAAGTCTCTCGTCATGGGATAGATCTGGAGAACCAGGCGAAGATGTTCTATTTTGGTCTGAACCATAACGAGCATGTCACTCTCGATAGTGCAGGCATAGGGTTCTTTCTCAACAACATGCCATCTAAGTGCCAGGAGATATTGTAGAACATGGCCAAAAACCAATCCTGGGTTAATGAGAGAGAACGCCTGGAGCACATCAAGTGTGGCAGAGTTAAAGGTGATCAATGCATTGAATGAAAAGCTGGATTTGATTACTAAGAAGGTATATCATAAGGAAGAGGAAGAAGAGGTAGAAAAGGCCAAATACATGAGGCAACAGGGGTACAGAAACAATGAAGAAGATAGTACCAATGAGATGTTGAGGAAACTGCTCTAGAAAAATGAGTTGTTCATGGGACAGACACAGCAGGTTCTTCAAAACCATGGGGCACAGATATAGAGCATGCAGTATCAAATTTATCAAATTGTGGAGGAGACGGATTCCATGAAGAAGCTCATTCAGTAAGAACCTACTGGGAATGTAGAACATGTGCAACAACATCAATAGGTTAAATATATCTCGGTCAATAAGAAGCCAAAGCCCCCTATTGAGGAGATACCTGAGCAGAACATCATACAGTTAGATATGGAATATGTCCCCAAAGATCCATACCCTCACAGTTTGTATGGACTACTAGGAGGGTGCAGAACACCACACAAGGAAGAGAAGGTGAAGGCTCTACTCCGTAGTGGAGCATCCACAATCAATAAGGAGACACCCACAAATAAGGATAAGTAGCCACAAGTCATGCCATCCCCAGAAGATGTGCCAAATTATATCTCAGAAGGTGGTGTTGAAGCAAGCTTAGGGGAGGAGACCCCCAAAGTTCCATATGTTCCACCGCACAAGCGCATAGAGAAATCAAGTGTGTCATTCCTGAATAGTATGAAGCTGAGGAAAGAGCAAAGGAACTTTAGGAAATTTCTTGAGATTTTCTGAAAGCTCCACATCAACATCCCACTAGGGGAGGCCATAGAGCAAATTACTGCATATGGAAGATTCATGAATGACATCATCAACAAGAAATGTAGGATCAAAGATACAGATGTTTGGTGCATTGATGAAGCGGTGAGTTCTATTATTCAAGGAAAGTTGCCAAGAAAGAGGAAGGATCCAGGATGTTTCTACATCCCATGTTCTATAGGTGGAAAAAAATTCCCACAAGCACGGTGTGACTCAGGGGCAAGCATTAACCTCATGCCTCTTTCTACTTTTCAGAAGTTGGGATTGAAGAAGCAAATAGAAACCTCCATGACAATTGAGTTGGTAGATGGATCAATTGTGAAGTCACAAGGTATATGCGAGGATGTGCTAGTCAAAGCAGACAAGTTCATCTTTCCTGTAGATTTTGTGGTCATGGATATGCCTGAGATGAAAGCATCTGAGATTCTATTGGGAAGGCCATTCCAAGCTACGGCTGATGTGATCACTACCATTGGGTGAGGTTACTTGACACTAAGGATTGGTGATGATAGAGTTGAGTTTAAGCTTCCATCTGAATCATCAGAGCCACCCCTTGACAACATAGGTTGAAGGTATTCCTCATGTCAAGCCTAGGACATTAATCTAGGGTGCTTGTTGGGAGGCAACCCAACTTTTAGATTGTTTCTTTATGTTCTTTTAATTTTATGCACTTAGTTTTTCTTAATCTTTAGTAATTTTTTGTAAAAATGGTACCTTGATTCGTGTTTGCAAGTGTGCAGAACATACAGGGTCGGTACCACTGACATACATGTCAGTGGTACTGAGATTTGATCAAAGTTGGATCGGCTTCAGAAAGGTAGAGTCGGTACCACCGAAATTCAAGTTGGTGCCACCCACTTCCCTAAAGATTTTCAGAAAGTTACAGGCGCGTACATCTGCTAAATTGTTGGTACCACCGACTTCCTAGTCGGTGCCACCAAAATTTTTTATTGTTCTAGGTTCGGTGGGTTCGTCGGAAGCACCGACATGTTGGCAGAGTTGGTACCACCAAAATTAGAGTCGGTGCAACTGACAACTAGCAGACAACCACCTGAAAGAGGTCGTAAACAACACCAAAATAGTTCTTTTAGCACCGTTTTTTGTAGAGAAAAGAAGGATAAAGAATGTCATGTATTATCACCACAGACACAAAAATGGGCCACCAATAAGAGGGAGATTAGTAAGAAAATTTTGGTCAAATGAGCCTCCAACCATCCACCTCCACCGCCGTTCAGAGCAAATGGTACCGTTGTTCCACCTCTTAAGTTGGAATTTTAACTATGAGGCCATAGTCATATTCACGCTTGCGGGGTGCTGGAACAGCCTTTTGTCTTAGTTTTTCTTTATTTCTATTGTGATGTTTTATTTTTGAAAAAATTAGTTGTTCTTATTTCTAGGTTTATTCCAATTTTTAGGATCCACAATCTATCTAGTGTAATTTGTGGAGAAGTATATGCATGGTTTTTATTTGAGTATATCAATCTATGGGGCTGTGTGCACATGAAAAATGAAACAATTTAAAAAAAATTGAGCTTATCTTGTGAGTAATTGAGTTGCATAATTGAGGAAGTGTTTGGGTAAGTCAGCTTCAGGAAATGGGGATATGAATGACCATCTTAATTGTCCAAGGAAAGTGATTGACAAGGTTGTTGAGCCCAATCCGACCAACACTAACGTGACCTTAAACTAAAATTTAAGAGAGAAATCCCTTGATTACCCTGTACACAGGTCATTAGAGAGGGACGTATGATTTTCTCTGAAGATTCTATCTCTTAGTCGTGTGATCTCATCCACCGCACACATCTTCTTTACACTCCACCATAAGAAGATTGAGTACATGTTATCATTCTTTCTTTTGATTGCATTTACATTACATAGTAGACCTTGCATCATAGTTGTTTATTTTAGCTTGCATTAGTGAAATATATATATATATATATATAGAAAATCATACGTGCACAACAAAATTTGGGTGCATGTCATATTAGTTGCACAACATTTTTGTTCATATATTTACAACAGCATTACATAAAGCATACAGTATTATCATGTGCTAAGCTTATTCTTATAAAACATAAGAAGGTAGTGATTTTGCCCATACCCTTCAAAGTAAGAAAAAAAATGTCATGATTAGAAAAGTGTAGTATAAGCATAAGCCTGTAATAGTATGTTGAAAAGGGGATTGAAAAGAAAATAAGAAAAATCGAAAAAAAAGAAGGATTGAGTATAGTTTCAGAAAGTGAGGGAGAAGGGGCATAGTTCTACCTGTGTCATAAGGAAGAATTAGTACATTATGTAGTTGTATAGATGCTTCGTCTTATATTCAGATGAAATAATAGTTGCCTGCATCATTCCACCTTGATGATTAGGCATTAGAATCATTTAATAATTTTCATCATCATAGGTTCATCATAATTGTTGATTCCATGAATGATTCTATGTGCTCATGATTCTTCCACAGCCACCCATCCCGACCACCCGTTGCTCTTATCAGTAGGCCACTCATTTGATTTTCTCCTCATTCATTTTCTATCAGAAGAACGAGTTCCATGTATATGGTAGTTAGAGAAAATGAGCAATGTAGATACGAGATCACACGATGCACCAAGTATGAACCGAACGAGTTTATCATATTAACTACTTTAATTGATAGTGTTTCATTGATTGGGGGACGTACATCATTTATAGAGGTTTCTAGTCGCCTGGATGGCAGTTAGTGTTCAATGGTCAGTGAGGGCCGGTATGAGGACCGAAGGTGGGGACTTTTTAGATGTACTTTATGCACTTATGCCCTTCAGCTGACTTATCTCAATCAGATCCAAAGGTTTTGTTGCTTAAGGATGAGTAAGGTTTAAGCTTAGGGGAGTTTGATGCATGGGTTTTGAGTCGCTTTTACATGCCTATTTTATATCTATTTTGTGCATATATTTGTTATTTTCTTGATTATATTTGCATAATTCACTATTGTTGGCATGTACACTCTGTTTGCATCAAATTATACTTATTTTATCATATTTATATGATTTTATGCATTCCCCGCACTTATGCACGTTTCTCTACACCTTTCAGGTACTTTATGCACATTACAGTGTCGGTGCCACCAACCCATCTAGTTAGTTCCACTGAGATTTCATCAGTAGTCAGCCTGAAGAGAAGAGCAAACTCAGTGCCACTGACCATCCTATCGGTGGTACTGACTCTGTTGGATTCTGTAATCAATTAGATCACCCAGATCCAATGGGACACATTATGAGGTAAGTTGGCCCTATGACTTAGGGCAAGGACGGCCAAACCTAGGGGATTATCTCATTACACGCCGCACGAAGTCCAGAGAGGAGAGGGAGAGGAGAACGGAGTTGAAGGCCACCAACCGGGTGATCTGAGCACCTCCAATAGGCATTTTTTCTGACAGAAGACTGCGGAACGTGCATTTCTCAAGGAGGATTATCCGGAATACCTTCTATCTAGGGGTTACATGAATTTTCTTCATGTTTCCCACGTTTTTCTCCTTTCTCACCATGTATTCACAACTGAAAACTATGTGTGGCTAATCCCCTCCTTTCCTTAGGACCCGAGAGTAGCCTAGGGGATCATTGTATTGACTTTTTGTATGAATTAATATAGATTTCTATTTAATCCTGGATATATAGTTGTGTTTTGAATGATCTACCTATGCTTGATCACCATCGGTAGAGTACTAGACTGGTAATTGCTCTGGAAGCAGGATTAAAGGTTAGGAAACCACAATCTATACACTTTCTTAAGCGTTCTTTGGAAAAGGTAACGTACGGTTAGTGGAAATAAACCCAAAGTCTTCGATATTGCATCTAGACTAAGATTTAATTTGCTACGGAATTGGAATTTTCATAGATCTAGGTAGTGAATTACATCATGGAAGCGGACAATTCTGACTACAGGCTTTATGTCCAAGTTAAGAGTAAAATTTTTGTTAATTTGGTAGAAATTAGGTATAACGAGACCCCATGGTGAAATCGGTTATCCTAAGGAATCCATCTCATTTGATTTAACCACCATTAATTTTTATTTAATTCTATTTTTATTTTGTTTAAACTCAAGTTCAACCTTTTATTCAGCCTAGTTGATCGCATCGTAGTTAGTAGTAGTCACTGAGACTATGTCTCCCTAAGTTTGACTCAGGCCTCACATAGGCCTATATTACTCGACGTGTACACTTGCATTTATACGCATGGTTTTAGCATGTCATACAACAAGGTGATCAAGCACACAAAATTGACTCTAATTTGAGAGGAGAGATCATAGTAGTAATATTCACATTGAGATTATGGCACAAGCATAGCAAACTAGTCATGTATGGGCATACTAGGTCATAACTAGTGGATTTGAGCACATGCCTCATCACACCATATGATAGAGTGATCCCATGCATTAGGTACTCTAAGACATCCTAGAGTTACTGAATTCTAGAGTAGAGAGGGGGTAATGCACAAAGTAGGTCAAACATATCATTAGAATCAAGTCCATTCAAATATCAACATAAAGGGGCCACTTTCAAGCATGAAGTGCCGAAAGGGGTTATTAGGATCTTCATGAAGTTTGAATATGTACAAGAATTATTGAATCATTGAGAAAGAGTGTAAAGGTACATTAAAGGTTCAAGCTTTATCATAATGATGCATTCAAAGTGTTCATTATACATAAAATTAGCATATTTAACAAAATTAGGGATTGCCAGATATAATTAGGTTCTATAACTATGTCCATTGTGTAGGTCTCATCGAGAAGATCGATTTCATATATATATATATACTTACCCATTTTGGACTTAGGATGAGTGAGTTATGCATATTTAAAAAAATGCATTATGTTATATAGAAATTAGAAGGGGTGTGATCATTTGATGCAGTGATGGAGGTCAATCATGGATTTTCAATCTAGTGGCCCTGGGAGCATGTGCCTCACATTAGCCCAATGATGGCTTGGAGCCTAGGAGGGTGTGGCCCAAGCTCATAGCTGCCACGCAGAGCTTTCCAACAATAACGGGTCGTTCCTAACTACCACTTGCCTACTAGAGCCGCCCATCCAACCATGGGGTGAGGACCTAGCGGCCAACGGTTTGCCTACCAGTGGGCCATGGTCAACACTCACTTTGACACTCACTATTCTAAATGAAAAACCAAGCAGCTCATCCATATGAAGCACTGGGATCCAACAGACATGAGTCTGTCATCAACCCAGGAGAGCAGCCCATGTTGCAAAGGTCGGTCATGCGGGTGTTGCTTCCCAGGACTGAGAGGAAAATGTAAGGGTGGAAGAGATAGGGCATGTGATGGGGTTTCTCAAACTCAGTGCGACATTGCAAGTTTTGAGCTAGACTTTCCAAACTCTGAGGCACAAGGAAACGAGATCCACCATGGCATCGATGCCCTAGGGCTGGAGTAAATAGGGAAGGGGGTAAACGACTCTAGGACACTATATGCTTCACAAATGGGGGCAAGTATACCGCAAGGCAGACAAGTGATGAAGGAGTGCTTCAATTCTACATATGGATGTTTCAAATGGGGTGATTGTATGGGGTCGTGGTGGTGGTACGTGGCGTCAACACCACCTTCGTTGGCCCCTTATACGATGCTAGGACAGAGGTGTGTAGCCATTGGATTAGAGGGTATCCATCCTTGGCTTTGGATCTAATGACCATGAGTCATTGATCTCAGGAGGTGGATCCAAGTGAAAGAGATAAGGGTAGGAGGGCCTACATGGGCTGCACACATCATTTCAGCCCCAAATAGGGTCAAAATGGAATTAAATTGATTAAATCAATTGAAAAGGAGCAAAAATGGAAAGGTCATAACTTGGGCTACAAAAGTCAGAATAAGGCAATTTTTTTGTCCTTGGATTCACAATTGAATCCTTTGCAACATGGTATAAGTAGGATGTAAGAAGACATATAAGATGTTTAATTTTGGTTACAATAGGGTGATTCATAAAGCATGAAACTTAGATCAATTGTGTGAATTAATGTCACCCATTATAAAATTGGTCATGGATGTCATTGAATTAGAGCATCACCAAATTTTCACAATCAATTTGATATTATATTGAGTGAGAGGCTGTAAGGAGGCGAGATCACCCCCCTACTTAAATTTAACAGAAAATACAATACATCCCTCAAATTATTAAGAACATTTTGATGGAAGGATGCATGCATAATAAATCCATTTAAATAAGCATGGACCAAATACAACCATTGTCAATAGTAGCAGCGGAAGAAAGTAAGATGAGAAATTCTAAACTATTACATAGATTGTTCCAAAAGAAGAAGTAGATAAGAATCTAGGCTATTACAAAGCTCTTATTTCTAGAGTTCATAACATATATTTTTGAGCAAGGTTTTAGTAGCATCAACCTTGCCATGATATCAACTTCACTCCTGCCCTGGGTTTCCTGGTGCTTGTTCTAGCCCTTGTCCTGGTTTTGGGTGGTTGGGGAGCACCCAGAAAGAGAAAGATAGAAACATATGTGTCACAACATGATAAAGTACAAGAATCATATTAAGGAATGGAAACATAAAGATTTTTTACACTAAGAGTGTTCAAGAGTATGAGGCATGTAATTCAAATAGGATCTCTGCCAAGCATATAAGTCAAAAATAGCACAAGCATGATTCATTATGACTAATCTAAACTAACATAGGGTGAGGTGCCTACCAACCTCAACCAGGAGGAGAGGGGAAATAACATCCCAAACCTCAAAAAATATATAAAGTGGCAGGGAGACTAAAACCCCAGTGCCTATGGCAGGGGGACTAAAACCCCAGTGCCCTATGGGTGACTTGTACTCATGTACACTATATTAGTTAACTAGTCAAACTATCATTATCATGCTTACAATTTACATTGGTAGAGAAAGAAAATAACAATGAATCAAGTGGGGCCCAATGACCCATACATTTCCAAGAGATAATCATAAAAGATGTTCATACAACAAGATTTCATATTGGATATTCAAATGAACAGTTTAAGGGCAACATGTATATATCAAGATCTCAATCACATCAATAAGGCAAGTGGGGTCACTTGACCCATATTCATCAAGGAATAACATTATAGCAAGAATATGCATCATAGTTACAAATTTTCATGTCCAAGTAGAAGATGGAGAATATTATCATATGTATGCCTCATATGGGAAAACTAGGTTAAATATGATAGGAATCCCAACTGAGGTGTTAGAATGCACATACCTGTTCTTTCTTTCTAGATTATCCCTTATCCACTAAGATATCAGGTCCAAACTCACTTTAACCTAGGTTCAAAGATTAATGCATGCATTAGGTTACTTAAATGTACTTTAAGTGTAAAATGTCCACATTTATAACCCATGGGTAAAGGCTTTGGATTTTGGTTCTTGAAATAGGGTCAAACGATCCCTAATATTTGTCTACTCAAGAAAACATATTTTCTTGTCAAAACCAGAGTTAAAACACTATTACTATCATTTTTTTATCACTTTATACATTTAAATTAGTGTTTGAATTAATTAATAGGTTTGTAATGGAAAACAAGATTCAAAACTTGAAAATCGGATTCTACATGATTTTATCTTTCCAATGAGTATTTGTTTGTATTTTTCTGACAACCGAGCGATTTTCTATGAATTAAACAAGATTGACCAATTAATTGCTAAATGGGTAAAAAAAACAAGTTCAGATGACGGATCTGCCCTTGGCGAGAGGATCAGGAAGGAAGGGCGCCGAGAGCAAAATGTTAAAAATCACCCGAGCTTCTTCAAGCTTGGGGTGCAGCCATGGGCCGTGGGTGTAGCAAGGTGGTGTGGGCATTTTTGCGTTTCTCCACCAAAATCGACGTTCAGGTACTCAAAACGAAGAGGATCGAGAGAGGAACTCACAAAACCAAACGATTTTGATGATGGTTCCTCCTAGCTCCGTGGAGAGGGGCCGCAATATCATAGGGAAAAGCTCCTCGCCGGACGCTTTCCCCGCTTCCTCGGTCAAAATTGGTGGTGTGGGCAAGTTGCTAAGGGGCCGACGGAGGTGTGTGGGTGGTCTTTTATAGATGGGGGAGCCTGTGGAGCTGAAGCGGAGGTGGCCGTGAGAGGCCATGGTCGGCGCCGCTTAGAGTTTCGGCTACACTGCACCATGCTGGATGAGTGAGAGCTCAAATGAACCAGAGGGTCACTACAAATCTGTAGGTGAAGAAATTTCTAGAAAAGACGGAGAAATGAGGGAGAACGGTGGAGACGAAGCGAGCCGCGACTGCTCGTTGCTCCTACAGTTAGCCGAAGGTAGGATATGAAGAGCCGACCATCGAATCAGATCCACATCCACCCTGGATTGTTGGATCGCGGCCCACGATGGGCCTGACACGCGTGACAGTCATTTAAAGCTGAACTTAGGCTTAAATGACGCAATGATATAACGATGGCTATTAAGTCACACTATATTAAAAACTTGTTAAATGCATTTGGAAGGTCAAATGAACTCCAAATGACCTCAAATTTTAACCATAGGTTGCTAATGACGTCTATATTCATTCTATACAATTAGATTTGAATTTTACCCAATATTTGGCCTCCAATAATTATTTTTATTATTAAAGCTTATATTAATATAATGCTTAAGCAAATAATTATGTGTTGCTTTTATAAGCAATCCTTGATTCCCAAATTCGATATTTGGAGTCCAAGGTTCCTCCACCCATTAAAAACATGCATTTTCAAGATTATTTAGCCCATAATAAGAGTGAGGTATGAAAGTTGGTTATTTATTCATCATTTAATTTACACTTGCTAATTAAATCACTTCTTATCCATTAATATTTATTCTTGAGCTCCAACATTATCCATTAGACAACAAATTCGTGGTTAATGGTAAATTGCATAATTACCCCATCCATATATTAATTTGTGGTATTTTGTGCATCTAACCCTCAAATTGGCATAAAGTGTACTTCAATCATCAATTTCTCAAATATTCAATATTAAGGACACAAAATGGAGGAGAAAGAAATTAACATAAAAATTGAGGTGGAAATGATAATTTTATTGAAACTTAGGACGTTAAAGCACTCCACCCGTTAGAAAGGATTTCATCCCCGAAATCTCATACAAAAAGAGAAGGGTGAGATCGGAGCATTTCTTCTCTTAGCTCCCAAGTGGTTTCTTCTAGCCCATGATACTTCCACAACACCTTCACTAACTGAATCTCTCTATTCTTCAACTGTTTCACCCGAGTGTCTAGGATTTTTACAGGTAGTTCCTCATAGGTTAGGTTTTCATGAATCTCCAAGGGTTCTATTGTGAGTACATGAGAAGGGTCCTCCACATACTTTCTCAGCACGGACACATGAAAGACATTGTGTATCTTATCATAAGCAGGAGGAAGAGCCAGGCGGTATGCACAATCACCAATCTTAGACAAGATCTCAAAAGGTCCCACATAATTTGGGCTAAGCTTGCCTTTGACTTTGGATCGGGCAATAGAGCGTATTGGCTTGACCTTCAAAAACACATGGTCTCCAACAAGGAAGCTCACATCAGACCTATGCTTATCAGCATACATCTTCTGTCAGTCTTGAGCAGCTTTCAAACACTTCTTAATCAGCTGAACCTTCTCTATCATCATTTGCATATTGTCAGTCTTCACCAAGGAATGTTCACCCACATCATCCCAATGCAACGGGGAATGACAGGGTCTTCCGTACAAAACTTCATACGAAGGCATTCCTATGCTAGCCGGGTAGTTGTTATTGTACGCAAACTCAGCCAGAGGTAGATATCTATCCCATGCTCCTCCCCAGTCCATCACACAAGAACGAAGAAGGTCTTCTAAGATTTGTATAGTTCTTTTAGATTGACCATCAGTCTGGGGGTGATAAGCAGTGCTAAACCGTAGGTCAGTCCCCATTTCTTCTTGTATCTGGCTCCATAGATGAGAAGTGAACTTGGGATCACGGTCAGAAACTATCACTTCCGGTACACCATGTAGACGAACTATCCACTCCAGATATATCTGTTCCATATCCTCCACTTTGTAATTGGACTTGAAAGGAAGAAAGTGAGCAGACTTAGTGAGGTGATCAATGACAACCCACACAACGTCGTAGCCTTTTCTGGTCTTGGGGAAACTAATGACAAAGTCCATCATGATCTTCTCCCATTTCCATTCTGGAATTTCAAGCGGATGGAGGAGACCACCAAGTCGTTGATGTTCTATCTTAACTTGTTGACAGGTCAAACACTTTGACACGAACAAAGCTATATCCGTCTTCATGTTCTTCCACCAGAAACTGCACTGCAGGTCCTTGTACATCTTGGTCGTGCTAGGGTGAATTGTGTACTTGGACCCATGAGCTTCACAGAGAATCTTCTGTCGCAGTTTGCCAACATCAGGAACCCACAATCTTTGTCAAAAACGGAGTGCACCATTGACTCCAACAGAGAAATCAGATTGCAGTTTCAAGTTTAAGGCTTTCATCCCTTCTAGCTCAGGACTCTCCAACTGGGCAGTGATAATATCAGACATCCAGCTTGGAGTGATTGACAGGCTGGCCATGTGAACACATAGCTTATCGTCAACTTCATCATCTGGGATTTCTGTCCGTTGTGGTCACCATCCAGAAACATACTCCATGTTCTTCCAAACAGAATAAGTTATAGCAGCACATGTCCCAGACTTCTTCTGACTCAAGGCATCAGCAACTATGTTGGCTTTACCGGGATGATAAGTGATGGTAAAGTCATAGTCCTTGAGATACTCCATCCATCTACGCTGTCTCAGGTTCAAGTCTTTTTGTGTCAGGAGGTACTTTAAGCTTTTATGATCAGAGAAGACCTCAAACTGAACCCCATAGATGTAATGTCGCCAGATCTTTAGAGCATGAACAATAGCTGCGAGCTCTAAATCGTGTGTATGCCAGTTTTCTTCATTCGGCTTCAACTGGCGAGAGGCGTAGGCAATCACCTTACCTTCTTACATTAGAACGCATCCCAGTCCTTGCTTGGAGGCATCAGTGTAAATGACGTAGGGTTTTCCTTCAATAGGTAGAGCAAGAATAGGAGCAGATGCCAGGCATTGCTTTAGCTTTTGGAAACTATCCTCACACTTAGGCGACCAAACAAACTTGACATCCTTTCGTGTCAACTTCGTCATAGGAAGAGTGAGCTCTGAGAAGTTTTTAATAAACTTCCTGTAGTAACCTGCCAGACCGAGGAAACTACGAATTTCATATGGATTCTTTGGAGCCTTCCACTTGGTCACTGACTCAACCTTTGTAGGGTCAACAGCAATGTGTCCTCCAGAAATGACGTGACCGAGAAACATAACTTCTTTAATCCAGAACTCACACTTTGAGAATTTAGCATAAAGTTGATTTTCTTGCAGTGTATTGAGTGTCAGTCTTAAGTGCTCGCGATGTTGCTCTTCCGACTCAGAATATATCAAGACATCATCAATAAAAACCACAACGAATCGATCAAGGTAGGGGTGAAACACTCGATTCATCAAGTCCATGAAAGCAGCTGGGACATTAGTCAAACCAAACGGCATGACCAGAAATTCATAATGCCCATATCTGGTTCTGAAAGCTGTTTTTGGGATGTCTTCATCCTTCACTCGCATTTGGTAGTAGCCACTCCACAAGTCCATCTTTGAAAAGACAGTGACGGACTTGAGTTGGTCAAAGAGATCATCAATTCGAGGCAGTGGATAGCGATTCTTCACTGTGGCCTGATTAAGCATGCGATAATCCATGCTCATCCGCATAGATCCATCCTTCTTCTTTACGAATAGGACGTGGGATCCCCAAGGAGAAACGCTTGGGCGAATGAACCCCATATCGAGAAGTTCTTAAAGATTCTTCTTTAACTCAGCAAGTTCAGCAGGTGCTAGGCGGTAAGGTGACTTTGAGATGGGCGAAGTCCCAGGTGCAAGCTTGATGGAGAATTCCACTTCGCGAGTAGGGGGTAACCCGGGTAGTTCTTCAGGAAAGACATCAGGGAAGCCCTTCACCACCTCTATATGGTCGAGAGTAGGGGGTGTGGCTTCAAGAACTATGGAGGCAAGAAATTCCCTACACCCTTGCGAGATAAGCTTTTCGGCTTTGATGGCTGAGATGACGAATTGTCGTTCTTCTCGTTTCTTGCCTTTTACATAGATTCTACCCTCTACGGGGTGCAACAAGATAACCTTTGACTCCTCATAAAAGAGGACTGCCTTGTAGCTTTTTAGCCAGTCCATGCCAATGATAATGTCAAAGACAGACATTTCGAGCAAGATAAAGTCGGATGGAAACATCTTTCCCGATATACACAGGTCCAGGGTTGGAAGTTTGAGATAAGAGGAGCATATTCTACCACTAGGGGTTTTGACATCTAGCACATGGTCCATTAATTCAGACTCTATCTCTAGCATAGAAGCAAACTAAGTAGATATAAAGGTATTTGACGAGCCGGAATCAAAAAGTTCTTTGATAGGGTACATATTAAGGTGTAGAGTACCTTCAATCACATTATTCCCATCATCATCCTCTTCATCATTAAGAGAAAAGACCCTTCCATTGCGCCTCTCCACAGGCAGACGACGTCCTTGCTGATTAGGGTTGCGGTTGTTGTTGTTCTGGTGATTGTTGTTGTGGTTGTTTTTGTTGTTCCTCGGGGGTGGATTTTGTCGTTGTTGTTGTTGCTGGGCGGGAGCCTATCCTCGGTCAAACCTAGGACAATTTGGCCTGATGTGACCGACTTGGCCACACTCATGATAGATAGGGGCAGGCATATCATTCCTTCAGTAAGGTGTGTTCCCAGCTGGACATCTCCCAGGAGGATGAAATCGGGAGCAAGTGTTGCACCTATCACGCCCTTGTGGGCCACCATGGTTCTTCCGCTTGTTGTTGTTGTTGTTCGAACCAGAAGCATGAAAGCCACGGTATGCCTCCATGGCCAGAACTATATCTAGCATTTGCTGGAAAGTGAGCGGGAGCTGGGGCACCAGGTGAAACCCTATGATGTAGTTGAAACCCTCAAGGAAGACGGTCGCCCTCCGCTCATCAGCTAGACCCACAGCATAACGTTCCAGCACCAGGAAACATTGTACATACTCAGAGACTGACATATTCCCTTGCCGCAGACTGTAGAACTCAGCCTCCTTCTTCTTTAGGTAGGCTGTGCAGATGTACTTTGCCCAGAATATCTAGAGGAACTCATCCCAGGTCATAGTTGTTGTGTCTCGTGTACGGGTTATCCCATTCCACCAGACCCTTGTCGGGCCATCCAAGACATAAGATGCAAAGCGAACTTTAAGATGTGGGGGACACGCCATGCCATCAAATGTGCGCTCCAGGGCTACCACCCAATCATCCGCCTTGTCTACCATGTTGTTCTCAGTTTCCCCCTTGAAGTAGGGAGGCTGCATCTTGATAAAGTCATTCAGGGTTGGCTCCTTAGGCTTGTTGGCATGGGCAGCAGCTGCAGTAAGCTGCCCCACCAAGGTCATGGAGAGTAGCTGTCTCAGCATCGCCAACTCTTGCTCAGGAGTCAGAGGTGTCTCAGGAGATTCAGGTTTGGTGTCATCATTGTTTGAGCTTTCACTGAACAAGCTACCCTTCCTGAAAGACAAGTTTTAGGGTAAGATTCCTATGAGTATAAGATAGAAAAAGATAAGGCTACTATTTCCTATAGGCATGCTATTTTGGGCGTTCAGTATCAGATCAGGCCAGGCCGGGTCATATGAGCTCAAGAGTCCTCATGACCAAGCTAGTGGGGTAGAGGAAAATATTGCCAGACCCCAAGCTCTGACCCTTTCTAGACACCATCACGCCCTAGTAGCTACCCTACAGGCTCTGATACCATGATGTAACGAGGTGAGATCACCCCCCTACTTAAATTTAACAGAAAATACAATACATCCCTCAAATTATTAAGAACATTTTCATGGAAGGATGCATGCATAATAAATCCATTTAAATAAGCATGGACCAAATACAACCATTGTCAATAGTAGCAGCGGAAGAAAGTAAGATGAGAAAAACTAAAATATAACATAGATTGTTCCAAAAGAAGAAGTAGATAAGAATCTAGGCTATTAAAAAGCTCTTATTTCTAGAGTTCATAACATATATTTTTGAGAAAGGTTTTAGCATCATCAACCTTGCCATGATATCAACTTCACTCCTGCCCTGGGTTTCCTACTGCTTGTTCTAGCCCTTGTCCTGGTTCTGGGTGGTTGGGGAGCACCCAGCAAGAGAAAGATAGAAACGTATGTGTCACAACATCATAAAGTACAAGAAGCATATTAAGGAATGGAAACATAAAGATTTTCTACACTAAGAGTCTTCAAGAGTATGAGGCATGTAATTCAAATAGGATCTCTGCCAAGCATATAAGTCAAAAATAGCACAAGCATGATTCATTATGACTAAGCTAAACTAACATAGGGTGAGGCGCCTACCAACCTCAACCAGGAGGAGAGGGGAAATAACATCCCAAACCTCAAAAATATATATAAAGTGGCAGGGGGACTAAAACCCCAGTGCCCTATGGGTGACTTGTACTCATGTACACTATATTAGTTAACTAGTCAAACTATCATTATTATGCTTACAATTTACATTGGTAGAGAAAGAAAATAACAATGAATCAAGTGGGGCCCAATGACCCATACATTTCCAAGAGATAATCATAAAAGATGTTCATACAACAAGATTTCATATTGGATATTCAAATGAACAGTTTAAGGGCAACATGTATATATTAAGATCTCAATCACATCAACAAGGCAAGTGGGGTCATTTGACCCATATTCATCAAGGAATAACAATATAGCAAGAATATGCATCATAGTTACAAATTTTCATGTCCAAGTAGAAGATGGAGAATATTATCATATGTATGCCTCATATGGGAAAACTAGGTTAAACATGATAGGAAGCCCAACTGAGGTGTTAGAATGCACATACATGTTCTTGCTTTCTAGATAATCCCTTATCCACTAAGATATTAGGTCCAAACTCACTTTAACCTAGGTTCAAAGATTAATGCATGTATTAGGTTACTTAAATGTACTTTGAGTGTAAAATGTCCACATTTATAACCCATGGGTAAAGGCTTTGTATTTTGGTTCTGTTAATAGGTCCAAACGATCCTTAATATTTTTCTACTCTAGAAAACATATTTTCTTGTCAAAAATAGAGTTAAAACACTATTATTTTCATTTTTATCACTTTATACATTTAAATTAATGTTTGAATTAATTAACAGGTTTGTAATGGAAAACATGGTTCAAAACTTGAAAAATCGGATTCTACATGATTTTATCTTTCCAACGAGTATTTGTTTATATTTTCCTGACAACCGAGAAATTTTCTATGAATTAAACAAGATTGACCAATTAATTGCTAAATGGATAAAAAAAACAAGTTCAGATGACGGATCTGCCCTTGGCGATAGGATCAGGAAGGAAGGGCACGCGAGGGCAAAATGGTAAAAAGCACCCGAGCTTCTTCAAGCTCGGGGCACAGCCATGGGTCGTGGGTTTAGCAAGGTGGTTTGGGCGTTTTTGCGTTTCTCCACCAAAATCGACGTTCAGGTACTCGAAACGAAGAGGATCGAGAGAGGAACTCATCAAACCAAACGATTTTGACGATGGTTCCTCCCAGATCCGTGGAGAGGGGCCACAATATCAGAGGAAAAAGCTCCTCGCCGGCCTCTTCCCCTGCTTCCTCGGTCAAAATTGGTGGTGTGGGCAAGTTGCTAAGGGGCCGACGGAGGTGTGTGGGTGGTCTTTTATAGATGGGGGAGCCTGTGGAGCCGAAGCGGAGGTGGTCGTGAGAGGCCATGGCCGGAGCCACTTGGCATTTCAGCTATGCTGCACCTCACTGGACGAGTGAGAGCTCAAATGAACTGGAGGGTCGCTACGAATCTGTAGGTGAAGAAATTTCTAGAAAAGACGGAGAAACGAGGGAGAACGGTGGAGACGAAGCGAGCCGCGGCTGCTCGTTGCTCCTACAGTTAGCCGAAGGTAGGAGATGAAGAGCTGGCCATCGGATCGGATCCACATCCACCCTGGACTGTTGGATCGCAGCCCACGATGGGCCTGACACGCGTGACAGTCATTTAAAGCTGAACTTAGGCTTAAATGACGCAAATCAATGATATAACGATGGCTATTAAGTCACACTATATTAAAAACTTGTTAAATGCATTTGGAAGGTCAAATGAACTCCAAATGACCTCAAATTTTAACCATAGGTTTCTAATGACATCTAGATTCATGATATACAATTAGATTTGCGTTTCACCCAACCTTTGGCCTCCAATAATTATTTTGATTATTAAATCTTATATTAATATAATGCTTAAGCAAATAATTATGTGTTGCTTTTATAAGCAACCCTTGATTCCCAAATTCGAGATTTGGAGTCCAAGGTTCCTCCACACATTGAAAACATGCATTTACAAGATTAATTAGCCCATAATAAGAGTGAGGTATGAAAGTTGGTTATTTATTCATCATTTAATTTACACTTGCTAATTAAATCACTTCTTATCCATTAATATTTATTCTTGAGCTCCAACATTATCCATTAGACAACAAATTCGTGGTTAATGGTAAATTTCATAATTACCCCATCCATATATTAATTTGTGGTATTTTGTGCATCTAACCCTCAAATTGGCATAAAGTGTACTCCAATCATCAATTTCTCAAATATTCAATATTAAGGACACAAAATGGAGGAGAAAGAAATTAACATAAAAATTGAGGTGGAAATGATAATTTTATTGAAACTCAGGATGTTACAGAGGCAACTTGATGAGAGAGAAAGAGTACAACATAGGAGAGAGAAAAGTTAGATTGTCACATCCTTCCTCCTTAAAAGAAATGTCTTCCCCAAAATTAATCTAATGTCATAGTCAGTGTTTGTCGTATTTAGAATACTAAACACAAGCACCAAGGCATCATTCGCTATGTGGTGTACAATTAAATTATCATCGTCAAGGGTGTACTTATCCCAACATATGCATGTTACTTAGTGTTCCCTCATCTTGACATTAGGGTTTTCTCATCCCTTATTCCTACTACATTAGGGTTTTTGTTCATGTACCCATACAAGCCCGAGGTGTGTTATCAAAATCTATGTTGTCAATTTCTCAAATAAACATGTCCATCATCATGATTTTCAAACAAGACTATCATTGAGCGTGCATTTCATCATTGCACAAGATTTCTTGCACTATTTTAGTCTCCCCCCATAATTGTAGAAGTTATCCCCTAATTATGTTCATTGTTTTCCATTTTGGTTCTAAAATTAAGAAATGTATATGTTGTCATTAGTTGAGCTAAGATTCAAAGGTGACATCATATCAAGTCCATAGTTTCATTCTACATTTTTTCATGTATGGTATTGTTTCATATTATGTCTAACTTATGAGGGAGTGGCTTATCGTACATATGTCAAATTAAGTGAGACAT
This sequence comes from Alisma plantago-aquatica, assembly GCA_963693085.1. Classification (NCBI taxonomy): domain Eukaryota; kingdom Viridiplantae; phylum Streptophyta; class Magnoliopsida; order Alismatales; family Alismataceae; genus Alisma; species Alisma plantago-aquatica. The sequence goes on from OY856413.1 coordinate 613,501,989, forward strand.
TTCTTTTCTGTACCAAGAATCGTTTTAAGAATAAAATTATCATCAATATTAAGGTTTAATAATTATCTCACTTGTATCTCAAAGGAACCCTACAATATCAAGCCACTCAAGATAAGGCCTATCTATGTCCAACAAGACATGCGAACCCCAAAAATCTATTCAGAACAAAATTCTACTCAACTTTAAAGAACAACATCAACCAATAGATTCTTTTATGTAGAACCAGTAACCTGAGTATGAGGATCATCATGTATATTAAACATCATATATATCATCTTAGGGTTTTGGGACATCTTCCTCACCTACATAGCAAATGTCATATGTTGAACTGCCTCTTTCTCTAGGGTTATATCTTTCATAGGAAATCTAGGGTTCCACATTACTAAGGAAACCATAAAATAGGTGAATCAAATCTTATAATTATAAGTGGTCTAGTTAGGGACTCATCATCATATATTTCATCGTACATATTTTTAACTTCTCCTGTCTCAAATTGACTCATATCAAAGGTTCAACCTTTTTTATGTCACATACTAGACATCCTTCATTGTAAGGAGACTAAGGCCTATGTTTGTCCCAAACCATATCTCACATATCGTATCTCATCATATAGAATACTAGGTACAAGTAAGCATATCATTCCATTAGCTATGTTTATCACATCAACCAAGTCATATACATCAACCAGGATTTAGCTAGGGTTGCATGGTCAAACTCATCTCATGGTGTCAAACATACTTGAATCCTCCAACATCAAATATAGGTCATCATGAAGAGAAGACATATCATCAACATGAACATCAACATATATCAGCATGAACATGAACATCAACATCAACATCAACATTAACATTATCATCATCATCATCATCATCAACAACAACAACAACAACATCATCATCATCATTAACAACATAATCATCATCATCATCATCATTGTCATCATCGTCGTCATCATCATCATCATCGTCGTCGTCGTCATTATCGTCTCCATCATCATTTTCATCATCATCATCATCATCGTCATCATCATCATCATTGTTATCATCATTGTTATCATCATTGTCATCGTCATTGTCATCATCATCGTTGTTGTCATCATCGTCATCATCATCATCATAGTCAGTGGCATCGTCCTCATCCTCATCATCATCATCATAATCATCATCATCATCATCATCATCATTGTCGTCATCATCCTTGTCATCGTCATCGTCATCACCATCATCGTCATCATCATCGTCGCCATCGGCATCATCATCATCATCATCATCATCATCATAATCATCATCATCATCATCATCATCATCATCATCATTTTCATCATCATCATCATCATCATCATCATCATCATCATCATAATCATCATCATCATTGTCATCATCATCATCATCATCGTCATCATCATCATCATCATCGTCGTCGTCGTCGTCGTCATCATCATCATCGTTGTTGTCGTCATCATCTTCGTCGTCGTCATCATCATCTTAGGTCTTCCAGGATACTTATAGGCCTAACCTTTATCATGGCTCTAGACACATGTTAAGACTACAACTATCATCTAAACACTCTCATCAAGACTTGATCTTACATCTCTTTCTTTCAGGTTACATGGACACTCACTGCCTTTTTGTATGTGGTAACATTTTCAAATGTACATATACTAATACTTGAAATAGGTTTTTCTCCAACATTTAAATAGGCAATGAAAATTGCCATACTCCATTCAATTAAAACCAAAACAAAATGAGTTACCACACTCATTAGGCAGTCTAGTACCATGCACCTAGAGAACTAGCAAGAATATGGTGCACACCTGTGTAGCTACCCTAAGAACATGCAAATAACATATGTCTAGGGTTGTAGTAAGATATCCCTTTTATCAACTTCCTCAACCTACATCCCATACTACAGGATAGAAGGAGAATAAAAGAAAGATTCTAGGATTACACAAGTGTACACCTAATTCTACAACATTTAGGCTATAACATAGAGGCTAAGTCAACTTTGTCCACAAAGGACACTCATTAAGTTTCTAGGGTTGAGATGTAAGGTAGAGTAGTTTATGTCTCATGTGAGACTATTTGGTGTAGATATTGTCCATGCTCTAATACGACTATTCCAGAACCATTTATTACCCAAATCCTAACTCCAAATGAATACAAAGTCAATGTCGGTAGGATCTAGGTGTCCATCCCTAGCATGGTATTATCAAAGAGTGAATGCAAAAGCATAAAATCTTAGCATACATGAATAGATAACAAGATAAAATCACAAATCATAATATCAATATTCAACAAGAATTATTAAGCAACTTTGTCTTCTTACAAGATTACATATTAAAGAGTACAATTTTACAAGTATGCTCATGTACGTTAGGGATCTTACAACAAATATAACTGACATAGATCACCAATCCCATCAACTCCTACCCATCTCTGAACCTATAAATACATGAAACAAAGTGGGTCAACACATGAGGTTTTGAGTATAGGGCAGAAAGACACATATATATAAGCTTTGCTTAATTTGAAAATATTCCAGGAATAAATAATAGAATAAACATGTTAAGTATTTAGCAAAATGAGAGCCCATGCTTTATGTCATATTAATACAATTATACCAACAATATCATGTAGTCATGAGGCCTTTGACTACTTCCCATTGGAAGAGTTTGTAACGGTGCTCAAGAATAGCTAACCCTTCTATACACAAGGGACCTTGAGGCCATCACCAAGATCTAACCCAATTTTTCATGAAGGACCTAAATGACTAAAGTCATCGACCAAAACCCGATTTCAACATTGTATAATGGATTTCTAATTTGTGTGTGCAAGTTACGAAATAATGAGACTAACATTGAGTACAATACTAGAATACTACATGGAAATATTTGAGCAAGTAAGCAAGCATACATATGTATCACATTTGAAACAAGAAATATGTAGTCATATAATTATTAAATCCCATACCTAATCCAAAGATTCAAAACCTAACTCATCCTTTACCATCTTGCCATAAGCAAAACCTGATTAAGAACAAGATTGTATTTTTTTTGAAAGAGGGACGGGAAGCCCTATGATTGGGGCTCCCTGTTACTACTATTAACTGAGAAAATCAAGGTTTTCAAAGGGAAATGTTGAGAAAAAGAAAACCTAGCTACATGACCCCGACGAGCCAAATTGGTCACCTCGTGGGAAACCCTATTGCATCTACGATTAACATAAAGAAAGCTACAGAAGAAAAACTGAAATTTCAACTCTTTGATGTCTTCAGTAATAGCTCCTAGATAATCCCTTCACGTCTTCTTGCTTGTGCATGCATGGATGGCCTCCAGTGAATCTGTTTCTACTTCAATGTTGTTGTGTCCTTCCTCCTTTGCCCACAACAACACTTCTCTCACTGCTAACATTTCTGAGATGGCGACGCCCATCCCTGAGTTTACCTTCTCCCCTGCAACCCCCACCAACCTGCCTGCATCATCCCTAGCTGCCATACCAATTCCCGCCCCCATCTTCCCCCACAGACCCATCTACATTATTCTTTAATCTGCCCTACATTGGTCTCACCCAGCCACAACGCCCACTCGCTGCGCTCACACTGACGTCTCCCTCTTCACCCCCCTGTTGGGCGTTAGCGTCCCTCACATCACACAACAGAGTGTCGCTGACCTCGTCACTCCCTTCCCCACCCCATCTCCTACTCCTCTTCCCTGTTGTTCCTCGTGCCCCGACCTTTCTCCTGGTTGTGCGTCAGCTGCCCCTTCACGCTGCTACTGCATGGTTTCTCCCTGCCCTTCCTCTCCCTCCATCTAGCTATGACACTGCCCTCCTGTAACATACTAGAACTAGAACCCTAGCCTAGTAGTTTTACCCTTTTGTCTTAGCCAAACAAGAATAAGCTACTACATGTAATTAAGGGAATACAAAATATTAAGTGCTTAATAATAACACATTTAGGTGATAATAAGAAAATAAAGAACTTAGTTGGATAAATACCTCCTCATATAACCTTAATGTAGGGTTGAAGTATAAATTGTCACTAAATAATAGAAAAGAATAAAATAATTCATCTAGAGCTTTCTAGAATTTTCTAGGATAAGAGAAATAAGAGAAAATCCGAATTTTGTATAAAGGAGAAGATAAATGCAAGATTAATAGTAATATGAGAAATAATGAGTAAAGAAGATAATTAGAAAGATAATGTACCAACAATTTATATTTGGAAACCCATTAGGATAATTTGATACTCAATTTCGTTTACTTAACCAAAAAGTAACTTATGGACCAAGTAACATTTAAAGTGGAAGATGATGGTATATATTAATATCCTTATCTAAATAAAATAGGAAATAGGTCAATAAAGTGATATAAAATATTTAATGTCCTCAAATTGGAAAAAATAATTCCAAATTCGTAATCCAAATATAAAAATAAGTCTTTGGGCAAATTTGCAACTAATTTGGATAATGTTTGATTATTAGGTAAATTTAGGAGAGAGAAATTACTTAAAAGTGTAATAATAAATAAATATAATAAATGACACCAAAAGAGGAAAATAATCTTAGAATCGTGATCTACATAATAATTATACCCTTTGGGTGAAGTTTCATCCATTTTTGGAGAAAGTTTGCTTAAAGGGTGAAATCAGGAGAGAGAAAGTGGATAAAACCTTCAAGATATTAAATAAATATGCAAACAACTCCAAAATGTAAAATTGATGGCATATTCGTATCCTACACATTAAATATAACTTGTGTGTCAAGTTTCATAAAATTTGGATAATCCTAAAGCCATTAATTAAGGAGGGAAGAGAAAATAATAATTTATTTATTTGACACATTAAAAGTTCTTAAAAGGCAAATCTAATTTTATATTCGGAATCTACATGCTTTAATTAACCTCTGTGCAAAATTTTATCCAAATTGGGATTCGTTTGCACCCTTAAAAGAGGAGAGAGAAGAAAAGAAATAAATATGTTCACACTATAGTCGAATTTGATTAGGATTATCATTTAATCTGTCGCATGCCTTATTTGTTTTCACGCTTGATGAGAACCGTCTGATTGAAATCGGACGGCTCACGTTCATCTTCAAGCTTGCGCCAGCTATGGAAACAGAGCAGGCTTTAATCGATTTTTAAAACGCGAATAACTCGCTCGAATCTCAACCTTTTTCGACGATTTCTTCGCCATTGCTTTCGTACTCCAATTCCGTTTAAGTTGATCCCTTGTTCACTCGGTTTCGTTGAGTTTCCTGAAAACGCCCAAATCTTGGGTCCCAAGCCTCGCGGCCACCTACCTTCTCGCCGTCTCTCCCTTCCTCGCCTATATATATCTTAACCGCAAGCTTCCCTAAACCCTTTGCGACTTATTCATGCACTCAATTGGTTGCTGGGTTGTGTTTTGAGCTGCCGACGTGCGAAGGTTGCTACCTGGGTTGCGGCGCCAACTCCTCCTTCCTCCGCCCATCTTCGGCCGAATTGTTGGTCTAGGTGAGTTCGGGTTAACATCTCCTACCTTTCACAACTCTTCTTTTCCCGTTTCGTGGTGTGTGTCGATTTCACCCAAATTCGCGCCGAGCAACAGCCAGGCTGCTCACGGCCATGGCGTGTGCGTGTTGGGGAAGAAGAAGACCCCAGCGGAAAATACTCATCTGCCCTTTTGTTTCCTTTTCTCGTTTGTTTTTCGGCGGGGGCAAAATCGTCTTTTGGTCGCGGATTTCTTTTGTTTGTAGCGGGTGCCCGGTTGTCTTGAGGCCGGCTGAGTTGTCCGGTGCCCGTTGGGCCAACTCAGCAAACGGCTGTCTCTCTCTCTCTGTTTGCAATCGATTAGTCTGACGTGGAATTTTGTCATTGGTCGGTTTTGTAAAATTGATAACTAATTATCGGCTTATCAGAAAATTATGGAAAAATATTCGTTGGATTCAGAAAAATGCAAGCTTTCGTTTGGTATTGGTTTTGTTTCCCGAATCTGATGTTTTAAAAGGGTGATTTTATGGATTTAATTAAATAAGATAAAACTTGAATAATTCATAACTAATAATATATAAGTCAGAAAAATATAATAAAATATGTTTTAGACTCGTAATAACATAACCTAAAATATGGAATAGTTTTCATAACCTAATTTACATAATAATAAAAAGGTAGTTTTTAGGGTTTGGTTTATATATATGAAATTGACATAAAATTGGTATATGTTTTAATTAGGCTCTTTGGTGACCTAGTTGGATCCAGAAGTGCTTTGAACCTGTTGGACTTTTGTTTATAAGGTATGTTGTATCCCCTATTCATCTAAATTGGGCAAATCACCTATCTTATCTTTCTTTTGACTTTTGCCTACACCAAATGTCTTATCTCTTGTTATCATGGTTCGTGTGAACTATCTTACATGTTTTGTACATGGATATTCTTTTGATATCTCTTTTATGTATCTTGATGCATGATTGGTCTCTTTTATTGTTGTATGACACATTGAAGTGGATATTATATGTTGGTGTTGTCCATTGTGTGATGGCAACATTTATTTCATATTCTGACAATACTTTTCTACTTGCCTCTACATTAACATGCTATGTGATTCAGTAGCACTAGAGTAGTGTAATTACATTGGTTTTGGGGCAGTATTCCCCTATTGCTTATTTAGGAGGGTGGCAGTAATCCACTTCTCTATAACTCGAGTGTGGCAGTAATCCATACTCAAATTTTATATCTTTGGGAGATTGGCAGTATTCCTTTCTCTATCAGGTTCAAGTTTGTGCTTGGCCGCCAATTGTTATTTATATTGTTCTAGGGCTATGTTTATCTCACATGCATGCAGGTTGGTGATGTTGTGGGGTGTGTGCCCTACTAACTTCTTATGTGCCAGTATTGCACAATCATATTTGTTTTGTTTTTGGCAAGTATCTTCTTTTAATCATAATATGATGATTACTTTCTTTTATGCCCGTGTGGGTAGTCCTTACCTCTTGAATGGGAAGCATGATACATTTGTTATCCTTTTAATTCTCATATTGCTCAAAGTTTCTTTTAGTATACGCATACCAGCATTTTGCTGATTGTTTCCTTTTGTTTCTTCTTTTGTGGGGTATGCTTCCAACCCCAGGTTAGATCGAGGACAGTAGCTTCAACTACAACCTAGGAGCTGATCTTTGGGAGGCTTGAAGAGGTGGTTAGATGACCCTCAGCTTGTCCTTGGCGATATATTTTTAGTTTTCCTTTAGAAATCCTTTTATGGTGATGTGTTGTATAAATCTTTGTAAATGGTTAGATAATATTTATTTTCCGCTGCTACTCATTGTGTAATGATACATACATGTGAAATGAATTGATTCTCATCCCTTTTGTGAAAAATTTTATGTGGTGCTTGTTTAAGGGATGTAATCTTTTCTTTCTAGTAGAGGAGTGGTTTCACTCTTTTACAGCATGGTATCAGAGCCACTAGCAGTCGGTTATCTAACTATTTCAACTTGTCTCCCTTAGGATGTTTACCTTTACCTATCTTAGGTTGCTTATACCTTGTGTCCTTGCCTTGTGCAGGAGAAACCCTAATGGCTGGTGACAACTCAACAATGGACAACCAGTACGGTTATGAGACACCTCAGAACAATAGGTTTGATCATGAGACCTCAGGAGGAGCTATGACTCCAGAGCAAGAGTTGGCAATGTTTCGACAACTCTTTGCCTCTTCTATGGTAGGGAAGATGAAAGAACCGTCTGTACCTGTGAAGCCTAAGGAGTTCACTATCATGGAGTTCATGAAGATGCAACCACCTTCCTTCAAGGGTGAGGGTGAGATAGAGATGGTTGACAAGGCTGATGATTGGGTGTTAGCTATGGAGAGGACTTTTGATGGTATGGCATGTCCTCCACATCAGAAGGTTAGGTTTGCTTCCTATGTCTTGGATGGACCAGCTAGAGTTTGGTGGAATGGAATAGCAAGGACAAGAGATATCTCAGCTATGTCTTGGGTAGAGTTTTTGACTCTCTTCCGTGGGAAGTACATCTGCACTGCTGCTTTGAAGAAGAAGGAAGCTGAGTTTTACAGTTTGAAGCAAGGCTCCTTGTCTGTTTCTGCCTACGTGCAAAGGTTCCTGCTGTTGGAGCGTTATGCAGTTGGTTTGGGTGAAGAACGTAGGGCTGACCTGTTCCTCCAAGGGCTCAACTACAATGTGGGTCGTGCTTTAATCCCACAGTTGCCCTTGACCTTTCAGCAGATGGTTGATAAAGCTTTGGTTGTGGAGTCTTACCCAGGTTTTCAGCATCGGGAGTTTGACAAGAAAAGGAAGTTCTCAGGTGATGATCAGAGAAGAGACAGTTGTGCAAAGTGCAATAGACCACATCCTCCGGGGAAGTGCCCTCATGTTAGAAACCAAGGTGCACCAGTGGTATGTCACTTTTGCAATGAACCTGGACATATCCGACCTGATTGCCCTAAGCGTCGTAATGGTCAAGCTCCAGTACCACAACTGCAAGCACCTCCTCAGAATCATGGCAACAATAATGGTAACAATAATAGAGGAAGACCTGTGGAAAGAAGAGCTGGTAGAGTTTTTGCCTTGGATGGCGAAGAAGCTGATGATGCTGAGCAAGAGCAAGTTAACCCATAGTTCCTTAGATTAGTCTATGTTAGTGATGTTTCCTTTTACATGTTGCTTATGATATGGATGTAATAAGAATAATTGAAACTCTTATAATAGAAGTTAAGTTTGATTTTATGAGATGAATCCTTTTTAAGGGGTGGTGAATAAGTTTCTTATGGATGTTCTGATTTCGAGGACGAAATCCCTTTAAGGGGTGGTGTGCTGTAACATACTAGAACTAGAACCCTAGCCTAGTAGTTTTACCCTTTTGTCTTAGCCAAACAAGAATAAGCTACTACATGTAATTAAGGGAATACAAAATATTAAGTGCTTAATAATAACACATTTAGGTGATAATAAGAAAATAAAGAACTTAGTTGGATAAATACCTCCTCATATAACCTTAATGTAGGGTTGAAGTATAAATTGTCACTAAATAATAGAAAAGAATAAAATAATTCATCTAGAGCTTTCTAGAATTTTCTAGGATAAGAGAAATAAGAGAAAATCCGAATTTTGTATAAAGGAGAAGATAAATGCAAGATTAATAGTAATATGAGAAATAATGAGTAAAGAAGATAATTAGAAAGATAATGTACCAACAATTTATATTTGGAAACCCATTAGGATAATTTGATACTCAATTTCGTTTACTTAACCAAAAAGTAACTTATGGACCAAGTAACATTTAAAGTGGAAGATGATGGTATATATTAATATCCTTATCTAAATAAAATAGGAAATAGGTCAATAAAGTGATATAAAATATTTAATGTCCTCAAATTGGAAAAAATAATTCCAAATTCGTAATCCAAATATAAAAATAAGTCTTTGGGCAAATTTGCAACTAATTTGGATAATGTTTGATTATTAGGTAAATTTAGGAGAGAGAAATTACTTAAAAGTGTAATAATAAATAAATATAATAAATGACACCAAAAGAGGAAAATAATCTTAGAATCGTGATCTACATAATAATTATACCCTTTGGGTGAAGTTTCATCCATTTTTGGAGAAAGTTTGCTTAAAGGGTGAAATCAGGAGAGAGAAAGTGGATAAAACCTTCAAGATATTAAATAAATATGCAAACAACTCCAAAATGTAAAATTGATGGCATATTCGTATCCTACACATTAAATATAACTTGTGTGTCAAGTTTCATAAAATTTGGATAATCCTAAAGCCATTAATTAAGGAGGGAAGAGAAAATAATAATTTATTTATTTGACACATTAAAAGTTCTTAAAAGGCAAATCTAATTTTATATTCGGAATCTACATGCTTTAATTAACCTCTGTGCAAAATTTTATCCAAATTGGGATTCGTTTGCACCCTTAAAAGAGGAGAGAGAAGAAAAGAAATAAATATGTTCACACTATAGTCGAATTTGATTAGGATTATCATTTAATCTGTCGCATGCCTTATTTGTTTTCACGCTTGATGAGAACCGTCTGATTGAAATCGGACGGCTCACGTTCATCTTCAAGCTTGCGCCAGCTATGGAAACAGAGCAGGCTTTAATCGATTTTTAAAACGCGAATAACTCGCTCGAATCTCAACCTTTTTCGACGATTTCTTCGCCATTGCTTTCGTACTCCAATTCCGTTTAAGTTGATCCCTTGTTCACTCGGTTTCGTTGAGTTTCCTGAAAACGCCCAAATCTTGGGTCCCAAGCCTCGCGGCCACCTACCTTCTCGCCGTCTCTCCCTTCCTCGCCTATATATATCTTAACCGCAAGCTTCCCTAAACCCTTTGCGACTTATTCATGCACTCAATTGGTTGCTGGGTTGTGTTTTGAGCTGCCGACGTGCGAAGGTTGCTACCTGGGTTGCGGCGCCAACTCCTCCTTCCTCCGCCCATCTTCGGCCGAATTGTTGGTCTAGGTGAGTTCGGGTTAACATCTCCTACCTTTCACAACTCTTCTTTTCCCGTTTCGTGGTGTGTGTCGATTTCACCCAAATTCGCGCCGAGCAACAGCCAGGCTGCTCACGGCCATGGCGTGTGCGTGTTGGGGAAGAAGAAGACCCCAGCGGAAAATACTCATCTGCCCTTTTGTTTCCTTTTCTCGTTTGTTTTTCGGCGGGGGCAAAATCGTCTTTTGGTCGCGGATTTCTTTTGTTTGTAGCGGGTGCCAGGTTGTCTTGAGGCCGGCTGAGTTGTCCGGTGCCCGTTGGGCCAACTCAGCAAACGGCTGTCTCTCTCTCTCTGTTTGCAATCGATTAGTCTGACGTGGAATTTTGTCATTGGTCGGTTTTGTAAAATTGATAACTAATTATCGGCTTATCAGAAAATTATGGAAAAATATTCGTTGGATTCAGAAAAATGCAAGCTTTCGTTTGGTATTGGTTTTGTTTCCCGAATCTGATGTTTTAAAAGGGTGATTTTATGGATTTAATTAAATAAGATAAAACTTGAATAATTCATAACTAATAATATATAAGTCAGAAAAATATAATAAAATATGTTTTAGACTCGTAATAACATAACCTAAAATATGGAATAGTTTTTATAACCTAATTTACATAATAATAAAAAGGTAGTTTTTAGGGTTTGGTTTATATATATGAAATTGACATAAAATTGGTATATGTTTTAATTAGGCTCTTTGGTGACCTAGTTGGATCCAGAAGTGCTTTGAACCTGTTGGACTTTTGTTTATAAGGTATGTTGTATCCCCTATTCATCTAAATTGGGCAAATCACCTATCTTATCTTTCTTTTGACTTTTGCCTACACCAAATGTCTTATCTCTTGTTATCATGGTTCGTGTGAACTATCTTACATGTTTTGTACATGGATATTCTTTTGATATCTCTTTTATGTATCTTGATGCATGATTGGTCTCTTTTATTGTTGTATGACACATTGAAGTGGATATTATATGTTGGTGTTGTCCATTGTGTGATGGCAACATTTATTTCATATTCTGACAATACTTTTCTACTTGCCTCTACATTAACATGCTATGTGATTCAGTAGCACTAGAGTAGTGTAATTACATTGGTTTTGGGGCAGTATTCCCCTATTGCTTATTTAGGAGGGTGGCAGTAATCCACTTCTCTATAACTCGAGTGTGGCAGTAATCCATACTCAAATTTTATATCTTTGGGAGATTGGCAGTATTCCTTTCTCTATCAGGTTCAAGTTTGTGCTTGGCCGCCAATTGTTATTTATATTGTTCTAGGGCTATGTTTATCTCACATGCATGCAGGTTGGTGATGTTGTGGGGTGTGTGCCCTACTAACTTCTTATGTGCCAGTATTGCACAATCATATTTGTTTTGTTTTTGGCAAGTATCTTCTTTTAATCATAATATGATGATTACTTTCTTTTATGCCCGTGTGGGTAGTCCTTACCTCTTGAATGGGAAGCATGATACATTTGTTATCCTTTTAATTCTCATATTGCTCAAAGTTTCTTTTAGTATACGCATACCAGCATTTTGCTGATTGTTTCCTTTTGTTTCTTCTTTTGTGGGGTATGCTTCCAACCCCAGGTTAGATCGAGGACAGTAGCTTCAACTACAACCTAGGAGCTGATCTTTGGGAGGCTTGAAGAGGTGGTTAGATGACCCTCAGCTTGTCCTTGGCGATATATTTTTAGTTTTCCTTTAGAAATCCTTTTATGGTGATGTGTTGTATAAATCTTTGTAAATGGTTAGATAATATTTATTTTCCGCTGCTACTCATTGTGTAATGATACATACATGTGAAATGAATTGATTCTCATCCCTTTTGTGAAAAATTTTATGTGGTGCTTGTTTAAGGGATGTAATCTTTTCTTTCTAGTAGAGGAGTGGTTTCACTCTTTTACACCTCCCCATCGCAGCATCGTCAAGGCACCTCTCAACATGTACCACTCTATATGCCACTGTTTTGGAACGTCCGTATGCACCTAGTCCTCCACGCCGTCCACATGCTAGCAACTAAATATTATACTTCTTGCATGGATCTCCTTTTCAGTGCAGCCCCCACGAACGAGGTGATATCCTCGTCCCTAGCATTATCCACCCATGCTTGCACTCCTCTCGGTGTCTTCTCCCATACTTCCACAGCATTGGGGTAGCGAAAGAGCATGTGAGGTATTGTCTCCTTCTCGGATCCACACAACATGCATGTACCATCCTCCAGGTAGTGCCTATCATAGAGGCGCCCCCTTGTTGCTAAGCATCCTGTGCATGCCCTCCACAGAAAATGGGTTGTTTTTGGACTCCATCCCACATGCCATATTCTTTTCCAAAGATCATTACCTTGTCACTGCACAAAATTCCTCGATTCCTCTTTTCTGAGTATACCCAACCAGTAGGCTGAACGTACTGAAAACTCTCCGTCCCTTGAGGGCCACCACATTAAAATATCCTGAGGTGTCCGCAAGTTGAGTTGGATAGCGCATATTCTTTTAACATAGTGGTCCGGAAAGCATTCTCTGACTCTGTTCACCTCCCATTGAGTGCCATCTTCTGTCATCATCTCTCTAACTGTGTGATATTCAGAACCATCCTCCCTTTTAAAATGTGCAAGTGTATCATTCTCCCCCGGCAGCCAATTATCCTCCCAAATATCCACTGCAGTTCCGTCACCCACTCTCCATTGTGTCCCTTCCTTTAGTTGTGCCTTTGCTCCCCATAGACTCCTCCAAGAATAACTGGGATTATATCCCCGCCTCGCTTCCCATATGGATGTCTTTGGAAAGTATCTAGCTTTGAGCACCCTAGTCACTAGGGATTATGGGTTGTTGGCTATTCGCCACAGTTTCCTAGCCAGGAGGGCTTGGTTAAACGTCTGGAAATCTCTGAATTCGAGACCCCCCTGCCTCTTAGGCCTACACATTCTCTCCCAGCTTAGCCACAACATTTTCCTTTCTTTATCTTTTGCTCCCCACCAGAATCTAGCCACCATCCTATGTATCTATTCTATGGTTCCCATAGGCAGCTGAAATATGCTCATGATGTATGTGGGTATTTCCTGGGCTACTGCTTTGATTAGTACTTCCCTCCCTACCTTTGACAACAACTTTTCCGACTATCCTTGGAGTTTCCGCCAAATCCTTTCTCTAATGAAGCTAAACACCTGCTTCTTGGACCTTCCCATGGCTGTCGAGAGACCCAGGTAGCTAGCGTGTCTGTCCACTACTCTCACACCTAGTAGCTGCCTCAACTCCTCATGTTTGTATGCCTTCATCCCTTTTCTGAAAACAACCTCTCTCTTAGAGAAATTTATCATTTGTCCTGATGCCTGTTCATATTGGATGATAATCTCAGCTATCTTCAGACATTCAGCATTGGTTGCTCTTGCAAAAAGGATGCTATCATCTGCGAAGAAAAGATGTGAGATACATGGAACACCTCTACTTGGCTTGATGTCGTGTAGGAGGTTGTCGCGGGTAGTCAAGGTTGAGAAAGCTTCGGCACACAAAATGAAAAGATAGGGGGAGAGAGAGAGGGTCACCCTGACAAAGTCCACGTGCAGGCTTTGTGCTTTGGGTCCTATCTCCATTAATGGTGAAGGTGTGCTGCACAGACGTTATGCATTCTTAGACTTTATTCCTCCACTTCAACCCAAACCCCATCTTCTCCATAGTAACATCTAGAAATCTCCACTCCACTCTGTCATATGCTTTGGACATGTCCAGTTTCAACGCGAGGATGCCTTTTTTCCTTCCCTTATCTCTCTTCATATAATGGAACACTTCATATGTTATGAGTGTGTTGTCTGTTATCATTCTTCTCTGGACAAAAGCACTTTGGTTCTCGGATACTATAGTGTTCATAAGAGGCTTTAAACGGTTCATTAGGACTTTGGATGCTATCTTGTACACCACATTACAAAGACTGATTGGTCTGAATTCTCTTATTGTCTTTGGCTTGTCAGTCTTCGGGATGAGCACAACAAGAGTATCATTTACCTCCCCTATACTTCTTTCCCCTTTCCACCACCCTTTGTTGTAGCTCGCCACATCCTTCCCAACAATTCCCCAATAGTTTTGATAGAACATCACCTTCATACCATCCGGACCAGGTGCTTTATTAGGATGCATCTATTTTAGTGTTGCCCATATCTCCTCATCCACTATATCCCTCTCCAATTCCTCCCTTTAGGTCGCCGATACCATCTCCCGCAGCCCCTTAGTAGCCTCATCAAATCCCGTAGGATTACTAGTCTGAAAGAGGTTTGCAAAGTGTTTCATAATGATTGCTTTGATGTCCCACTCTTGTGTCCTCATTACCCCTTGCTCATCCTCCAAGCAGTCAATCCTATTTCTCCTCCTCCTATTTGAAGCTTTTTGATGGAAGTATGTAGTGTTGCGATCTCCCTCTCTCGGTTCTTTTACTCGTGCCCGGGAAACCCAGTATTCCTCATTCTTCTGTAGCCAGTATTGTAGTTCTTTTTATTTTTCCTCCGCCCTGTCAAGGTTTGTTTGGTCCGACAGAAGAGCTTGCAGCCCCTTAAGTTCATTCTCCAGCTCCTTTACCTTCCTTTTCCTTTCTCCAAACTTTTCGGTTGCCCATGCTTTTAGGCTCTCCTTGCATTTCATCAACTTATTTACCAACTCACTCCCCTCAGCAGCTTCCCATGCCTCCCTAATAATAGTAGAGCAACTTTCCTCCCCCACCCACATAGGTTCAAACATGAAGTGACCTTTCCTCTTTTTATTTTTGTCCCTCCTATCCGCCTTTAGAATGATAGGTGCATGGTCTGACTCGTATATGGGCAGGTGTAACACCTTGCAATATGTGAAGAGGTTCCTCCAATCAAGATCGGGAAGGAATCTGTCAAGTCTCTCCTGTACAAGGGTTCTTTCAGTGAGTCCCCGTTTCCATGTGAATGCATTTCCTTCAAAACCAATATCCATCAGCTCACAGTCATCTATAACATCCTAGAAATTCTGCATGAATTTATCTTCTTTGGGTGGGCCCCCTTTCTTCTCAGCATTTGACACAATCTCATTGAAATCACATTAGAAAACAACAGGAACCTCGGCCTCTCCCATTATCTTCCTCATCACCTCCTAAGTCTTGAACTTTTCTGCATGTTGCGCCCAGCCATAAATTCCCACCGCTCTCCATGTTATGCCCGTGGTGGTATTCTTGACAGCAACAGTCACATGCCTATGAGAATAGTTAATCACCTCCACTTCCGCATCCTTCCACCAGAAACCCAAGCCACCTGCCTACCCCTCGCTAGAAATGCACAAGCCATCAGTGAAACCACAACTTCTCTTTACATCATCCAATTTCCTGTCAGCGATCATAGTTTCCATAACAAAAACTATGTTTGGACGCTCTCTCCAAACCCAAGCTCGGAGAGCCTTGCACGTGTCAGGGTTGCCCAACCCCTGACAGTTCCAGCTGAAGATTTTCATTGCCCTTCGTGGGATTGGGCTCCTCCAATCTCTGCTACTTGAGTCTTGATGACACCAAATCTGTCTGGCGCGTCTTCACTACGTCCTGTATCTTTTTCCCCCAAAATCATTCATAGGCATCACATCAAGGTCCATGTCACACACCTCTCCGCTCCTCCCCCTCTTTCCTGTTGCATGTTCCCACACCACCTCCTCTTCTGGGATTCCCAGTATCTCTCCTCTACTCATTTTATATACCCATGGTTGATGTCTTTTTTTCCCTTTAGACTGTTTTCTCCCCAGTTTCATTCTAACACCTGCTTCTTTCCTCCTCTGTGCCCTCGTTATAACTCTTTTTGTTACATTGGGGTTAGCTGTGTTGTGATCTTCACCGTACTGAGGTCCTTTCTCATCCACTTTATCATGCTCTTTTAACCCCTCCGCATAACTGATCTGGACTGTAATGCCTTTAGAACAGTCGATATCAGCCTTCTTCCTTTCCCTCTATTGATGTTCTTTGACATGGATTGGCTCACCGTCCATCTCAACTTGTTGTCTCCTGAGCTCCACTGATTCAGCATGTCTGAGCGTTGCTTCCTCTATCTCCAAAGACTCCATCTACGGTGCTATCTCGTTTATACGTTCACATCCTTTCCGTCCCAATAGCTCTTGTTTGGTGTAACGCCTCGTCGATTGCTCCCTTGACGATCCCCCTGTTGTGTTGTTGTCTACCTATTGATGAGATGTCCATGCTTCCTCAGCCGTAGTGTCTATTGCTTCCTTCCCACCGTCTGTGTGGAATACCATTTCCGTCCTCCTCACTGTCAGTGTCGATCCCTCCTTCCCACTGCCCGTGTTTCCCACCCTCCATCCGCCTATTCCAACGCCCGTTGTCGTCTCCCGTTCTTCCCCCTTCTATCTCCCGGCAACTCCCCATCACACTTGACGACGCCCTGGACTACCAGCGTTTCCCACCTCACCCTACGTCTCCCTCCCGCCCTCCCAACCCTACCGCTCTCCCCATCTCACTCCCTCCTTCTGCTTGTCTCCCTCACCCCCGTCTCTCCCCCTACACTACTCCCTTCCTCCTCACCCTCCGTTCTACTCGCCTCCTCCGACGACTCCTTCTTTTTGAACGTCAGCTTCCTCCGTGTCCCACCCTTGCCTTCCTCCCTGTCGTTCTCTGCTCGATGTTGCTTCCACAGTGACGCTCGCAGCCATCTGCCCCAGCACTGCTGTTGTTCACCTCCCTCCGCATAGTTGTTGCAATCCTTATCAACATGGCCTAGCATGCCACAGTTGAAACAAAACATTTCTAGCCTTTTGTATTTGACTTCCACTTCAACGATGCGTCCTCTCTTCACGTTTAGCTTTAGGGTTCTTCTTAAAGGACGGGTGACATCTATCAACACGCGGACGCAAACTGAGGAGTCCCATCCCAATCCATCTATGTCTGTTGCCACCACGACGTCAAAGCATCCCGAAACTTCCCGCACCGTCGTCTCCCCTCTGTACCCCAAGGGTAGGTCGTAGAGGCGCACCCAAAAGGTGAGTGGTTAATTTGCAGGTGCCCTAGATGCTCCTCCTTATCAATCTCTTTGAACAACAGAAGATGCCCATCGAAATTCCATGGAGTGTCGTCCATTACTCGTTGGTTATCTCGCCAATGGAAGGACTACATTACGAAGGTGTCACCCTCCAACTTCTTGAACATTGCCGTCTCGCGTAGACTCCACGCCTATGTCAGTGTCCTTTCCATTGCCTTCAGGTTGAATGTCTGATCTATGAGAAGATGCCCCACTAGCGCCAATTCGGTATGGTCTTCTTCGTCGTCGTCGCTGCCTAATAGACTGCCATCAATCGGTTCCTCCTCGTCATCCGATAGTCTAAGTCCTACACAACGGTCCGCCAGCTCATTTTCCATGAAGCCAAGACCCAACGCATGCCTCCACTTGAACCTGCAAGGGAAAACCCTAATCTAAAGGGGGTGGACATTCACTTCTTGCATAAACCTAATCACCAGAGTGAGAGGACGCAAGGGAACAAGAACAAGATTGTATACATGTATTAGAATCTCATAATTACCATTAATAGATTAATTTTAAGGTTTGTACAAGTAAGGTTTCAAGTTATTTAATTATTTATTTGATGATATTTTACTAAATTATATCTCATCATAAAGGTGTGATTCAAGTTTCATGTCATTCCAAGGTTTCAATCATTTTATATGCTCATTACAAGGTTTGAGTCACTTGTGTACAGTTTTGGGTCAAAAGACTCACAATAGGATAAACAAGGTCATGATCATCAAGGCATGAGAACCAAGCATCAAATATGGTTTATATCAACAACATTATGTCATAAGAAACACATTCCAATATAGATGGATATCCCCTAGGGTGTAGGCATCATATTCCCAACTTTGGGTTTCAACATATATGTAAGCATAGACATAGTTCATATTCCATTAGGGTTTCACATTAGACTTCAGTGGACATCCAAGCCAAGGTGATCAAGAATAAAAGAATCATCTTTGATTTGAAAGGAGAGATCATAGTAATAATATTCACATTTAGATTAGGTCATAGGCGTAGCAAACATGTTGTGTATGGGTATACTAGGTCATAACTAGTGGATTTGAGCACATGCCTCATCATACCATATTATAGAGTGAACCCATGCATCGAGGGATCTAAGACAACCTAGAGTTACTGATTTCTAGAGTGGGGGTGGGGTTAATGCACACGTAGGTCAAACGTATCATTTGAATCAAGTCCATTAAAGTATCAACATAAAGGGGTCAATTTCAACAATTAAGTTCCAAAAAGGGTGATTAGGATCTTCATGAAGTTTTAAGATGTACAATAGTTCTTAAATTGGCGAGGAAGAGTGTAAAAGTAAATTAAAGTTTCAAACTTTATGATAATGATGCATTCAAAGTGTTCATTATATATAAAGTTCGAATGTTTAACAAAATCAGGTAATAACAAATAGAATTGGGGTCTAAGACTATTCCCAATTTTCAGGTTTAGTTGAGATGATCGATTTCATATATAATTTCACCCATTTTGGACTTAGAATGAGTGAGTTATGCATATTTGAAAATTTCTATTAAAATTTATAGAAATTAGAGGGAGAGTTACCATTTAATGTAGTGATGGAGGCCATGAGTGGATTTTTGATCCAGTGGCCATGGGAGTGTACACCTTGCATTATCCCAATGGCGGCTTGGATCCTAGGAGGGTGTGACCCACCAACATTCATGATCATCTCGTAGAGCTTGCCAACGATCATGGATCATCCCTAACTTCCACTCACCTACTGGGGCCACCCATCCAACCATGGGGCAAGGACTTGGCCACCACCAATTCACCTACTAGTAGGCCATGGTCAGCGTTCACTTTGATGCCCACTGGGGTAAAGGAAAAAACAAGTGGAACATCTGCTTGGAGTGCTAGGATCTAAAGGACATGAATCCATCATCAATCCAAGAGAGCAACCCATGTTGCAAAGGTCGATCATGGAGGCACTGCTTCCCGGGAAAAAGAGGAAAATGTAGGGTGAAGATTAGGGCATACAATAGGGCTTCCCAAAATTGGCATGATGTCATGAGTTTGGAGCTAGACTTTCCAGTGACTGAGGCACAAGGAAATGGGCTTCACCATGGTGGTTGTGCCCTAGGGCTAGAGTAAACAGAGAAGGGGGTAAAAAGCTCCAGGGCACTAGATGCTTCACAAATGGGGGCAAGCGAACCTCAAGGGAGAGTAGTGATGAAGGAGTGCTTCAATTATACTCAAGAAGGTGTTAAATGGGGTAATTGGATGGGGTCTTAGTGGTGGTAGGTGGTTGTAGCACCACCTTATCCACCCACTATACAAAGCTAGAAGAGAGGTGTGTAGTTTTTGGATCAGAGGATATCCATATGTGGAATTGGATCTAACACCTAAGAGTCCTAAAGAGGTGGATAAAACTAAAGGAGAGAAGGGGTGGAGTGCCTACATGGGCCGCACACTTAATTTCAGTCCCAAATAGGGTCAAAATGGAATTAAATTGATTAAATTGAGTGAAAAGGAGAAAAAATTGAAAGGTCATAACTTGGGCTACAAAAGTCAAGCTTAGGCAATTTTTGTGTCGTTGGATTCAGAATTTAATCCTCTATAGTATGGTTTATAGTAGTAAAGAAGAAGTTCATATATAATAGATTTAATTTTTGTTACAATAGGGTGATTCATAAATCATGAAACTTAGATCAATTGAGTGAATTAATGCCACCATTATAAAATGGGTCATGAATGTGACTAAATTATAGCATCACCAAACTTTCACTATGAATTTGATATTAGATTGAGTGAGAGGCAACCTAATGATAGAGAAATATTACAACATAGGTGAGATAAAAGGTAGGTTGTCACACATCAGTTCATTCATTTTCATAATGTCAGAATCTTTGATCTTGTGCTTCTTGATGATGATCTCCATTAGAAAATTACCATATTCTAAAATTTTATTTAGGCTATCCATAGATAAAGCATGACTCTCAATTGTATGCATTATGATGAAGGTGGTGAGACATGATACCTATATGTGGGAATGTAAGATTGCTTAGGGATTTCATCACTTAATCTTGAATTAAGATCACCCTACACTACAACGGGACTTGGATCAATAGGGATTGGCCTACCCTTTCCATACATGGATGTCTCCTTGTTAATTGTGATTGTTCTTCTATGAAGTAGAACTTTCTCCTACTCTTGTTATGTGGGCATCTTTTCTTGAATCAGGGGAGTAGTTAAGGTGGTAGAGAATATTTTATGTACACTCCCATGTAAAATCGATATTACTGGAACTTATTTGTTGCTTCTTAAAGTTGTTACATTAGATGAAGCACTCACTTGTGCATAATTCTAAGGTGTCCTTGTTGCCTCGGGTCTTCCATACAAGCTGTAACGATATGGGATTTGTGGTTGGAAGAGTTGCATGCATTGCATTATGTTTGAATCTATAGTCTCCTTAGTGGAATAAGGATTATCGTTGTTAGTCGAAACAGTTCTCTTGGTTGGAACCACAAGGGGAATGGATGGATCTGGGACCTCTTCCATGGCACACCCCTTCTCATTCTTAACATGTTGGTGCTAATTTGCTAGGATCTTTTTTCTAGAGAAAACATGTTTTATTATCTTCTTCAACTTAAAAAGATCTATGTCCATCTATTATATTTGAGTCTCTAAAGTTCTTATTCGAGTCCCCATCTTTTGATACTCTTGGTTATGTATTTTCCAAGAATGTCTCTTGGACTATAATCTTTATTTGGACCTAGATCATGTTGAATTTGCTGAGAAATGTGTTGTTGGTGCACCTATGATGGGTTTTTTAGAAAAATATTTGGACCCCTCCAAGACATATAGGAATATTCCATCTAGGGTTGATCATTGTTCCTGTATTAATATACTACCTAGAATACTTACAATATTCATAAATTGGAGCTTTGTTGAGATTCAAAGGCTGCAACTACATTGTCAAGGACTACATTTGTGCCATCATCTCAATCATAAGTTCACTTATTCTTGATTCCTCCATGGCACTCAAGTATATGCACGAAATAAAAGTAATTTTGAGGATACACGGTATTCAAAATTGTAACAAAAAAGATAAAGTAAACAAACTTTCAACAAAAAGATGTAGCAATTAATTTTCAAAAATATATGACATGACATTTTGAAAAAATATGTAACAATGAAAAATTAAAGGAATAAATTGGCCTAAAGTATCCAATTTCATCACCCATACAATTGGATCTACTAATTCCATGAAAATAATGCCAAAAACATGAGATGACTTAATGCACATTCTAAATGCAAGTCTACACAGTAGAGTAGTAAAGGGACTCAACAAGGCCCAAATGCCAAAATCAAAGAATTGGAACAGTTAGAAACTACTAATAACTAAAATAAATTAGCTAAGCCTAATAAATGATTTGATTTGATGATTAAAAACTAATTGTGAGAACTAAAAGTGCAGAAAGTAAAGTTGGTGAGAGATTAGAAGAATGGATTTTAGATACTAGTTTCACCATGGTGTCAACATGTACATGCATTCTGTTAGATCTATGAAACTTGTTTTTTCTTCCTTAGATTGAGCATATGCAGATTGTACTACCTACTTTTGCAGCATAGCACACTCTTTATCCTAGTTACCAATCCACTTATGCAACATCTATAAAAGAAACTAAATAGTAAGAACTATCTCTAGATTACTACTTCACAGTGACTAGCCTACTTTCACAACACGTTATTGACTGTGATAACGAGTTTTCTAATTGTTAACCCTACTTTTGCAGTGTTTAATAGTCAATTATAAACTTATGATGACCAAGCATAAATAAGGAAATTAATATTTTTTGTTATTAAAACCTAAAGCAAAAGATTATATTGTATTGAATCAAAATATGAATTTGTATAGAGTTAACATGGGGATACTCTTGGGTCCTAAAGAATGAGGGTTTAGCCCACATGCTCAAAAATGAATTAAAAGTTGGGACGAAGGTGAAGAGAGTTATAGAAATCTCCTGAAAGGTTTTTCAAGATTCTTCATCTCCTCCTTCTTGAGCTTTGGTTACTCCAAAGATGACTAGTGGGATAGCCTCCAAATGAAATGCCTTGCCTCCAAATGGGATCTCCCTAATGAAATGCCTCTAGGTGGCTTCCCCCCTTTGTTTTACATAGGAGAAGGGCTCCACTTAGTTAATATTGTCAGATGTGCCTTTGTTTGATCTTAGTTGTCAAACAAATGTCAGTGCCACTGACTCTTCATTTTTAATGCAAATTAGGGCTTGAAATCTTGCCACCAATTTGGGTGAGTGGTATTGAGAAGTTTTTTGGCATTTCTCTGTCTCTTTTTATCGATCCTTCTTTTCCTATCACCAATCCTTCTTCTTCTCATGTGGTTCCACTAATACAATTTGGTGATACCGACTTTATTCTATTTTTTCCCAGTCATGTATGCAATAAAGTGATAATATATTAGGAAAATAATAATATAGATTAATTTCATATTAAATACATGTAAAATAGATAATATTGATGTAAAATGTCTATTATAGGAAATTTAGGCAAAATGTTTTTAAAACACATTATTATGAGAGAAATCATCCTTAAATCATGCCTAAATAAGCCCCAATTTTGGTAGAGAAATCTTGTGCATCAACCATGAATGTGAGTGGGTGTGGATGAGTAACAAAGGGTATACACTAACATAAAAAAAATAAAGATAATGAGGTCATATAGTTTAATCTTGTTCAATATAAGAATAGTCTAAGTGAAGGAGATTTAACATCCATGGATTTGAGGCATCAAATAACACGATCTTAAATGGATTGATTGGACTACCCATGTCACCAAGGTGCGCCTCCTTTTTTAGCATCCCTGTAGTTAAGCATGCTTGGCAAAGAGCAGTATTGGAATCGGTACACTTTTTGGAAGTTGATCACGGGATGGGCTTTTGTGAGGACAAAATGTGCAGTACAAGTCACTAGTGGCATGTGGGTCCAGACACCATTATTGAAATTCCACTAGACCCTTGGGTAGTAGGGCCATGCATTACATGATTCCTATAGCCTCGTTTATATGGTTATTATAAGCTTTGATAATGAACATGAACTTAAGTAAATAATACTTTTACCACTTTACACCCTCCTATTAGATTGGTGTAATAACTGTGATGACCCCGACCTTAGGGTTCATATATTGAGGATAGTTTTGAGGACCATTATCGCTCCATACACATTCGAACACAAATTGAGAAATTGTGTATCCAATCATGGATCATTACAGGCGTTGAGGTGTGATTAAAGGTGCAAATAAGCCTAACCCAGTTCAATTAGGATTTATGTCTTCGTTAATTAATTTGAGTGTTCATTAGATAAAACACCCATTTGATGGTACATATTAATTTGAATGGTTGTATGTGACACTTGGGAGATATATCAACCATGATAATCACATTAAACTTGTTTGATGAAGATTTTATGATTGATGGATGTATAGTTAATTAATATGAGCCTTTCCAACATACTACAAACCAACTCGTAGATATTTGCAACCCTGACATGCAGCTAGACATTTGTTGGATGATTTTACATGGACATGCTATGACAATGAGAGACTGGGAGGAACCCTTCTGACCTGGTCTACCTCCTCCGTAAAGAAGGGAGTGATTATACTGACTCCACAAGGAAATAACTGCAACAAAACACACACATATCTCGGATTAAGGAGATAATTATTGGGGTATCTCATACTGATCATCATCTCTCAGCACTCTCCAACCTAGATGAGTAGTCACACAATAAACACCACTGCAACTCGCAAGTGATGGATGGAGGTCGAGTTCCTTTGCTCACACCTTGGAAGATGGAGAACCAAGCTTTAAATTCGGTCATCAACAGAGTTTCTAAGGTCCCAGACACCCAACAACCCAACAAATCAGGGGTGCAATGACCTATTTTGCCACTTCTATCTGTCGTTTTCCTATGTCATCTCCACTGACAAGGCTTAGGATGGCCTCGCTACCACTTCCTAAATGAGGTCTCTGATTTTGGGTGGGACTAGGAGTTTATGCCCAAGCCAAGCCAAAACCTTTGAAACTATGCTTTCCCACTTCCTGGTTCCTACGGCCACAATAGGAAAACACCTAATGGCCCTATAGTGTCATTTGCTTTTAGCCTTTCCTGAGGTGTGTCGTCGATTAGGAGGAAAGAAGGCCCACCTCGACTCATTTCTCGCCAGAGAAAAGGCTCATAGCAGTAGCATCTTCTTGCCCAGATCAAAACTGGCCACAGAAGACCCTCACGGTGGTGAGGATGTGGGCACCGGGGGCTTGTAGCCGCAGTAGATGTTTTGAGCCATCAAGGTCATTACTGTCAATAGAAGAAGAATAGAGGAGGAGGGACTCAGTGGTTGATCACTCCCTAGAGCAACGACTCACACTAACAATGAGCCTACGGCGGTGGTGTCTCAGAG
Source organism: Alisma plantago-aquatica (assembly GCA_963693085.1). Taxonomy (NCBI): domain Eukaryota; kingdom Viridiplantae; phylum Streptophyta; class Magnoliopsida; order Alismatales; family Alismataceae; genus Alisma; species Alisma plantago-aquatica. Next base: position 613,526,927 of record OY856413.1, read on the forward strand.
GTGTAGTCCGATTTCCAACCAGCAGAAGGTGGGGATCTGGAGGCATCGAGATTCCTTAGCGGAGGTCAGAACAGGCGAAGAGGAGGAGGTTCTACCTGCTTGCTCACCATGAGGACCAATCAGCTGAAGGTGCTCATGCATGCCATCATTCACAAGGATTGGATACCACATCTCAACAGGACCCTCATCAGCGTCTTCTATAGTGGCGACACTCTCACCTTCGAAGACCGAAGTCTCAAGGATCGGGCGGCGAGCGGAATACATGATCACGCCTCACACAAAGCCTAGTCCAGGCTTTTAATCTGGTCCAATGGAAGCAAATCAACCGGCCCACCTGGGCAGCAAGTACAAGCCACAACCTGAAGGGGCCATGTGGCTGAAATCTGCACCCCAAGCAACAAGATCTGACGACCTCCGTAAATCTAAGAAGGTAAATCTTATTTAGTTTCTATGTATAGACCAAATCTTAGGAATGACATTAAAAATAGCTCATGTGTCCAAATAATTACCCAAAAATATCCCTGGACTTAGAATAATGCCTACTTTATTATAAGACCTTAGATAAGCCCTTTGAAATAGTAATGTTCATGGTTTTTGAACTAGTAGATGATGCTTCTTTTTGTGGAGTTAGTTTACTAGAATAATTAGCATATCATGGAAATTAAATCTGAGAAAAATATTATTGAACCCTAATACAATGTGGAAACCAAATATGAACTCAAATTTGACTATTATATCAAAATAATAGGCCATTTCTCATTAAAACCCAATTCTATGTTTGTATCCTCATTTAATTCTAGAAAATAGTGCAATCATCAGAAAAATACAAAAATTGGACCAGACCCTTGTAATAACATCATGATCAGTAGAAAATATCAGATACCATCATAACATCAGATTGACTTAGGTTTGATGAAAACCCTAGTTTAGACCTAAAATAACAAGAATATATGAACTATGCTTTAATGATGATTAATTGTTATTAATCAGGTCATGGGCAAAGTTGTAGATGATCCGGAATATAAACATGAATATCTGAACTCAGGTATGTAGGTTTTTATTTAAGTATATGACTATGGTTTTCTTTCTTGCAATCATGATATGTATGTATGCTCTCTTCTATCTACAAATATTGGATGTAGTAGCACTATATAGTACTCAATGTTTTATCACTTGAAAACATAAATGATGAGTAGATGTTTTGTAGTTATTTAAGGTGTTCATTATCCCCCTTATGAGGGAATGGATTAATTTTGACTAGTACACCTCCCTAGAGCACACGGTGTATGGGGAGTTTCCCTAGAGTACTCGGTACATGGGGATGGGCCCAATATATATGTTGTGGTACTAGTCCACCTGGATAATGCAACTCATCTAGGAAAATAACTAAAATTGGCATATTTCGCTTAATCAAGAAATGTTTTCTATGATTTTCTTTCTTTCTTTCTACAAATCTTTTCAAATTATGAAAACCATAAATATATGTATCTTTCTACCCATGTACTCAACACCTTGTGTGTTGATTCGTTGTTTCACGTATGTTTTAGGTTCAAAGATAGCATGGGACAAAAGAACATGAAGTGAGCAGTTGTCCAGGTTGTACCTTTTATGTTAAGATCATGTTATCATATATGTTCGTAGACTTGTAAAATTTTCTTCAAATTATATAAATGTAAGTTGTAAATTTAATTCATTTTGTAATATACATGTTGAATGTTGAGATTGTTTATGGTGTATGCATTATATTTGAATGTTCATGTATGCGCAAATTGCTTCTGCAATGCACTCTAACACAATTATCTAACATTTTTGGATTTGTCCTCTCAAGCCTTCTCAATCTCAAGATGGCAAAATATGGGGACGTTACAATAACCTTCCAATATAACAGTTTTAAACAAAAATATAAAGATTTGAGGCCTTAATGCCAGAAATTGGGGATATTCATTAGTTGTGGGGCTAGTTGTGCAAAATTATCAAATTAATGCATTTAAGTTAAAAATATCCTTCTAGACTTTTCCATGTAGATAATTTGTTTAAGAGAGGGTTACACACAAATTTTGGTTAAAAATAATAAATGAATGTAATAATATGAATAAAATACACTTTCCTGCAAATGGCATGTTTCACATATTAAATTTATCCAAAAGGAAAATTTGACTCCAAAATTGGGTTATTTGGGTCCTTATTACCTTACCCACCAAATTTCACTTTGTTTGGACAATTTTTATCCATCCAATTTAAGTGGGAAAGAAAAAGAATTTAACAAGTCACCTTAGTCGAAATCGATTAGAAATATATCAATCTCACATGAGTTATCTTTTAACAGTTGACATGTGTAATTTTCTAGGCCATCCAATCCCAATTTGATGGCCCAGGGGTCATCTTCAACCCACATCTAGATTGAAACTAGACAGCTGATGCGTACATAAAGAAACTCAGATTTCTCTCCCAATTCTCAACTTCTTCTCAAAATTTCTTCACCAACATGTTCCTTTTTCAATTCCGCACAGACTAATGTATTACTCACAATTTTTTGTCAAGTATTTGAGTTTCTTCCAATTATCTTCCTGAGACTTCTCAAATCACATCTTCAAACCATGCCCAGATTGGAAACTAGACAACTTATACATACAGAAAGAAACTCATATTTCTCTCCCAATTTTCAACTTCTTCTCAAAATTTCTTTTCCAACATGTTCCTTTTTCAATTCCTCACAGACCAATGTATTACTCACAATTTTTTGTCAAGTATTTGAGTTTCGTCTAATTGTCTTCTTGAGGCTTCTCAAAGCACACATTCACAGAACCTAGGGGTGGACCCTATATATATTTGACCCCTTCTAATATTTCTCCTCATCACTAGCAATCATGCTCTCAAGCCAATTGCCTCTCTGTTCATGAGTTTGTTTATCTCCAAGTAGGAGTTTCTCCCTAGCTTGTGACACCTCACACTGGAAACTAGCTTCACCAATTTTTAATCATGTTTAGGGGTGATTTCCTTGAGCTTTGCGCTTTGTTTATGTACCTTTCAATCGATGTATTGATCCCATAATACATTTTCACCAAATTGAGCTTGACCTGCTGCTGCATTTCTTGCAACCATGGCACAAGCAATAGGGAGGAAGAGGGACTCTCTTTGACCCTTCTACCCCGACTTACCTTTACTTATTCTATGTTGGCCAATAGTAGTACGGTCCTTTCTCGATCACTCCTTACTTGTCATTTTGACGCTAATGCCTGGTCACATGCTAATGTTTAAAATTTCAATAGAGGCACACAATAGTCTATTGACTAAAAATCCTCAATTTAAAATCAGTAAATACTATAATATTGAAAATTCCATAACTAATTACTGAAAGCTCCAAAAATTACACAAAAATAATTATTTTAGAATCATGAGATTTTTCTCTACACTTTTCGTATAGTTTTCATCGTCTATTTCTCAAGTTTTAAAGATTGTATTTTTAGGGTTTGAAACATTCATAACACCCCATTAATGATTAAAGAGAGGTTTTAAAAGGATAAAGTTGAGATCTTAGAGTCAAATCCATGATCAGTAAACTAGGACCTTCACTTTAAGATAAAATCATGTGTCTATTTTAGTTTTTGTCAAAGAGTTGATTTTTAGAGTTTTGTTTTCACTTATGATCTTAATAAAAACTAAAGATAACATCATGATTAATAAAGTTGAGTTTTTGAGCCAAATATCATTAAGAAACTCTGAACTCAATATAAGGTCTTTAACAAAAGTCGACCTAGGGTTTGGCGAATGGATTTGAATTTTCAGGGTTTCACCTAATGTACCATATAATTTAAACCCTAATTGATGAACCTAATTCTAAATATAGGTTAGTTGACTTTAGTCTCGGAAGGGTTAGGACTTGATCTCTGACTTAATATTCAAGTCAAGGTATGTACATCTACTATATCTAAATTGGACATAATATCATGACTAAATACTTTTTTCCCATATGAGGCATTAACTAAATTATGGACAATCCTATCATCTTGTGAAAGTACTCTTCCTTGTTAATATTTTCCTGATTTTTTAATGTTGTTACCACATTGATGGTCTTCTGGCCTAATCTTGCCAATTATTTGGGTCCTTTGACCCCATTTGATGAAAACTTGATATTCTTATCCTTTGTATGAAAATAAGCATACTTCATTCTTGTCTGTCCTATTTGCATGTGTGGACAACTAGTCATAACTAAGAGTAGTGACAATGTATAGGCACTGGGTTCTATTCCCTTTCCATTTATAATATTTTATAGGCACTGGTTTTATTCCCTTGTCAGGCATTGGATTCCATTCCCTTGCGATATATGATTTCATGGACTAGGTTTTGTTCCCCTGCCATCCACTTGGTTTTACTCCCCTAAATAATACTATATTTATTTGGCACTGAGATTTTAGTCCTCCTGCCCTTTGGTATGAAATACATATGGGTTCCTACCCTACTTTTTAGTATATTCTAGTCAGTGTTTATCTATCACCATGCAACTATTTATCCTTGTGATTATGTTGATGTGAGTATGGAAAGAAACATTTTATTAATAATATCATTCTTAATAGTTTCCTCATCTTTTGCACATGTTAATTCTTTTTGACAAATTCTTCTCTTTTGGATATCTCATTATTGTCATCTCTTTATTTCAATCTTCTCTCACTTTAGTTAATTCCCAATTACTTTACTCTGTGCATACTCAACATTCATTGATGTACTTCCTTTTAATTTCCTTTTTCTTGGGTGTTGTTTTTCAACCCACCCAGAGTTAGCTCAGCTCAGGGTTCAGGGAGGAGAGGAGTTTGATCAGGACCAAGTGCAAGGATGAGTTCCCTAATGGGAAGGTTTCTCACCACAATATAATCCTGATAATTAGATTCATAATTTAGACTTTCACCTTACATGGCCCCAAATGTTAAGTTGAGCTCAGATAAGGAATTTTTTTAATATGTTAGATTTAATTTCTGCTGCAACACAAACTATGTTTGTGTTATCGTTCTGTTTAAACAAATATTGTGAATCCCAATTGTTGGGGGTATTTTGCAATTATTTCCTTAAATTTAAGTAAGGAGTGGTCCCTCTCGGGCCCAACTCCTTACACAATGGTATCAAAGCCTAATTGTGCTCAACAATATTACTAATTCAGATATTCATCCTTGGAACCCTTATAAGTTATGCCTCTATTTCAGGAAGACCAACTTGTTTGGCAACACCAGTGCCACCCCTCAGTCCAAGGATTTGGACAGATTCTCTACACCAGGGAACAATCATTTTGGCATGGATCCCCTCCTAGGAGCAACCCTAACTTTGTTCATGGTTTGGAAACAACACCACCTCTACATCGACTAGTTTCGCCATTGAGCAGGAGCTAGCCTTCCTATGGCAATTTCTCACCATGGCCATGGTGGGAAAGTTGAACACCCCTCTGGTGTTGAATATGTTGAAGGAGTACATAGTGATTGATTTCATGAAAATGTAACTACCCTACATCAAGGGTGAAGGGGAACTGGAGATGGTCGATAAGGCTGATTATTGGGTTTTATCCATAGAGTGAACTTTAATGGTATGCCATGTCCTCCTCACAAGAAGGTCAAGTTTTCATCTTATGTGCTGGATGAACCAGCACATGTTTGGTGGAACGGGTTCACACACACTCGTGACATCTCCACTTTGACCTGGGAACAATATTTGGCACTATTTTGTGTGAAATACAGTTGCAGTGCTTCTCTTAAGAAGAAGGAAGCCGAAATTTACAGTCTAAAGCAAGGTTCCTTATCTATTCTCGCATATGTGCAAAAAATCCTACTTCTTGAACATTATGCTTCTTGTTTGAGTGAGGATCGAAGAGATACCTACTCTTTCAAGGACTCAATTATCATGTGGGTCATTTCCAAATCCCACATGTCCTCCTCACCTTCCAGTAGATGGTTGATAAAGCCTTAGTTGTTAAGACCTACACAAGTTTTTAGGCCCCAACACATAGTGAGATCATGAACAAATGCAAGCATACTAGTGAAGAATAGAGACCTTCTAGGTGTAACCATTTCCATTGATACCATCCTCCAAGAAAATGTACAGCCCACAATGGTAAATGGAATCCTACCTACAACTACTACGGTCATCATGGGCATATTCGACTAGAATCCCTCAGCTGTAGCAACACCAAGTGTCAGAACAGCCTCCGCATCGACCCTCAGGGAACAACCTTGATAATCATAGGGGACCTCCTACTGAGAGACATGTTGGTTGAGCTTTTGCAATAAAAGCTAGAAATGTTGGAGGTGCCCAGGCAGTACATAAGGTAACATGCAACTATATTCTTTTCCTATGCAAGTACCTTTATCTTGAACCAATTTATGATTGTTCACATTGGAGTATATAAGGAAAGCAATACCTATAGTGATCATATGAAGATTATCATATGGTCTCAAGTGTTAGTTGAGACGTTATGGTGGGTGACTTGGTGTTATCTTGATTTTTGCACCAATCTTTAGATTTCTATCATAAATTTTTCAATGACAATTATATATATATATATATATATATGTGTGTGTGTGTGTGTGTGTGTGTGTGTGTGTGTGTTTAGCTTACGGACACAAGAGAATAGTTTTGGATTTTGTTTATGTTTTCAAAAACCAAGTCACCACCATGTAAGGGTTTAGATGGCTGAGTACCATTTAAGACTAAAACTCTAACTTGTTAAGCCAACTGCTACCCTTGACAAAAAAATTGTGATGGGTAAGTAGTGTGGGACATAGTTGTTATAGCTCATGTTACCCATATAGAATGATTTTTTAGGTTTTAGAATCTCCTTTTCCTAGATGGAGTCCCTTAGAATTATAGAACTAGTTGAGAATGTTGGACTAAAACACATCAACTAAATCTTGTACAATTAATCAACTCAAAATAACTACATCCTAACTAGGGTTCCTGAGTGTACTTTTCTAAGTGTACCACCATGGGTGGACATATCTGGCATCCTTAAGGAAACTTTGCACCAATCGATACAATAAGACTATGCTCACAATATAGAAGCATCCTATGGACTTTTAATTTAGTCAGTCTTTAAGGGGTGGTGTTGTGATGAACCCAAACTTAAGAAAATAATACTTTTACCTTCTTACCTCTTCCTATTATATTAGTCTAATAACCTTCAAATATAAGAGTTTTAAATAAAAATATAAATATTTGAGGCCTTAATATAAGAATTTTGGGATATTCATTAATTTTGGGGTTAGTAATGCAAAAATTATCCAATTAAGTCATTTTAGTTTAAAATTATCCTTTTAGATTTTTCCTATGGATAGATTTGTTAAGATAGGGTTATACACAAATTTTGTTTAATAAATAATGAATGAATGTAATAATATGAAGAATATACGCTTTCTCTCAAATGATGTGTTTCACGTATTAAAGTTTTCCAAAAGGCAAATTTGACTCCAAAATTGGATTCTTATGTCCATATTACCTTACCCACCAAATTTAACTTTATTTATATGATTTTTATCCATATAATTTAAGTGGGAAAGAAAAAGAAATAAATAACATGTCACTTTAGTCAAAATCGATTAGGAAAGATATTAATGTCACGCGAGTTATCTTTTCATAGTTGATGCACGCAATTTTCTTAGCCATCCAATCCCAATATGATGGCCCAAGGGTCGTCTTCAACTCGTGCCAGATTGGAAACTGGATAGCTAATACAAAGTGAAGAAACTGGGATTTCACTCCCGATTCTCAACCTCTTCTCAGAATTTCTTCACCAACATGCTTGTTTTTCAATTCCGCACAAATCGATGTTCTACTCATGAATTTCTATCTAGTATTAGAGTTTAACCCAATTCTTTTCTCAAGGCATCTCGAACCATACCTTCGTGGAAGCCTAGGAGTGGGCCCTATATATATATATATATATATATATATATATATATATATATATATATATATGACCCCTCCTAGGGTTTCTCCTCATCACTACCAATCATTCTCTCAAGACAATTGTCCCTCTAGTCATGAGTTTGTCTACTGCCAAGCATGACTTTATCCCTAGCTTGCGACACCTCCTACTGGAAACTGACTTCACCTATCTACAATCGCATTTAGAGGTAAGTTCTTTGAGCTTTTCCCTTCATTTTTGTACCTTCAGATTGACAAATTGAAGACATAATACATTTTACCCAAATCAAGCTCGACCTGCTAATGTGTTGCTCACAGTCATGGTGTGCATTAGGGAGGAAGGAAAACTCCCTCACTTTGACCCTTCTACCCCGACTCTCCCTCTGCTTGTTCTATGTTCGCCAAGGGTAGGACAATCCTTTCTTGATCGCTCCTTACTAGTTGTTTTGACGCTAATTCCTGGTCCCATGCTAATGTTTAAAATCACAATACAAGGGAATGACAATCTTTTGACTAAAAATCCTCAATTTAAAATCAGTAAATACTATAATATTGAAAATTCCTTAACTAGTTACTGGAAGCTCCAAAAATTACACAAAACTATGTTTTAGAATAGTGAGATTTTTCTCTACCTTTTGGTATAGTTTTCATCTCCTGATTCTCAAGTTATAAAGATTGGAATTTTAGGGTTTTAAACATTCATAATACCCCATTAATAATTAAAGCTTGGTTTTAAAAGAATAAACTTGAGATCATGTTATCAAAAACCCTCACTCTAAGATAAAATCATGTGTCTATTTAGGTTTTTGCAAAAGAGTTTATTTTTAGAGTTTTGTTTTCACTTATGATCTTAATAATAACTAAATATAACATCATGATTAATAAAGTTGACGTTTTGAGTCTAATATCATTGAGAAATTCTGAAATCAATATAAGGTCTTTAACAAGTGACAACCTAGGGTTTGGCCAATGGATTTGAATTTCTAGGGTTTCACTTAATGTATCATACAATTTAAACCATAATTGATGAACCTATTCCTATATGTAGGTTGAGTTGACTTTAGTCTTGGAAGGGTTAGGACTCGTTCTCTAACTTAACATTCAAGTCAAGGCATGTATTATGACGCCTCACACCACACAAAATGAGATTACTCAAAACAAAAAGTGCAAGAGAAGATTAACGAATAGATTACCGGAGAAACATTAAAGATTAAAACCATTTTCATAAAACTATCAAACAACAAGAAAATTTACATATAGGTGCTTTCATGCCTCAAAGCACTTACTATGTGTGCCATCAGCCTGTTACCAGAGAACCTATATACATTTATCCATTACAATTGTATACAAAAGGGCAAACGAGCCAAACACGTATGGAAGGCACATCCATAAAATGTCTACAAAACATCCCCAAGGACCCAAGTGTAAACGGATGACTCCAGGACTCTATCAACAAAATACATCCATCAGCACTTCCAACCTGTTCAGCTACTGCTCCTCTTGTTGTTGCTCAACCTCTATTGCGTGATCTCTACCTCTTTGTGCTCATTCACCTAAAAAGGGTGTGGCAAACCCATGGGTGAGATTCCGAATCTTAGTGGGACATGTAAATCTCCACCAACTCTATTATTACCACAGATAAGATAAGCTAAGCAATGGTAAAGTTACAAATATAAGAAGCAGGTATTCATTATTAATAGGAAGAACAATTATTGTTGAATTATGAAACATTTTTTTTGGATAAGGTAAAATAGTACTATCAAAAAAAATTATAGGAGCCCTATATTGTACAGAGGGTGGGTTAACTACAAAAACCCCACTGTCTTCTATCATGTAGGTCTAAACCTTTATAAAGGTTAGGTTTATCCTTACACACAAAAAGAAGTATGTATGTGAGTATATCAAAACACTTGTACTTGTCCACCTCCCTACCCCCATGTATTCTCGAATTCCTCTCCTGTCACACCAGGAAAGATATAGCCGCTAAGCCCAGGTCCACAAAACATCCCCAAATAGACTCCCTCGCCATCCTGGCTCAGATCCACTCCACAGCCCCCATGAGGCTACAGGGAGGCATTCCACCCCACCCGCACTTCAAAACCATATGGATCCAAAGGTATTTAGTATACCCACATTCGAAGAAAAGATGCTCATGGGACTCATCTTCTAGCTTATGCAGATTACATGCAGGATCCATCCCCAAACCCCAACCTGCCATCCTGTCAGCAGTGGGGAGCCATCCCAAAATACATCTATAGAGGGTGCAACTCCATTTAGGGAGTCTACATTTTGTTCCACATGACTCTGGCCCGAGGTACAGGAGGACCAATCAACCTCTACTCCCCAATTCTCTTCACCAGGAAGCCCCAATTGGTCTCATTCATATGTACAAAGTCTAGCTTAACTGAATCCCAAAGAGCCAAAATTTTTCTCCACACCGTTGTGCACCCCCGAAGAGGTTTCTCACCCAGATTGACATCGTATCTCGTTCTCATCTAGCTAACCCAAGGTGACACTAGCTTGGTGAGGAACCTGTCAATTCTAATGCAGGTAGCTCTATCCACCATACATTGTGAATCCTTGAGCCCCAATCCTCCTTGTTCCTTGGGATTAGTGATCGTTGCCCAAGCAACTCCATGGCCCTTTCCTCCCCAAAGGAATCCACTCATAATGCTCATGAGCTTGTCGATGATGAATATGGGAAGTTCTGCCATCCTTGTCTAGAAATTAATCTTAGTCATTAGGACCGATTTGATCAACACCATCCGGCCCACCATCGAAATGTTTTTGCCTGCCCATTTGTCAATTGTTAATCTCAATTCATCAATAACATTGCTATAATCTTTCCTACTGCGTCTTCCCCTGGAAATGGGTACACCCAGATACTTTGTCGGAAAACTACCCATATTGATCCCCACTGCACTTCTCAATCTTCCCCTCCTCTGGTCATAGGAGCAAGAGAAGAAGATCTAGGACTTTATCTCGCTTATGTATAGGCCCGTCAACTTGCCAAAATTGATCAAGATTCTTTTCTCTATGTTTAGGTACTTGGCATGCCCAGCAGTGAACATCATCACATCATCCATGAAGAGGATGTGAGACAACACCGGCACCCCTCCCACCTTAAACACTTTCAACCTCCCCTTCTCCTGTTCCTGGTGAATGGTGTATGACAAGTTCTCCATGATGATCACAAACAGCAAAGGGGAAAGGGGATCCCCTTGTCTCAGTCCATTGGATGCCAAGAACAAACCATGTGGGATCCCATTCACAAGGACCGAGAAGGATGTGGATACCACACACTGCTGCATCAACCCAATCCACCTCCTTGAGAACCACATGGTGCTCCATGGTTCTCCATAGGGCAGTCCACTTGACATGATCATAGGCCTTTGTAATGTCCAATTTGATACACACCTTCTTTGTGGAATTGTTGCAGTTGAAATCCACCAGAAACACCTTAGCCCATAATTTCCCCATCTACCATAGATCTCCCATGTATAAAGGCTAATTGCTCAGACAAAATGATACTTGGAAGAACCCTCTTTAACCTCCCCGCCAGCAGCTTATACAACACCTTGTAAAGGATAGAACAATACATAATGGGGCGGTAATCAACCATCGAAGACGGTAAGTTGTTCTTTGGAATGAGTCGAATGAACGCATGGTTCACCTTCCTTACCATTGTACCCCCCACCATGAACCACCTCACCGTATAAGCCACGTCCTCGTCGATGATGTCCCAGCAGGATTGGAAGAACTTTTCGTTAAAGCCATCAAGCCATGGGGCTTTAGCCGCCCCAATGCTAGACACCGCCTCTCTAATTTCTTTATTAGTAACCGTCCCACACAGCTCTCTGTTCATATCATCAGTTACCCTCCTTTCCGGCATCTCATTTTCCCTTCTTCTGCTTTGTTTATTGTACAGGTTCTTGAAGTATTGGACTGCCTCTTGAGCCACCTCATTAGTTCCTCTTACCTCTGTACCATCTTCTTTAATCAAGCCTTGTATGCACTCCCTCATATGATTATTCTTGGTCGCATTATGGTATATCTTCGTGTTCCTGTCCCCATCATAAATCCATTGTAACCTACTTCTCTGCCAGTGATACATCTCCTCTGCTTTCTCAAGTTGTAGTAGTCTCTTTGCCTTCTCCTCTTCCCTTCTCATCATCCCAGGATCTGACGGGTTGCATCTGAGCTCCTCCGCAGCCTTCTGGTAGTCATTTGTAGCCCTTCTGACCATCATAGGTAGATTAGAGATCTCACCCCCCCCCCAATCCTTCAATGTCATTTTAGTCTTTCTCAAATTCTCAGCCACCCTAAAGAGCGGGTTACTAATCACAGTACCCGACTACGCCTTGGCTACCACCTCCTTGAATCTTGGCCAGTCCACCCAAAAATTCAAGAACCTAAACAGACTGTTCTTCATTTGATTACTCGATAAAGGTACTCTCAACCACACAGGGTAACTATTATGATGCCCTCCGAGTACGATCTTCGCCTCTAGGAAAGCGTCGAGTCAGGCAGCGTTCACCAACCCTCTATCTAGGTTGCTAGAGATCATATTCCCCGGTATCCTCTTATTGTGCCATGTGATAATTCCCCCAACCATGTTTAATTCAATCAGGTTCGCAACATCCACCATCTCATTGAACCTCCCCAAAATCGTGTCAGGTATTGGTTTGCCTCCAACCTTCTCACCAGCCCTCCTCACATTGTTGAAGTCCCCAATCACCAAGTGAGGAACCTATTGAAGGGTGGAGCTACTAATGTCCTCCCAGTATCTCCTTCTTCTACTCTCATCGTTATGTCCATACACCCCTATGATCATGCAGTGGAAACCACCAGCATTGATGTAGCTCGTGACCACCATCTGGTTAGTGGCATGGATCACCTAAACATCCCATACACTCTTATCCCAGCCAACAAGAATACAACCCTCGTCGCTCTGTCCCAAATTGGACTCCACCCCCCCCAATCGTTGGGGAAGATACCCTTCATCTTCTCTGCCACCGATCTCTTGACCCTGGTCTCGAGAATGAAGACCAGTGAATCTTGACACACCACAATCACCTTCCTGACCCCCCTCTATTTCCTGGGTCAAGATGCTCCCCTCACATTCCATGTGAGGATGGACATCCTAAATTCCTTTGTGACTCCCCCTTCCAGAGGAGTTCATCCTGGTTGAGGTCTGCCTTCCCCTTACACTGAATTCCTAAGCCCTGTCACCTTTCCTCCTCCTGGTACTGGACAATTCGTCGAGCAAGTCATCCACATCTAGGTTCTCCAACACCGAGAACTAATTAACCCCTGATGAGGAGGATTTGATCCTATCATCAAACTGCTCATCCCCTTGTCTCTCAGAAGTGAGGTCCTCAACCTCCACCATAACTTTAGATGTCATAATAGCCTTATCATTGGTCTCTGCTTTACTGTCCCCATCAGGAATACTCTGGTCACCACTATCCTTCCCATCTGGCTAGTGGCACCAACCCCATAATGGGGGGAATTATGAAACATTTTAACAATTTAAAAGGAATAAGAAGAACATGTATATTTCCTATCAACAATATTGTATAAGAAACAAGCAAGGCCTCATCCAATGTTTCCATATTTTGATCCTATGCAATTATACTACACGGTTGATTACGTATTTCATAATGCCCCAAGGATTTGAGTCGTACCACCCAAATCCAATCTACCACTTGATAATTCAGAATCGGTGCCATACAAGGTCTAATGGAAGAGTCGGAATCCATGAACTCACCCCCTCCGTCAGTATTAGAACATGTTGTGACATCATAAGTCACACTACTATTAGCAACATATAGTCCAGTTGTACATATCTAGCCCACCTTGGTATAGGTCACGACACTAGTGAGTTACGACTACAGCCGTACTCTTATTGGGGTATGACTACAGCCAATCATGTATCATATGTTGTTGAGCTACGAGTGCATCCATACTCTTATTGGAGTTTGACCGCAGACAATCATGTATCATATGTATAAATTCAGGATACAAGGAGATACCTCAACTTGCACCCTACATATTCAACAATATTTGCTCCAAGTTAATCTCATTTCGCCATTCATCAAGTCCTAACACTGAATGGATCTATAGCATTGGAAAAACTACAAGATTAGGTTCCACTTGATTAATTAGGTTATTTAAGCATATTTTAGCATCAATTAAGTTACAACGTATAAACTCAAAACAAGATCTACATAAGCAAGGGCATCACACATCACCAGAACATATTGTAACATCTAAGGTGTGATCTCATCACATTATTACTTCATGTCTGATTTTCAACATGTGTCCATCACATGGACCACACATCTTGGGGTGAAAACCCCTCTTCTCATTTCTAAGGAAATCATTACTTCATACAAGGCATCAAGCCATCATTAGGTCATAGGACCATTTCCTCCTCTTTCTGTATTACCACATCACATGTGCCTTACAAGGCTTATTCAATCATATCATAACCACTATAACTCATACATGGCTATGTACATCAACTGGTGTTACCTGCATGGTTAGAAACTTGAAACAAGAAGAGAAATATATCATCAATACAACCATCCCATAAGATCCATGTCATACACATTACATCATTAAAATTAGGGCTTCCACTTAATCAATTAGGGTTTACAAGCTTGGATCAACAACCACCCTTAGATTGTCACTTCCATTACTATTACCATATCATGAGATGAAGGTTATAGAAACATAACTCTTATTATTGCTCACACAACCACCAACACGGTATCATGTATGAACATGTATTTGTATCATCATCACAAATGTATCATAAACACCATAACAAGATATCAGTTAGGGTTATAACATACAGTGTCAAGTTAACTGTAAACATGTTGGGCAACCTCATCAAGGTGGGATGTCGGTTTAGGATGTATTAGATGAGAAAACATGGTGTTGTGCTACCCTCTTAGGAGGTGTATCAGGTTAGAGCTTCTGAAATATCAGTTCACATTTCTTACAAGAAGGGTATCGGTCTCCACATGTAAGGGTGTGACATGTAATAGGGTATCGGGAAACGACGCCCTCCCAACAACGTCTAAATCGTGACTGGCTATCAGCATGCCGGGAAGCAATGTCCCCGAGGTGTGATGGCCAAGGTCATAACGGCTAACACTTCACAACACATATCGGTTAGCAACGCACCTCAGTCACAGTGCATCTCATCTAGGTATCATGTCGATTTAGGATTCTCATGGATCATAATGGCTAGCCTCTCCATGTATAGTAGTTAGCTACCTTACATATATTATTGGGTGTTTCAAGGTCATGACGGCCATCCACCATCACTTGTCAACATGGTCCTTGCCAAGGTCACGATGACCTATCACTAGGTATGACGTTCAGTGGCATCACAGGTTGTGATGGACACTCTCCATAACATATCAGCTTGGTCATCTTCAACCTAAGGTCACGCATCTAAATCAAAGCTAGGATGTAAAACACATGGGAAGCAACTAAGCAAGTCTCCTTTCTTTAAAACAAAACTTGAAACTATCAAGAAAACTACTAACAAGCCACAGATAATGTTATAGAGATAAAGAACAAGATAGCATGGAAGGTGTGATAACAACAAAGAGTGTTTAGAGTTATATAACCCACCTCAAATATCACCACCAAGATCCAAGCTCCAAGGTCAAGCTCCAAGCTTCACGCGCTCAAGGTAGAAGATGATCTTCCAACCTTGGTCACCACAACACCGTCAAGGAAGAAGATGGAACCAAGATTAGGAGGGTTCGGTGATGAAAGGAAGATAAACAAGATCCATGGCCAAGAAGAAGAAAGAAGGAGAGAAGAATAGCTAGAAATCATGGCTTACCAAGGTAGAAGATGAAGGAAACACCACAAGCTTGGAACCCATCAACCAAGCTTCCATGAGAGACTCCCCTAGCTCCTTATCTTCTTAAGGTAGTCCACCAAGGAAGAGGAAATAAAAGATGGCCAAAAAGATTCTCTTGCATGGAAAGAAAGGGGCATATATACAAGAGGGATGAGAGAGGGATCATGGAAGATGTGTCACCACCTTAGGAGCTTAGGTGCCACTTGTCCACGAGAAAGACCCACGTGCACAACACCGTGCAAACAAGGTGATAAGATCTATGTCTTGCCCACAAGGTCACCCGTCATGGTCTTGCCCGATACCACATCTCTACCCTCTCACAAGCCAATAGGGGTGACACCCTAGACACCACAAATTGATGGGGCACAACTTGAGACACCACCAACCGATAGGGTGTGACTCAAGATACCAACAAATCGATACATAGCCTTTCCAAGGCTTACAAGCTCGAGGCAACACTTCTAGGTGCAAGGCACACCTCATGTGCCCAAAACATCACCAAAGATGTCACCACACAACCAAGGTCCAAATAAGGTGTCCATCTCTTTCTCTCCTCAAGATGATGCCAAGAGAGAGAAGGAACACACTAGAGGTGGAAAACTTCCACATCAACCCTAATCCTGGGTAAATTGCAATTTGCACCAAAACCTCTCCACAAAACATAAGCATCCACCAAACAATCTCAAAACAAAAACTCAAACTTCCAACATGCCCTAATTACATGGCAGATGATTAGAGCATGGTGCTATGCAACATTTTAAGCAAAACAAATAGAGTTATCCCAAATTGTGGGTCAGGGTCCTTATGTGTAACATCCTTGACCTGGGTTATGAGTTAACCCTAGGTGTTTTGCCTAATTATGTAATTAAGATACGGGTGATTATCTTTTTGCATGTAATTAAGTTCTTGAGGAACAAACTTTTCCTTTTCTGTCCCTTTTAAACAATGTTGAATTGATTGTTTTGTAATACAGGGACCTATGTGCAATTTACCCAGTTAGAAGGGTTAACTTGAAATTTTCACATGTTGAGATGTTCCTCTGATGTTGAGACATCATAAGAATGATTATGGTAAAGTTTGAGGGATTTCCCAAGCTTGAGCACCAAGGTGCAGCTGTGGAAGCAATCCATGTGCTTGAAACCCTAAATTGGAGTAAAGTGCAATTTACCCAATTTGAGGGGTGAAACTTGTAAAATACACAATCTAAAATATCTTGTAAGACTCTTGGAATCATTTAGAGAAGAAATGATGAAGAAGTCACTTCAATTGAATAATCATATAATGAAAAACACCTTTGTGATTGAATAATCAAGGTGTAAGTACTATAGCCTTTTATGTGTGTGCTTTAGTAATAGGTTAATCTTCTTTGCCTTCATTTCTTGACCTTAGAAGAAGGTTGTCCTTAGAAATAAGAAGAAGGGACGAGCAAAGAAGAAAGGAGGGACTTAGTTGAAAGTAAGGAAAACCTATGTGCCTATGTTGAAATTCCACCCCAAGTATATAAGCCTTTTTCCTCACTTAGCAAAGGAATGTTTCTTTCGTTTCCTTCACTATTCACCTTGCTCAAACTGACTAAGGAGAGCTCTGGAGCTCAGGAGGATGACCAGGGGAGTGCAAGGTAGGTTTGGATCCTTCCTTTTTCTTAAATTCTTGGATGAAACTCGAATTCAAGGTCAAATTCATGGCTAGCTCACTTAGCTCTATCTTTATAGCCATCTCTTCTCAACTTTTCTTGGAGGATTCACCTTGGCCGACCTGTGGAGCTTCTAGGACGCCATTAAAGGCTTGGAGCTCAAGGAGCAAGCTTTAGGCGGGTTTTATAACTCTAAACCTATGCTTTGTTATATACATCTTTTCTATGCTTTTAGTTGCTAGTTCTTCTTCTTCCCTATCTTCCCTTGCTTCCTTGCAAGAAAATCCGTGAGGAACTGTTGCTGTTCTTGAGCTAGAAGATGAGGGCGTTATTTCCTATGCTTATCCACAGTTTTCCACTTTACCATACGACCTCAACCAATTTCCCATACGGTTTACAAAACCGTTTGGTGGGCAAACGGTTTCAAGGTCGTATGAAGGCATACGGTCTCAAGACCATATGGACGCATTGACCAAGCATGGACCGTATGGGAATCCTGTTCATAATTATTAAGGTTAATCACCCACAAAATTTGAGAAGTTAACTCCAAAGGAATCGTGAGATATAGGCAAAACAATTAGCAAATTCAATTGAATTTAGTTCTGATTTTCAATCTGCTTAATTTGCCCTTTTTGGGAAAACGGTCTCAAGACCGTATAAGATGGTTGACTAAGCGTTGACCGTATGAGATTATTGTTCATAATGATGTTAATTAATGACTCACCAAATTTGGTGGACTAATTCCAAACGAGTTAAGAGTTGAAGGTTGATTACTAGGGAAAACCCTAATTGAAATCAGTGCTGAAATCACAATGAGCTAATTTGAGATTTTGGGTTGATTAGCCCAAACGGTCTCAAGACCATTTGGGGAATCATCCAAACGGTCTCAAGACTGTTTGGGGATCACCAAGACCGTATGGAGGTCTGGGGTCAAGTATAGTTGACCAATTGAAGGTACAAAGATACCAAATTACATTGCAATTAAGTATTGATGTAATGATCAACTCAATAAATCAAACCTTGATGAATTTTCACTAGAGTCCAAAGGATGGATGGGCAAACGGTCTCAAGACCATTTGGAACTCATCCAAACGGTCTCAAGACCGTTTGGTGACAACACAAGACCGTTTGGAGGTCTAGGGTTAAGGTAATTTGATCAATTGAGGGCCCAATTACAATGGGTTATTAAAATAATCAAATTGCCGATTTGTGACTTAATTAAGGTTCAACCCCTATCAAATCAATCTAGATTTTGATGAATTCTTGGGAAAACGGTCTCAAGACCGTTTGGAGTATATCCAAACGATCCCAAGACCGTTTGGGCCAAGTTTGAGCCCAATTGGAGGTCAATTGATGGGTTCAACTTCGATTTGATTCACATTGTTGAGTGTTGATGGTTGAACGTTTATAGACCTTAATTGAACCAACTCCAACCCTAATTGGATATCAATTGAGGGTCAATTGAGTGAACAATTGGTTAAGGATAACCCTAATTGTCTCAATTGGTAAGTGGTTAGCAAGCTTGAGACCAATTGATGGCTTCAACATAGGAAACCCTAATTGAGTTTACCCTTTGAACCACCTTGGAGGTCCATACGATCTTGAGCTTTTGACGGCTTTCGACCTCAAGACCGTATGAGGTCATTCGACCTCAAGACCGTATGAGGTCATTCGACCTCAAGACCGTATGAGGGCTTTCGACCTCAAGACCGTATGAGGTCATTCGACCTCAAGACCGTATGAGGTCATTCGACCTCAAGACTGAATGAGTCCATTCGACCTCAAGACCGAATGAGACCATTCGACCTAAAGACCGAATGAGGGTAAACGGTCTTGAGTGTTATACGGTCTTGAAGTCAACCAAACCTTAAACGGTCTACAAAGCTTAAACGGTCTACAACCTTATACGATCTCATGATCGTATGAAGGTTGAAGGTGTGAAACCTATTGGAGACTTTTGAAGTTAAGTCTGCCTAATGCCTTGAAGGCTTAAATGGTTTAATAGTTGTTCAACCTGAACCCTAATGATACCAAAAGACATTAAGGGTCAAGTGGTTAGTAAATTAAACCATGATGATGATCAATGTGTAATTTACCATAATACCCTTGAAAGGTTCAATTGAGTGAAACCTTGTTCTAATCAAACCCTAATCACTCAATAGTGGTGATTTGGTCTATGTTAATCAAAGTGGACTTAACCCAACCTGATCTAGATTGGTGTTATCACCATCTACAAGTATGAGGAGAGAGAAAGTATCTTAAGAAAGAGAAAGTACCCTTTTATGATGGAAATTCAAGTAAAGTACCTTCAGTACACATGAATGTGCATGATTAGGGTATGATCCACCTATGTGAGATCATGAAACCCTAATTATGATAAATGATGAATCTTAAACTAATCTGAGAGCATCAATGATGATGTTCCTCATACATAATGATGTTATGATTTCAATTCACCATAATGTGAATAGTAAACCCTAATTCAAGGGTGATGACATGCAATATGAGTAGCAAACTCTAATTGATGAGAATCAGAGAACTTAGCTCTTATGATAAGAGTGGAAATTATATTCTTGTTTTGAATTACCTTTATTAGTTGAATTAACCATGCAGGTTCTGATATGAAGGTGATCATATCCAGGTATGAATGATGATACTATATTCATTGAAAGCATGTTGTTTGCTTTATGAATAGTAAAATATCTTGATGCCTTGTCAGTGGCATCTTATGATTTTTAATGGGCTGTGAGAGCCATGAAAACCATCAAGGTCATGCTTTAGAGATGACTTGTGATGAGTATAATGAGAAATGATGATTGATGAGAGTTAGGCTTGTTACATTTAGTATTCTTCTTTCATAGCTGTTATGCTACTATTATTGTTTGAAGAACAATGTATGATATTAAAAGAATACTGAATGTACCTAACTAATCAAGTGTAATGTAGAAGCCCTGATCATAGATCCATCATTGTCAGAGATCAAATGATGGTGAAACAGGTTTTCCTACGGGAACTCCTGGATCACATATTGTTGAGTATGTGGGGTATATGGATGTGTAGAACCTTACATCCTAGTGTAGGAATTTGATG
Source organism: Alisma plantago-aquatica (assembly GCA_963693085.1). Lineage (NCBI taxonomy): Eukaryota > Viridiplantae > Streptophyta > Magnoliopsida > Alismatales > Alismataceae > Alisma > Alisma plantago-aquatica. The sequence goes on from OY856413.1 coordinate 613,547,440, forward strand.
TAGATGTATAATCTGTCAATCCTTCACTACAAAACTCATATCGTATCAGTGGATGGTAAACATGAAACCTCCTGATGACGAGGAAAACATAGATATCCGCCGTATCAGTGAAGATAAACATGAAATCTCCTGATGACGAAGAGAGTACAGAACGCCACTGTAACTCTAAAATAGTGAAGGACCAGATTACCCCGGTGAGCTATAATAGTAGAGACACAAGATGTCCTACAAGATATCCTCTTACTGACTGAGGAATGTGAAGGTCATGAGAATCCGGCTCTTTCGATGACCTAGTATGATACTAAGGCACTTAACAGTGATTGGTTGGGGTATGAGTGGTAAACCTCATCTCCACAGGGCATAATAATAAGAATGTTTGAAAAACATAATCTACAGCGTAGTATACCTGTTAAAGGTAACTATGAGCTAATTGATTGATGTTACACTATATAGTGCATATGTTCTTCATGCTTGATAAATGTTGAGCTCTTGTATACAACTGTATCTGCTATTGAATACTTTGTAAGCTTTTACTGCTTAAGTTATTCTTTGATATTATAATAAAGCTTCTGGCGGAGAGTTATAACTCTCGCTGGGGAAATTATGTACAATTGTCTCACCCCGTAGACTTCAATTTTTTAGGTGGACATCGGAGACGGAGGAACAGGTCTACAGGTGACCAGTCCCAGCAGCAACAGCACCAGGAGCAGCAGTAAATCTCAGGTGGAGATTTATCCTGCCATGTGGTGTAGTTAGAGTCAGTCCTATGTGTCCTCTGTACTCTTAGGTCTTGGAGTCTTTTGGTTATGAGTTCTTGAGATTTTGTATCTTGTTGTATATAATTACTGAAGAAGTAATTATCATGAGATGTAAACAGTTTATCTCCTTTTATGAATGAAGCTTTATGGATTCAAGCTCTTGTCTCGAAAAGTTTTAATTTCCCATGATTTTTGTCTTCTGTTGTTAATCGATTCACTTCCGCTAAGTTTAAATCGTGTTTATATCATGGTTTGGAGATCAGAGCCCACAATTAGTGGTATCAGAGCTCTAGGTCCATTGAGTCTACAGAGGCATAGGACTTAGGATGTCGAGTCTATCCTTAGTATCTCTTCCTTATCTAATAGAATCTTCTGCTCCTCAGGAGAAGAAGATACATAAGGATGGCAGAGCCACATGATGAGTACGTGGCAGAGAGTAGTGCTAGTGCACCTCGAGGCGGTGCAAGGGTTCCAGAAATAGAACAGCCTGCACCTGAGCCACTCCAGTTTGACCCAGCTGATATGGGTAACCCAGCAGTTCAGACGATGTTTGGGCAGTTTATGACTGCCATGACACACATCACCGACAGGATGCCCATGCCTGCACCTAGGGCACCTGCCCAGCCTGAAGGACAATGTATCGGTAAGACGTTCGAGCGACTTCTTCGTGTCGGAGCTACCGAGTACTTTGGGACTGCTGACCCCGCAGATGTTGATCTGTGGTTAATAGAGTTGGAGAAGGCTTTCAGGATTCTTATTATCCCGGAGGCTGAGAAGGTTAGACATGCTGTCTATCTTATCAAAGGCAGTGCTGGTCACTGGTGGAACATGGAAGAGCAGAAGAGACCTGGAATAGAGTTCTCATGGGAAGAGTTTCGTCGAGAATTTATCAATAGATATTTTCCAAAGACCTTCCTAGATGAGAAGATCTCTCAGTTTGAGAGATTGAGGCAGGGCATGATGAACATTAGAGAGTATGAAGCTAAGTTCATGGAATTGCTGTGGTTCTATCTGCACATGGCTGCCACAGATGAAGAAAGAATCAGGAGATTCGAGAAGGGTTTGAATGCTGATATGTCAACCCCTGTGTCTGCCTTACAAAACCGAGAGAGATTCTCTACCTTCGTTGAGTCAGTCTAAAGGATAGAGAGATATGTGGTTGAGAAGAGGCAAACCCACAAAAGATATCCACAGTTCCAGGGTTCTTCATCTAGGGATTTCAAGAAACCTAGATTCTCTGCACCTAACCCTCCACCACCCAGATCGAGTTCTCAAACTCAATGGTCACCAAGCAGAGGTAGAGGACGGAGTCAACTGCTTCAAGGGACTCACAGTTCTGCATCGATGTCACTTACTGGACCACCCCGACCACAACAACAGGAGAGGAGATGCTACAACTGTGGTAAGGTGGGACACTTGATGAAGGATTGCCGTTCTAGGCCTGTCAGTGTGACACAGCCTCTGAGACAGAATCAACAAGGATCTCAGAGAATGCAATCTCAAGGAGCAGCTCGAGGACGTGGACAAGCGTCTCAAGCTGGATCATCAGCACCACCTCAACACCAGGCGACAGCGAGGTTCTATGCTATGAACCCACCAGATGCAGTGGTCAATCCACGGGTAGTGGCAGGTCAGATGGAACTTTTATATCCAGATATGTCTACATCCTGTGTTGTATCTGTTCTGATTGACCCGGGTGCTACGCACTCTTTCATCACTCATAGAGTGATTCGTAACTACAATGTGACTGTTAGTCATAGGGCAGATAGTTTGTTGTTGGAGACTCCGTTGAGTGGGTCTGCCATTTTGCAGGAGGTATGCTCTCCCTGCATCCTATTCTTTTCTGACCATCGCATTCAAGTGGATCTTATACCGCTTGATATGCAAGGATTTGATATAATCCTTGGGATGGATACCTTAGAGAGGTATAGAGTTGTCTTGGATTGTGAGTCCAAGTTGGCTGTGTTTACTGATGAAAGAAACACATGGATCTTTCAAGGTGAAAGAAAGATTCTACCCACTTGTCTTGTGTCAGCTATGGTTGCTGATAAGCTGTTGAGGCGAGGATGTTATGCATTCTTGGCCCATGTGGTAGATGTTACCAAGGAAAGTTCCAATCCTGCCGAAGTTCCCATAGTCAGGGAATTCGAGGATGTGTTTCCTGAAGAACTTCCTGGTATACCACCACTTCGGGAGATTGATTTTGAAATCAATCAGATCCCAGATACGAAACCTATAGCCCAGACTCCGTATAGGATGGCGCCTGCCGAGATGGCAAAACTCAAGAAACAGCTTTAAGAGTTACTTGAGAAGGGTTTTATCTGACCGATCACTTCACCTTGGGGTGCTCCGGTCTTGTTTGTTAAAAAGAAAGATGGGTCAATGCAGTTGTGCATTGACTATAGACAACTCAATAAAGTAACAATAAAGAACAAGTACCCTCTGCCGAGGATTGATGATCTCTTTGACCAGTTGCGTGGTGCAACAGTCTTTTCAAAAATAGACTTGAGGTCTGGATATCATCAACTTCGTATTAAGGATAGTGACATATCCAAGTCTGCCTTTAGGACAAGGTATGGTCACTATGAGTTCACGGTTATGTCATTTGGACTAACCAATGCACCAGCTGCATTTATGGAACTCATGAATAGAGTTTTCCGACCTTTCCTTGATCAATGTGTTGTCGTCTTCATAGATGACATTCTGATCTATAGTAATAATGCTCAGCAGCATGAACAGCATCTTCGCCAAGCTTTGACCTTGCTAAGGAAACACAAGTTGTATGCTAAGTTTAGCAAGTGTGAGTTTTGGCTACCGGAGGTATCTTTTCTAGGACATGTGATATCTGCCTCCGAAATTCGTGTTGACCCTACAAAGGTAGAATCTGTTCTACAATGGGAACAACCGAAGACACCGACGGAGATTCGAAGTTTCTTGGGGTTAGCTGGTTACTATCGAAGGTTCATTAAGAACTTTAGTTCTATAGCCTTACCTTTAACCAAGTTGACCCGGAAAGATGTTCCTTTTTCTTGGAGTGATAAGTGTCAACAGTCTTTCCAGTTGTTGAAGGAGAGGTTGACAAGTGCACCTGTGCTTGTGCTACCTGAACAAGGAAAAGGATATGTAGTCTTCTGTGATGCCTCCAAGAGTGGACTTGGATGTGTGTTGATGCAGGATAAACAAGTGATTTCTTTTGCTTCTCGACAGCTTAAGAAACACGAGGAGAATTATCCGACACACGATCTGGAGTTAGCTGTTGTGGTTCATGCCTTGAAGATCTGGAGGCATTATCTCTACGGAGAGACATTCCAGATTTTCACAGACCACAAGAACCTTAAGTATATCTTCTCTCAGCATGAGCTTAACATGAGGCAACGTCGCTGGATGGAGTTAATCAAGGACTATGATTGTACAATTGATTACCATCCAGGCAAGGCCAATGTTGTTGCAGATGCCTTGAGTAGGAAATCAGCAACATCAACCATGGATAGAGCACAACTAAACTCTTTAGTGTGCTCTAAGAGAGATATGTTTATCTCTTTAAGGCAAGACAATGTACAGTTGAAGGTGTCATTGTTAGCCGGGTTGTTGGCTGAGATGCATATTAAACCTACCCTAAGAGAGCAGATTAAGGAAGCACAGCAAGATGATGCTGCAGTTCAGTAGATCAGATCAGAGTATGGAAATGAGAAGCAAGATGGTTTCCATGACTCGGATGATCATGTAGCTTGTTATCATGAGAGGATGATAGTGCCAGATGTGGATAACTTAAGGAAGTTAGTCCTGGAAGAAACTCATTCTTCGATGTATGCTATGCATCCAGGGAGCACCAAGATGTATTTTAATTTAAAGGAACTGTATTGGTGGCCTGGAATGAAGAAGGATGTTGCAGAGTTTGTTCTGAGGTGTCCTGTGTGTCAGCAAGTTAAAGCTGAACACCAGAAGCCTGCAGGAACAATGCAACCTTTACCCATACCACAGTGGAAGTGGGACCATGTGACCATGGACTTCGTTGTTGGCCTACCCAGGACAAACAAAGGACATGATTCCATTTGGGTAGTTGTAGATAGGTTGACAAAAACAGCGCATTTCTTACCTGTCAAAACAACCTATTCTGCTGAAAGGTTATCACAGTTGTATGTGCAAGAGATAGTACATTTGCACGAAGTTCCTGTCACAATAGTTTCTGACAGAGGCCCTTAGTTTACAAGTTGTTTTTGGGAACAGTTACACAGAGCCTTAGGCACCAAGCTAAGGTTTAGTACGGCCTTTCATCCGCAGACTGATGGACAGTCGGAAAGAACTATACAAACCTTAGAAGACCTGTTGAGAGCATGTGTTCTCCAGTTTACCGGAAGTTGGGATCTACACCTAAGCTTGATAGAGTTTGCCTATAACAATAGCTATCAACATAGTATTGATATGGCACCTTATGAAGCCTTGTATGGTAGACGTTGTAGATCACCTTTGTGTTGGTTTGAGACTGGTGAGCATCAATTGTTAGGTCCTGATCTTGTGCAGCAGACCACAGAGAAGATTAAAGTAATACAACAACAGATTAAGACTGCACAGGATAGGCAGAAATCTTATGCTGACAAACGTCGTAGACCCTTAGAATTCCAGGTTGGAGACAGAGTGTATCTCAAGGTCTCGCCTTGGAAAGGAGTCCTTCGTTTTGGAAGGAAAGGGAAGTTAACTCCTAGATTTATGGGGCCTTATCCAATCATTGAACAGATTGGACAAGTAGCCTATAAACTAGAGTTGCCACCAGAGTTACAGAAGTTACATCATGTGTTTCACATTTCTATGCTAAAGAAATGTCACCCTGATACTGAGTCAATTCTACAACCTAAGGAGGTAGAATTGAATGATGATATATCTTATGAGGAAGGACCGGTGTCAATCCTTGATAACAGAATTAAAAAGTTAAAGAAGAAAGATATAAGCCTTGCGAAAGTCCTCTGGAACCACCGTGGTGTTGAAGAAGCCACTTGGGAACTAGAGGATGAGATGAGAAGGAAGTATCCTGCCCTTTTCTCTTAATATGTTTTATCGATTTCGGGGACGAAATCCTTGTAAGGGGTGGATAATTTGTAACATCCTTGACCTGGGTTATGAGTTAACCCTAGGTGTTTTGCCTAATTATGTAATTAAGATACTGGTGATTATCTTTTTTCATTTAATTAAGTTCCTGAGGAACAAAATTTTCCTTTTCTGTCCCTTTTAAACAATGTTGAATTGATTGTTTTGTAATACAGGGACCTATGTGCAATTTACCCTGTTAGAAGGGTTAACTTGCAATTTGCACATGTTGAGATGTTCCTCTGATGTTGAGACATCATAAGAATGATTATGGTAAAGTTTGAGGGATTTTCCAAGCTTGAGCACCAAGGTGCAGCTGTGGAAGCAATCCCTGTGCTTGAAACCCTAAATTGGAGTAAAGTGCAATTTACCCAATTTGAGGGGTGCAACTTGTAAAATACACCATCTAAAATATCTTGTAAGACTCTTGTCATCATTTAGAGAAGAAATGATGAAGAAGTCACTTCAATTGAATAATTATATAATGAAAAACACCTTTGTGATTGAATAATCAAGGTGTAAGTACTATAGCCTTTTATGTGTGTGCTTTAGTAATAGGTTAATCTTATTTGCCTTCATTTATTGACCTTAGAAGAAGGTTGTCCTTAGAAATAAGAAGAAGGGACGAGCAAAGAAGAAAGGAGGGACTTAGTTGAAAGTAAGGAAAACCTATGTGCCTATGTTGAAATTCCACCCCAAGTATATAAGCCTTTTTCCTCACTTAGCAAATGAATGTTTCTTTCGTTTCCTTCATTGTTCCCCTTGCTCAAACCGACTAAGGAGAGCTGTGGAGCTAAGAAGGACGACCAGGGGAGTGCAAGGTAGGTTTGGATCCTTCCTTTTTCTTAAATTCTTGGATGAAACTCGAATTCAAGGTCAAATTCATGGCTAGCTCACTTAGCTCTATCTTTCTAGCCATCTCTTCTCAACTTTTCTTGGAGGATTCACCTTGGCCGACCTGTGGAGCTTCTAGGAAGCCATTAAAGGCTTGGAGCTCGAAATCTTGGAGCTCAAGGAGCAAGCTTTAGGCGGGTTTTATAACTCTAAACCTATGCTTTGTTATATACATCTTTTCTATGCTTTTAGTTGCTAGTTCTTCTTCTTCCCTATCTTCCCTTGCTTCCTTGCAAGCAAATCCGTGAGGAACTGTTGCTGTTCTTGAGCTAGAAGATGAGGGCGTTATTTCCTATGCTTATCCACAGTTTTCCACTTTACCATACGACCTCAACCAATTGCCCATATGGTTTACAAAACCGTTTGGTGGGCAAACGGTTTCAAGGTCGTATGAAGGCATACGGTCTCAAGACCATATGGCCACGTTGACCAAGCATGGACCGTATGGGAATCCTGTTCATAATTATGAAGGTTAATCACCCACAAAATTTGAGAAGTTAACTCCAAAGTAATCGTGAGATATAGGCAAAACAATTAGCAAATTCAATTGAATTTAGTTCTGATTTTCAATCTTCTTAATTTGCCCTTTTTGGGAAAACGGTCTCAAGACCGTATAAGATGGTTGACTAAGCATTGACCGTATGAGATTATTGTTCATAATGATGTTAGTTAATGACTCACCAAATTTGGTGGACTAATTCCAAAGGAGTTAAGAGTTGAAGGTTGATTACTAGGGCAAACCCTAATTGAAATCAGTGCTGAAATCACAATGAGCTAATTTGAGATTTTGGGTTGATTAGCCCAAACGGTCTCAAGACCATTTGGGGAATCATCCAAACGGTCTCAAGACCGTTTGGGGATCACCCAAGACCGTATGGAGGTCTGGGGTCAAGTATAGTTGACCAATTGAAGGTACAAAGATACCAAATTACATTGCAATTAAGTATTGATGTAATGATCAACTCAATAAATCAAACCTTGATGAATTTTCACTAGAGTCCAAAGGATGGATGGGCAAACGGTCTCAAGACCGTTTGGAACTCATCCAAAATGGTCATTCGACCTCAAGACCGAATGAGTCCATTCGACCTCAAGACCGAATGAGACCATTCGACCTCAAGACCGAATGAGGGTAAACGGTCTTGAGTGTTATACGGTCTTGAAGTCAACCAAACCTTAAACGGTCTACAAAGCTTAAACGGTCTACAACCTTATACGATCTCATGATCGTATGAAGGTTGAAGGTGTGAAACCTATTGGAGACTTTTGAAGTTAAGTTTGCCTAATGCCTTGAAGGCTTAAATGGTTTAATAGTTGTTCAACCTGAACCCTAATGATACCAAAAGACATTAAGGGTCAAGTGGTTAGTAAATTAAACCATGATGATGATCAATGTGTAATTTACCATAATACCCTTGAAAGGTTCAATTGAGTGAAACCTTGTTCTAATCAAACCCTAATCACTCAATAGTGGTGATTTGGTCTATGTTAATCAAAGTGGACTTAACCCAACCTGATCTAGATTGGTGTTATCACCATCTACAAGTATGAGGAGAGAGAAAGTATCTTAAGAAAGAGAAAGTACCCTTTTATGATGGAAATTCAAGTAAAGTACCTTCAGTACACATGAATGTGCATGATTAGGGTATGATCCACCTATGTGAGATCATGAAACCCTAATTATGATAAATGATGAATCTTAAACTAATCTGAGAGTATCAATGATGATGTTCCTCATACATAATGATGTTATGAGTTCAATTCACCATAATGTGAATAGTAAACCCTAATTCAAGGGTGATGACATGCAATATGAGTAGCAAACTCTAATTGATGAGAATCAGAGAACTTAGCTCTTATGACAAGAGTGGAAAGTATATTCTTGTTTTGAATTACCTTTATCAGTTGAATTAACCATGTAGGTTCTGATATGAAGGTGATCATATCCAGGTATGAATGATGATACTATATTCATTGAAAGCATGTTGTTAGCTTTATGAATAGTAAAATATCTTGATGCCTTGTCAGTGGCATCTTATGATTTTTAATGGGCTGTGAGAGCCATGAAAACCATCAAGGTCATGCTTTAGAGATGACTTGTGATGAGTATAATGAGAAATGATGATTGATGAGAGTTAGGCTTGTTACATTTAGTATTCTTCTTTCATAGCTGTTATGCTACTGTTATTGTTTGAAGAAGAATGTTTGATATTAAAAGAATAATGAATGTACCTAACTAATCAAGTGTAATGTAGAAGCCCTGATCATAGATCCATCATTGTCAGAGATCAAATGATGGTGAAACAGGTTTTCCTACGGGAACTCCTGGATCACATACTGTTGAGTATGTGGGGTATATGGATGTGTAGAACCTTACATCCGAGTGTAGGAATTTGATGTAGATGTATAATCCGTCAATCCTTCACTACAAAACTCATACCGTATCAGTGGATGGTAAACATGAAACCTCCTGATGACGAGGAAAATATAGATATCTGTATCAGTGAAGATAAACATGAAATCTCCTGATGACGAAGAGAGTACAGAACGCCACTGTAACTCTAAAATAGTGAAGGACCAGATTACCCTGGTGAGCTATAATAGTAGAGACACAAGATGTCCTACAAGAGATCCTCTTACTGACTGAGGAAGTTGAAGGTCATGAGAATCCGACTCTTTCGATGACCTAGTATGATACTAAGGCACTTAACAGTGATTGGTTGGGGTATGAGTGGTAAACCTCATCTCCACAGGGCATAATAATAATAATGTTTGAAAAACATAATCTACAGCGTAGTATACCTGTTAAAGGTAACTATGAGCTAATTGATTGATGTTACACTATATAGTGCATATGTTCTTCATGCTTGATAAATGTTGAGCTCTTGTATACAACTATATCTGCTATTGAATACTTTGTAAGCTTTTACTGCTTAAGTTATTCTTTGATATTATAATAAAGCTTCTGGCGGAGAGTTATAACTCTCGCTGGGGCAATTATGTACAATTGTCTCACCCCGTAGACTTCAACTTTTTAGGTGGACATCGGAGACGGAGGAACAGGTCTACAGGTGACCAGTCCCAGCAGCAACAGCACCAGGAGCAGTAGTAAATCTCAGGTGAAGATTTAGCCTGCCATGTGGTGTAGTTAGAGTCAGTCCTATGTGTCCTCTATACTCTCAGGTCTTGGAGTCTTTTGGTTATGATTTCTTCAGATTTTGTATCTTGTTGTATATAATTACTCAAGAAGTAATTATCATGAGATGTAAACAGTTTATCTCCTTTTATGAATGAAGCTTTATGGATTCAAGCTCTTGTCTCGAAAAGTTTTAATTTCTCGTGATTTTTGTCTTCCGTTGTTAATCGATTCGCTTCCGCTAAGTTTAAATCGTGTTTATATCGTGGTTTGGAGATCAGAGCCCACATTATGTGTACATGTACTCTATTTAAATTGGACATAATATCATGACTAAATATCTTTTTCCCTTGTGAGGCATTGACTAAATTATGGACAATCCTATCATCTTGTGAAATTACTCTTCTTTGTTATAATTTTCCTAATTTGTTAATGTTCATACCACATTGATGGTGTTCTGACCTAATCTTATCAATGACTTGGGTCCTTTGATCCCATTTGTTGAAAATTTGGTATTCTTATCCTTTGCATGAAAATAACCATACTTCATTCTCATTTTCCGTATTTGTATGTGTGGACCACTAGTCATAACTAGGAGTAGTGACACCATATAGGCCTTGGGTTTTACTCCCCTTCCACTTATAATATATTATAGGCATTGGGTTTTATTCCCCTTCCAGGCACTTGGTTGTATTCCATTGCCATATGTGATTTTAGGTATTGGGTTTTAGTCCCCTACAAAATACTATATTTATGTGGCACTAAGGTTTTAGTCCTCCTGTCCTTTGGTATGGAATACTCATGGGTTCCTACCCTACTTTATGTATATTCTAGGCACTGTTTATGTATCACCATGGAATATGTATCCTTGCAATTATGTTGATGTGAGTATGGAAAGAAACATTTTATTAATCAAATCCTTGTTAATATTTGCCTCATCGTTTGGACATGTTAAATCTTTTTGACAAATTCTTCTCTTTTGCATGTATCATTATTGACATCTCCTTATTTCAAATCTTCTCTCACTTTAATTAATGCCTAATTATTTTACTTTGTGCATACTCAGCATTCGTTAATGTACTTCCTTTTTATTTCTTTTTTCATGGGTGTTGCTTTTCAACCCTCTCGGAGTTAGCTCAGCCTGAGGTTCAAGGAGGAGAGGTGTTTGATCAGGACCAAGTGCAAAGATGAGTTCCAAAATGGGAAGGTTTCTCACCAAAATATGATCCTGATAATTATATTCATAATTTTGACTTTTGCCTTACATGGCCCCAATCTAGAGTTGAGCTCAGATAAGGAAATTTGTAATAAGTTAAATTTAATCTCTATTGCAACACAAACTATGTTACAATTATCATTACTTTTAAAGAAATATTGTGAACCCCAATTATTTGAATGGATTTATTTTATATATGTGATCTGTTGGGAGCATTTTGCAATTATTTTCTTAAATTGAAGTAAGGAGTGGTCCCACTTAGGCCCCACTCCTTACAACTTCCCTTTCCTCTCTTGTTGCAATTGGAGTTGGTTCTTCTGGTAATCATGTGTCCATGACATACAAATTAGACTCATGAATTAGAAAATTTCTCAATGTCCTTTATCAGTTGGAAAGTTATTCCCATTACATTTTATTTCTTAATTACGAATCAAAATAATTGATAGATTTTTGTTTTTTCCATTTCATTTAAAAGAAATTTTTTGCACGAGTCAAAATTTTGATTTGAAATTTTTCTTCATTATGAATTCAGACTTTATTTAACACAATTCCCATTATTTCTATATCAATTAATTGTCCTCGCTAGTAATTTAGAAGATTAAAACAAACAATCTTTTGAGCCTACCAAGATCTATATTCTATTAACTCATAAGTCACCTTTGAATGATCACCCACGGTCTAACTATTTAGGCAAGTAACAGTTACCAATTGAATACAATGGAAATCTGGAATAGATGGTTAAACAACTCCTTGTCCAGATTTTAACTTGTGAAGTACATTCCATCCCCACACTTCTTAATGCTTTATCTTATTAAAACCACACAATTAAGTTCAACCCAAAGGACAACACAATAATACACACACCCTTCTTTGGTAGACACATATATTTATTATCACACCTTCGCACAATAGATAGTGCACTAAATTTTTGCATGCCCATGCATTATCGATCAAGATTTGAATGTGTTTATCATGAGGGAAGGCATATTAAACTTAATATTATTATTATGTGTTTGATATCATATTTATATGTACCTAGTCAGCATTTCATATACATAATTTATATGTATCATATACTGTAAACAATCACCAAGAGATATGAAACATGATATGGAATCTTAAACAACAATTTGAGCCAACAAACATTGTCTACAAGCAACCAAATGGATTACATCTTACAAAAACCCTAATATTGCACTGAAAGATTGTCCATTTGATTGGTTGAATTTCTTGTTTGAGAAAAAAATTGATTGATTATGGTTTCATCTCTTTGTCTTGATTATGAACCCTCCAAGGATCCTTTTCTAATGTTTTCTTATTATCATGTCCTCCTTTTATTCATTCTCCATTGGTGATGTCATTACATGAACCTAATCTAGTTCCAAAACTTAAACTCACATGGAGAATATAGAGTGAGGCATGGCACACATACCATGAACATACTATAAATTTTGGATCAAGCATCAAAAACAAAATACATGTTTTATATGAAACAAGAATTCATCACACGTCCTAATTGACATATCCACATCCACCAAATGAAAAGATTTCAATGGTGTTGCATTGGTTTATATAATAACATATATCACTTGATATATGGGAGTTAGGTGATTATTATGTGTACACATTACACAATTCATAAAATGACAATGATAATGACACAAAACTTAAAACAATGAGAAGGAGTATGACACCACTCTAATAAAATTGTAGGTATTTGGTAAGGATGCACATTGTAATTAAAAAACTTTCCCTAGATTGAAACCTTTTACAAATCACAGAAAGAATATCAAACATACATTAGCACATACTAGTTTTCAAAAAGCTAAAAGCATTGTGTATATGTCACTATTGGTCTTTTAGATTAATATGTAAAGTGTGTAAAATACCATGGTTGATCAACATCAACACATCTTGGAGCATCCATATGAAGTAACTTATTTTTATTTGATGATGGAAGTCAACCTCCATCCTTTGCACACATTCTATGGCCTCTAGATCATCCCTGCGGATATATAGAACACCTTGAGCACCACCTTGGCCTCCAAATAAAAGCAAAATCATATTGTTGACATGATAGTATACATTGATGCTTTCCTCCTCATATCATGAGGCATCATCCATGGGGATCTCTTTGTCTCTCAAAGTGAGAAAAAGTTGGTCACATGTGCATGGAATCCCATGCACATCACCCTCTTTATACATGATAGGAGTAGGTTGGGGTTTTCTCAAAATCAAACTCCTTTGTATAATTGTAATCCTAAATTAATCACAAACTATAAAAAGCAAGATAGAAAGTCAGTCAACTCGTTGCTCAGTCAATCAATTTAGTATTATTGTCATGTGAAAATTATTTTTCAGTCAATCAATTGATACATATGTTGGTCATATAAAGAAGCCAAATTATTTGACATTTTGATCAATCATTTAATACTTATGCACTCTTTCCTAATCCATGTACTAGTCGATCAAATGACCTTAATTCAATCATTTGGTACATCTCTAAAATTTCAATAAAGGGATTGATGGACACTCAATTGACATGTTGATTTTATTAATTATAAGGTGAGCGTCTGACCATGAGTCGATCAACTGACCTATGCGTCAATCTATAGATCAAAGATCATCCTATATGGTATTTTGAACTATTTTGCTTATGAATGTGATTGCAAATGTCTTTTACCTTGAGGATCCTTATGTGTGTGTGATGCATGCATTTGGAGTCAATTTTACAGGCCTAGTTAAGGGTTATTTTATGCAGTTTTCACCATTTTCTTGATTATTATTGCATGGATTACTTCTAATGGCCAGTATACGTTCTTTTGCATAAAATCTTTCCTATTTTATCATATTTATGAGATTTTATATTCATCATGGGCTTATGCATGATTTTATATGCTTTTTAGGTGCTAAGTGTGCAAAGAAATCTCGATGCCACCGACCCTATATCTCGGTGCCACCGAAATCACAAAAGAGAGGCAATAAAAAGTCATCACGCCATCTCAGTGCCACCGACCCTTCTTGTCGGTGGTACTGACTCAGAAGAATTGCAGACCGCGATCGACAGCTAGCGATCTTGATGCCACCGACTTCTATAGAAAGTGGGTCTATGACCTAACGAGGGACGGCATAACCTAGGAGTATCGTACGCTACACGTACGAGAGTCAAGAGAGAGAGAGGAGGAGCATAGAATGGAGCTGAAGGATTGCATTCATACAATTCGAGCACCTTCGACAGACGAATTTGTTGCTGGAAGGACGCAAATCGTGCACCAAAGGAGGAGGATTGTCTGCCTGCACTTCCATCTGAGGGGTTACTCGAGTTTCTCCATGTTCCACACGTTTTTCTATTCTCCCTTCATTTTTGCAATGTTGAAAAATATGTGCGGCTAAACCCCTTAATTCCTTAGGACCTGGGAGTAGCCTGGTGAACCATTGTATCAACTTTTGCATGATTTAGTGTAATTTTCCTCATAATCTTGGATATCTATGCATCTGAATGCTTGCTCTTGTGTTGATTGATCACCTTCATTAGAAATCATAGGCGAATAATTAATTTGAAAGGAGAATTAAACGTCTGAAACCCGCGCATAAATACCATCCTATACGTCCTTTGGTAAAGGTGACATGTGGTTAGTGGGAAGAAACCTAGAGATTGATCGTAAAGCACCTAATCTAAGATTTAAACTACTACAGGTGTGGAGTTGGCTTAGATTTAGGTAGTGAATTGTACCGTGGGAGCGGGCGATTCTCGCTATAGGCTTCTTATCCAAGATAGAGGTTAAATTATACTAAAATTGGTAAAAATAAAATACAATGGGGATCCATGGTGAAACTAGTGTTTCTAAGGAATTCCATCATCATTCGATTTAATCAAACCATTTTCAGTTTAATTTTCTTTTGTTTTCTTTTAAAAAACCAATTCTCTCAAATTTAATCGGTCTAGCTGATTGCCAGTAGTTAGTAGTAGTCTCTGAATGAAAGTATCTCTGAGTTTGACTTGGGCCTCATTTGGTCTATATCACGTGATACGTACACTTGTGTTTAGACGCACACACAAAATTGTGTCAAGTTTTTGGCGTCGTTGTCGGGGAGACGGCAATGTTCAACACTACGAGTGCTGTGGGTGGCCATTCTAGGCCACCTTTATTTTTTTTTCTATGTTTACTCATTCAATCATTAAATTTAAATTCATACTATTTTTCGTGATTAAGTGTCAGAACTAATAATTTTTTATCTTTCAGGTACTAGTGTATGGTGGCCACCAGGACCATGGAATACGGTGGTTCTACCTCTAAGATCCCCGTCGTAGACGACGAGACGGTTCAACCTCTTATTGAAGGCATTCATGTTGCTACCGTAGAACTAGAAATGGGAGACGGCACAGAAGCTGAAGAGCAGACGATTTGGGACAAAATCAAGGCATCATCCTCTATAGCACAGTTGGGCTCGATTAAGAAGCAGGCGATCAACATACTGAATTACAAGATCGAGCCAGGGCTTATAGTACTAGTGAAGACGCAAGCTTTCCATGGCCATGCTCATGAAGATCATGTCGCCCACATTAGCAATTTCATAGAAACATGTGACATGATAAAGGTGGACCGGTTCCCTCAGACAGACATATACTTAAAGTTATTTCCATCATCTCTGGATGGCAATGCAAAGGAGTGGTTGCGCAACCTCGAGAAGGAATTTGTCAAGACGTGGGACCAAATGGTGGACGTTTTCTTTGCCCACTATTTTCTGCCTGAGAAGACAAATGACATGGTCAGAAAGATACACAACTTCAAGCAACATGTTGCTAAATCATACTCTGAGGCATGGGAGAGATTTCAGAACATGTTGTGGAAGGTTCCACATCACAGGATTGACTTGGAAAACCAAGTCAAGATGTTCTATTTTGGGTTGAACTTGAATGACAGGACCACTCTGGACAGTGCAGGTACAGGGTTCTTTTTGAACAACTCACCGGTGAAGTGTCAGGAAATCTTGTTAAACATGGCAAAGAACCAAGTATGGGTCAGTGATAGAGACCGCCCAGAGAAGATAAAGAATGTGGGGGAGTCCAAGGTTATTTCATCCTTGAATGAAAAGTTGGACCTTATTGCAAAGAAGCTGCTTGAGAAGGACGATCATGTTTCTGAAGAGGAAGAGCATGTGAAATATGTGCGTCAGTAGGGGTACCGCAATAATGACTATACATGGAGGAAGGACCCTAAGTTCTCATGGAAGGATCCAAACAACTTTTTGCAGGATCTGGATCAACAGAATCAGCATAGGCTGGTGCAGCAGTAGCGCCCAGTGACAGAAGAGAGAACTAATGATATCTTGAACAAAATTGTGAAGCAAAATGACATGTTACTCAATAATGTTCGTAGGGACCTCCAGAACCACAGTGCGCAGATGAGTACTTTTGAGATGACATTATCTTAGCTTGCAGCGGATGTGGCCACATTGAAGAAACCGTCACAGTAAGGGTTTTTGGGAAATACTGATGCCCTAATCGGGTATCAACAAGTCAAGGCAGTTTTGCTAAGAAGTGGGAAGAAGATGTTGACTCCACATCCCGCGGCTATTGAGGTTACTAAGCTGACTGACAGTGTAGATCCAGTGGTAGAGCCAGGACAAGTAGAAAAAGAGCCAGAGACCACAGCGGAGGAGCAGACCAAGGAGCTTGAGGTGGAGATTAGGACATCTAATGTGCCACTTCATCAGCAGACACAGACAGTGCCGGTCCCTTATCCTAATAGTCTGAAAGCTACAAAGATGGATCAGTAGTTCAAGAAGTTTCTAGATAGTTTTCGGAAGCTTTCGGTGAACATTCCATTAGTAGACGCCATTGAGCAGATCCTATCCTATGGCAAGTTTTTGAAGGACATAATCAATAAGAAGAGGAAGATCCCAGACACTGAGGTAGAGGTACTTAGAGAGCAAGTCAGTGCTTTCATTCTAGGTACGCTTCCACCTAAGAGACGGGACCCTGGGTGCTTCAACATCACCTGCTATATCGGGAAGACCAAGTTTGGCGATGCATTGTGTGATTCAGGGGTGAGTATCAATTTGATGCCTTTAACCTCTTTTAAAAATCTTGGCCTAAAGACATCTAGGAAGAGCAGCATGACTATCCAATTGGCGGACAATTCTATGGTACGGCCTTTTGGTATCTGTGAGTATGTGCTTGTAAAGGTGGATAGATTTGTATTTCCTACAGATTTTGTGGGGATGGCAATGCAAGACGACCATGGCAATGAGCTTCTACTAGGAAGACCCTTCCAAGCCATAGCTAATATGATCTTGGAGATGGGCAGAGGTCGCTTGACCATGTGGATCAAGGATGACAGGTTTGAGATAAACATACCAGATAACTCAAAGTCATCAGATGATCATGAGCAATGCAATGTGATGACACATAGGGACAGCACCATTTTGCTATGTTTGGGACAGCCATTCTTAGATATGGCACATGTGATGACAAAGGTGGATAGGGGTACGCTAGCTGTGGACATCATGGAGAACACCAAGGTGGTCTCACTTGTCAAGGTGGTGGGATACCCGAATGATGAGCAAGAGGAGCTGATTTCTTCTACTGCACAAGATGACATGGAGTATTATCTAGTCGAGATACATCCACAACTACCTCTAGAGGCATACCTCATGAACATCATGGATGATTGAGTGAGGAGTCGGTCCTTGGAGGAGTGTTCAAGGCTACTGAAGGTCTTGTCGTGCTATAATTCTAGACATTTTGAGGACTTGGGACCATTTCCACCACCGTTGGTCTCTTCACTTGTGAGTCTGCCGAAGCTAGAGCTCAAGCCACTGCCCCCTCACCTCAAGTATGTGTTCCTAGATGTTGAAGAAAAGCTATCGGTCATCATTTCTTCACCATTGAGCGAGTCTGAGGAAGAGCAATTGATTGTCGTGCTTAAGTGCCACCGTGGTGCATTCGGGTGGACGGTAGCCGACATCAAAGGAATCTCGCCTATGCTATGCCAGCACAAAATCCGACTAGAGGAAGGAGCAAATTTGGTCATATATCCTTAGCGTCACCTCAACCCCATCATGATGGACGTAGTAAAGAAGGAAGTCATCAAGCTATTGTTGGCAAGTATCATTTATGTTATTTTTGACTCTATGTGGGTAAGTTTGACACGGGTAGTGCCTAAGAAGGGGAGAATCACTATCACTACTAATTCATCTAATGAAAAAATCACAACTAGATTAGTGACAGGATGGCATGTTTGCATTGATTATAGGAGATTGAACACCGCCACACTAAAAGATCACTTTCCACTACCATTTATCGATCAGATTTTAGAGCGACTCGCTGCTCACTCCCACTTTTGCTTTTTAGATGGATATTCAGGATATAATTAGATTTCTATCGAGCCTAAGGATTGGGAGAAGTCTACCTTCACCTGCCCTTATGGCATGTTTTCCTATCGTCGCATGTCGTTCGGGTTGTGCAATGTGCCAGTGACTTTTCAACAGTGTATGCTGGAGATTTTCTCAGATATGGTGGAGAGGTGCCTTGAGGTTTTCATGGATGATTTTTTGGTCTATGGGGCATCTTTTAACGAGTGCTTGCAAAATTTGGACAAGGTTTTACAAATGTGTGAGGACACACACCTAGTGCTTAATTGGGAAAAATGTCACATGATGGTTAGCAAGGGGATTGTGCTAGGACACAAGGTGTCTAGCAAAGGATTCGAGGTAGATCCGGTTAAGATGGAAGTGATTTCTAAACTTCCTCCACCATCTTCGGTGAAGGCAGTTCGGAATTTTCTAGGCCACACTGGGTTTTACCGTCGGTTTATCAAGGATTTTTCAAAGATTGCTAAACCATTATCTGAGCTTCTTGAAAAGAATGTGGAATTTAAGTTTGATGAAAAATGTTTTAGAGCATTTGAGATTTTGAAAGAGAAACTAATATCTGCACCGGTTGTGCAGGCTCCAGATTGGAGCCAACCATTCGAGTTGATGTGTGATGCATCAGATTACGCAGTAGGGGTTGTGTTAGGACAGCATCTCAACAAGGTCCCTACGGTCATTTATTATACATCTAAAACTCTTATTGACGCATAATTGAATCACACCACCACAGAAAAAGAACTCTTGTCTTTGGTTTTTTCTTTTGAAAAGTTTAGGCAATACCTTGTAGGAGATAAAGTGGTGGTGTGGACGGATCATGCAGCCATCAAGTACTTGTTATAGAAAACGAATGCCAAACCTAGACTCATTCGATGGATCCTTTTATTGCAGGAGTTTGATATTAAGGTGTAAGACAAGGCCGGGATTGAGAATGTGGTGGCTGACCACCTACCTAGGCTAGAGAGGGTAGATGAGAAAGACCTTGACATACCCTTCCTAGAGACCTTTCCCGATGAACAATTATTTGCTCTTAATCATAAGGACCCTTGGTTTTCTCATATTGTGAATTATCTTGCTTGTAAGGAGTTTCCTAATGATTGGGGGTATCAAGAAAAGAAGAAATTTTTCCATTCTTTGTGTTATTATTTTTGGGGTGATCCTATCTTGTTGAGACAATGCAGGGATGGTATTTTGAGAAGATGTGTGCCAGAGGGCAAGTATGAGAGTGTGTTGAAACACTGTCACACATTACATACAGGAGGGCTCCACGCTAGTTCTAGTACAGCTGCAAAGGTTCTAGAAAGTGGTTTGTATTGGCTAACATTGTTTAAAGACACATATGACTATGTGCGGAGGTGTGACGCGTGCCAACGGTCCGGTAACATATCCAAGCGGTAGGAGATGCCCTTGAATGTGTTCTAAGAGGTAGAGGTTTTTGATTTGTGGGGAATAGATTTTATGGGACCCTTTGTGTCCTCTAATTCCAACCTTTATATCTTGTTGGTCGTTGACTATGTGTCAGTGAGTGGAATCAATTCCAACCCGCACCAATGATGTCGCAGTTGTATGCAAATTTGTCAAAGAGCACATTTTCTACAGGTTTGGAGTGCCTAGGATGATCATTAGTGATGGGGGAACTCATTTCACCAATCACAAGCTTGGGGCACTCTTGAAAAAATAAGGAGTGACGCATCGGGTGGGTACACCCTATCACCCACAAACTCAAGGACAAGTGGATATATCAAATAGAGAGATTAAGAAGATCCTTGAGAAGACAGTGTCGTCAAGCAAGGAAAATTGGAGTGAGTTATTAGTTGATGCACTTTGGGCCTATAGGACAGCCTACAAGACACTGATAGGAGCTACACCCTTTAGGCTAGTCTATGGACGGGCATGTCAACTTCAAGTGGAACTCGAGCATAAGGCCCATTGGGCATTGCGACGTCTTAATTTTGATCTTGATGAAGCAGGGAAGACGAGAATGTTAGAATTGAATGAATTTGATGAAATAAGATTAAATGCCTATGAAAATGCTAGATTGTACAAATAAAGGACAAAGCAAATTCACGATCGACATATAGATAGGAGAGTGTTCTATCCGGGAGAGAGTGTTTTGCTTTTCAATTCTAGATTAAAATTGCACCATGGGAAACTTAGGTCTAGATGGACTGGACCCTTTGTTGTAGATGAAGTGTTCCCACATGGGGCTGTGAGAATCAAGGAGGGGGAGAGAACCTTCTTAGTGAATGGACAGAGATTGAAACACTACTTTGGGGAAGATTTCACTAGGAAAGAGGATGAGGTGAAACTCATCTCTCCCATTTGATCTTGAGCTTTGGATATGTCTAGCCTAGGACGTTAAACAAGGGCACTTTTTGGGAGGCAACCCAATGTTTTGTGTCTTATTTACATTCTATTTGCTTTATTTTGATGCATTGGTACTTAGTTTTTCATAATTTTATATAAAAATGATACCCTGACCCATTTGTTGAGTGTGCAACTCTGCACAGGGTTGGCACAACCGAGATCCAAAGTCAGTGGCATCAAAATCAGTTCAGACAAAAAGCAAAACTCGCAACAAAAACTCGATGCCACCGACTCACCTAGTCGGTGCCACCAAGCTTCTGAAGAAAGTGCAAATACGACATCGAGTTTTAACTGATAAGGCATCGATTCCATTGACTTGGGTCGGTGGTGATTTCAGTGCACCGAAGGCAACACGGAAGAGGAGTCGATGCCACTGACTACCCATCTCAGTGCCACCGACGGATGACATCAGCAATCTGAGTGTCGCGACTATCAACGGATCAAATGAACGAGCATCGATGATCGGTGACACCGATCCATGGACAAGTCGGTACCACCGACACCCGAAGATCCACGAAGTGCGGATGGAGCACCGACAGCCGTCGATGCATCGAGGCCATGGATTCCTACTAGGCTCGGTGCCACTGACTCACCTAGTCGATGCCACTGAGAGTGCGACATACAGTCGGTCCAAGCTTATAAAAGGAGAGGTGTGGAGTTCATTTTACTCACACCTTCAATCTCCACTCCTCTCTCATTTGAGCAAGAAGCACTACTGAGTATCCGGGACTTCTCCGAGCATCAAGATCTTCCTCTTCTTCACCACTTCCTTCATCATCAAAATGGTGAGAAGAGTCGGAGCTCCTGCTGGCCTCACACCCCACCTAAGGATAGTGCATCCATCAACCGAGGCAAGGAAGGTGTATGAGGAGTTGGATAAGAGGCCATTTGCCATGATGAGATATGGTGATCGTCAATTGATAGAAGACATGGGCTTCGTCAACAACATGGCGGTAGTGCACTAAGGGTAGCAATTCACCGACGGGTCTGCCAACCCAATTTTTGGCAGGTGGCCCATTAACCGAGAGATAGTCCTCGAGTTCATGGCTTCTCTTAACATCTGTGTGGCGCCCGACCTCAGCTGCCCTATGAGGAGTCAGTGGAAGGAGGGGAGAGTTGACTTCTGTCTCTACAATGTGAATCACTCAATGACCCTTCATGCCTTCAATGCCATCTATGGTTTGCCCCACTCCGACATTCGCCAACCAGAAAAAGTTGACTACAGCGCCATCTGGGCAGACTTTGTCACTATACCAGCCGGTCAGAAGATTAGCTTTCACCATAGCTCCCTATCTGACTTTGAGCATCCATTTATCCGAGTTCTGCATTAGATGCTCACCAACACCCTCTTCACCAAGTCTACACAGGGGTAGGCAAAGGCTCAGTAGGCAGACTTGTTCTTCCTCTACCAGCTGCTCGAGAAGCAGCCAGTCAATTTTGGAGCTTTCTTCCTCAACCACGTGATGACGATGAAGAGGAATCTGAAGAGGAACGGTCCAATTCTTTTCGGGGGACTCATCACCCTGATCACACTACACCTTGGACTGGACCTCTCCACACTGGAGCCGATGCAGTCTCAGTTGTGAGTTGACCACAACCATTTCAGGGCCACCGGCCTGATCTGCGTCCACCACCATACCGTCTTCACAATTTTCACAGTTGTGAAGACCTTCCATGAGCGGCAACTCCCTGACCCAACCTTTAGCATCAGGGATGTGGCACACTGCAGGTGGCCGATTGTGGATACAGAGGAAGTATCTTTAGATGACGACGGCGATGAGGATGAGGAAGAGCATGACGGAGACGACGATAAGGTGGAGGACACCACTCCCATCACTCACCGTGTTGCTCCGAGGAAGCGTCCATGACACTATGAGGCCTCCACATCTTTTGCCCCACCGCCCTCTCAGCCAGGAGAGGATGCATATTCCATGGCGGGCATGTACACAATGTTGTAGGACATACAGACACATCAGTAGCAGTAGACAGCATCACTGGCGGGCATCCAAGATGTCCAAGGAAGGTTGTACACAAACCAGCAAGTCATCTACGACAATGAGCGACTTCTCTTGGCCAACCAAGAGAACATGCATCAACGTCTACATCGGATGGAGAACTACCAGCATCCCTTCTTCAACTACTACTGGAGCTAGGGCTACTTTGGGGGTTACCAGATACCGCCCAATATCCCTTCCACAGATCCGACATTCCAGGGGATGTTCCCACCATCGAACCCCACACAACCACCCCTGGACCCTACACAGCCACCACCACCATTCAAGATAGGTATCACTAT
Organism: Alisma plantago-aquatica; assembly: GCA_963693085.1. Classification (NCBI taxonomy): domain Eukaryota; kingdom Viridiplantae; phylum Streptophyta; class Magnoliopsida; order Alismatales; family Alismataceae; genus Alisma; species Alisma plantago-aquatica. The sequence goes on from OY856413.1 coordinate 613,570,563, forward strand.
TCCACTTCTTAAGTTGGAATGTTGACTATGAGGTCATAGTCATATTCAAGCTTAGTGGGGGTACTGGAACAGCTCTATCTTAGTTTTTCATATCTTTTTAGCATTTTGTTTTCTTAATTTGGTAAATTAAGTTGCTTTGAGTGTTGCTTATGTAGGATCCATAATCTATCTAGTGTAATCTATGGAGAAATTAAATGCATGGTTTCAACTTAGTGTCTATCTTTGGTCGAGTGTAATAAAAAATGAAAAAAATATTTACTTTTTTGTTATGCTTATCTTGTAAGGAGTTGAGTAGTATAACTGAGGAAGTGCTTGAGTAAGTTAGCTTTAGGACATAATAACATAAATGACTATCTTAATTGTCTACGAATGTGGTTGAAATGTTTGTTGAGCCTGAACCGACCAAACACCAACGGGACCTTGAACTGAAATTTAAGAAAGAAATCCCTTAGTTACCATGTACACAGGTCATTAGAGAGGGACACATGATCTTTTCTGAGGGTTCTGTCACTTAGTCGTGTGATCTCATCCACATCATATACATTCATTTGACACTCCACCATAAGATGACTGAGCAAATTCTATCATTCTAACTTTTGAAACCATACTTGCATTGCATAGTAGAATTGCATTATAGAAAAAAAAAGTAGAAAATCTACATGCACAACCAAATTTGGGTGCATGTCATGTAGTTACATTGCATATTTCCCTTTTTAGTCATCATTGCATTTCATTTTCCATATAATGTTATCATTTACTTAGTTTCTTCCAACATGCAAAAAAAAGGTGAGGATTATGCCCATACCCTTGAAAAAGAAGAAAGTAGCATGGTATAGAGGAAAAATCCCATAAAAGTCCATCATGATGAGAAGGGACTCATAAAACAAATCGAAAAAAAAATTAGTGAATATGGAGCATAATTGAGAAATAAAGGAGAAAGGGCATACTCTTACCTCAGTGGAGGACAAACTAATTCTTGATGTAGTTTGTAGGTATTTCATCCCACCCTGAGACAAAATGTTCATGCATTCATCATTTCACTTCATTCGCTAGGCATTAGGAATTTTCAATTTTTCAGCATTATAGGTTCATCATCCTTTTGATTGCATGAATGACTTAATGTGCTCATGAGTTTTCTATAGCCACCCATTCATCCACCCATTACTCTTATCGGTAGGCCGTATATATGATGGTCTCCTCATACATTCTGATCAGGAGAACTGCTTCCATGTAGATGGTAGGTTAAAAAAAAGGAACAGCGTAGATAGGAGATCACACGATGCACCATGTATGAATCCAAAGAGTCTATCATGTTAACTACTTTACTTGATAGTGATACATTTATTTAGGGATAGACATCATTTATAGAGGTTCTTGGTCACTTTTAGAGTAGTTGGTGTTCAGGGGTCAGTAAGGGCCGGTATGAGGACCGAAAGGTGAGAGACACCTAGATATAGTTTATGTATTAGTGTCCTTTTGCTGACTTATCTCAATCAAATCCAAAGATAGTGTTGCTCAAGGACGAGAAAGATTCAAGCTTAGGGGAGTTTGATGCATGCATTTGGAGTTGATTTTACAGGCCTAGTTTAGGGTTATTTTATGCAGTTTTCACCATTTTCTTGATTATTATTGCATGTATTACTTCTAATGGACAGTATACGTTCTTTTGCATCAAATCTTGCCTATTTTATCATATTTATAAGATTTTATAGTAATCCCAGGCTTATGCATGATTTTATATGCTTTTTAGGTGCTAAGTGTGCAAACAAATCTCGGTGTCACTGACCCTATATCTCAGTGACACCGAAATCACAACAGAGAGGCAATAAAAAGTCATCACACCATCTCGGTGCCACCGACCCTTCTCGTCGGTGGTACTGACTCAGAAGAATTGCAGACCGCTATCGAGATCTAGCCATCTCAGTGCCACTGACTTCTACATCTCGGTGCCACCGACGCTATCAATTTATAGATTTCTGCAGGATTGCAGATCTGATGGTCCACGTTATTTCAGGGGTCGTAAGTGGGTCTATGACCTAACGAGGGGCGGCCTAGCCTAGGAGTATCGAATGCTACACGCACGAGAGTCGAGAGAGAGGAGGAGTGGAGAACGAAGCCGAAGGATTGCATCTGGATGATTCGAGCACCTCTGACGGATGAATTTGTTGTCGGAAGGCCACAAATCATGCACCAAAGGAGAAGGATCGTCTTCCCGCACTTCCATCCGAGGGGTTACTCGAGTTTCTCCATGTTCCCCACATTTTTCTATTCTCCCTTTATTTTTGCAATGTTGAAAACCATGCGGGGCTAAACCCCTTAATTCCTTAGAACTTGGGAGTAGCCCAGTGAACCATTGTATCGACTTTTGCATGATTTAGTGTAATTTTCCTCATAATCATGGATATCTATGTGTGTGAATGCTTTCTCTTATGTTGATTGATCACCTTCATTAGAAATCATAGGTGAATAATTAATTTTAAAGGAGAATTAAATGCCTAAAACCCGCACATAAACACCATCCTACGCGTCCTTTGGTAAAGGTGACGTGCGGTTAGTGGGAAGAAACCTAGATATTGATCGTAAAGCACCTAATCTAAGATTTAAACTACTACAGATGTGGAGTTGGCTTAGATTTAGGTAGTGAATTGTACCGTGGGAGCGGGCAATTCTCGCTACAGGCTTCCTATCCAAGATAGAGATTAAATTATACTAAAATTGGTAAAAATAAAATACAATGGGGATCTGTGGTGAAACTAGTGTTTCTAAGGAATTCCATCATCATTCGATTTAATCATACCATTTTCAGTTTAATTTTCTTTTGTTTTCTTTTAAAAAATCAATTCTCTCAAATTTAATATATCTAGTTGATTTCCAGTAGTTAGTAGTAGTCTCTGAACAAAAGTCTCCATGAGTTCGACTCGGGCCTCATTTGGCCTATATTACGTGACACGTACACTTGAGTTTAGATGTGCAAAAAATTCATGTCAGTGTGACAACATAGAACTCATGAGCAATATCTAGCAACACATCATTTCTACCCAAGTAAGTGGAGATGAAGACAAATTTTAACCTATAAGTTGACCAATGTTACAATGACTATATAATTCCTTAGTCACAAATATCCAAATTGAACCCAAATCATGAAGAAATTCTCCTCTTAATATTTATCTATGATTGTTATTTTAGAGTAAACAATTGAGATTCAATAAGCTCTACATAAAATATTTATTCACATGAGCATAACCATGATTTTTCCTTGTTCCACTCATAAAATGGTTGGGGATATCACTCCAGTCAGAGGGACAAATTCCATCTTCATCACTCACAAAAATCCAAGTGTTTATAGTACACCCAAATACCTCATGTGTAGTAACCCTTACTCAAGGCTACATTGAGTATTGTTGAAGTACATTGAACAACAAGTGACTATTGTCATGACTTTAGTATAAGAACCACAATCACCAATGTCATATTAGGACATGATTTTGAATATAATATAATGGAGTCCATGTGTTGTTCTCAAGGTGCCTCTATCTGTTACAACTTGTTCTCTAACAAGTACCTGCAACTTGATATCCAATAACATAACTAATGAGATGTATTCGTCAATCAACACATACAAATATTATGTATTTCTATTGTCCCCATGAATTCCACAAAAAATATTTTTTTGATTCAAGGGTATAAATTTCCTAATCTCATATTATGATTATTAATAAATTATTCCACTTATTTTTGCCTAATATTTTTTCCTGAGTTATTTTAGTTAGACACACTCCACATGTCTAAACTTGTAAACCCCGGTCTAGAGAAATCAATTCATACACACTAAAAGGTCAAAATGATGAATAGATAGTTTTACTCCATAGATATTTATTTTAATCACACATAATGATTGTATAACTTGTAATTAAACTGAAAAGTTTAAGAAAACTAAATCAATTTGTATTGCACTTAGCATTAGTTGGGATTTCCCAAACAGGTACTCTCATTGGCCAAGATTGTCCTAAACAAAACTCGACCAATGAGACTTTTTTGGCCCAATTAATGCCATAAACCAATTTCAATCTAACCCAAAAATTTAGTCAATAAGCAAGAGACTTAATTCAAAAAGTATTCATCAATGAAGATTCAAGGTAAGAAATTTTGCTAATAGACCTGACCGGTCTTGACTTTTAGTATCATCGGCCATGTTTTAGCACAATCATCTCAGTTGAAAACATTTTAGCTATAAAGTGCAATATATCCACTAAAGGGTGAATGTGAGAAAAAAATATATGTTGGACAATGCTAATTAAAACCAAAATTTGTTCTAAATAATTCTAACAGCTAGGATTCCTCAACTATAAATTGGACCTCTTAGGTTCCATTTCACAGTTGGACAAGAATTAGAAGTACCTTATATTATAGTTGAAATATGGTGTGACTCGGTGATCCTCTATCCTCTCTAATGACCTTCATCACTTGCTACATCCATTAGACTAAATAAGAACTTTTCAAGAGAGCTAGTCCTGCCATGTAGATCTTCAGAGTATCTCAGTTCTCCACCTACCAATTTCTCTCTATCACTAGAAGTGTGATTCTCTCTCTTGGATATGAGAGAAGAATGGTAGGTGGCCCTTGGCAAGGGAAGACACCCCTGGTGAATGATGTAGGATTTGATCGCACAATAAATTTCCTAAGGATGAAATCCCTAAGTTTTAACTTAACTATACATATGAAAACCCTACCCGTAAGTAGATGGATCTTATCATAGTATAGTTTAGGATCAAACCCAAAGGACAAAGAACTTAAGTATAGTATGATTATATTAGCCTGATAATAACTAATGTTTATCACAGAAGTTGGATTAATTGTTTAATGTGAGTTACAAATAACAAAAGGTTACATCAAAGTATAGATTAATAAATTGATGGAAACACCATGGTGGATGGGTTTCACTAATGCTTCCTATTATTATCTCTCTCACTACATCACAAATAACATCAACATTCATATTATTCGGTCAGATAAATCCCCCTTTCGGTGTTAGGATTAAAACTAGACATATATTACTCTAATCTTGTTGTTGTGTTACCTAGAAATAATTTACTTATTGCCTCAGATAACACCTAGGGTTTAAAATGAAACAAATGATATCCTAGATGTTAGGTTCAAAGTGTTTACATCCAAGATCTCATGAACATGCTAAGTAGTTGTCCAAATAAGATTGTCAGGCATAAATCATTTGTTCCATAACATAGCATGGTTCACACGAATGTAGATGTAGTAGAAAGAAGAAAAAAAAGTAACGGGGCTACTCTCCACACTGTATCAAGAGGATTACTTGTTCATGGTAGCAATAGAATATTCGAAGGAGGAAGAATGAAAAAATCCATTGTCACTATAGGATATGAGGTAACAATCATGGTATGATAGTGTGATCTTCAAGCTTGAGGATGATGGCAACCAATAGAGCAGAAAGGTATGCTCTTTGACATTTGTTAAAGGTGAACACAAGGTCAGAGATCTTCTTCTTTGTAACCTGGACTTGTCCTGGGGAAAGAGGAGTAGGTGGAAGTTGATAGTGGAGGGGAATTGTAAACCAATGGAAATAGACATCATAGGTCTATCCTTTTTAGAGGTATGAACCTTTGATGCTTGGCGGAGGCAGAAGCTTCATTGGTTGATGTGTCATCAACTAATGAATGTTGGACAAGGATGCTCATATTGGAATCTAACAGTCTAGTGGTGTCAAGATTGGATGTTTTTGTGGAGGATTTGTTATAAATGAATGCTAGGGTTTGGAACACTCCCAAACGATGTGAAGAAGAAACTACATTAAAAAGATGGGTCTCACAATAGTCATAGTCATGTTGGTTGTCGAACGTGCATGAACTTCAACAGTCAATGAGTGCTTAGAAAAGTCATCTATTGATGAGTGCAGGGGAATTATAGATCTTTGTCATTGTTGGACGACTGTAGGAAAACCATCAGTGGACGAACAGTGGGTTTTCATCAGTAGGCAATGTTAGAGTTTTCATAGGTAGACACATGTTGAAGTTCCTTGGTTTTTGGCTAGGTAGGATCTTAGTCACTAGAGGAAGTGTGCACTTCTCATCAATAGGGAAAGTATGACATCTCATAACTAGGTAGATTCCAAAGTTCAATTGGTGGCAAGTTTTAGGACTTTAATCAATAGGTGACTACAACAATTTCTTTGATATACGAAGCCAAGATATCTGTCAGTACATGAATGGTATTTCCATCAATATATGAATCCATCTATAGGCGAAGTGTGGGAACTTGTCATCAGAAGATGATATGGGCATCTTCCTTAGTTGGCACATGTGGGGATTCTTTTTTATCCTTAGCCATAAGGGATTAATGTGTGACTTTCCATTGGATTTCAATTGATGTAAAGGTAGGGTATGCAAACAAATGAAGATTATGGAATATGGACATCCATCATGAGGTTGTTATTGGCATGTGGAGAAGAGCATGCACCGATGAAAAATGGGTGAAAATCATCAACCGATGAAGAACAATATTGATAAAATTATATCCAATGTGAACATTTTCTTCGGGTCACAGGTCGGACTGTGATACCATTGCTCCTATGTTGATGTGTATAATCTCAACCCTGCCATGAAAATTGAAGAATTGGATCAAAGCCTTAGTAATTAACATAAATTAAGGATAACTAAATCGAATATAATTCTAAAGTAAAATAAGTAAAATGAATGGAAAATGATACTAAAAATGCAACTAAAACTTGGATGAATATGCATTCATCAAATATTGCAGAACTTAAGCATTGCTCATCCTTAAGTAACACAAAAATAAAAAAAAAAGTGATAAAATGAATACTTTCATACATGTTATTGCCTCACCTTGACATCATGCTCATTTCCCTACCACCTTATATGGTCTACCCAACGTCCCAAGATACACATGTATCCATGCCTTCATTTCTGATTTGCTTCCTAAAAACACTTTCTCGTCACTATCCTCAATACCAGACTTGTCTAAGAGTTCCATGAAATTTTGGAGAATCCTAGAGAACGACAATTATGCATATGATCTAACACACATGTGCATAAAAAGGGTGTCGAATGTCACATTCATTGTGTCTTTGGGTGGAAAATGGAGAGAAGGGGGTGAAGAAGGAAGTTGTTAATCTCTCCACTCTTTGACTTGAGATTGCATTATTTTTTTTCTTTTTTCCTTGAATGATTGACAAGTTTTTTTGTCATGCATATAACATATTTTCATTATTTTTGGTGATGCACCCCTATTACATAGAGAGGGTATGGAGGAAGTGAATAGAGTAGAGAGGGGTGCTCCATATCAAACTTAGGTTTTGGCCTCTTTTGTGGCTTTTAATTTTCTTTTAGGTAGATGGAATGTAAGAAGATGGAAGAAGAAGTGTAGAAGAGGGGTCAAATTGACAAACAATTTCATTTACAACTCAGTGCATCAGGTGGTTATCCTAGTCCCACTATGCTCAAATAATGACATGATAAGAGAAAAAGAGATGATTTTGTAGTTTGTTTCACTAATCAGTTAGAATAATGATGTGTTTGATCCTTCCTAATTCCTCAAATACTTGCCATTTTTCTAGGAAACATGATATTTGGGTTCCTAGGCCACACATGGTGATTTCTAACCATTGGTTCGTGTAATAAACTGGTCATTTTAAGGTGTTTCTTCAATTAAGGGAAGTTGAGTTAAGATAACACGAATGAATGGAAATATAGAATTTGAATCTAATATGGATAGATAATGTCTATGATTACTCTAGGGAACAAAAATTTTGAAAATTTTTATCTAAACCCAATTTAAACATGTAATAATGTGATATTAAGTAAAAAAGATAGGTGTGGTAAGAAAAATAGAATATGTACCACCCACCATCCACCTTAAACATAGATATTTTTTCATACTTCATAGAACATTAAACATGAGATAGAAGGGAAAAACTCTTCTGGTTGGGCTGTGATATGTGGTTGTTGTCTGTTTATAAAAAGTCATCCACCTATAATCAAATTATTAGAACTTATGATCACATCATATGATGAATATCTAAAAAATGCAAAGATGATGTAGGATGGAAAAGTAGATAAAAATTAAGTAACACTCAGGTTGCCTCTCAAGAAGCACCTTTGGTTAACATCTATGGCTTGATACTGGAAGCTCAATCATTATATATATGTAGGAAGAAGGAGCATGAGTGATTTTCCGACCTTTGTATTGTCCATTGTGAAGTAGTGTTTGATAGGTTGACTATTGACATTGAATTCACCAATCTTAGGACTCAAAATTATAATAGCTCCATGATGGAAGATGTTCTTGGTGATGATTGGACCCCGTCACCGAGTCTTGGTCTTTCCTGGAAAGAGTCAAAGATGGGAATGGTGAAGGAACACTTGATCTCCAACCTACTTGTCCTTCCTCTTCATGTGGCCAGCATGCCACATCTTTGTGTGCTCTTTATAAATGTGCACATTCTCATATGTTGTCAGACATAGCTCTTCTACCTATTATAGTTGAAGCATTCAATATTTTTGTCATAGAGTGATCAAAGTTGAGCTAGTTGATGGTCTAGTGAGCCTTGTGTTCAAGATCCATTAGTAGGTGATAAGATTTCACATAAATTGGATAGAAAGGTGTAGTACCCATGAGAGTCTTGTAAACAATTTTTTTAGCCTAGAGTGTGTCGTCGATCTTGAGATCCTAACCTTGCCTTGTCTAACCAACTATCTTATCAATAGTTGATTTTATATGATAATTAGAAATCTTCACTTGACCAATTATCTAAAGGTGATACGGAGTATCCACATAGGATGAAACATCATACCTACAAATGATTTCTTCAAACTGCTCTCAAGGAAGTGAGATCCTTCATCAAAAATGATAGTGTAAGGACTCCAAAGCATGAAACAATTATGTCTTTGAATATCTTGATGAACATCTTGAGGTCAGTAGACTGTGCATATGGGTTGAACCCACATGAAAACATAATCAACAACAACCAAAATGTAGGAGAACTCATTAGTGAAGGAGAATGGACCCCTATAGTCACTATCCAAACATCAAAACTCTCCACTTGATGCTAAAGTTGAGTGGCATCAATCCCTCTTGAAGATATTACTAGAGCTATAATAAAGTTCACATGACTTCACATAGTTGTGAGAATCCTTGAAGATATAGGGCCAAGAGAACCCACCTTGATGGAAGTCTTTTTAGATCTCATGTGGCTTCTAGTATGGCTATAATGATATTGTTCAAAAATGAGAGGAGATTCATCTTCATAGATGCACTCAAGGTAAAGGTCGTCTGAGCATAGTAGGAATAGATAAGGCTCATCTCAATAGTAGTGAAGGATGTTTGATGTGAACTTCTTCTTTTTGTTTGTGATGCAATATGGATGAAGCACTCCAACAACAAGGTAATTCACAAAATCAACATACCATAGGATGAACATGTATACATTTAGTAAGTGGTCATTAGAAAAAGAGTCATTAATTGGCATTATGTAATTGTCTTGGATTTGAAATTGGCTAAGATGATAGGTAAAAATGTTTTTAGTTCCCTTCTTATCCTTGATTTCTAGATCAAACTCTTGTAACAATAATATCCATGTGATCAGCCAGGTTTTCATGTCCTTTAACATGAATACTTGATAGAAACATGGTAAATATATACTTCCACATGCAACCTATTAGATAGGATCATAACATGTCAAACACATAGACAATGGCAACATGCTCCTTTTATTAGTTTCATAATTGTTTTGTGAATTGTTTAATGTTTTTTTTGGCATAGTAAATGAAATGATGTTTCTTGTCAATGTACAACCCTAGAAATGCACCTACGAGTATGCACTTTCATAACACATGATCTCAAAAGGAAGAGACCAATCAGGGTCATGAAGAATAGGAGTATAAATGAGAGCTTCCTTTAGAATAATAAAGCTATTCATACATCTAGATTCAAATATGAAGCCCACGTCCTTCTGGAGAAGATTTGTAAGAGGTGTTGTGATCTTTCTAAAGTCATGAATGAACCTCTTGTTAAATCATGTGGGTCCAAAAAGTGCATGGACTTCTTTTACATTAGCTGGAGGAGAGTACTTGGAGATACTTATATCTTTGCCTTATGAACCTTTATTCCTCTTGAGCTAACACAATGTCACATAATAATGCCTTCCTTCACCATGAAGTGACATTTTTTTCCCAATTAAGCACCAGATGTACCTATTCACAACATTCTAAGACTAGAGAAAGATGATGTAGGCACACTCTAAAAGAATTTTCATAAACTGAGATACCAAATCCATGAATATTTCCATTATTTTTTAGGTGAGGCCAGTGAAGATAGCAGACATGCAACACTGGTAAGTGGCAGGTGCATTGCATAGTACAAAGGGAATATATGATGAAATCCATGTGTACCAAAGGGACACTGGAAGGTATTCTTTTCTTGGTCACTGGGGTGAATGAGAATCTAGTATAAGACAATGTATTCATCCAAGTAATAGAATAACTCCTACTGTGGAAGTATCTCTGAGACTTGATCCAGGAATGGGAGTGGCAACTAATCCTTTTGAGTATCATACTTAAGTCTGGGATATTGATTCGCATGTGCTACTCGATTACAATGTGGGTTGGGATAAGATCATTCTTTTCATTCAAAGAAACTATAGTGACTCCCTTATTTGGAACTACTTGCATTGCACGCACCCGTGGTGAATCAAAGATGGGTCGATGATCCCAAAAAGTAGTAGATTCACTTTGTTATGTCATACCTCCTTTAGAACTGGGTTCATCTTACATTGGGGCTTGATGGAGGGCTTGTAGTTGTTGTTCATATTAGTTCTATGCATACAGAGGGGTTGTCTAACTCCGATCAAGTCAGTCATTTTGTAGCCTAATGCCTTCTCCCTCTTCCTCACTTCAATTAAGAATTTGTCTTCTTGCTCAGTGGTGAGATTTGCATTAATAATGATTGGGCAAACCTTTGTCTCATCTAAGAAGACATATTTTAGCCCCTCAAGTTGAGGTTTCATCTCTAGTGTGTTGAGCAACTTTTATTCTTCTTCAATTATTGAGAGAGATTTGAGCTCTTCAAACCCAACTTTAGGGTCTTCCTCATCATTGTCGAAGTGGAAGAGAAATTTTTCCACTTGTTCTTTGTTCAGTTCATGAGCATTAGGGTCAATGAGTGATGTCTCAAGAGGTTCTTCATAAGTAGGAATCTCCTACTACAACTATGACATCTTTTCAATACAACTAATGCAAAAGCATCATTCCTAGAAAGAGGGTCCCTTAAGACTCTCATAGACTTTGAAGTCAAGTGTGCATGTCTCTAAACTTAATGTCAAGATTCCAACTTCAACATCCATCTAGGCTTTGGATCGGCAAGGAATGTGTGACCAAAGGTGAGGGGATACCAAAGGACCTCTGTGTCCATGATGACAAAGTCATATGGGACATAAGATTTTTGGCACACACACATAGGGATGTCTTCTACAATCCCCATAGAGGTGGTAATAGAAAATTCAACTAGTTGAATCACCATGCCAAAAGGGAGGTTGGTGGTGGTAAAATATACTCTTTTTCACAAGTTATAGGGCATAATAGAAATACTTGCTCCAAGGTCAACTAGGCTTTTTTGTCATTTGAAGTCTCTAATGAATCAAGATACATCTAAGAATCCTAGATCCTTGAGTTTTTGTGTCATCTTGATTTGGATAATGTTAGACATCATCTTTTCCATCTTTGTAGTTGCATATTGAATCATGGATCCTTGAGTTTTTGTGGCATCTTGCTTTGGATAATGTTAGAGATCATCTTTTCCATGTTCATAGTTGCGTACTCGACTATTTTATACTTGTCAGTGAGGAGAGATTTTAAGAATTTAACCTAAGAAGGAATTTCTAAAATAGTATCAAGGAAGGTATTATCGACATGCAACTTCTTCATCACTTCCTTTAACCTCATGATTCTTGAGTCTATCCACGTCCTTGTCAACTCTAGTAGTGAGGGAAAACTTGTAGGAAGGTATCACCGGGGGTAGCAACAGTTGGTGTAGCTTCTAGGTTTTACATAGGAATAGACATTCTACTTAGCTTTGGATTTTTCTCTAACAATCTTAGATATTTCATACTATAACTAAAATCTAATTATGGCCCATGTCCCGAAATTCTTTGGTTTTTAATTATGTGAATTTTGTGCTGAACTAATTTAACCTTCACGTGTTCAAATATCTTGGATGAGACTATGAATACTTATAATTCCTGATATGATATAATTTGGTTACAAGATATGAGCAAACCCTAGGTTAACCAAGAAAATGGTAACTATATCTTTGTGCATCATAGTCAAACAATACACAAAACCTATCCCTAATTATGTAATTTTGTCTAGTTAGGATTTTCATAGAAATTGACCCCACATACATGCATAATATCTTCCTTTGATTTTATATGAGTATATACTAAGATATTAGAGCTTCCATAAAAAACATTTAATACCAACCCTCCTTAGTAATTATTATTTCATTAGCTACTCTAAATACCCAATATTATGAATCATATGATCCCCTAGCATAAACGTAAAAAGTAATTAGATTTTTGGATTCCTCATGTTTGACTTAGTAAACCTACCAAGTTTCATTTATACAACGTCCTTGGCTATTACAAAAAAATTTCTATGACAATTTGTACTAGGAATAAAGAGTATTATATCATTTAAATTTAGACTAATAATTTGACTTAGGTATCATGTTCATTTAACTGTACCTAGGGCACATCTATTCTCCTAAGATTAGGTGATGTGCCAATTATTTATATTGATGTTTGGTTGATTGTTGGATTGATGTAGGAAGGGGGAGACTTTTTCTCTTCACACAAACATTTTGCATGTCAAGGGACAATAGCCACTAACAACATCTGACAACCAAGCTCCCCCTTCTCTCCATGAATCCCATTACTCTTGGTGACCAAAAAAGGGAATCACATTACTCTCGCCACCATTCCACTCACAAGGTCTTCCCAAGAACACAGATCCCTAAATAAAACCCCATAACCTCTCGTTGTGGAAACACCCATAACTCCACATCTGGTAGAACGTAATTACCACCTCCATGTCACCAAGTTGCATATCACCAACTCCTCTAGATACCAGGAACAATTCCCACAGCCCTACTAGTCTTTCCCATCATCAATTTTAGTTGATTTTAACCAAGGAGCACCACAAACTGGAGCTTCTATGGTGATGATAGTGAGCTTAAGCATGAGGTCCCTTGCATTCCAATCCAATTCCACATCTAGTAAGCATCGTCATGCACCTTTGTAATTATTCCTATTACACTTAGCCCTCACAATTCACCCCACCACTATACCCACGTAACTGATTTTTCTATTAATAAAGTTTGCTCTTCGACCAGGCCTTTCAACCACGGTCAGGACAAGGAATTCACTCCCCTAACTTTGATAGAGTAGTCGACGGTAGATACATTAGAAAATGCCATTTTTGTTAGCTACAAAAATAAAATCTCTCATTTGAGTTTGTGGCTCTATTTCGTACAAATTATAGTGACATTCTTGCATTTGAACAGTCAATATTGAGCAACAAATATTCATTCATATTCAACACGCTCCCACAAATCTTCCCAGGTCCATAGTTGTGATTAGTTTGTAGTTTTTTGCAGCTTTCCCTCCTCATCTCCTCCTGCCATAGTGATAGTGTGGAGATGGATTTCCTTAGCATCCTAGAGTCTAAATGTCTCCTAGAGACTACATTGGCACTCACTACGCTATCACACTTTTCTCTCCTCTCCCCAGTCATCACGTGTTTCAGTGGTCCAGTGGTTGGTCAACTATTTGAGATCTTATGAAGCTCAAGGTGCCATGGATGAAGAATCAAGAAGCCAAATATTGGTGTTACTTCCTTACCATAACTCCATGTATCCTTTTGTAAATCAATATGGACATTTAAGGTATATCTGTTGGTATGTATGCCCTGAGAGCCAATCATGGGATGATTGGTGGGATACATTAATATTGATTTGATAAACATCAAAGGCAAGCTTCCAATTCTTTCTGGTTCAGTCATATGAGATAATGATAAGAACAGATTGAATGTCTAGAGAATGACAGTACTCAATGACGTATGCTTTTAGGTTGAGGACTTGAATGATGAGATCATATGGATGCTAAGAGTTTTTGCATTCTTATTATCTCCCGAGTCAGATGTCATTGTGGAAGGTAGATAGACAACAATGACACACAAGACTAGATTGTGGTGTTGGTTGATGATAGAATCTTCTTAGTCATGATATGGAGATATCAAACCAAATACATAGGTACTTGTTAGAGAACAAGTGTATCGGACAGACCCACCGTGAGTTTGACACATAGAACCATGACATGGTAGTCACAGTCAGTTCTCACAGTGATGGTGGTGAGTGTGATTCTTTGACCTGAAATCACTACACTCAACACATGTCGTTGGGTACACTTTGACATCATCAAATGCAGTCCTAAAACATGGGTTGTTATAAAGGCGATGATTGGGTGGCTTTGACACATGGGGCTTTTGAGGGGTGAGTGATAGATATGGGATTTGTCTCTCCTGAGGGAGTTTGATATCCATTGCCACTTAATGAGTAGGATTGAGATAGGCATGCACGCATGTATGAATCAGTATGTGATATTGATGTCATACATATCTCCTCCAATCTACTCTGAGATTAAGAAAGTGAATGAACGTTGAAAGGATGACTGTTCCATGCCTTGAGTTCATTCGGGATATCAGTGACAAAGGAATTATACATTCACTATAACACCATTCACAGATTGTAGGATTGAAAGTTGTTCTCCAACTTTCCTTTTCACTTGGGTAGCACTGATGTGCGACTAGGCACCGCTCTTTGCTTGTGAAGTCATAAGTGTTATGGACTTTAACTGCCAACGTGAAATGGACCTGCAGGGTCACACACATAGGATTTAACCTGGAAGAGGAGTTTATCCACAAATGATGTTTAGATTGATTACTAAAGGAGTTTAGTAGTTTAATTAAACACTTAATCAATTGATAGCTCAAAATCATAGTGTTCAAGGTTTTAACCCAGATGATTAAGAGTATCGGATTGATTGGAACTGCAATTGACTGATTTGCATAGTCTACTGCCCCAACCGATCGGCTCATAAGGTTGAACCGATCATCTTAGGTTGATGAACCGATCGGCTCAAGTGGTGAGTTGATCGGCTCATGTGTGAATGAAATGATCGGTTCAATTGTTGAACTGGTTGATTCGTGTGATCAACCGAGATTGTTTGGAAAGTCAGAAGACACTTTTTGCAAATACATATTTGTTTCACTTGCACAAATTTGATTTGGACAAGGACTAATATTTGATTAGTTGGAAACAAACATGAAAGTCAATTCGAGTTGGAACAGGACCATGAACCGATCGGCTCATGCTTGAACCAATCGGTTCAGGTGTCCCAACCGATCGGCTCAGGTCCCCAACCGATCATTTCATGCTTGAAACGATTGGTTCAGCTGGCGTAGTTGGTTGTTTTGTGGAAAATCCTGAACCCTTCTACTCCTACTTTAATCTCGCATTGCCCGGGGTAGAGAACCCTGTCCCATGACCCTCCTATATATAGGGGTATTGGGGGCTTCTCAGGTACAAAAACTCAGAACACCAGTTACTCTGTAAAGTTTTCGTTCTCTCTGGTTGTGGTAACTGAGAGAGCCTGAGAAAGTGCTACCTAATAAGGGAGGCACAGTGAGGGAAAGACAAATGCAGAAAGGCAACTAGTTGCAGGAGAGTGTGTCGGTGACTAGTACACTGACATGAGGGTACAACTCCTTCTGATTCCTTGTGGGACAAGGATATCAGAGTTCCCGGTAGTCCGTGTGGACTACTACAGAGGCGGGAGACTTCTGCCGCTCGGAGGACAGTTGTCAATCCCGACAGTCCCGGTGAGACCAGGAGCTGCACAGACACCGTCCAAGACCGGAGGTGAAGACCGCGCAATCCACGAGGTAATGTCACCGAGCAAGCCTCGGGACAAGGTATGTCTCTATAAACCATCCTTCCTATTGTATAGATGTTGACGTGATTCCTTTATACTGGGTTCGGGAGAAGAAAATTTTGTTTCTGTTGCCTTCTCTGCCTCCCCTAAAACCCAACAATATCATCATCTTTATTTTAGTATCACTGTAGGTTTCAAATACTAACTTTGGATTGATAATCCATGTCATGCACCTAAAGTTGCATATGACTTGTGAGGGTAAGGTTGTCCTTTGAGAGACTGGCTAAACAAATTTTGAGTTTTTCAAAAATGGCTTAATTGGCTTCTCTCATTTCTGATTGGCCCATAGCATTTGCACCGATGAAGATTTGTAGAAATCATTATGGAGCTCTGATGGGGTTGAATTGAAATGGATTTTAATCAATACTCTTTGATCTATTGAATGGTAAAGGTTTGAGACCCATATACCCAACCTATACTCCATAATTTATTGAAAGCCTTAAAGTTATAGGATTTATCGTGATATTTAATGCACTTATATGTTGGACATTATAGTTAGGGTTAAGATCAAGATCCAGAATACAAGTGTCCCTCCTCGGGCTCAAGTGAGTGGTCATGCACACTAAATATGAAATTAGGTTCCATGGTTTATTGTATTTTCTTATTATTGAAGTACAAATATATTAATACATGTTACATTCTTAAGTAAAATCATGTACATGCAAAGAATTTGTGTTTTATATCATTTTGATGTTTATTCTTTCAAATGAGATATTATTTATCATTGTCATTACAAAGAATTAAGAAATATGAAAACCATGCTTAAGATTAAGAAATCATGTTATGTTGATATAGTTCGCTCTATGATTTTATGTGATCCATAACTAGCCTTTGTGGGCCTTAACTGGCCTTATGAGCTTTGTGGGAGCATTATGTGAGCCATAACCAGCAATATGTGAGACTTAACCGGCCTTATGAGCATGGTGGGTGCAACTAGGAAGGCGACTATATCAACGCAAGCTAAAAATTCAAGTTATTATTAGAATCATGTCACTCCACTTTAATCTTTCTTGTTATTATGATAATCATGTTAATTCACAAAGTTTTCCAAGATTAATATTTATGTCAACTAATGTTAATTATTTGATTCTCCAATATTAATGATAACCTTGATGCAATGATCACTTGGGTGCAACAAACTCTTGGGAGCAATGAGCATTTTGGTGCAAGTCATGTGGAAAAATCATCTTAATTGACACAGTAATTTCAAGTGATATTATTATGCTAAAGATAACAAATTCTACAACTATAATCAATGTTTATTACAAGTTTTGTATATTTTATATGTGTTATTTTCATTATAACAACTCAGTTCAATCATGTAGTTTTTTTTTTCATGGCTATGGATGAGATGTCCATAGGTGGTGAGTAAAGTAGGAATAAGACATGAGGATAAGGACAAAGAGGACATAATGAAGTAGTAGAGAGTACCCTAATGGGGTGCCATTATCCACATCAATTTTATTTTATGTAGTAAGACCAACTTGTGTATTTTAAGTTTTGGACTATGTCAGTAGTTCTATTAAGTTTTCCATATTATCTAAATATTTGAGAATGAAGAAATGAGAAGAGATTGTGTGATTATTATACTTTAATTACTCTCTTTTTATATTCAATGTGTGACACCCGGTCAATATTATAAGTCAAAAATTGATGCTTTTGCTCAAGTGAATGTGACTAAATTTGGGGCGTGAAAAATTTGTTATCAAAGCAAAAGGATAATTGGTCAGTAAAAAATCTTGTGATTCTCAATTAGTTTATGTCCCTTTAAGTTCATTAGGTGAAGGTATACTAATGATTCTTATATTGAAGAAAGGAAGTCAAGAGTTTAAGAGAAACATCCCCAATATTGAGAAATGGTTAAGGGGAAAAGCACTACAATAGAATCCAAGTCTTGAGTTTTACGTATGTTAGGATATATACTATGGATGATGTCCATCCAGACTAGATGGTATGTATTAACCATCACATGTGATATGTCCACTCTTCAATGGTTAATGCAATCTAATTGATAGATTTAGAGGGGACGTCATGAGAATTGAGACTTATTATATGCTTCTTCCCTACTTAGTAGTGCATGTGGTATGGGACATGTGAACTATTGAGTGGGTGAAGAGTTGCATAAGCAGGTCTTACATCATTGGGTATGTGTCTAATCAACAGATACCCAAGGATGTCACAGATAAGGTTAATACCAAAGACTGAAGTTAGATAGACAACTAAACCTAATGCAATTAGATGACAAAAATTCATTAGTTATGTCAAGGTTAGAATCTATTGACCATGTGCTTAAGTTAGGATGATGAAACTACAATGATAAAGGAATTATTTTGGAGGTATAAGAACAAGAAATTTATTTTGTGATAATTTTATAGTACTACAAGCTATCACTCCAACCACTAATAAGAGGAGATGGATCATGTTTAAATTATCATAGTTCATATCAATCATATTAGTGGCGTAATGAATTCCACTAACATGTTAAAGATATGTATATGTATACCACTATGAATCATCATGACATGATTAAGGTATTCAAGTACATAGAGTTATGTGAAGCACTAAGGTGTGTATTACTATGTTAGTGCATGCAAATTTCAAGGAGGAAGGTTATGTAAGGTGGGTAGGTTGTAACCGCCCAAGAAATTTCATACTATAATTAAATTTTAAATAAGATCATGACCCGAATTTCTTGGTGTTTTAATTCATTTTGACTAATCAGACCTTCATATTTTCAAATATCTAAGATGAGATAATGAATACTTATTATGCCTGATATGATAGAATTTGGTTCCAAGATATGAGAATACCCTAGATTAACTAAAGAACATGGCAATGATATGTTGGTTTGCATCATAGTCATATAATACACAAAACCTATCCCTAATTATACAATGATTACTACTTGAACCCACAAACATGCATAATATGTTCCCTTGATTTTATATTATATGAGTATATAACAAGATATTAGATCTTCACTCAAATTTTGGTAACATAACTCCTCCATAATGATTACTAATTCATTAGTTACTTTAAATACCTAATTTTATAAATAATATGATTCCCTAGCTTAAACGTATACCCAAATTGATTTTTGGATTCCTCATGTATGATTTAGTAAGCCTACCAAGTATCATTTAAGTCAAATGTCCTTAGCTATGTCAATTAATAATAGGAATAAAGAGTATAAAATCATTTAAATTTAGACTAATAAGATGTCCTAGGTATCCCATTCATTTAAATGTAACTAGGTCATGTTGATGCTCGTAAGTTTGTGTCATGCGCCAGTTATCTATATTGTCATTTGGTTGACTGTTGGATTGATATCGGAAGGGGAGACCTTTCCTTCTTCCCTCACATGTTTTGCACGTGAAGGGATAGTATCAATAACAATCACCAGAGACCCAAGTCTCCCTTCTCTCCACAAATCCCTTGTCTCTCCACTATTGGACTTATGAGGTCATCATGAGACCATAGATCCCTGAATCAAACCCTATTGCTTCTCCTTATAAAAACACCCAAAATTTCCCCATCTCCAGTTGACACGGTCACCACCTCCACACCACTACAATACATGTCATTGAGTCCTATGGATCCCAAGAGCAATGCCCAGAACCTTGCTACTCTTTCCGATCATCAATTGCAGTCGGGTGCATCCCATGAGCCACTACATTCTCAAGCTTTTCTAGCAATGATCGCGAGCTCAAGCATGAGGTTCAGTGCATTCCAATCCAATTCACCATCCAATAAGCATCGTCACACAACTTTGTAGTTGTTCCTAATGCCCTTAGCCCACACGATTCACCCCAACACTATACCCACAAAAAGGACATTTCTGTATATAAGGCTTTTTCTTGGCCAGAACTTTCAACAATAGTTAGGCCAAGGAAATTTGTCGCCTAATTTTGCGGGACTAGTTGAAAGTAGATCAGTTATAAAATTACTTTTTTATTCCTAATGGAAATGAAGTCTCTATTCTGAGTTTGTGTCTCTATTTCCTACAAACCACAATGAGATTCTAGCATTTTAATGGTCAATAGGTAACAGTGAATGCTCATTCATGTTTGGCATGCTCCAACAAATCTTTAGTCCCTCTATTGCAATTTATTTGTGGTGTATTGCACTCTTCACCTCCTCATCTCCTCGTACCATGGCGACAATGCTGAGGTGGCTCTCCTTAGTGTCCCAAATACTCTATAATATCACCTAGAGACTGCAAAGACATGACGATGCTATCAGAATTTTCTCCCTACTCCCAGTCACCTTATGTCATAGTGGTTCAGTGGTTGGTCAACTATTTGAGCTCATGTGAAGTTTGAGGCTCCATGGCTAAAGGAGTAAGAAGCCAAACATTGATGTTACTTCCCCACCCTTGCTCTCTATATCCTTTTGTTACAATGAAATTGGCAGTTATGGTATTTTGGAATTTTCAACTTGATGAAGTTGTAGTTTTCAACTACTAGCTTTAGACTGATAAGCCCTATCACGCACTAAAAGTATAGTGTGACATGTGAGGGCAGGGTTGTCCTTTGACAGAGTGGCTAAAGAAATTTCTTGGTTTTTTTAAAAAAATGGCTTAATTCGTTTCCATGGTTTCTTATTAGCCAAGAATAGCCTGAACTATAAAAATTGACAAATATAATTATAAAGATCTAATAGGGTTGAACAAACAGTAGATTTTGTTCATATTTCTAAGATCTATGAAATTGTAAAGGTTTTAAGCCCTTATTCCAAATCTACACCATGATTTATTGAAAGCCTTAAAAGTATAGGATTAATCATGATAATTAATACACTTATATGTTGGACATGATGTATAGGGTTATGATCATGATCTGGATTGTAGTAGTATCCCTCCTTAGGCTGAGGTGAGTGATCATGCACACTAAGTATGAAATTACGATCTAGGGTTTATTTTATTTGCTTATGTACTCATAATGGCTCAATTTAAGTACAAGTACATTGGTACTCATTGTATTCTTATGGAAATTCATTCATTTGCTAAGAACTCGTGTTTTATAATGTTTTGATGTTTATTTTTTCATATGGAATATTTCTTATTGTTGTCATGCTAAATAATTAAGAAATTATGAAAATCATGTTTAAGATTAAGAAATAATAATATGTTGATATAGTCCTCTCAATCATGTAATGTGATCCTTAAACGACCTTGTGTGAGCCTTAACCAGTGTTATGAGTGTTGTGGGAACATAATGTGAGCCTTAAACGGCCTGATGAGCATTGTGGCTGCAATTAGGGGAGCAATTATATCAAATCAAGTTAAAATTTCATTTTATTATGTGTGTCATGTTAATTCACTTTAAGATTCCATGGTATTATGATGATCGTGTTAATTACTAAAGTTTTTTAAGATTGATGTGAATGTCAATTAATGTTAATTAAGTGATTCTCCAAGATTAAGGAGAACTTTGGTGCAATGAGCACTTGGTTACAATGATCGTGGGAGCAATGAGCATCCTTTGATGTAAGTCACGTGGAGAATCATCTTAATTGACTAAGTAATTTTAAGTGAAAAGATCATGCTAATGATAATGAATTATGAAGCAATGATTAATGTTTACTTCAAGTTTTGACAGTTTATGTGTGTTATTTTTGTTTTAATTACTCAATGCCATTCAAATAGTTTTTCATTACTTTGCATGGCTATGGATGAGATGTCCATAGGTGGTCAAAAGAGGAAGATCAAGACATTAGGACAAGGACAAGGAGGACCCAATGAAGTATTAGAGAGTACCTTGGTGGGTTCCATTATCCACATAAATTTATTTCATGTAATAAGCCTAGCTTGTTAATTTTTTATATTTTTTTACTGTGTCAGTAGTTGTACTAAGTTTTCCATATTATCTAAACGTTTGAGAATGAGAAATAAAAGGTGATCCAATGGTGGTTATGTTTCAATTAGTCGTTATGTTTGATATTCAGTGTGCACGACACCTTGTTAGTATTATGAACCCAGAGTTGATGCTTCTGGTCATGTGAATGTGTATAAATTTGGGGTGTTACAACATGATATCTGAATGAAAGAATAATTAATCACTAGGTACTCTCATGGTTCTCAATTAGTTATGTCCCTTTAGGTGCACTAGATTAAGGTCTACTAATGTTTCTTATATTTAAGAAAGGAAGTGAAGAGTTTGGATGAAACATCCCTATTGTTAAGATATAGTTAAGGTAGAAGCACTTTAAGGGCATCCTAGTCTTGAGTTTTACATACCTTAGGATATATACTAGGGATATATGTCCATGTACTCTGGATCTTACATGTTAAACATCGTGTGTGCTATGACCTCACTTTTTTCAATGGTTAGTGCACGCCAACTGAGAGATGTAGAGGGGATAATATGAGAATTGAAACTTATTGTGAGAATCTTGCCTACTTACTTGTACATGTGTTATGGGAAACATACACTATTGAGTTGGCAGAGAGTTGCAAAATAAGGTCTTACATCATCGGGTATGTGCCTAATCAACACATATATGGGATGTCATAGAGATGAGTGATATCGAAGACCTAAATTAGATAGACACCTAAACTTGATGTAGTTATACGGTACAAATTCATTAGTTATGTCAAGTTTAGAATCTATTGACCATGCAGTCAAGTTATGATGATGAAGATATTATGATAAAGGAATTCTTCCAGAGGTTCAAGAATAAGAAATTTATTTTTTGAAGATTTTATAATACCCCATGCAATCACTCCAATTAGTAATAAGAGGAGATGGATTCTTATCATTCATCCAATTCAATTAATAGTGACCTTATGTATTCAATGAATGTGTTCAGGATATGTATATATAAGGAGTGGGACCTTATAGGGGATCCATTCACTTTCTCGATGTGAAACAATAAAAAACCATATAATGCCAAACACGATAATAATTTTTCACAAAGGATCATATACTATAATTCAAGTATGTATTGCATCATTCACCATAGTGTGTAGCAGTGAAAGATAAAAAACCAACTATTACAATATTTATGTTTATCATTATTCTTTACCAGACAAGGTGTACATAAAAAAACTATAGGAAATAAGTTGTGAAGGGTAAATCAACTACTTCAATCTACCTCCCAAGAAAGATCATATACACCTAGATAAATCCTAGTCACCTTTGGTCCTCATCTCCTTGCTCTCCACCTAGGAGTTGGAAGCATACCCCATAAGAGAAGACCAAGTGGATGTTGTCAGCATAAAAACCAGTATGTGCATCTAATAGTGACTGGACAATATTAGGGAAAAGGGACTTATAACAAGGCTTCCCAAACAAAAGAGAAAGAATCATCCAATTGGATATGAAAAGGAATCTTCATATAGTAAGACAAAAATATTATATGAAGAAAACAATAAAGTTTACAATTAACAATTCTTGTCCCTTTAAATCTCAAGTCAGAGAACTACAAAATAAATATATTTTTTCACATCCAGATTAAGTATTAGATTACAACCATCTAAAAACAGGGATGGAACACTTCCACACTCTGTGTAGGAAGGAGGTAAGGCCGCCCACAATCCTATATAATGGTATATATATCAATTGAGAGCACCAGGGACTTAGGTGAGAGCATCAAAAGCCCACATATTGGAAAAGTTGCTCAATGGGGTCGAAACTCATAATGTCCCGTTGCTGATAGATAATGCTAGTTTTAACAATCAAACATGCATATTATAGAGAGGCAAGATAACTATAGCCTGAATAATTCATCAAATTAGGGTTTCCATCATTAAATGAAACAATAAGATGCCTAATTACAATAAGAGTTGTTAATTGAATAAGTATCAACAAGATTAAGGAAAAGAAGTTCATTTTCCATTTTCAACAGTCCATAAAATATATTTCAAGGCATTGGACACAATCAGGTCAACCATGAATGAGCAAGTGACGCATAAAGCATTATAACACAATGAAGTCAAAAAGAGAAGAATAATTAAATCACATGATATGATTTAAAAGGGAGTGCAACATACCTCAAAGATGTGTATCAACAAGTCAGGCTAGTCTTTAAATCCAAACCAAGGTCAAAAGCTACCTATTAAGAATTCAAATGAATTAGGGTTATACACCTATAAACAGAACGTAAAATGACACTTTTGATCATTACTCATTTTGTTCATGAAAATTAAATAGTTTGATAAATTACAATTTATTGATTTCAAAACATATTTATTTATGAGTTTTTTACTATTAGATTATTAGATATGAATTTTACGAGATTAAAGATAATTAGGAGATACCTATAAAACTCACGTATTTAATTAGTTAGAATTAGGTCACAGAAGTTGTACCAAATGATAGGTCTTGTTTTTTTTTTAATTCCAAAACATGTCATATTTTTTTTCTGATAATTGTACAATTAGTTATGAGTTATTGAAGCTGAACAAATTTACTGAAATTATAAAATAAAATCAGTTTCACAATTACTGTTGTGCCGTGACAAATGATTATCATGTCTATTACGTGACATGCTAGCTCTGTAATTTCCAGAGTTTTATAGGCCACGAAATCGAATGAAATTAGAAGGCTGAGAAGACATAAATATCCATTGAAGGCGTGACGCTATTGAATAAATGTGAGGGCGTAAGCGTCAACACCAAGGTATCATATTCTTCGTTTGGTTCCTTCATGCCAAGACTATTCAACACAGGATTGCGATATCCCAAAAATCGACCTCACAGAACCGACGCGATCAATCCTCACCGGAAGGATCCAAAAACCCAAACCATTTTCTCCTTTGGTCTCGTAGACAGAGACTTGACTACGGTGTTGCCGGCAACCACCATACTAGAGTCGAGCTACCTGCCATGGCCAGCTCGGTAGGACAGCTCACTAGAAAACAGTGGCGGAAATCAAGAGATGAAAATTGTTGGCCATGAAAGATATGAAATCGAAGAGAAGTCCATCGAAGGATAAACTTCTGCAACCAAGTGAGCGCGGCGTGAAAATCTCTGCCAGGACAATACCATCGACAAAAGGAATAAAAGGGGCAAAAACCCCATTAGCTCAAGTTGGTTTGAATCGACTATGCCTGAAACTCCTCCATGGATTGCAACTCTCGCAAAAGGCTTAAGAAAGGTAACGAACTCGACAAGGGCAACCAAGAAGATGAGATTCAGAAAACTTTGCTGCGGGAGTACTGGGACCAAACCAGCACTAATGATCAACGGCTCCGGATACAATGGAGGTTTCCGGGTCGTTATATATAGGAGTGATGGCTTGGGTTTGCTAGAGATATAGGCGGCGACGGAAACTGGGGACACGTAGAGAAGTCCTGCGTCGATGGAATACTGGGAGACCCAAATCCTAATCAATCTGGGGTTTAGCAGATTTGGATAATCGTGATAAATGCGTTTAGAAAGAGAAATAGGAGAGAGAACGAGGGCAGGAGTTAGTGTGGCTACTGCAGAAGTCCTGCAGCCCCTCAAGGTAGTAGTAGGAGAGAGAGAATAGCCAACATTCTATGTCGAGGACCTTTAATCTCTTCCTTTAGTACCTTAACGGATTCGTTGAGATTTGAACCCACAACTTGCACTTCACAAGCAACGGACTTGACCAACTGAGCTAGCTGGCAAGTGCACTGTTGGATATCTGATCGGACAGCTGCAAAAGAGTTCCCATACAAGCAAGGGAAATGCTCAGCGTTACACTCAAACTTAGGAGAATTAGGAAGAAAAATCACATGACCAGTTAATCCTGACCTAAATGAAATAGAGCATAGTCTGATACATAATATGATCATATAATTTTGAATTATCTTCTCCCATCAAATTGGGGCATTAAACATTATCCTATTAAGTTGCAAATATGCACCTAGACTAGTTAGGGCTCAAAGAACTTGTTTTGGGGATCAAGTTTAGGTTTTGAGATTATCTTGTATGAGTTTTAGTAAAATTAGAGTTTTTTTTTCAATTATCTCATTAACTATTATTATATATTAGCATTATCACCAAAAATTAGGATTTAGAGTCCTATTATCATTATCTTGCTACAAACCAAGTCTCATGGTATTATCATGTATGATTAAGTTACATTAAGAAATTACTCAATAAGTCCATTAATTTCAATTTTAGTCAAATCATGGCACATTAATCATTTCTACTTACATTAATCCTCCATTACTTGTCACATTCTATCTATTACTCACATTAATATCCACATGAATCATTCACTTATACCTATTCACTTTAGATTATCAATTTTGCACATTTAGTCATTCTATGTGTATTAATGAACAATATGACACTTATTAATGAACTAATTTAGATATTAAGCTATGATTAGGTGATTAGGTCTGAACTATGAGTATTCATATATGATATATGATTATGGAACCGAATGTCACCAACATATCATGAATGTTACCACATATGTACATATTAAGGTTACCCAACTTCAACTTAGGGTTTATGGTGTATGAAGTGGAAAGGTGTTGTTTATTCAGTGAGTAAAAAGGTTTCCAGGGTACTCTCTTATATAGCTACAGAGAGTAAGACATACATACAAGCAGGCAATATGGGACTAATACAAAGGAAAATAACACAGTAGAAACAGAAAATAACATAGTATTTCTATACTCCCCCTCAAGCTAGAGCGTAGATGTCGAATAAGCCCAGCTTGTCAATCAGAGTCTGGAAGCGAGTTTTAGGTAGAATTTTAGTGAAGATGTTTGCAAGCTGCTTCTCAGTACTGAGATATGGAGTGCAGATATGTCCAGATAAGACTTTCTCCCAAACAAAATGGCAGTCAACCTCAATATGCTTGGTTCTTTCATGGAAGGTGGGGTTGCTCACGATGAAAATAGATGCCTTATTGTCGCAGAACATAGGAATAGGACTAGAAAAAGTGATATCAAATTCATTCAGAAGGCTACGGACCCACAGGAGCTCACATGCAGTATGAGCCATAGCTCTATATTCTGCCTCTGCACTTGACCGGGCAACAACTGTCTGCTTTTTGTTGCGCCAAGTAACCATATTTCCTCCCATAAAAGTACAATATCCAGAAGTAGATTTTCTGTCAGATCGACTGCCTGCATAGTCAGAATCAGAAAAACCAGATAAATTGCAGTGGCCATGTTTTTTGTACAGAAGACCTTTCCCTGGAGAGCTTTTCAGATAGCGTAAGATATGACAGATAGCATCCCAGTGGCATTGTCAGGGTTTATCAAGATACCGGCTTATGAACCCTACAGCAGCTGCCAGGTCAGCCCTAGTGACAGTCAGATATATAAGCTTGACAACCAATCTCCTAAACTGGTGGTGATCAGCATAAGGAGGGGAAGTGTCATCATCCCAATTCATATTGGGATCCAGAGGAGTGTTGGATGGCTTGCAACCCAGCATACCAGTCTCTTGCAAGAGATCAAGAACATATTTTCTTTGTGACAAGCATAGTCCTGCAGAAGATCTAGCAACCTCAATACCTAGAAAATATCGTAGTTTTCCTAGGTCCTTGGTGATGAAGTGTTGTGCTAAATACTGTTTGGTTGCCTGTATCCTTGCACTGTTACTGCCAGATAATACAATATCATCAACATATACAATAAGTATGACAAGTCCTGCTGCAGTTTTACGAATAAAAACAGAATTATCAGATTGAGAATGCCGAAAGCCAAAGGTAATCAAGATCTGACTAAGCTTGTCAAACCATGCACGTGGACTTTGTTTCAGACCATAGATTGCCTTTCTGAGTTTGCATATTTTAGAAGAAGACTCCCCCTGATCAAAAAAACCCGTAGGTTGCTCCATGTAGACCTCCTCCTGCAGATCCCCATAGAGAAAAACATTCTTGACATCAAGTTGATACAAAGGCCAGTCTTTATTCACAGCAATAGATATCAGAATTCGAATAGAATTTAAGCGGGCAACTGGAGAAAAAGTTTCAAAATAATCAACCCCATATGTTTGAGTATATCCTTTTGCAACTAATCTGGCCTTCAGGCGTTCAATGGTACCATCTGGTTGATATTTAATAGTAAAAATCCAGTGGCATCCAACAGTTTGGCATGAGGAAGTACGATCAACCAGATCCCAAGTCTGTTGATCACAAAGTGCATGCATTTCTTGCTCCATAGCATATTTCCAGGCAGGATGACAGAGTGCCTCTGTGGCTGATTTAGGAATTGTCACAGCAGACAAAGCAGTAGTAAAACAAGCAAAGCTACCACAGAGATTGTCAGACGAACATAAATTACTGATAGGATGTTGAGTACAGGAGTGAACGCCTTTCCATAGACTGATAGGAATATCCAGGTCAGAAAATACCTCAGTGGAAGGTGGATCAACCGCAGACGTAGGAGTTGGTTCGGTCGGGGCTTCAGAAGAAGTAGTGTTCTTTGACCTGCGCCGATAGACTTGCAAAGGGCGTTCTTGAGGAGGTTCTTCAACAAGTAATGGTAATGGTGTGGGAGCCATAATGTCATCCGACAATTTTTCACCAGAAGTAGAAAAATAAGGCATATGCTCAAAAAAGGTCACATCCGCACTAACCAACCACTATTTTTTTATAGGATCAAAATAGCGGTAACCTTTCTGAGTACGGGAGTATCCCAAAAATACACATTTGACCGAGCGAGCATCAAGCTTAGTGAGGCCAGGACGAAGGTTTTTTACAAAACAAGTACTCCCAAAAATGCAAGGAGGCAGAGAGAATAAGGGTTTATCATGAAACAAAATAGTATATGGGACCTGATTTTTCAGAACAGAAGAAGGCATGCGATTGATAAGATAGCATGTTGTAGAGACAGCTTCAGGCCAGAAATGTTGGGGTACTTTATAGTGTAGGAGAAGGGTGCGAGCAACCTCTAGAAGATGGAAGTTTTTTCGTTCAGCAACGCCATTTTGTTGAGTGTAAGGGCAAGAAGTCTGATGTATGGTTCCACGGTCAGCACAAAAAGATGTAACAGAGTGTTGCATGAATTCCAGAGCATTGTCAGTACGAAAAAATTTAATGGGGCGATTAAATTGTGTTTGAATTTCAGCAAAGAAGGTGCGAATAGTATCTAACACAGTATCCCGACCTTTAAGCAAAAACAACCATGTGGTGCGAGAATAATCATCAATAAAGGTCATAAAATATTTCACACCAGACAAACTTGATACAGAGCATGGTCCCCAAATATCAGCATGAACCAAATCAAAGATTTCTTTAGAGGCAATAATGTTCTTAGCTGGAAAAATAGATCGAGTTTGTTTGCCCAAAACACAAGTTTCACAGGAAAAAGTTTTCTCAGATAAAGTGGGAAATAAATGTCTTAGTTTGGCAGCAGAGGGATGACCCAGGCGAAAGTGCCACTGTAATCCTGTCACTGAAGTAGAAAGCAGAGCCGCAGTAGAAGTGGGTCCATCCAAGTAATATAGCCTGTCTGGTCCTTAACGGCCCGAACCAATCCTCGTCTTCGTGTGGAGATCCTTCAAAACACAGCCAGAAGGATCAAATTTAATAGAGCACTGGAGTTGTTTAATCATCTTACTGACGGATAATAAATTAATAGGAAATTTTGGAATATATAAAATAGATTTCAAGTGCAGTTTTGGTGATAGCAGGACCGTGCCAGTGTCATGGACAGCAATTTTGGAACCATTCGCAACAGTAACAGAAGTTATAGGAACAGTTTTATTGATACTTGAAAACAAGTGAAGGTCATCAGCCATATGAGTGGAAGCACCTGAATCAATGCACCACTGTTTGTTACCAGATGATGGAGAGGCTAGCATGGCAGAGGATCTGGAAGTAGACGAGGATGGCATCTGCGCAAGACGTTCCTGGAACATCTTGTCGAACTCTGAACATAACCAGTCGGTGTTTGCTGGAGCAGCAGGTGGGTCAGCAGCAGAGTCAGCAGCAGCATCTGTGGCAGCCTGGTTAGCCCAAGCCGGCTTGTCGTGTTTAATCCAACAGCGATCTTCATTATGATTGTCTCGGCCACACCAATTGCAGTAACGAGGGTCGGGAGGAGCACTACATCCAGAAGAGCCGCGGCCTCCTGAGGGAGGAGGACGACCACCACGGCCACGGACAGAATCAGCAGAGCGAGCAATAAGCACAGGATGCTCAACAACAAAAGTGGGAGTCATGGATGGCAGACGCTGGACTCTTTTTAGAACATCCCGAAGAGTCGGTAGCGGGTCGCTGGAGAGGATCTGGTCAACCACTCCAGAGAAGGAGGCAGGAAGTGCAGCCAAGAACTGCACCAGTTGCAGTTCATTGCGTTGTTTCTGAGCAACTTTGATGTTTGTCGTCAAAGGGTGGTAGAGTTCAAACTCATTCCACAGTGTCGAGCATTGGTTGTAAAAATCATCAATAGAAGTGTCAGCGGATAACTCCTTTTTCGCCAAGGTTTTGAAGATTTCAAACACGTGCTTTGGATTCTCCTGATGTGAATAAACATGGGATAGTTGATCCCACATAGCCTTCGCATCATGAAGGCAGAGAAGAGATTGGCTAATACAAGGCTCGGTACTATTGAGGATCCAAGACATGACACCAGAATCATCCTTGGACCATTGCGCATAACTCTGTATGACTTTATCATCTGAATCAGCCGTAGGGGCAGCAGGAGGTTCAGCCGTAAGACGATGATATCGGCCTTGTGCTTTGACATATAGCACAAAGGACGCTGACCAGAGATGGTAGTTGGAGCCACCGTCTAGCTTCACTGTGGTAACACACAGAGACCGGGGAGGCTCAGGAAACGCCATGGCAGAGGCGGGCAGTGCAGAAGCAGATTAGAGTAGAAACCCAAAAAGGGCAGATAGCAGCAGTAGAGATCTGACGTGTCAGATCAGAAGACCCGTACCGGGCAGAGAATGCATAGAGAAACCTATGCCGTCATGAGGGAAGCTCAATGTTTCACCATGAGGCACAGGCAGAAAGAACGAAGAGATGGAGAGACTCTCAACTTAACCAGCCAGTGGGTGTACGAATGTAGATCCGACGAGCACCCGAATGTAGAGTGAAAGGAGAGGTAAAAACCAGTGACAGCCGGCCGGAAGCGAAGGAGCCCGAAGAAGAGAGAGGGCTTTGAGGCGGTAGTTTGTGGAGGAGAGGAGGTGGCTATGGGAGGTGTTTGCCAGGAAGGGAGGGTGGGCGGAGGCGGGAGGCGGCGGAAGCCAGGGGGTGGGCGGCGGCACTGGGGTGGGGGCGTTGTGGGGGGAGGAGGGGGTTGGCGGCGGGTAGAGAGAAGGAGGAGGGGAGGGCGGTGCCTGGGGAAGGTGGTGGTGGGCTGCGGTGGAGGAGGAGGGGGGCGGGCTTACGTCATGGGTGGGCTGATGGGTGGGAAAAATTAACCTGCTCTTGATACCATATGAAGTGGAAAGGTGTTGTTTATTCAGTGAGTAAAAAGGTTTACAGGGTACTCTCTTATATAGCTACAGAGAGTAAGACATACATACAAGCAGGCAATATGGGACTAATACAAAGGAAAATAACACAATAGAAACAGAAAATAACACAGTATTTCTATATGGTGAACATTATCATTATAGATTATATACACCTCAACAATATGTATCGCGTCTATGTTTGGTTCTATATATCTCACTCATCATCTCATTAGTTTTTATTGGTCCTAGCATGGTCAGCATCATATGTATCCATAATTAGGGTTCATATGTGAGTTACTCATATTATGTGCATTAAATATTTATTAGGGTTCAAACGTGTGAATTACTCATCATATGTTCATTAGGATATAAACAAGGATGTCAGGGTATAACTCTAACCTTGTTTAGTCAATTCTAATGATCCGAGAACAATAACCTCCTATTCATGGAATTAGGGTTTCTAAAGCTAGGATAGCCACATGTCGATATGTTACAGCATATGTGCACAACTATGAACCTTCATGACATGATTAAGGTAGTCAAGTACATAGAGTTGTGCAAAACCCTAAGGTGTGTATTACTATGTTAGCGCATGAAATTTTTTTAGGATGATGTTTCTATAAGGTGGGTAGGTTGTAAGAGTACTAGAGATTTTATAATATAATTAAAAATAAAATCAAGACATGTGCCCCTTATTTCTTTGGTGTTTAATCATGTGAATCCCATGTTGACCTAATTTGAAATTCATATGTTCAAATATTTAAGATGAGACCATGGATACTTATTGTAACTGATATGATATAATTTGGTTCAAGATATGAGCAAATGCTAGACTAACCCAAGAAAATGATAGCAATACATTGATTTGCATCAGTAAAATAATACACAAAACCTATCCCTAATTATGCAATGAGGCCTAGTTAGGGCTTAAATAGAAATATAAGAACAAGAAATTTATTTTGTGATAATTTTATAGTACTACAAGCTATCACTCCAACCACTAATAAGAGGAGATGGATCATGTTTAAATTATCATAGTTCATATCAATCATATTAGTGGCGTAATGAATTCCACTAACATGTTAAAGATATGTATATGTATACCACTATGAATCATCATGACATGATTAAGGTATTCAAGTACATAGAGTTATGTGAAGCACTAAGGTGTGTATTACTATGTTAGTGCATGCAAATTTCAAGGAGGAAGGTTATGTAAGGTGGGTAGGTTGTAACCGCCCAAGAAATTTCATACTATAATTAAATTTTAAATAAGATCATGACCCGAATTTCTTGGTGTTTTAATTCATTTTGACTAATCAGACCTTCATATTTTCAAATATCTAAGATGAGATAATGAATACTTATTATGGCTGATATGATAGAATTTGGTTCCAAGATATGAGAATACCCTAGATTAACTAAAGAACATGGCAATGATATGTTGGTTTGCATCATAGTCATATAATACACAAAACCTATCCCTAATTATACAATGATTACTACTTGAACCCACAAACATGCATAATATGTTCCCTTGATTTTATATTATATGAGTATATAACAAGATATTAGATCTTCACTCAAATTTTGGTAACATAACTCCTCCATAATGATTACTAATTCATTAGTTACTTTAAATACCTAATTTTATAAATAATATGATTCCCTAGCTTAAACGTATACCCAAATTGATTTTTGGATTCCTCATGTATGATTTAGTAAGCCTACCAAGTATCATTTAAGTCAAATGTCCTTAGCTATGTCAATTAATAATAGGAATAAAGAGTATAAAATCATTTAAATTTAGACTAATAAGATGTCCTAGGTATCCCATTCATTTAAATGTAACTAGGTCATGTTGATGCTCGTAAGTTTGTGTCATGCGCCAGTTATCTATATTGTCATTTGGTTGACTGTTGGATTGATATCGGAAGGGGAGACCTTTCCTTCTTCCCTCACATGTTTTGCACGTGAAGGGATAGTATCAATAACAATCACCAGAGACCCAAGTCTCCCTTCTCTCCACAAATCCCTTGTCTCTCCACTATTGGACTTATGAGGTCATCATGAGACCATAGATCCCTGAATCAAACCCTATTGCTTCTCCTTATAAAAACACCCAAAATTTCCCCATCTCCAGTTGACACGGTCACCACCTCCACACCACTACAATACATGTCATTGAGTCCTATGGATCCCAAGA
Organism: Alisma plantago-aquatica; assembly: GCA_963693085.1. Classification (NCBI taxonomy): domain Eukaryota; kingdom Viridiplantae; phylum Streptophyta; class Magnoliopsida; order Alismatales; family Alismataceae; genus Alisma; species Alisma plantago-aquatica. The sequence goes on from OY856413.1 coordinate 613,604,205, forward strand.
GCAATGCCCAGAACCTTGCTACTCTTTCCGATCATCAATTGCAGTCGGGTGCATCCCATGAGCCACTACATTCTCAAGCTTTTCTAGCAATGATCGCGAGCTCAAGCATGAGGTTCAGTGCATTCCAATCCAATTCACCATCCAATAAGCATCGTCACACAACTTTGTAGTTGTTCCTAATGCCCTTAGCCCACACGATTCACCCCAACACTATACCCACAAAAAGGACATTTCTGTATATAAGGCTTTTTCTTGGCCAGAACTTTCAACAATAGTTAGGCCAAGGAAATTTGTCGCCTAATTTTGCGGGACTAGTTGAAAGTAGATCAGTTATAAAATTACTTTTTTATTCCTAATGGAAATGAAGTCTCTATTCTGAGTTTGTGTCTCTATTTCCTACAAACCACAATGAGATTCTAGCATTTTAATGGTCAATAGGTAACAGTGAATGCTCATTCATGTTTGGCATGCTCCAACAAATCTTTAGTCCCTCTATTGCAATTTATTTGTGGTGTATTGCACTCTTCACCTCCTCATCTCCTCGTACCATGGCGACAATGCTGAGGTGGCTCTCCTTAGTGTCCCAAATACTCTATAATATCACCTAGAGACTGCAAAGACATGATGATGCTATCAGAATTTTCTCCCTACTCCCAGTCACCTTATGTCATAGTGGTTCAGTGGTTGGTCAACTATTTGAGCTCATGTGAAGTTTGAGGCTCCATGGCTAAAGGAGTAAGAAGCCAAACATTGATGTTACTTCCCCACCCTTGCTCTCTATATCCTTTTGTTACAATGAAATTGGCAGTTATGGTATTTTGGAATTTTCAACTTGATGAAGTTGTAGTTTTCAACTACTAGCTTTAGACTGATAAGCCCTATCACGCACTAAAAGTATAGTGTGACATGTGAGGGCAGGGTTGTCCTTTGACAGAGTGGCTAAAGAAATTTCTTGGTTTTTTAAAAAAATGGCTTAATTCGTTTCCATGGTTTCTTATTAGCCAAGAATAGCCTGAACTATAAAAATTGACAAATATAATTATAAAGATCTAATAGGGTTGAACAAACAGTAGATTTTGTTCATATTTCTAAGATCTATGAAATTGTAAAGGTTTTAAGCCCTTATTCCAAATCTACACCATGATTTATTGAAAGCCTTAAAAGTATAGGATTAATCATGATAATTAATACACTTATATGTTGGACATGATGTATAGGGTTATGATCATGATCTGGATTGTAGTAGTATCCCTCCTTAGGCTGAGGTGAGTGATCATGCACACTAAGTATGAAATTACGATCTAGGGTTTATTTTATTTGCTTATGTACTCATAATGGCTCAATTTAAGTACAAGTACATTGGTACTCATTGTATTCTTATGGAAATTCATTCATTTGCTAAGAACTCGTGTTTTATAATGTTTTGATGTTTATTTTTTCATATGGAATATTTCTTATTGTTGTCATGCTAAATAATTAAGAAATTATGAAAATCATGTTTAAGATTAAGAAATAATAATATGTTGATATAGTCCTCTCAATCATGTAATGTGATCCTTAAACGACCTTGTGTGAGCCTTAACCAGTGTTATGAGTGTTGTGGGAACATAATGTGAGCCTTAAACGGCCTGATGAGCATTGTGGCTGCAATTAGGGGAGCAATTATATCAAATCAAGTTAAAATTTCATTTTATTATGTGTGTCATGTTAATTCACTTTAAGATTCCATGGTATTATGATGATCGTGTTAATTACTAAAGTTTTTTAAGATTGATGTGAATGTCAATTAATGTTAATTAAGTGATTCTCCAAGATTAAGGAGAACTTTGGTGCAATGAGCACTTGGTTACAATGATCGTGGGAGCAATGAGCATCCTTTGATGTAAGTCACGTGGAGAATCATCTTAATTGACTAAGTAATTTTAAGTGAAAAGATCATGCTAATGATAATGAATTATGAAGCAATGATTAATGTTTACTTCAAGTTTTGACAGTTTATGTGTGTTATTTTTGTTTTAATTACTCAATGCCATTCAAATAGTTTTTCATTACTTTGCATGGCTATGGATGAGATGTCCATAGGTGGTCAAAAGAGGAAGATCAAGACATTAGGACAAGGACAAGGAGGACCCAATGAAGTATTAGAGAGTACCTTGGTGGGTTCCATTATCCACATAAATTTATTTCATGTAATAAGCCTAGCTTGTTAATTTTTTATATTTTTTTACTGTGTCAGTAGTTGTACTAAGTTTTCCATATTATCTAAACGTTTGAGAATGAGAAATAAAAGGTGATCCAATGGTGGTTATGTTTCAATTAGTCGTTATGTTTGATATTCAGTGTGCACGACACCTTGTTAGTATTATGAACCCAGAGTTGATGCTTCTGGTCATGTGAATGTGTATAAATTTGGGGTGTTACAACATGATATCTGAATGAAAGAATAATTAATCACTAGGTACTCTCATGGTTCTCAATTAGTTATGTCCCTTTAGGTGCACTAGATTAAGGTCTACTAATGTTTCTTATATTTAAGAAAGGAAGTGAAGAGTTTGGATGAAACATCCCTATTGTTAAGATATAGTTAAGGTAGAAGCACTTTAAGGGCATCCTAGTCTTGAGTTTTACATACCTTAGGATATATACTAGGGATATATGTCCATGTACTCTGGATCTTACATGTTAAACATCGTGTGTGCTATGACCTCACTTTTTTCAATGGTTAGTGCACGCCAACTGAGAAATGTAGAGGGGATAATATGAGAATTGAAACTTATTGTGAGAATCTTGCCTACTTACTTGTACATGTGTTATGGGAAACATACACTATTGAGTTGGCAGAGAGTTGCAAAATAAGGTCTTACATCATCGGGTATGTGCCTAATCAACACATATATGGGATGTCATAGAGATGAGTGATATCGAAGACCTAAATTAGATAGACACCTAAACTTGATGTAGTTATACGGTACAAATTCATTAGTTATGTCAAGTTTAGAATCTATTGACCATGCAGTCAAGTTATGATGATGAAGATATTATGATAAAGGAATTCTTCCAGAGGTTCAAGAATAAGAAATTTATTTTTTGAAGATTTTATAATACCCCATGCAATCACTCCAATTAGTAATAAGAGGAGATGGATTCTTATCATTCATCCAATTCAATTAATAGTGACCTTATGTATTCAATGAATGTGTTCAGGATATGTATATATAAGGAGTGGGACCTTATAGGGGATCCATTCACTTTCTCGATGTGAAACAATAAAAAACCATATAATGCCAAACACGATAATAATTTTTCACAAAGGATCATATACTATAATTCAAGTATGTATTGCATCATTCACCATAGTGTGTAGCAGCGAAAGATAAAAAACCAACTATTACAATATTTATGTTTATCATTATTCTTTACCAGACAAGGTGTACATAAAAAAACTATAGGAAATAAGTTGTGAAGGGTAAATCAACTACTTCAATCTACCTCCCAAGAAAGATCATATACACCTAGATAAATCCTAGTCACCTTTGGTCCTCATCTCCTTGCTCTCCACCTAGGAGTTGGAAGCATACCCCATAAGAGAAGACCAAGTGGATGTTGTCAGCATAAAAACCAGTATGTGCATCTAATAGTGACTGGACAATATTAGGGAAAAGGGACTTATAACAAGGCTTCCCAAACAAAAGAGAAAGAATCATCCAATTGGATATGAAAAGGAATCTTCATATAGTAAGACAAAAATATTATATGAAGAAAACAATAAAGTTTACAATTAACAATTCTTGTCCCTTTAAATCTCAAGTCAGAGAACTACAAAATAAATATATTTTTTCACATCCAGATTAAGTATTAGATTACAACCATCTAAAAACAGGGATGGAACACTTCCACACTCTGTGTAGGAAGGAGGTAAGGCCGCCCACAATCCTATATAATGGTATATATATCAATTGAGAGCACCAGGGACTTAGGTGAGAGCATCAAAAGCCCACATATTGGAAAAGTTGCTCAATGGGGTCGAAACTCATAATGTCCCGTTGCTGATAGATAATGCTAGTTTTAACAATCAAACATGCATATTATAGAGAGGCAAGATAACTATAGCCTGAATAATTCATCAAATTAGGGTTTCCATCATTAAATGAAACAATAAGATGCCTAATTACAATAAGAGTTGTTAATTGAATAAGTATCAACAAGATTAAGGAAAAGAAGTTCATTTTCCATTTTCAACAGTCCATAAAATATATTTCAAGGCATTGGACACAATCAGGTCAACCATGAATGAGCAAGTGACGCATAAAGCATTATAACACAATGAAGTCAAAAAGAGAAGAATAATTAAATCACATGATATGATTTAAAAGGGAGTGCAACATACCTCAAAGATGTGTATCAACAAGTCAGGCTAGTCTTTAAATCCAAACCAAGGTCAAAAGCTACCTATTAAGAATTCAAATGAATTAGGGTTATACACCTATAAACAGAACGTAAAATGACACTTTTGATCATTACTCATTTTGTTCATGAAAATTAAATAGTTTGATAAATTACAATTTATTGATTTCAAAACATATTTATTTATGAGTTTTTTACTATTAGATTATTAGATATGAATTTTACGAGATTAAAGATAATTAGGAGATACCTATAAAACTCACGTATTTAATTAGTTAGAATTAGGTCACAGAAGTTGTACCAAATGATAGGTCTTGTTTTTTTTTTTAATTCCAAAACATGTCATATTTTTTTTCTGATAATTGTACAATTAGTTATGAGTTATTGAAGCTGAACAAATTTACTGAAATTATAAAATAAAATCAGTTTCACAATTACTGTTGTGCCGTGACAAATGATTATCATGTCTATTACGTGACATGCTAGCTCTGTAATTTCCAGAGTTTTATAGGCCACGAAATCGAATGAAATTAGAAGGCTGAGAAGACATAAATATCCATTGAAGGCGTGACGCTATTGAATAAATGTGAGGGCGTAAGCGTCAACACCAAGGTATCATATTCTTCGTTTGGTTCCTTCATGCCAAGACTATTCAACACAGGATTGCGATATCCCAAAAATCGACCTCACAGAACCGACGCGATCAATCCTCACCGGAAGGATCCAAAAACCCAAACCATTTTCTCCTTTGGTCTCGTAGACAGAGACTTGACTACGGTGTTGCCGGCAACCACCATACTAGAGTCGAGCTACCTGCCATGGCCAGCTCGGTAGGACAGCTCACTAGAAAACAGTGGCGGAAATCAAGAGATGAAAATTGTTGGCCATGAAAGATATGAAATCGAAGAGAAGTCCATCGAAGGATAAACTTCTGCAACCAAGTGAGCGCGGCGTGAAAATCTCTGCCAGGACAATACCATCGACAAAAGGAATAAAAGGGGCAAAAACCCCATTAGCTCAAGTTGGTTTGAATCGACTATGCCTGAAACTCCTCCATGGATTGCAACTCTCGCAAAAGGCTTAAGAAAGGTAACGAACTCGACAAGGGCAACCAAGAAGATGAGATTCAGAAAACTTTGCTGCGGGAGTACTGGGACCAAACCAGCACTAATGATCAACGGCTCCGGATACAATGGAGGTTTCCGGGTCGTTATATATAGGAGTGATGGCTTGGGTTTGCTAGAGATATAGGCGGCGACGGAAACTGGGGACACGTAGAGAAGTCCTGCGTCGATGGAATACTGGGAGACCCAAATCCTAATCAATCTGGGGTTTAGCAGATTTGGATAATCGTGATAAATGCGTTTAGAAAGAGAAATAGGAGAGAGAACGAGGGCAGGAGTTAGTGTGGCTACTGCAGAAGTCCTGCAGCCCCTCAAGGTAGTAGTAGGAGAGAGAGAATAGCCAACATTCTATGTCGAGGACCTTTAATCTCTTCCTTTAGTACCTTAACGGATTCGTTGAGATTTGAACCCACAACTTGCACTTCACAAGCAACGGACTTGACCAACTGAGCTAGCTGGCAAGTGCACTGTTGGATATCTGATCGGACAGCTGCAAAAGAGTTCCCATACAAGCAAGGGAAATGCTCAGCGTTACACTCAAACTTAGGAGAATTAGGAAGAAAAATCACATGACCAGTTAATCCTGACCTAAATGAAATAGAGCATAGTCTGATACATAATATGATCATATAATTTTGAATTATCTTCTCCCATCAAATTGGGGCATTAAACATTATCCTATTAAGTTGCAAATATGCACCTAGACTAGTTAGGGCTCAAAGAACTTGTTTTGGGGATCAAGTTTAGGTTTTGAGATTATCTTGTATGAGTTTTAGTAAAATTAGAGTTTTTTTTTCAATTATCTCATTAACTATTATTATATATTAGCATTATCACCAAAAATTAGGATTTAGAGTCCTATTATCATTATCTTGCTACAAACCAAGTCTCATGGTATTATCATGTATGATTAAGTTACATTAAGAAATTACTCAATAAGTCCATTAATTTCAATTTTAGTCAAATCATGGCACATTAATCATTTCTACTTACATTAATCCTCCATTACTTGTCACATTCTATCTATTACTCACATTAATATCCACATGAATCATTCACTTATACCTATTCACTTTAGATTATCAATTTTGCACATTTAGTCATTCTATGTGTATTAATGAACAATATGACACTTATTAATGAACTAATTTAGATATTAAGCTATGATTAGGTGATTAGGTCTGAACTATGAGTATTCATATATGATATATGATTATGGAACCGAATGTCACCAACATATCATGAATGTTACCACATATGTACATATTAAGGTTACCCAACTTCAACTTAGGGTTTATGGTGTATGAAGTGGAAAGGTGTTGTTTATTCAGTGAGTAAAAAGGTTTCCAGGGTACTCTCTTATATAGCTACAGAGAGTAAGACATACATACAAGCAGGCAATATGGGACTAATACAAAGGAAAATAACACAGTAGAAACAGAAAATAACATAGTATTTCTATACTCCCCCTCAAGCTAGAGCGTAGATGTCGAATAAGCCCAGCTTGTCAATCAGAGTCTGGAAGCGAGTTTTAGGTAGAATTTTAGTGAAGATGTCTGCAAGCTGCTTCTCAGTACTGAGATATGGAGTGCAGATATGTCCAGATAAGACTTTCTCCCAAACAAAATGGCAGTCAACCTCAATATGCTTGGTTCTTTCATGGAAGGTGGGGTTGCTCACGATGAAAATAGATGCCTTATTGTCGCAGAACATAGGAATAGGACTAGAAAAAGTGATATCAAATTCATTCAGAAGGCTACGGACCCACAGGAGCTCACATGCAGTATGAGCCATAGCTCTATATTCTGCCTCTGCACTTGACCGGGCAACAACTGTCTGCTTTTTGTTGCGCCAAGTAACCATATTTCCTCCCATAAAAGTACAATATCCAGAAGTAGATTTTCTGTCAGATCGACTGCCTGCATAGTCAGAATCAGAAAAACCAGATAAATTGCAGTGGCCATGTTTTTTGTACAGAAGACCTTTCCCTGGAGAGCTTTTCAGATAGCGTAAGATATGACAGATAGCATCCCAGTGGCATTGTCAGGGTTTATCAAGATACCGGCTTATGAACCCTACAGCAGCTGCCAGGTCAGCCCTAGTGACAGTCAGATATATAAGCTTGACAACCAATCTCCTAAACTGGTGGTGATCAGCATAAGGAGGGGAAGTGTCATCATCCCAATTCATATTGGGATCCAGAGGAGTGTTGGATGGCTTGCAACCCAGCATACCAGTCTCTTGCAAGAGATCAAGAACATATTTTCTTTGTGACAAGCATAGTCCTGCAGAAGATCTAGCAACCTCAATACCTAGAAAATATCGTAGTTTTCCTAGGTCCTTGGTGATGAAGTGTTGTGCTAAATACTGTTTGGTTGCCTGTATCCTTGCACTGTTACTGCCAGATAATACAATATCATCAACATATACAATAAGTATGACAAGTCCTGCTGCAGTTTTACGAATAAAAACAGAATTATCAGATTGAGAATGCCGAAAGCCAAAGGTAATCAAGATCTGACTAAGCTTGTCAAACCATGCACGTGGACTTTGTTTCAGACCATAGATTGCCTTTCTGAGTTTGCATATTTTAGAAGAAGACTCCCCCTGATCAAAAAAACCCGTAGGTTGCTCCATGTAGACCTCCTCCTGCAGATCCCCATAGAGAAAAGCATTCTTGACATCAAGTTGATACAAAGGCCAGTCTTTATTCACAGCAATAGATATCAGAATTCGAATAGAATTTAAGCGGGCAACTGGAGAAAAAGTTTCAAAATAATCAACCCCATATGTTTGAGTATATCCTTTTGCAACTAATCTGGCCTTCAGGCGTTCAATGGTACCATCTGGTTGATATTTAATAGTAAAAATCCAGTGGCATCCAACAGTTTGGCATGAGGAAGTACGATCAACCAGATCCCAAGTCTGTTGATCACAAAGTGCATGCATTTCTTGCTCCATAGCATATTTCCAGGCAGGATGACAGAGTGCCTCTGTGGCTGATTTAGGAATTGTCACAGCAGACAAAGCAGTAGTAAAACAAGCAAAGCTACCACAGAGATTGTCAGACGAACATAAATTACTGATAGGATGTTGAGTACAGGAGTGAACGCCTTTCCATAGACTGATAGGAATATCCAGGTCAGAAAATACCTCAGTGGAAGGTGGATCAACCGCAGACGTAGGAGTTGGTTCGGTCGGGGCTTCAGAAGAAGTAGTGTTCTTTGACCTGCGCCGATAGACTTGCAAAGGGCGTTCTTGAGGAGGTTCTTCAACAAGTAATGGTAATGGTGTGGGAGCCATAATGTCATCCGACAATTTTTCACCAGAAGTAGAAAAATAAGGCATATGCTCAAAAAAGGTCACATCCGCACTAACCAACCACTATTTTTTTATAGGATCAAAATAGCGGTAACCTTTCTGAGTACGGGAGTATCCCAAAAATACACATTTGACCGAGCGAGCATCAAGCTTAGTGAGGCCAGGACGAAGGTTTTTTACAAAACAAGTACTCCCAAAAATGCAAGGAGGCAGAGAGAATAAGGGTTTATCATGAAACAAAATAGTATATGGGACCTGATTTTTCAGAACAGAAGAAGGCATGCGATTGATAAGATAGCATGTTGTAGAGACAGCTTCAGGCCAGAAATGTTGGGGTACTTTATAGTGTAGGAGAAGGGTGCGAGCAACCTCTAGAAGATGGAAGTTTTTTCGTTCAGCAACGCCATTTTGTTGAGTGTAAGGGCAAGAAGTCTGATGTATGGTTCCACGGTCAGCACAAAAAGATGTAACAGAGTGTTGCATGAATTCCAGAGCATTGTCAGTACGAAAAAATTTAATGGGGCGATTAAATTGTGTTTGAATTTCAGCAAAGAAGGTGTGAATAGTATCTAACACAGTATCCCGACCTTTAAGCAAAAACAACCATGTGGTGCGAGAATAATCATCAATAAAGGTCATAAAATATTTCACACCAGACAAACTTGATACAGAGCATGGTCCCCAAATATCAGCATGAACCAAATCAAAGATTTCTTTAGAGGCAATAATGTTCTTAGCTGGAAAAATAGATCGAGTTTGTTTGCCCAAAACACAAGTTTCACAGGAAAAAGTTTTCTCAGATAAAGTGGGAAATAAATGTCTTAGTTTGGCAGCAGAGGGATGACCCAGGCGAAAGTGCCACTGTAATCCTGTCACTGAAGTAGAAAGCAGAGCCGCAGTAGAAGTGGGTCCATCCAAGTAATATAGCATGTCTGGTCCTTAACGGCCCGAACCAATCCTCGTCTTCGTGTGGAGATCCTTCAAAACACAGCCAGAAGGATCAAATTTAATAGAGCACTGGAGTTGTTTAATCATCTTACTGACGGATAATAAATTAATAGGAAATTTTGGAATATATAAAATAGATTTCAAGTGCAATTTTGGTGATAGCAGGACCGTGCCAGTGTCATGGACAGCAATTTTGGAACCATTCGCAACAGTAACAGAAGTTATAGGAACAGTTTTATTGAGACTTGAAAACAAGTGAAGGTCATCAGCCATATGAGTGGAAGCACCTGAATCAATGCACCACTGTTTGTTACCAGATGATGGAGAGGCTAGCATGGCAGAGGATCCGGAAGTAGACGAGGATGGCATCTGCGCAAGACGTTCCTGGAACATCTTGTCGAACTCTGAACATAACCAGTCGGTGTTTGCTGGAGCAGCAGGTGGGTCAGCAGCAGAGTCAGCAGCAGCATCTGTGGCAGCCTGGTTAGCCCAAGCCGGCTTGTCGTGTTTAATCCAACAGCGATCTTCATTATGATTGTCTCGGCCACACCAATTGCAGTAACGAGGGTCGGGAGGAGCACTACATCCAGAAGAGCCGCGGCCTCCTGAGGGAGGAGGACGACCACCACGGCCACGGACAGAATCAGCAGAGCGAGCAATAAGCACAGGATGCTCAACAACAAAAGTGGGAGTCATGGATGGCAGACGCTGGACTCTTTTTAGAACATCCCGAAGAGTCGGTAGCGGGTCGCTGGAGAGGATCTGGTCAACCACTCCAGAGAAGGAGGCAGGAAGTGCAGCCAAGAACTGCACCAGTTGCAGTTCATTGCGTTGTTTCTGAGCAACTTTGATGTTTGTCGTCAAAGGGTGGTAGAGTTCAAACTCATTCCACAGTGTCGAGCATTGGTTGTAAAAATCATCAATAGAAGTGTCAGCGGATAACTCCTTTTTCGCCAAGGTTTTGAAGATTTCAAACACGTGCTTTGGATTCTCCTGATGTGAATAAACATGGGATAGTTGATCCCACATAGCCTTCGCATCATGAAGGCAGAGAAGAGATTGGCTAATACAAGGCTCGGTACTATTGAGGATCCAAGACATGACACCAGAATCATCCTTGGACCATTGCGCATAACTCTGTCTGACTTTATCATCTGAATCAGCCGTAGGGGCAGCAGGAGGTTCAGCCGTAAGACGATGATATCGGCCTTGTGCTTTGACATATAGCACAAAGGACGCTGACCAGAGATGGTAGTTGGAGCCACCGTCTAGCTTCACTGTGGTAACACACAGAGACCGGGGAGGCTCAGGAAACGCCATGGCAGAGGCGGGCAGTGCAGAAGCAGATTAGAGTAGAAACCCAAAAAGGGCAGATAGCAGCAGTAGAGATCTGACGTGTCAGATCAGAAGACCCGTACCGGGCAGAGAATGCATAGAGAAACCTATGCCGTCATGAGGGAAGCTCAATGTTTCACCATGAGGCACAGGCAGAAAGAACGAAGAGATGGAGAGACTCTCAACTTAACCAGCCAGTGGGTGTACGAATGTAGATCCGACGAGCACCCGAATGTAGAGTGAAAGGAGAGGTAAAAACCAGTGACAGCCGGCCGGAAGCGAAGGAGCCCGAAGAAGAGAGAGGGCTTTGAGGCGGTAGTTTGTGGAGGAGAGGAGGTGGCTATGGGAGGTGTTTGCCGGGAAGGGAGGGTGGGCGGAGGCGGGAGGCGGCGGAAGCCAGGGGGTGGGCGGCGGCACTGGGGTGGGGGCGTTGTGGGGGAGGAGGGGGTTGGCGGCGGGTAGAGAGAAGGAGGAGGGGAGGGCGGTGCCTGGGGAAGGTGGTGGTGGGCTGCGGTGGAGGAGGAGGGGGGCGGGCTTACGTCATGGGTGGGCTGATGGGTGGGAAAAATTAACCTGCTCTTGATACCATATGAAGTGGAAAGGTGTTGTTTATTCAGTGAGTAAAAAGGTTTACAGGGTACTCTCTTATATAGCTACAGAGAGTAAGACATACATACAAGCAGGCAATATGGGACTAATACAAAGGAAAATAACACAATAGAAACAGAAAATAACACAGTATTTCTATATGGTGAACATTATCATTATAGATTATATACACCTCAACAATATGTATCGCGTCTATGTTTGGTTCTATATATCTCACTCATCATCTCATTAGTTTTTATTGGTCCTAGCATGGTCAGCATCATATGTATCCATAATTAGGGTTCATATGTGAGTTACTCATATTATGTGCATTAAATATTTATTAGGGTTCAAACGTGTGAATTACTCATCATATGTTCATTAGGATATAAACAAGGATGTCAGGGTATAACTCTAACCTTGTTTAGTCAATTCTAATGATCCGAGAACAATAACCTCCTATTCATGGAATTAGGGTTTCTAAAGCTAGGATAGCCACATGTCGATATGTTACAGCATATGTGCACAACTATGAACCTTCATGACATGATTAAGGTAGTCAAGTACATAGAGTTGTGCAAAACCCTAAGGTGTGTATTACTATGTTAGCGCATGAAATTTTTTTAGGATGATGTTTCTATAAGGTGGGTAGGTTGTAAGAGTACTAGAGATTTTATAATATAATTAAAAATAAAATCAAGACATGTGCCCCTTATTTCTTTGGTGTTTAATCATGTGAATCCCATGTTGACCTAATTTGAAATTCATATGTTCAAATATTTAAGATGAGACCATGGATACTTATTGTAACTGATATGATATAATTTGGTTCAAGATATGAGCAAATGCTAGACTAACCCAAGAAAATGATAGCAATACATTGATTTGCATCAGTAAAATAATACACAAAACCTATCCCTAATTATGCAATGAGGCCTAGTTAGGGCTTAAATAGAAATATAAGAACAAGAAATTTATTTTGTGATAATTTTATAGTACTACAAGCTATCACTCCAACCACTAATAAGAGGAGATGGATCATGTTTAAATTATCATAGTTCATATCAATCATATTAGTGGCGTAATGAATTCCACTAACATGTTAAAGATATGTATATGTATACCACTATGAATCATCATGACATGATTAAGGTATTCAAGTACATAGAGTTATGTGAAGCACTAAGGTGTGTATTACTATGTTAGTGCATGCAAATTTCAAGGAGGAAGGTTATGTAAGGTGGGTAGGTTGTAACCGCCCAAGAAATTTCATACTATAATTAAATTTTAAATAAGATCATGACCCGAATTTCTTGGTGTTTTAATTCATTTTGACTAATCAGACCTTCATATTTTCAAATATCTAAGATGAGATAATGAATACTTATTATGCCTGATATGATAGAATTTGGTTCCAAGATATGAGAATACCCTAGATTAACTAAAGAACATGGCAATGATATGTTGGTTTGCATCATAGTCATATAATACACAAAACCTATCCCTAATTATACAATGATTACTACTTGAACCCACAAACATGCATAATATGTTCCCTTGATTTTATATTATATGAGTATATAACAAGATATTAGATCTTCACTCAAATTTTGGTAACATAACTCCTCCATAATGATTACTAATTCATTAGTTACTTTAAATACCTAATTTTATAAATAATATGATTCCCTAGCTTAAACGTATACCCAAATTGATTTTTGGATTCCTCATGTATGATTTAGTAAGCCTACCAAGTATCATTTAAGTCAAATGTCCTTAGCTATGTCAATTAATAATAGGAATAAAGAGTATAAAATCATTTAAATTTAGACTAATAAGATGTCCTAGGTATCCCATTCATTTAAATGTAACTAGGTCATGTTGATGGAAAATCATGTACAAGCTAAGAATTTATGTTCTTAATGTTTTGATATTCATGCTTTCAAATGGAATATTATTTATCATTGTCATGCTAAAAAATTAAGAAATTATGAAAACCATGTTTAAGATTAAGAAATCATGATGTGTTGATATAATCCTCTCAATCATGTTATGTGAGCCTTAACATGCCTTACAATCTCTATGGCAGCATTATGTGAGACTGAATCAGGCTTATGAGCTCTATGGAAACATTTTGTGAGCCTTAACCAACCTTATGTGAGCCTGAACCAGTCTTATGAGCATTGTGGGTGCAATTAGGAGAGTGACTATATCAACTCAAGTTAAAAATGAGTGTTATTATTGTGTATCATGTTATCCACTTTAAGCTTCCATGTTATTATACAAATCATTTTAAGAATGAAAGTTTTCTAAGATCAATATTTAATCAACTAAAGGTAGTTAAATGATTCTCTAATATTAGTGATCACTTGGGTGCAATGAGCTTTTGGGAGCAATCAGCACTTTGGTGCAAGTAATGTGGAGAAATCATATTATTTTACTCATAAATTTCAAGTGATAAGATCTTGCTAATGATAACAGATTATGAAGAAATGATTACTGTTTACTTCAAGTTTTTTATAGTTTATATATGTTATTTGCAATATAACTACTCAGTTCCACTCACATAGTTTTTTTTTCTTTGCATGGCTATGGACAAGATGTAGGTGATGAGTAGAGGAAGATTAAGGCATCAAGCTAAGCATAAGGAGGACCCGGTGAAGTATTGGAGAGTGACCTGGTGGGGTTCTATTACGACACAAATTTTGTTTCGTGTAGTAACACTAGCTTATTTATGTTTATGTTTATGTTTATGTTTATGTAATATAACTATGTCAGTAATTGTATTAACATTTCCATATTTCATTAACATTTGAGAATAAGAAATGAAAAGTGATCTTATGATGGTTATATTTCAATTATTCTTTATGATTGATATCTAATGTGTTTAACACCCTGTCAATATTATGAGTGAGAAATTGATTCTTTTTCTCATGTGAATGTGTAAAATTTGGGGGTATTATAGTTTCGATCATCGATTCAACCGGTACAGCCACTAAAGAGACTTCTTCATCATCACCCTCTTATAAAATTAGCTATTGGTGATTGGGATTATTGGTTCTAGTAGTACATGCCTAGAATGTGTGGACACAATCTAAAATTTCTCCTCATGATTCTTGGGGTTGTTTTTAGGTTGATAGAAAAATGAACATGTAGGAGACCAAATGGTGTAAATGATATGTGCTTATTGATTCTTATTTTTTTGTATGCCTATTGGTTTGTTAGCATCTTCCCAGTAGAGTCGAGATGACTATGGTAGTTAAAGATAGACATGTTTTTTAATTGCCTTTCCCGAAGAGAAATTGTCCTTTATTATTGTATGGTTGTTATTCTAGATTATTTTTGTTGCCTGGATTGAAAAAATTTCAATGTTGTCTAGGATTGAAGTTATTCTAGCGGTTGTTTTGGTTCTTTTTGAAACTAGGAATGAACCAGTTTGTTTCTGCTTTGTCATCTATCACTATCCCGTCGTCTACTACGGAGGCTCTATCTATGCCACTCGAACCCAGACCGGTTCTCCCCGAAATGCGTTGAGGCACAGTAGTTGACTGGATATGACGGGGTTTCGATGTGAGCCGCGAGAGCGGTACCACAAACTCTGAATACTAGAGCCAAAACTCACATGTCTCTTAGGACCCATCACAGGATGTCTGACATGGAATATTATCACACTAACAAATTCACTCGGGGTTGAAATCCCCGAGCTTTACTAAAACCTTGTGCATACCACCCGCAAGCGGATAGGTCTTATCACAGTATAGTTGAGGATCAAATCCCAAGAGACAACGTTTTTAAGAATCGTCGTTAGTCGAATCTAGCTCAAGTAAGACTAATATTTAGAACGATTGGTTGATTTGAGGTTAATTAAACTAATTGCAAGAAAGTAAATAGCAGAATTAAAGTTGGATCTAGATTAATGATATGGAATCGCTGGGATGGTCCCGGGTTTCACCACCACTACACATGCAAACACATCTTAACATCAAACATCCAGGCAAGATATAACCATCCAAATGGAGCTGTTCGAAAACCCCCCATACGGGCGTTAGGCTTGCGTAAGTGTCACCTTAGGTACCAGATGTCTCGTCATCATCCGGATCACTCACTTATGACTCTGAAGATACAGAAATCCAACTAAGACTGTGGGCCTCCTATACAGGCGTTAAGCACACAGAAGCATCATTGTAGGCTAGATGGCTCGTCCCCTTACGGATCACACACTTACGACCTCAAGGAATCCTATCAGAAGTTCTCATCAAGGAGTCAACCGTGCTAATCGACAAGCAAGTAGGAGATTAATCTACAAGCAAACATTGACGATTAACAAAGAAGATACAAAATCCAACTAAGGTTGTGGCCCTCCCTGAGGGATGTTTAGGCCACAGAAGCTTCACCATAGGCTAGATGGCTTGTCCCCTCATGGATCATACACTTACGACTTTAAGGAATCCCATTCTATTTCTAGTTTGTGAGTCAACCTCATTAATCGACATTCTACCCCACGTATAGAAGTTCTCACAACATAGGGAAAAACATGATGAAAGCAAGAAGGTAACCAATCTACAAACATAAATGATTAACAATGAGATGAAAAGTTATATACATTGCCTTGGAATATTGAATGAAAATATATGAAAGCATGGGCAGTGGGGCTAGTCCCCGCACCCCAGCAAAAAGGAACTACTCACTCATGATGTGAGAAACAAAAAGAACAAGAGAGAGGGAAGGTTCTGCCATGAGCATGATGCAGAAGGTAGTCGCAGCTCGATGAAGATGATGTGGTCTTCTATGTCGTGTCATAGTAGATCTGGTCGAGGAATGAGGAATGCCAAGACAGACTGGATTGTCTTTCTCACTCCTCCTTCCTTCTCTTCTCGATCTCCTCGATCACAGTAGGAGCAGCAGGTGAATATGCGTGATGATCTGGATCGGACCTGTGTTCAGGCAGCCTGTCGACGTCCCAGACCCGATGCCCCAAATGAGGACCCTACTGGTCCTATTTATAGGCTCGGATAGGGTCTTCACGATTTGGACCCTCTTGCAATTTTTAAATATTACTTTAACAGTTTGGAGACTGTTTAGATGATCAAACGGTCTTGTATTAGTTTTCCTCCAAACAGTCTTGTACATATGATCATACAGTATGGTGTTGATGAGTCCAAACGGTCTTGGAGTTCTGCCTCCATACGATCTTGTATATATGACCATACGATCTCCATCTAAATGATCTTTAGTCCATCGGTTTGGGTTTCTGTCCAAACGGTCTTGCAAGACTATTCTCTTACTCAATCATTCTAGGGCTAATGGTCTTGAGACCGGTGAGTTCCAAGCATTATCGTGGTCTGCTGCCACATGGTCTTGCAGACCATTTTGCCGATGATCGGTCTTGGAGGGCGGAGGGTGCGCGATGGTGATTGGATAGAGGTAGGCACATCAACGTGATGTGAAGAGGGGTCGCGGTGTCATCTAGGGTTGCAGCACATGCAACGAGGACGATGGAAGAAGAAGGATGGAGGTGGAGTGCCAAATGGTCTCTCACCTAGTAGCCTTGGGCGATCAATCTTGAAACTAATTGTACTTCATCGATCTTGAAGTTGATAAGTCCAAACAGTCTTATAGACTGATAATCGTCCAAATGGTCATGTACCCTAAACGTTCTTGGAGTACTCTGGTCTATCGGTTTGCTTTGATCAGTTTCCATCAAATGGTCTTGGAGATCGTTCGCTGTTGTTAGACAGTCTTTGACTCCCTAACAGTCTTGTGACCTCGTGGTTTCTACAGGCCGAATGGTCTTGAGATTGTGTGCTGGTCAACCGGTCTTGAGACCATTGCAAGTGGCGCGATGGAGATGCGGTAGGAAGCGCCAAGATCTAGAGATGGAGGTAGTGCTACTATTGACGATGTCATGGTTGCAGAGGTTGGAGCGGCACAGGTGCAGGGTTGTTGGTGGTGATGGCAAGAAGCAGGTGTCGGGCGATGGAGGCCTAGGGTTTGCAGGTCACAGCGAAAGGAAGAAGAAGATGGTAAGGTAGAGGAGCATCGAGCAGGCACAATGGAGAACCAACCGGTCTTGAGGTGAGTGACTGCCCATACGGTCATGAGACTGTATGGGGGGAACCATTTGGATAAAATAGTGTAAAGAAAAGGAATACAAGACTGTTTAGGCAAGTAAATGAGAAGCGTCGATCCCCGATCTGATGGTATGGAAAGGCTTGCAATTTGAGACCGTGTGGATGAATGGCTAAGACCAAAAGGTCAAAACTGAATGGATGAAACTGAATGGTAATGTACCGTTTGGTGAGAGGATCTTGAGTGAAGGTAGATCTAGGTCAAAAAATGGTGGGGCCCACCAATTAGGGTTTGATTTGGATGATGGTTGATGGAGATAGAGGTGGATTGAAGCAAGCAGTGGTGATGATAGTGATGAAGGTGGATTAGGGTTAAATGGAGGTGGGAGCCATCTGATGGTCGAACCTCCTCATGACCTGCATAAAATCAACATAAACTCAGTTAATGACCTTCATAATCAAACCAATTAAGAAATTTTGCATTTTGTGAGATTTAGGATATGAAAGTGAAAGCATTGAGTCAAATTTGGCCCCAGATGGTGACTTAATATCATGATGAATATGCATTCATTAAAACACCCCGAACTTAAACGTTGCTCGTCCTCGAGTAACACAAAATCTGAAACAGTCTCCAAATGAATACTTTCAACTTGTGTGGTTGCCTCATCTTCACATCATGATTGTTTTCTTTCTGCTCATTATGACTATCTCAACCTCCTGAGACCACTGAACACATCTTACCGTATCTTCATTCCTGAGTTTGTTTTCCAATATCACTTCCTCTTCACTTTTTCCAACAACAAGCATGTCAAAGAGTTTTGTAAGAGTCTGGAGATACTCATAGAACATCAAGTGTGCATCTGATCTAACACTGGTGTTTTTCAGGGTAGTGGAGGCATTCATTATGCCTTTTGGTAGAAAAGAGAGTGAAAGGTGGTATGGAAGGAAGAAATAAATCTCTCCTCTATTCGACTCGAGATTTTTATTTTATGATTGCATTTTTTTGTGTGAAACTCTCCTCTATTTGACTTGAGATTGCATTTTCTTTTTGTGTGCACATTGGCATCTTTTTCTTTGTGGTACACCCCTATTTATTAGCGAGGGGTATGGAAGAAGCGAATATAGAGGGAAGTGGTGTGCCACCCCAAACTTAGGGTTTGGCACTATTTTGGCTATTTTTGTTTCTTTATTATGAATGGAGGGCTACAAAGATGATAGAAGAAGTGTAGAAGAGAGTTCAGATCAGAATGCAACTTGATTTACAATTCAGTGCACCAGGTCATTCTCTTCATCGTACTCTGCTCAAATAATGACTTGATGAGGATTTAGTGGTGATTCCATGTTATTTTTCCACTAGTCAGTTAGGAAGCATGATGTGTTTGATCCCTATCAGTTTGACAGACACTTGTCATTTTTGCATAAGTATCATGATGTTAGGAATCATAAGCTTCACAAGATGATTTCAATCAATAGGCTAGTTTCAAAAAGTGGTCCTTTTGAGGATCTGCTTCGAATAAGGAGGGTATAATGATTCAAAATGCATAGCAAGCTAGGTAAATGAAACAGAAAGTATCAAAACTTCATCAAGTATCTATTCAATTTCTTTGAAAAACTTTTAAAAATTTTGAAATTTTGAAAAATTGGGTCAAAAATGCAATGATGAAATCTTAAGTCCGAAATGGATGGGTGAAGGTGGAAAGTAAAGTACGTACCACCCACCCTCCACCCCGAACTTAGAAATTTGCTCATCCCGAGTAGACTCTTAATCTGAGATGGAGGGGGGAAATCATGCTGGTTGAACCACTAGATGTGGTTGCGTTCCGATCAGCGTGCATCCTCCATCTAAAAATCTCAAAAATGAAGACTAATTAGAACTTAAGATAGCATATTTCAATGCGATTCTTATTTTAGTGCAAAATTATCTAAAAATAAAATTTCCAATTCAAAATTAAAAGTAAAAATGATATTATTGATCGGGTTGCCTCCCGACAAGTGCCTTTGTTTTATGTCGATGGCTCGACTTGATTCCTTCAACTTTACAGTGGATTTGTTGGATTGGTGAGTTCTAGCATTGCTTTGGTGCTTGTGTCGTCTGAGGTGAAATATCTCTTCAAGCGTTGACCATTAGTTACAAATTTTCCTGACTTTTCACTCCATAAAGAGAAAGCACCATGTGGGGAGATGCTCTTGACAATGTAAGGTCCAAACCAGTGAGAACGGAGTTTTCCGGGGAATAACTTCAGTCTTGAGCTGAATAATAGAACTTGGTCTCCCACTTGTATGTCCTTTCATTTCAGATGACCATCGTGCCAAAGCTTTGTGTGTTCTTTGTATATTTGTGCATTCTCATAAGCTGTCATCCTGAGTTCATCAAGATCTTGAAGTTGCAGAATCATGGCTTGGCCAGCTTTATTCATATCGAAATTCAGTTGTTTTATTGCCCACCATGCTTTGTGTTCAAGTTCTACAGGCAGGTGGCATGACTTCCCATAGATCAATCGAAATAGTGTAGTTCCAAGGGGAGTCTTAAAAGCAATTCGGTAGGCCCACAATGCGTCATTGATTTTTACTGACCAATCTTTTCGATTGAGGCCTACTGTCTTTTCCAAAATAGCCTCGAGTTGATGGTTAGAAACCTCTATCTGACCACTTGTTTGTGAATGGTAGGGTGAGGCTACTTTGTGCGTTACACCATATTTTCTCAACAATGCTTCAAAGCTTCTTTCCAGGAAATGAGATCCTCCGTCGGATATCACAGTGTGTGGGACTCTGAAATGGGGGAAAATAATATCTTTGAACATTTTGATGACGGGTTTGAAATTGCTAGTGACGGTCGGTATGGCTTCTACCCATTTTGAGACGTAATCCACCGCCACTAGGATGTAGGAGAATCCATAAAAAGATGGGAATGGACCCATGTAGTCCACACCCCAAACATTAAATAGCTTGACTTATTTCCACAAATTAAGTGGCATTTCATCTCTCTTCGTAATGTTACATGTTCTTTGACATTTGTCACATGATAGAACAAAGTTGTAGGAGTCTTTGGATATAGTTGGCCAAAAGAAACCACATTGCAAAACTTTTATAGTAGTTTTCTTAGCACTCATATGGCCTCCAACTGGTCTTGAATGACATTGTTCTAAAATAAGTTGGGCTTCTTCCTCGGTGATACAATGTCTGTAGAGACAATCAGCACAGAGTTTGAATAGGTACGGCTCATCCCAGTGATACTATTTCACATTGTGCATGAATTTCTTCAGTGCATTCACGGTGCATTCAGGATGGATAACACCAGCGGTGAGATAGTTCACATAGTCTGAGTACCAAGGGGTAGCTTCTGAAACTTTCATTAGTTGGTTATCCAGAAGAGAATCGTTGATCGGGATCTTCTCAGTTTCCAGAGTGTGGATGTGACTTAGGTGGTCTGCTACAACGTTCTTTGTACCCTTTTTATCTCTTATCTCTAGATCAAATTCTTGCAATAGGAGAATCCATCTTATTAACCTGGGTTTAACATCTTTCTTTGCTAGGAGGTAACAGATATTTGCATGATCTGTGTAGACAATGACTTTTGAGCCAATGAGATAGGATCTAAACTTGTCAAAAGCATACATGACTGCCATGAGTTCTTTCTCGGTAGTTGCATAACTCCTCTGAGCCTTGTCAAGGGTTTATGATGCATAGTAGATCACATAATGTTTCTTTTCTATATATTGTCCTAAAACAGCATCCACGGCATAATCACTGGCATCACACATAATTTCAAATGGATGATCCCAATCGGGAGCTCTAATGATGGGTGTTGTTGTAAGGGCATGTTTCAGGTTTTTAAAACTTTTGACACATTCTTCGTCAAAATGGAACTTAGCGTCCTTTAATAACAAATTTGTCATCGGCTTGGTTATCTTAGAGAAATCATTTATGAATCATCTGTAAAATCCTGCATGACCTAGGAATGCATGAACTTCTCTTACATTTGTCGGAACAGCGAGTTTAGAAATTACTTCGATTTTTTCTCTATCCACTTCGATTCCACGATTGCTGACTCTATGACCAAGGACAATGCCTTCCTTCACCATAAAGTGACACCTCTCCCAATTTAACACAAGATGTGCTTCTTCACACCATTTAAGGACAAGGGAGAGGTGCTTTAGGCATGAGTCATACAAATCTCCATATATAGAAAAATCATCCATAAAAACTTCCATGATAGTCTCAGTTAGACCAGCAAATATGGCTGCCATGCAATGTTAGAAAGTTGCAAGTGCATTGCAGAGTCCGAATGGCATCCTTCTGAAGGCATATGTTCCAAATGGGAAAGTAAAAGTTATTTTCTCTTGGTCATATGGATGTATAGGTATTTGATAGAATCCAGAGTAATCGTCGAGATAACAAAATTACTCTTGGTGGGCCAACCTTTCTAGGACTTGGTCAAGAAAAGGCATCGGAAAATGATCATTTCGTGTCTATTTGTTCAACTTCTTATAATCAATACACATCTTCCATCTGGTGATTGTTTGAGTGGGGATGAGTTCATTGTCTTGATTCAGTATTATAGTAGTTCCACCCTTTTTTAGGACAACATGCACGGGACTTACCCATGGTGAGTCAGAAATAGGATAAATGATTCCAGTAGTGAGCATTTTAATGACTTCACAGTGGACTACTTCCTTCATGTTAGGATTAAGTTTTCTTTGATGTTTGATGGTAGGCTTGTGGTCTTCCATCATGGGGATTCTGTGCATACAAAGCACTTGACTGACCCCAGTGAGATCACTCATCTTGTAGCCGATAGCTTTTCTTCTTTCCTTCAATTCCGTCAAGAGTTTATCTTCTTATTCTGTCGTTAGGTCTGAATTTATGATAACTGGGCAGACCTCTAGATCATCTAGAAACACATATTTCAATCCCTTGGGTAAGAGTTTCATTTTAAGAGCTTGTGGTTTCTCACATGTTTCTTCAGTAACATCCACAGCTTTAAGTTCCTCAAATTTGGCTTTAGGATCTTCTCCAGTAGTATCAAGGTCGAGAACACAACTTTTCACTTGTTCATCGGCTCAACTAGCTACATTTGGATTAGTTAGAGCCACTCCTAAGGGGTCTTCTTATTCATAATCCTCTTGTGTGAGGAGTGACATCTGCTTTATGCATTCAATCAAGTAAACTTCTTCTTGCATACTCGGTCTTCTCATACTTTCAAAAACTTTAAACTAGAGGGTTTCTTTTCCTAATCTAAGC